>CAXIVR010000003.1:33463659-34663659 GCA_964035755.1 Teleogryllus oceanicus
ATGAAATGATTAAGAGTGAAAAATGATCCTTCACATTAAGTGGAAAAAATGGGAAGGAAAATTTTTTCACGCTGTGTTCTTCAATGGATGTAATTTGAACTACGCCTAGAAAAATTGTTCTCTAGAATGAAAGGTAAATCGCGTTTCGAACGAAGGAATCGAAAAAACAAATCTTCATCACGTCACAGCTGCGAGCTTCACCACCATTTAGAGAGACAAAACTTAAAGGTATCTTTGTGTGCCTGTGGAATGAATATTTCAGCGGAAATATCGCCAGCGCTATGTGCAAATTCCAATTGTGAGGATTCGGAAGGGAGCGGTAAATCTCGGCAATTATGTTTTACGATTCTTTTACTCTCCTATAATCACCCATAAAATTTGTTAATCTAAATATAAAAGGACCGATATGATCTAAATATTCATGAGAAATTCTTCTCGGGAAAAGGGCTGAGATCGGCTCTTTCTGCAAAGTACATTTATAAATCAGGGAGACAAATGAAAATGGAGTTCTTTTGTATCTTTTTAGTATGACAATGAACCGGTTTGCTGTTTAAAAGTTTGCAATCGTAATGCAGGATTGATGAACATTAAATCTCAATATGAACTAATTTTAAATATTCTTTTGAATTTAAGAAAGAGAATGTTAATGGGTGAGTACATTTTGAGGAAAAAAGGATATCAAACGAACAATATTTTGAGTTTAATAGTAACCATTTTTTATTCCAAACAAAAATGAATATATTTGTTGTTATATTTACTTTCGAATCAATAATAAGTGTATGTAAACCGTAATATGTTCATCTTTCCTCAAGTTATTGTTTATTTTACATAGATGAAAATACCGTTAAAATCACAAAGAATTTATCAATTTATTAATTGATTCAATTACACAAATCATTGAGTCAATACCAAAGAAATGTCCAACTATACAACAGCCCTGAATGATAAGAGGATATAAAAGAATATGATACTCCTACATTCATAACCAAACTTTGCCTTTTTGCAAAGGCAAATAATAAAGAATTTTGACAATTTTTATCTAGCACGCCAAAAAAAGCAAATGCTTTCGTGGAAGTAAATGGTTACCGGATGGAGAAAATTCTGGAGCTTCACCGCTTTAGCCTGAGTATTAACCTAATGTTCACAAAAACAGTATGTGAATACAGTTCAACAGCTCTTTACCAAGAACTTAACGCAACACAAAATAGCAAATATTTAATGGTGAGCGACCTCTTCCTTGGAGGCTTGCCCTTGGATGACTTCAGCTGTGCCGAAAACAGAATTCATGTAGTACGCACAATATGAGAATAGGTTAAATAACACAATCAAATATTTGCTTTTCTCAGTAAAATACAAATATTTCATTGTTTTTTTTTTCGAGTTTACACATATTGAGATAGATCCTAATATCTATAAGAAATGATGAATAAAATATGTTGACGTATTTCGACTACAAAATCAGATAATTTGGGATGAGCATAAAAGGGCGTGGGGGTATATGCGTCGCGAAAACCTAAATAGAAATAATTTCTATTAATTATTTAAAATATTTTAATAATAATCTGAATAAATACATATTTTTATAAGAGGACATTATTATCAAAACAAAAGAACTCATTTGTTTTGGTAGATAAGGACAGAATAGCGTCGAGCATGCTAAAGAAGCAATGAAAACAAGACACAGGCAAGTGCAAGAAGATAAACTTGCAGTAAAAATTTGAGCAGAACGATTCGTGTCCAGTAGGCCGAGAAAAATGAATTTTTGTTAAACTATTATTACAGAACGTAAGGTAGAAGTCGGATGTGAGGCCACAAGCTAGAGGAAAATTTCGCTAGTTAAATTTAATTTTCGGTAAAGTGCAAAAGTACGAATTCGCGACGGACTAGAAGTCTCGTATATTTATTTTAGTGGATTTAAGAACTGAATACAGCAAAAAATAATATGTAAAAATAATCCAGGTAGATAATGATAGCGACGAATATCATTCGGATGACAAAACCATGAAACTGTAAGGTGGACGCCCAAAATGAAACTTGGAATGTGGTCGCCGCCGTAAGGACGCCTGGGAGGGAGTTTCGACGCGACGCCAAGTGTGTCCGGTTTTCACCGAAAGGGAAGTGCTCGAAATTTAAGAATATTTAAAGACATTCAAGGTTAGATGTAAAAGGACAAGAGTGTTAATTTAAGGTATATTATACCTCAAAAGAAGGAAAAATCGCAGAAAATCCGATTTTTGATTTACAACAGAATCTAAAGCTTTGATATAGTCTCTTTAACATCGCAAAATCTGTTTTATTCTACGCTATTCCGTTTTGATTTTATTTCATTATGTATGTAGCCTTGCGTTAGGGGAACCACGCCCCCTCTTTCCAAACGGACCGTGGTTCCCCTCAGAAATAAAACAATACCAAAAACAGAGAACACCAGAAAATAAGAATAGAAGAAGATATTTAAGAGGAACAAAGAAAATAAGAGATAACTAGTAGGAACCCGTCAAAATTGACGCTGAGATCTAAGATAAATGTAAAATACTGTGCCTAGAATAATGTTCACAAAGCAAATTCTTAAATAGGAAGAAGAAAGAGCAAACTTTTCTTATATAATGCTAGTTTTCTCTCTTTCTCTCTTAATCTCTTCAAATATTGACTTTTATGGTCAAGGTAATTAGATACTATGCAGCACAAAATCAATTATTTTATATTAACATTTACCAAATTGAACACATATTGTCCGTGACCAGGTGGCAATGTAATATCTGCACCGAATGACACAGAAGGCAGACCGTAATTATATTGACTGACATTATTTCTGAAGTTTTTGGATGTCCCATGATATAAACAACTGTTTCATTTCTTGACATGTTGCTAGAAGGCAGACTTATTTTTCCATTTAAACAACACAAACTATTCTGGTTTGCAGAATTTCTCTCACACAGGACGTACATAGCAGAATACAGACATTTCATAGATAAAGACCTAACAGTAAACAAAACTTCAGTGCTTCAGCAAAATCGAATAAACCCAGTGTCCGAATTTCTCTACAAAATACACCACGAAAATAAACTGATGCAAACACAGTCACCACCAAAATGCAAATATCGCTCCTAAAACAGAACCTAGCAGAATTGTAAAAAATATATGCATCAAGTGGCGAGGACGTACTTCTATCGATATACTCATATCTACCGATATTTAAACACAGCCTTTGGAAGAAAAGAATTGACTACCGATAAGCGACCTATTAAAAATATTTATTTAGTTAATTTACACCATAAATGGTAGTGAATCAACACACACTCATAAAACGTTACTCATAACACATCTGGGAATCACATTCTTTCATTTAAAGGAAAAATAAATGCAATCGGTTAAGTAGAGGCTCCAAACGAAGCCATGGCAGAATACCTTATTTTTTTAAATACGAAACTCGTATATAGATATAGCCATAGATAAAGAAGGCATGACCGTTGACTTTGAAGCTTAGATTTTCCCGAAAATGGCCTTTTGGCTGTCATTGGAAACCTGCAACGTCCCAACTGCGGTTGTAAGATAAACCTGTAATTTTTTGTTATAATTTAAAAATATATAGCTAGTGTATGAATCAAAACTAAACATTTTGACTAATTATTTAATGAAGAAAATTATACTTTTAAAATTTTAATTTGTTGATTTTTTAATTTTCTAACAAAAATGTTTCAAATATGTAAATACAATTGGTACAAATCTTGTTTTGGTTCAGACACAGGTTCAAATCATCCGTTATCGCAAGAAAAAAGAATTGAAGCAATAGAGATAGAAGCTCTAAAGTTATGATGTCACAGCTCAGGGCCTATTTCTGAACACAAAATTCCATTATCTCCCAAAAAAATTTCAAACGTTTTCTTAATGTTTTCGTTTTTGTTATAGTAGACATATTTATTAAAAAAATAGTTGAAAAAAATATTAAAAACATTTAACTTTTTTGCATGTTTTGGGGTAAAATATACTTTAAGAATAACTTTAAGTTTAAATTAATAAGAATTAATTTTACGAAAGCCATGATACGATAAAAATAAATATGGCATTTTTATCATAAACTAAAGACAAATGTTCAATTTTTCATTATTAAAAAAGATATTTAAGTTATTAAAGTATAACCGGTAGCGGTAGCTCAGTGCATCAACTGATGTCACTGCAGCGCCTCTGACCGGAGGTCTAGGTCTTATCATAAACTAAAGACAAGTGTCTGGAGGAGAATTCTAGCGCCGGCTGCTCTGATCGGTAGTTTTCCGTGGTTTCTCCGATAATACCTGGCGAATGCCGGAGCAGTACCTAACGAAACGGGCCACGGACCGCGCGCGATCTGTCCTTCCTCTTCCTTGTTCTATCCTCTCCCTTACACACACACTTACACTAACATGCACTACACTACCACATATTCCGGAGACCGGTCAGGAGCTTAGAGCTCGTCCGACATGGGCGGAGCCCCGCTGGTGGGAGAATCCTGGTTAGGAGGGAAACCCAACTAGCAGCCGACGGTAGGTCGACGCCGGATCTCGTCACCCAGCGGGGGAAGATCGCTGCCATCTCTCGAAAAAAAATGCACTACACTAACGGGACTAATGACCGAAGCAGTTGACGCGCCCGGAAACACAAAAAAATCAATCAATCAATTATTAAAGTATCAGATAATTCGTACGCTGCTGTAACATTCGAAAGTATTAATTGCTATTATTTATTAGAATGTTTGCTTGATAAGGAAAAACACCAAATTCAGTTCCTCTCAAAGTCATAAAAACTATTACCAACGCTCACAAAGAAGAATAACAATTTGTTGAGAATCTGAGAGGCGTAAGAATTGTTGTGCCTTGTATAAAAACCTGAGCTAGCCAAAAATTTAACTTAAATATTGAACAGGGATAATATTAATAGAAAGAGCTTTTAAACTGAATGAAATAAAGTGAGAATAAATATAAGTATTTCAATGCATAAAGAAATCATAGACACCTCTTATACGGTAGAAGGCTTCATAGGTTTGCGTTAATTTATGCATGTATTCGAAATTACTATAGATACTTACACAGTACACAATGCACTTGTCTTACGATTGCTTGGAGGTTTGTTATACACCAGATATTAACAGTCTCATTTACATAGATACCGCGAAACTGTCTCTCGCTCCATACTTCCTTTTCGTTTGGTCTAAGAGAATCGTCTACATTTCATGCAGCCGGGACGTTGGAACTATGACATGTACCTTCCGCAATAACTGTTATATGTTGCAATTATAAGTATTATTATGGGTGATATGGAAATTACCTACAAATCAATGACCCGCTTTGTGGCTAGTTGATAGTTATCGGTAATTTCGAAACCACCTGTAACATTTAATGAGAATATTTTCCAAATAAAATTTAATGAAATTATTTAATAAAAAAAATAAACGGAAAAAGATTCATATTGAGCAATAATGAAGATGTGCCGACCTAGTATCTTTCCCTCTCGGTATGATTCACTGTATAAGACATATACAGTAAAACTGAATTATACAATTTTTGTTTGTATTCTTGATTATTTTGATAATAGAAATAAACAAGTTGCGAATTGCCACAAAGAAAAACAATACCATTAAACTAATTAAATGGCCATTTATTAAAATATACTAATCTTCTATCTTCTGACTCGTTTCAAGAAGGAATTTAATGTTGAAAATGCAGTTTATTCACTATTGTTCAATGATGGTTGTTTTATCTTCCAATAGGGTTTTAATGCTATTGATGTGCGATGTCCAGTTATTTTATGAATTAATGTTCATGAATACGAGAATATACTATTGGAGACACAATTGTAGATAAAAAATGTAGATCACCGAAACGCTTCACATTGCTTAAACGCTAGTATTTCATGTTTCCACTGAATAGCTCCTTGTGTTGAAAATGATAAATTCTTGTTTTTAGCTGATAGCTGGAATTCTTGAAGTTTTAATGATTTTTTCTTACCGTAGGTACACCAGATAAATGTAATAACAATTCTTCTCCTTAAATATGAACCAATTATGTTTTAGAACTTTCACCTGTCAAGCAATCAGGGACTGAGTAGCGTGAGTTTCCGGGTAGGGTTGCTCCAATTTCATTTCCCCGTTGAACGTTAATTAGCATGATCTTCACATTAATGTTGTATCGTCTCTAATTGAGTGAATAATGTAATATTGATATCAAGTGTTATTTTTGTATCCTCTTTTATTTCCCTTAATAAAATTGTTTTTAAATACTGCTCGCCAGTCAACCACTCTAGACTTAACATTTAACAGTCAACTTCTGTTTATCGAACTCCATCACTTTTTACAATTACTTTGGAAACAAAATATACGGACTCATATTGTCTGCTTTCACCATTTTCAACTTTACTTTCTTGAAAAGAAAAAAATGCTTCGGTTTCAACATCATTAATTTTTCATCAACACTTTAATCATTGTCATAATCTTTGTCATCACAATCACATAACATTCGTAAAAAGTCTTCTTTTTCTGATGCATGTGACGTTGCTATCATTTCCTATTGTCTCCATTGAATTTACTCCTGCCAAATCTGTCTTTATCACCTCTGCCATTACTTTTAGAACATTTTTCCAGATTTGACATGGTATCATTACTTCTGTTCTTTAACGTTTGGGATTTCTGACGGTACTGTCCCCTATTACCAGCGATGTTTCGTGAAAATTACCGTTGACATTTCCAGCTTGTGTACTTTTCAAACCACAGCGCTGTTCTTGTTCCGCTCAGGAAGTCTCCATCTCAACCGCCTCAGCTTCCTCGGCTCCGCTTGCTTCTGTTCCGGCTCAGCCTCCCTTATTCGCTACCGCCAATACCCCAATTATTTACTATGTCACCACTTTAGTGCGCTTGTATCGATGTGGTAACGCAAGTTGTTCCTCAAATTGCAAATACCATTCTCAATACCGCAACCTCTGAGTCTCCCTCCGTTACTCAAACCGCAGTCTCCGTTTCTTCTTCATCCGCCACTCCCAACGCCACAGCCCATCTGGCGCTATTTTCCCATACCCCCACCATTGTCTTTGACGGAACTACCATCTCTACCGTCAGCGACTTAGCAACTACTACTTCATCGTCATCACCACCGACCTCATCGTCGCCGTCGCAACCGCGTCCGTACCCACTTGCACCACTGGCTCGGCCGCCGGTCCCGCCATCGGCAACCCTGCCGCCACCCTCACCCCCATCTCAACCACGGCCGTTGCCGTCCATCTCCACCACACTATCGTCACTAAACATCTTCCGTATTCCACGCCAGCACACCACTACGTTCTGGAACCACCTCTACCACTGTCGTCTTCGTCGCCTCCGAACCCGCCACCGCCGATCCTGCCGCCACTGCCGTCACCTACTGCCGCCACCCTGTCTTCCGTCACTCGCACCGCCGCCGCTACCCCACCGCCGCCGTCGCTCGATCTAGCGCGCCCGCTTTCCTCCCGCCCCCCCCCCCCCGCCCCGCCCCAGCCTCCCCGCCCCGGCCCGCCCCAGCCTTCCGCCCCGGCCCGCCCCAGCCTCCCCGCCCCGCCCGCCGAGCGCTGCTCTGGCGCACCGCGCCTCCTCGCTTCCCAATCAATCGACCGGGACACGCGCCCGATGATTTCCGCATCTGTCACTCGGCGGCGACGCAGTGCGCCCACCGCCCCTTACACGTCTTCCTTAGGAGTGGCACTTCTCTCCTGGGTCTGACAGGGTCTACTCTTTGCTTTGAACGTGTTGGGAGTTGTTGACCATGACGATAAGTTCAGTCATATATAGTTTTCTGAGTGCATAATCACATTTATTGCGCGAAATACGTTCAGAAATAAGTTATCGTAGCAAATATCTGAACACAACGATAATTGAAACAGAAAGTCACAAGACTTCTCTCAATGGCGAATCGCCTTGTTTACTGTAGAAAGTATTTTGTATACCTGTATGCATACGATGATCATCCTTGGTTTTGTGAAAATACTTTCGTAAGTTGTATATGTCCTTATAAAATAATACAATGGATTGAATACATCACTATCTGCCCCAATAACTAGTCAGGCCCTTTTAAGTAATTTGACCGCTAAGAGTATATGAGCTCGACAACGCAAGTTCTTTGGCTTGGTGATCGGAAAATTATGAGTAAAAACAATAGTATACCCTTGTGTACTGTCTTTGTTTTCTTCTGTACACTGCTATTGAGAAAACAACATATTCTAATGTAAATGCATTACTCTCGTATAAATGAGTTCCTTTTTTAAAGTTAATTTTATGATTCTGATATACTAAAAAGATGAGTGTCAAACGTGAAATCTTCTATAGACGTATTCAAATAAAAACGGGATAAAAAAACAAATACTAATAGATTGCCTTAAGACTTTCTTGTGGATTTTTTCCTGGAACTCTCGTAATTTTTTTCACTTTGCTTTAGGTGTGGATTCCATTAAAAAATCTCTATCTTCAGTATTGTAGTTGTAGGAACACCGAAAAAATTGAATTTTCTACAATTTTTGAAAAATCATATATTTAAGCGAAAATGAGACTTGCGCCATTTTTAAGAGCTATTTACGCAACCCGCTTCCAAAGTTTAACCAAAACATGTGGAACCATTTTTGAGAAAAGTTTGAAATAGTCGATGTCTTATGTAAAGTATCCTCAAAAATGAAAATATCTGTTTCAAACACGCAGGGCGTATTGTCGTTGAGATCGTTCGGAGAGTAATAATTTTGGAGAAAAACTTCTGAATGTTTTCGGCCGTTTCGTTTACCCCACACGGGCAGACAGACACACGTACTCCTTAATTTTGACTTCAGAACGTGATAGACGAAGTAATTTACAATGTAAGAACACGACTTGTGCATACTGTCTTTACCAGGACGCGTCAATACGTTTTTCTGCAGGAAAATTGTTGATTTCTGCGTCAAGAGCTTAGCCTGCGTTGCTTTCTCTTCGAGCAAAGGAAGGCAAGAAAGTAAGTCAGTTCAAAGACAAGAATCAGAAGAATGTATTGGAAAGGAAGTCAGATAAAAAGTAGTACGTGATTCACACTGAACCATTCACAGAATATCACAAAACAGAGTGTATGTATTGCAGTGTATGCATTTAGTGTGCTCAGGGCTATCCCAAAGAAACTCAGTTCTCTTCCTTCCGAACAAATATCCAAAATTAAATTGCATTCTAAGCCTAAGTATACAAAATATAAGTGTTTTTAATCCCAATTTCATGTCTTTTGAGGCAACTTTGTATCCATTTGACAATGTCAACTTAAAATTTATGTTTCAATCGCCTCCTCTTCTTGTGCAACGGTGATACTCAAGTTGAAACTTAAAGTCGGTGCTTGTTGTGAGATTCTTCCAAGGCAGGACGCTCCTAGCCGTAATCCAGAAATTCAACATGCACAATCGTGGCTGGAGTTTTGTACCGGCGAAGTTGCAGAATGAGATTCAGATATACCGACCGAAGAGCAACCACAAATTTACAATTTACTGTGACATATCGAATCAATACACACTCAAGCAAGGGTTTCGAACTGTGCAGTTCTAACAGCCACGGTGTCAAATGTAAAAATTCAAAAATATTATTAGTTCACATAAGTGACTAAAGGAAAGTCTGGAAGACAAGGAGAAAGACTAAAGTGACGTTTACACTTTCACACTAAACGCAAGTTGGATGGACATTTGATGATATCGTTAAACATATTCGACTGCCCCGTTAATACGGCTCTTTAAGGAAGTGTAACAACGATATTCTAGTTTTATTTTATTTGTTAGTTTCACAGATCATTCCTGTTAAACCCACTCATCATAATGCGTCCGACAATCTAAGAATCACGTATTTTTGACACAATATTACATTGCATCAGGCTGACTATTTATTTAATTGTAAGGTACAAATTCATTTAAAACGTATATCAACATATTATACGTTTCAGAGTCCTTTTATGACTTCTGATATTGTTTTAAAAGGTTTCGAAATTGAATGCGTACTTTCTTTTTGCCTCCCCGTGTTCTATAGCAGACAATTCTTCAGAAAGAGCACATAAGTGATAATTTTCTTTGTGGGCTCTACAATGCTTACTAACATTACTATCTTCGTCTGTTCTTTAAAAAAAATCTTAATAGGCAGCTCAATTTTCTGTAAATTATCCTGCACATTAACTGTTGCCATAAGATTTGATCATGCAAGACATTTTCAAATTTAAAACAAAATATAATTGGACAATTAATTGTTTTCGCATGAAATATGCCAATCTAAACATTTTCACAGCGCTGTGAAAATCCCAACCATTGTATCACGCGCTCATACGAGAGCAAAATACTGACATCGATCAGATGTGGGAAACACATCACTCTGCTGGGAATTCGGTGTGAGCGAGCGCTGATCGGCTTGATTTACTCATCGTTTAAGAGAAGTGTCATTCTCTTTTTTAATCAAAACATACGTTCTCTTATTAGAACAACAAACGTGTTGCAGTTTCATGCGAGTCTGATCATTTGATTGGGCGTGAATGGTTGAGTTCTAAAAATATTAGCTTCATCTATTAAGTTGGAGCTAAGCGCTCATATTCAATTATTCTTATTATTTTTATGAATATATATAGTAATAATTAATATACATAATAATAATAATAATAATAATAATAATAATAATAATAATAACAACAACAACTTTTAGGTTTCTAATCGAAGGTGATCTGATGATGTTCATTTTTCATAAATGCCTACTTTATGTACTTTTTATTAAATTTAAGGATTTCTAAGGGTCTCTCTTTGTTAATTAATCAGTAAAAATTAAATAATTTACAAGAAGATGAAGCATAAAAGTTAATTAAAGCCAAAATATTTTCATTCACTATTAAAAAAGCATATTTTTTGCCATAATATTGACTTGCATTATTTTATCTTTCTAATTTTAATATTAAACTTCTTAAAATGTAACAAATTTTAGGCGAAAAACAGATACCCAACTTGCATTATTTTCCACATACTACTCACCAGATCGAGACATTTATCATAACTGGGATCAATATTATCTCCGGGTCGAAGAAATCTGCCGCCTGAGATAGGTAATACCACAGTGTTGACAACCACTTGCAACTCTGTCACACTGAGGCGCGTAATTCTGAACGAACAGGAATTTCTTGAGATGAAAGAAAAGATGGAAATCCCTTCGTAGCGCCATCCATACTATAAAGTGGATGGTCATAGCATCGGACACATATGATTCGGCTCACTACTGATCTTCTGGAGCACTTCCGCGGCAAGGTGTTTGACCACTCACCCTATTTTGACTGATTTTTCATTTCTCATCTCACATGATGATGGTGATTAAAAATATTGCATTATATTTAGCAGATACAAAAGGAACTATTTTATAAAAATCGTTTATTGTAGGACATCGTTATCATCTTTACTTTAGTTTGATTAGAGTTTTCTATTATGTACCACGCTTGTTTTACACGCTTGTTTGGTAAACCTTCATCAAATGATTTCACTGCATCTGTTTTCAATTATAAATTATAATTGCAAAGACCAAAGTAATTTTTTACTTATAAGGTAATAAACTAAAGACAATGTAATAAAAGTAAATGCCTGAGTTATTGTCGTTTCATTTATAATTACGAAATCAGAGTATTATTCACACTGCCTGCGAATATTACATTTAGGACAAAGTCGCATTGACAGGTTCTGTAGCTTAGCGTCAGAGGCCTCGAAGACAATCAAAGCCACCTGTTTCAATATCACAAGGATATACAGCTATTGTTGTGCTTTATTTGTCCTTAGTTCACTCTCATTGTTATTTCATCCCTTATTACTATCCTTTGACCGACGCTATCATGCCATGACACTCTGGCGGGATAAACTTAATGTCAATACACTTTGGAGCCGGGAAACTATGTCGTTTGAGACCAGTCCACGCACAGAAGACAGTCAAGCGTAGCTAAGGGTGACGTTAACACTATATGAAATTATACGACCATCTTGATAACTAAAGAGAAAATAAAAAACAGTCAGAAAATAGAAGAATTATTAAGGAAAGAACTTGAGAATGAATTTACTAGATAAGTTCCCTAAACGATAGAAGTATGTATATGACAGGATCGGACTTGAAGATAGTGACTTGATGACAAATCCTAGAGCGTTGAAGTTTAAAATATTTGGTGGCGTTTTTTGTGGTAACCACAACTCGTGGTGTCCATTAGATGCGGGTAAGTCTGGATACCTGTCTTATGTACTGAGAGAAGGAGAAACTGGGAGAAGGAGAAGGAGGAGGAGAAGAAGGAGGAGGAGGAGGAGGAGAAGGAGGAGGAGGAGAAGGAGGAGGAGGAGAAGGAGGAGGAGGAGGAGAAGGAGAAGAAGGGGGAGAAGGAGGAGAGGAAGAAGGAGGAGAAGGTGGAGAAGGAGGAGGAGGAGGAGAAGGAGGAGAAGAAGGAGGAGAAGGAGGAGATGAAGGAGGAGAAGGAGTAGGAGAAGGAGGAGGAGGAGGAGGAGGAGAAGGTGGAGGAGGAGAAGGAGGAGAAGGAGAAGGAGGAGAAGGAGGAGAGGAGAAGGAGGAGAAGGGGAAGAGGAGAAGGAGGAGGAAGGAGAAGGAGGGAGAAGGAGGAGAAGAGGAAGAAGAAGAAGGAGGAGAGGAAGAAGGAGAAGAGGAAGGAGAAGGGAGGAGGAGGAGATGAAGGTAGGAGAAGTACGTGCTTCTTAAATACTTTCCGTCATTGATCAATGAAAGACATACGAGTCGTTCGATAAGTAACTTGATTCGCATACTAAGAGATGACGAAAGCAACATCTGTGAATTTTAAGTTAAAGCTACAACAATATTCGGTAAAATTTCATTGTTGCAAGTTATTATCACTCTATCTCATTGTTGCACAACAGCTTGAACAAAAGCGTTTGCGAGTGTGAAAGATGGATACAACTGGAATTCGTGGTGTTATCCAATTCTTTTTTATGAAACGTAAAAACGCGAAAGAAATCCATGAAAGAATAGCGCCTACATTGTGTGATTTATGGCCTTCGTGTGAGACGGTGAGACTTTGGGTCAACGAATTTAAGCGAGGCAGGACAAGCATCGAAGATGCCTCAAGACTTGAGGCTCCAAAAACAGCTGTGACGCCAGAAAATAACGACAAAATCCATGATATTGTTTTAGCACACAGACGAGTGAAAGTGCGGCAGTTAGCAGAGGTCACAGGTATCACAAATGACCGAGTGCTTTTTATTTTGCATCATGAATTGAGTATGAATGTGCTTTCTGCAAGATGGGTGCCGCGATTGCTGACTGCAGAGATGAAACGAAATCCCATGAGGACCTCTGTCAAGTGTTTGCAGCTATTCAAGCAAAACCCAGCGGATTTTTTGCGTCGTTTTGTTACCATGGACGAAACTTGGATTCACCATTACGCTCCAGAAAAAAAAGCAGCAGTCAAAACAATGGATTGCAAGAGGAGAACCGGCTCCGAAGAAGGTGAAATGTAATTCATCAGCAGGGAAGGTGATGGCGTCAATCTTTTGGAAAGCTAAAGGTAGTCTTCTTATAGACTACCTAGAAAAGAAAAAATCCATCACTGAAAAATACTATGCATCACTTCTGGACAAACTCAAGGCAGCTATCGCGGATAAACGTCCTGAAATGGCAAGAAAAAAAAGTGTTCCATCACGATAACGCGCCAGCACATTCAAGTCATATCGCCCAGCAAAAATTGACTGAACTTCGTTTCCAACTGCTTCCATATTCACCTGCTTTGGCCCCCTAGGACTTTATTTGTTCCCCAAAGTAAAAAGTTTCCTTGCTGGGCAAAAATTTGTCAACAATGAAGAAGCCATCCAGATAGTCAATGACTATTTCGAGGGTCTTGAAGAAAATCACTTCAGAGAAGGGATCCTGAACCTGGAGAAACGTTGGGTCAAGTGTGCTGAACTTCGAGGGGATTATGTCTAAAAATAAGGTAAGTTACAAAACTCAGATCATTGTTTTTCATATCGAAACAAGTTATTTATCGAACGCCCCTCGTACGTATCGATCCCCATGATCCCACGCGCACGTGTTAAAATAGCACGTACTTTCTCACCTGCATTTTCCCAAAATTACGCGAAAAGTACTCAAATTTAGAAAAATTGTACGTGACTTTATTTCAAAATCTATCTTTAAGGAACAGATTTCATTAAGGGAAAAACCTCTATCTACCACCGTGAAATTGTAGAATGTAAATTTGCGGGTGGTTTTTGCGATTTATAAAACTGGAGTGTGGTGGCGCAGTTCTGGCTTCAGATTCGGATTCAACGCGTCAAAATATATAGAGTCATTGTCAAGTCTTTGCGTCTGTCAACAATCCCTGAAAACATAAATACAATTCCACGATGGTTTTCGCGATTTAAAAAAACTGGAGGTTGGTGGCGCAATTCTGGGGAACGAAAGCTTTACATCATAGTCATTTCTGTGAATTCCTTCTCAGTTACCTGCAAATTTTGGCAAATTTCGGCTAGTAAGTTTAATTGTATTGAAACATGGCATGACAAGTTAATATTAAGTTCTGTATAAGTTTTGCTAAAGTTGCGAGTTTGAAGATGCGGGGTGGCGAACTGACTTGCAGGAACTAATATGCCCTCACAGCCGCATATGAACAATCGAGTTCCTGTCACAAGCGGCGTCAATTACTAGGACGTTGGTTTGCAAGCCATGCGCCAAAGACGGGAGCCGCAACCATCCAGCAGGAAATCGGCGTGCTGCGGTACCTTACAACAGCTAATAATAATAATAATAATAATAATAATAATAATAATAATAATAATAATAATAATAATGCCTTTATTGATATGGCGAGGCTCGGGCCATCAGGCCCGCTCTTCCGCCTAACCACAAAACAGCTAGGCGAGTATCGATTGTTTGACTGATTATTCCGGCCCCGTAAACTCCTAAGGTCATTAGCCCCGTAAGTTAAGAGCATATTTGTTTTTATCATGGGAGGTAGCATCGATCTTCCCCGCTGGATGGAGAAATTCAGCGCCGACCTGCACGTTGGCTCGCGTGGTTGGCACCTCCCCAGCCAGAACAAGCTCCTGACTAGTCTCCGAAATGTGTGGTAGTGTAATGTATGTACGTTTAAGTGTGTGTAAGGAGTGAGGATAGAACAAGGAAGAGAAAAGAAAGATCGCGCGAGGTTCGTTGCCCATTTTTGCCCATTACTGCTTCGGCATTCGCCTATTGTTAATCCGAGAAACCACGGAATGCTACCGATCAGAGCAGTCGACAGATATAATTATCTTGCAGACCGGCTAACTTCGACTTATTGACAAGCTAATGTCGAAAACCCGACCACCGTCAGGACTCGAATCCTAGGATCTCCCGGTCAAAGGTACTCATTGTTATCAATTGATGCCCTGAGCCATCTACGCCGATAGTCAAGGTAGGCTGTCGATCTCCATGGAAGACTGAATGATCTTTATGACGCTATAAATCTCCAAACATGCAAGCGTGGGCAACCATAAGCATCATTCTGACTCCTTCATACCGCAAGATAAAGAACAAGGAGTGTTTGTACTGCCAAATAAATTGATGATTGAAATGAGGTGAGAAACATTTGTGTTTCAATATGAAATACAAACCGAAAAAGTAGTACAATGAGTATGAAAGACACAGAGGACAAGTAAATTATAAGTATGGCATTTCGGTTTTACTTACGTAACCAAAGTAAGAGAGTGCGAGTTATTTCAATTTGTTCGTGAATTTTAATCTGGTATAAATTGTGTATCTGTAATAGCGGCAAAATCTTAAATGCCTTTAGTTTTTGCTTAATCATTTAAAATACCTTCCAAATTAATTCGACTCAAAACTGTCTTCACCCCTTAGAGATTAAGAATGCACAGAACCAAGCGAAATTATGTTGACAGTACCTTTGCAAAGAGAATGGCAATATCTTCTACAACGGGGTAAACGCTGCTGCCGGACAATGTCTGTCACAAGTTAGAAAATTTAACTTTCATAATCATACATTTCATGAAAATTCATGTACCACCCACAACCTCTGCACGTCCGGTGAGTTACATGAGTGACTTCAACCGACGATTGGTTTGGTTTGGTTTTTTTGTGTTTCTAGGCGCGTCAACTACTGTGGTCCCGTTAGTGTAGTGCATGTTTTTTTCTCGGGAGATGGCGGTGATCGTCTCCCGCTGGATGGGGAGATCCGGCGCCGACCTACCGTCGGCTAGTAGGGTTTCCTCCTAACCAGGACTCTCCCAACAGCGGGGTACCGGCCCAACCGGGACAAGCTCTAAGCTCCCGACCGGTCTCCCGGAATATGCGGTAGTGTAGTGCATGTTAGTGTAAGTGTATGTGTGTGTAAGGGGAGAGGATAGGACAAGGAAGAGGAAGGACAAAACGCGGTCCGTGGCCCGTTTGGTAGGGTACTGCTCCGGCATTCGCCTGGTGTTGATCGGAGAAACCACGGAAAACTACCGATCAGAGCAGCCGGCCGCTAGAATTCTCCTCCAGACAGCGACTGAATACGACCCAGCTGAAAAGCTAGTGTCGAAAATCCTGCCGCCGTCAGGACTCGAACCCAGGACCTCCCGGTTATATGCGCTGCAGTGACATCACTTGATGAACCGAGCTACCGCTACCGGTCAACCGACGTGAAATACACATAGTCACCCAATGTTCGGTTAGAGAGACGAACAAAATCTCCTCTACCGAATAGTATAAGGGGGAAAGCGGGCGCACGTACAACCCTTAACAGATATTTGGCTGTTTATAATTCACAATAACGAAAAGCTCCGAAACGACGTTAGTCTTCTTCTAAAACACGATTTTCGTGTTACTGAATGGGCTCTAATTATGTTTCTTTTGCTGTAATCTGCAAAATATTTTTAGACATTTTCTAACACACTTGAGAGTACTCCTTATCAAGAGTAGTTATGAATGTTCCAAGCTTGGCTCCAGTTAAAAGTTGTGATTTACAAAATGCGAAAAATACCATTGATTACAAAGTGTGGAATGTTCGCACGCCCAATTAGTGTTTAATTAATGTATGATTAATATTGAATGAACTCTTTATAACCCGTATTGATTTAATTTAATCGGATAAAGCTTAATGACTTTAATACATGTTTGTAGACCTCTGCTTTACATTCATAAAACAAATATTTAATCTCCACCAAAATTGTAACAGGAGGTATTTCTACGCTAATTGTTTTCATTCCAATTCACGGTTTCCGTCCATTTTTTCAGACATTTAGTTCCAACGAAAAGATGATTCCTTCTTTGTCTCTCAATAAAGATGTAATGTATTTTCTCTCTTCCTAGGGAAGTTTTCTTTCTTTCTCTTACGATCCAGGAACAAAAACAACTCTGACTAATGTCAATTGCAAACAAGAGGCCTATTTCCTTTTAGGGGAAAAGAATAATGAGAATTACGTATTATTTATCAAATGTATTTTTACTTCGTCATATACGCACGTATATGCGGAGTAATGGACGTAGTATTATGTACAAAGTTATGAAATGCTGCGAAAAATCGATTTCGAGATTTCAATGGAAATACAAGTTTTGGGGTCTCCTGATACCGAAAAATTGTTGTTTTGTTTTCAAAACGTCCGTCTGTCTGGTGTATGTGAACAAAACCTAAACCATGCGTAGGATATTTTCCAAATTGAAGAAACCCCTGTCGATTTGGTCTGAGTCGAAGCTCTGCGATTTTGGAAAACATTTATTAATTTTTGGAGATACTTTACATGAAACCCTAGGGACATTTTCAAAATGTTCTCAAAAAAGGCTCCAAATTTTTTCTTTAACTTTCTTGTAACAATAGAGTAGATACTTATAAATGTGGCATAGTCCCGTTTTTTCACGGTTATCTCTGAATTTCGGAAAATTGTGAAAGTATTTTTTCGCCAATTTCCTACAAATACAATTTGAAGATTGAGATGTTTCCTTCAAAACAAAATTGTCCATAGTTAGTACTTTCGTTAAAGTCATGAACATTTTTTTGAAAATTTTAGTAGTTTTCGCGCACTTTTGCGTCGAATATGTGCATTTTTAGAAAATAAAAACAAGCTTTTCTCGATAACAGCTCCAAATTTTTCTTTAAACTTTTGATAGGGATAGTGCAAAATGTACTCTATAAGATGACATAAACGCCATATTGCTGTTATTTGTTTTTTTGTTTTTAAATTACAAAAACCTAATTTTTTGACTTGTCTCGCACGTCGTTAATATTTACATTAGTAGCGATTCGTTAACCTTATTGAATTGATGAGTAAAATGTGTTTTAAATTATCTCAGATAAGGTTTCTCGAAAACCCCAACAGTTTTTCTGTGAAAATGAGTTCAAAATTCCGCATTTTCGGAAACGCTTCTGAGCTACAACTTTTTTTTTCAAACTTTTCCAGCGGATAGTGATAATTACAATGTTTAATAGTACATAATGTTCGTTTGGGGGTATTCTTTTGTTTTTTCAAAAATTACGCAAATGTATTTTTTTAAATGTGTCTCAAAACGTTAATGTGCACATTTCCAGCGTTTTGTAAAAACTATTTGTGAGTTAATTCAAATGACTTTAATTGCAGTTTTTCGAATACTAAATAATTTTCTGTAAAAAAGAGCTTCAAATTTCGCAATTGCAGTAACGCTTAAACGCAATTTTCCTAAAAATGACTTCAAATTATTCATGAAAATTATCACTTAGGACGACATTTTACTCTTCTTTAGTATTCTTAAAGCTATATTTCGGATCCGAATTGGGATTAGAAAACCGAAAAACTGAGAGTATTTAAAAAAATGTACTTTGGACGAGGATAGATGGCAGATAGCTAGAGCAAGTGGAAAGTTCGCATAGCTAACCCCGAAAATAGAGGACAAATACGAGAAAGTCTATGGCATTCTGTAGCACCACTATTTTAATATGGTGTGACGCAACAACTAAGAATCGACTCTCCTTTAATTTCATCGCTCTGATTACCTGAAATAAAAAAAAAGCCATAGTGAAGGATGATTTTAGTAATGGAATACATATTTTACACATTCACTATGTGGAAAATAGGAAACCCTCAAAACACTGTTTAATGATGTTCAGTATTGAGCCTCGAACACTAATGGTAACGAAATGGGCGAGGTTTACACATTCTCGAATAACCAATACCATCACTATTGACTTTGAGCACCGAGTTCAAAATGAGTTAGAATATATAATGGAAATGTTTTATATTTACCAAGATCTGTAAACGAGGCAAAGAAATTCTGCATTCACCTTCCTTAAAACGTAATGCACCACATATAATTATATTTCTGAAAATATTTGTGAAAGACACAGGTTAAGCGATTGCACGAAATTTACATACACCTCAACATACCTCAAAATCTTTCTATTTAAAAAGCACTTTGATCTTAAGAAAATTCGGTGGAATAGCTTATCTAACAACAACCTTACACTCAAATCACGTAATTTGGTTGAGTGGAAATCTCCAACTTCTTTCTAAACGAAAACTCTTCATTGTTTTAAATACATAGATTTTTGATATGTCAGAGTTTTTAATGAAAATCGAGTAAATACCTACTTATAAATGCACTTTATTCTATTTGAGCACAAAACTTCAAGAAATCAATTTCAGATATTTTCCATAAAATGTGGAAAAAGTCATAGGTGGTTCACGTAAAGTACCCCCTAAAATTAAAATATCTCAATGATCTCTGGAAAAGACGCCTCTGGATATTAACCCTGACGTATTTATCTATTCCCAATTTATTAGTTATGCGTGACATATCCATCCATATATACAAATTTATTTTCGTGTAGAAAATTGTGTCTCCTCTCTACCCGCACCAATATTAATTATCTTTAAAAAAGCATAAATGGATCTTAATCTTGATATGTGTTGGAAGTTACAGCTGAAAAGAATTTGAAATACGGATCTTACAACAGATATTCGAGATCATATTTTTGAGGTGAAACCTATACTTTTCCTCCTATACTATAGCATAGGAAGGAAAAGTAATAAGGTAAATACGTTTACCATAAGAGACACCATGAATAAAATACCGCCAATACGTTGGATCACTACTCCCCAATCTGAAAATTCCATTGAATACATGAAATGAAATATGATGTCCGGATGCTAAAAGCGGTAAATACTGCAGAAGCTCAAGGAAAACAGATCTTATCTAGGGCTGGACGTACGAGGAAAAAACTATTCGTTGTATTAGAAAAAGTAAACCTAGTAATAAAGATTGAATTAGACCAATTTTGTAACTAATTTTATGAAATTGTATGTGATAATCTAATGTTAGATATTAACCCTGTTCATTGTAATCATAAATTGCTAGGTACGTGGGCGGCCAGGTAAGACGAGACGGGAAGAAGGCCAACTAAACTGAGCAAAAAAATGTTATTACGTAAACTATTTGCGGAAAGTTAAAAGATATTACGATATTGGTTAAATATTTATTTGTGTAATGAATTTGCTCTCTTAGTTCCCTTCTTATTCCACTATAGATGGTATATATTCATAAATCTTATAAATAATAGGAAGTTAAGTTCGATAGTTCAACTTTCATATACGTTGATTAAAATATTTTCTTATAAATCTTTGAATTATTTTTCTGCGTTGTGTTCCTTATGTCTAAGTTGTGCAGCTCAGTATGAGAAATATCCCTCGAATGCATTGCGAGAATCTTGTGAGAACACCAACTGCAGACTGCAACCTCAGAACTCTTGCCAGCGAGTTTTAAAAAGAGAGTAAACAAAGACAAAGAGATAAGGAAGAAGGGGTTGTGGGAGTAAAAAATTGAGAGAAAATGAATGACTCTCAAGATGTGAAAAATGAGTGACTCCTTAGGGATCGAAAAACACGAGGGTGACCTGACAGGGAAGGAAAGAAATATATCACAAGTAGTGGAAATAATGGCACACTAGATCATGGCGTTCTTGGGGGGTGAAGAATATTGCATAATGATAATGGAATAAAGGGATTGAGTATAAGTTAAAAATGAATGTTGTGTATTCTCGCCCTAGAATTTGAATATGAAGTCAATTGCTGATCCAAATATTAATATCTTTGTTGAAAATATTTAGCATGAGATCCTAAAAATGCTCTGAACACATTTTGCACTCGTGTTGGTCATCATTGACTTATGGTTAAATTGTGAAATAATTAATCCTTGGAGCGTCATATAAAGAACTGTACAATTTAGCCAACATTTTCTGTCAGCGCCGGAGGGACAATGAGAATAGCGGCAGGGACATTTTCTATTTATTCCTCGTGTTCTATCACTACGTGAATTCTAACACTTTAAGACTTTAAGTGAAATTATTCAGATCGTTTGCGGTTATAGACGGTTTGAAAGTAAACTTAAAAAAGAGCTAAATTTAACAAATTTCCCCATCGTGTCTGTGGTGAGGAGGAGTGTGCCATTCACCTACTGTGTTACGTGCAAGAACACTTCTATACACTGATATGGTGGAGATATTACCTTTACTTAACTTTATTACCTGATTTCGACAACAAATTAAATGATTTTCAGTGAGTTTAGAGTAGTTTCAAACTTCGTCTCACTTGATTTTACCTTCATCCTTTAAAATTATATTATCAAATATATCAGCATCTTTCACAACAAATATCAATATCTAAAATGATTTTCAATTTTTTCGCTTCAACTACTTTTTTTTTATAATGTCTAAAAATTTGAAAACTCTGTTACCAAATTCTAGTTAGAATCTCCAAATCTCTGAAGTGGTTTTCTACTCTTGCGCTAGGAGTTTTGTTTTATTTATCTACTAGAAAAATATGTCATAAATAATAAAGGAGTCCAGAGGGGTCTAGAAATTTAGTTGACCCATCCCTACATGCCCAAAAATTAAATCATCATAATCAGATCCCGTAATAGCTCAATCAGGGAACAGCGCAAGTATAAATGAGGTCCATGTCGGTCCATAACGGAGAATTAGGAGTCAAAAACGGCTGGCATCGTTTAGAGTCCATATCACGCAAATTCAAAAATTCTCAACAATTCAGCTCAAGTCGGTGTTATGCCAAATTTTGTGACACCGGGAAATTAAGACCCCATCCACTATCAAGTAAGATCGCCTCTCTTGTACCGGCTATAAATCTACCATCACCACACTGATCTTACAGCGGAATATCTTTGGTAACAAATTGGAAGGGACCTATTTACAATCAACACAAACCAGACTTGCAAGAATTTATTGAGAATGGATGGAGCACTTTACATAGTAAGTACGATAATAATATCGACAATTATGACCCCACTGATGGCAAGCATTTTGAAAACGACAACACTGACAGCAACAAAAATGACGATTACGATTGCAACTTTAAAGGCCACACAACACGACAAACCCCGACAACTTTCCCCTGACTGGCGGGCAAGACCAAATGTTAATCTCTCGCTGTTTAAATTTATTATTATTATTATTATTATTATTATTATTATTTTTAGTTTAGTTAAATTGTTGGGAAGGGATTCTGAAACTCAAGAAAGCGTGCGCAGATGATTTTCTGCCCCATCCGTCGCATTCAGTCCTTTTTACTGTCTTGCCTAAACACTCACGAGCACTTCGTGCAGCGGCGGCAGCGAGCCGGGCGGCGGCGGCGAGCGGAAGGGCTCGGTGAGGCGGCCGCCGCGCAGCACCAGCAGCAGGAACCACGTGTAGTCGTTGCGCGTGCGCAGCGCGTCCACGCGCCGCGCGCCCGTCAGCCCCGCGCCCACCGCGCCCAGCTTCTCCAGCCACTGCGCCACCGCCGGACGCTCTGGAACACGCACACGCACATCGTTCGTTAAACTGATTCAGTCGTGATTCTGGCGCATCGATTTCTAAGGTATTAGTCCCGTAGTGTAGTGCATGATTTGTCTCAGAATTGATTATTGTTTGATTACTGATTCGGGAGCTTCAACTACTGAGATCATTAGTTATGTAAGTGTAGAGCATGTTTTTCATCGGTAGGTGGCGGTGATCTTCTTCCACTGGATGGCGAGATCCGGCGCCGACCTACCGTCGACTAGCGGGGTTTCCCCTAGTAGGTATCTCCCACCAGCGGGGCATCGCCTCAGCCGGGACAAGTTCTATGTCCCCGACCGGTCTCCCCGCATGTGTGGTAGTCTAGTGCATGTTTGTGTGTGTGTGTATAAGGGGTGAGGATTGGACAAGGGAAAAGAAGGATAGATCGTGCGCGGTCGGTGGCTCGTTTGTTGAGTACTGCTCCGGCATTCGCCTGTTGTTGATCGGATAAACCACGGAAAACTACCGATCAGAGCAGCCGGACGCTAGAATTCTCCTCCAGAAAGCGACTGAATTCGATCTAGCTGAAAAACAAGTGTCGAAAATCCTGCTGCCGTCTGGACTCAAACCTAGGACCTCCCGGTCAGTTATTTCAGTAAGTTCCGGTGGTCTTTCCCTATTGGATCGAAGACTTGCAGATCGGCTTGCGGCATTTTCACCGACCAGAAATTCCTCACCACGAATTATTTCCCCACTCGGGCAAGCTCAAAACTCCCGACGGGTCTCCTGACAAGTGTGTTAGTGTAGTGCGTGTGAATGTGAGTGTGTGTGTGTGTGTGTGTGTGTGTGTTAGTAAGAGACGAAGATAGGAGAAGGAAGAGGAAGAAATGACCGTGCGCGTTCCATGGCCCGTTTGATAGTAACTGTTACGGCACTATCTCCCATCAGCGGGGCACCGCCTCAGTCGGGACAAGCTCTAAGCTCTCGACTGACCTCGGGACAAGTGGGGTAGTGTTGTGCAATTAAGTGTAAGCAAAGGTGAGAATAGAAGACGGAATGGGAAGAAAAGATCGCGCGCGTTCCGTGGCCCGTTTGGTAGAGTACTGTTTCGATACTATCTCCCAACAGAGAAGCACCGCCCCAATGGGGACAAACTGTAAGCTGACAGGTTTCCTGACATCTGTGGTGGCATAGGGCATGTAAGTGTGTGTTGGTGTTGATCGGAGAAACCATAGAAAACTACCTACAATAGCAACTGACAGCTAAAATTCTTCTCCAGACAGCAGCTAAATTCTCCCTAGCTATCTAGCTAGAGTTGAAAAGTCCCCCACCGGGTTCGTACCCTAGAACCTCCTGGTCAAAAGCACTGCAGTGACGCCCATCAGTTGATGTCCTGAGCCATCTAAGCATATACATACATCTCCAAGAAGAAGACATTGATAGATTGATTGGTTGGTTAGTGATTCTGGGTGCGTCAACTGCTAAGGCTATTATTCCCTAACGTGTAGTGCTTGTTTTATTGCGGGAGCTGGCGGTGATCTTCCCCCGCTGAATGGCCAGATCCGGCGACGATCTACCGTCGTGTGGCGTCGCGCATCGCTTCCTTGCGAGCCGTGCCGGGAAAACCGTCCTCCCCCATGCTGAAACCGGATGCGGGGTTGGGGGCGGTTGGCATGCACTGTGCACGCTGACGCGCGCCGAGCTGAAGACGCGCTGAATAGGCCAGGGGGATGGGGCAGGAAACTCTCCAAAAATAACTATAGAGAAAGGTTAGTGCGAGTCGTGGACTATGTCGCAAGACGCCTAGAGGAGGATGGCCTTCCTGACGCCCGCCGTCATGGGAGCGTCGAAGGGAGGGGGCGAGCCTCCGGGTACTTAAGGCTGCATCAACTGCGCCCACGCGGAATATGTAGAGGGTCGAAAGGCCGAGTGATATTTCCAGTGCTATCCTAGCACGCGGTCTTCGAAGCGAAGACCAGTTTGGCGTCAGGCCATGTTGTAACGATAGTTGAGGGACTTGCGTCCGACAGCTTCGCACCACGCGTTGCTAGCCTCTTTAAAGCAGTGGTGCTGGGCTGGGCTAGGGACGGTCCGGGGTTTCGCGGCGAAGGGATTGGAAAGGTTGCAGGAGATTTTTATTTTGTAAATTATTGTGTAAATATAGTTATACATTTCTTTTAAAAACAGTCGTCTGTGTTATTTATTTCCAGTACATCACAGTCGGCTTGCGGGGATAAATTCAAACCGAGTATCGCCGAACAGTACGAAACCGCTCCAGCCTGGGCAATCTCCAGCCTCCGGGCAAGTGCGATAGTGTAGATCATGCGAGTGTAAGTGTAAGTAAGAGGTGAGGTTAGAACATGGAAGAGGAAGGGAAGATCGCACGCGGTTCGCGGCCCGTTTGATAGGGTACTGCTACAGCATTCGCCTGGTGTTGATCGGAGAAACCACGGAAAACTCCCTATCAGAGCTGCCGGACGGTGGAATTCTCCCCAGTCAGCGCATAAATTCGATATCGAGAAGCTTGTGTCGAAAATTCTGCCTCCGTCGGTAGTCTTACATAGGACATCCCGGTCAGAGGCACTCCAGTGACATCAGTTGATGCACCTGAGCCACCTCTCCCAATCAAGGAGTTTACAATGTTTAGATGTTTGCATCGAGTTTGCATTCATCCATTGAGCGAATGTTTAGACGCACGGTTTCCTTCTGAACTAGAACGGTAGCTCCTCTCACCCGAAACTTCACATACAGTTGCTACTATTTCACTGCATTAAATAAATAAACTTAATAAAACAAATTTAAATTAGATTATATTGACCCCTGTCTCCAAAAATGTTCCCTTTTGTTTTTTTCTTCTCCGAGTCATTTGTTCTTTTCCACGACTTCATGCGGTGAAGAGTTCTGAAATGAATATCAAGTGTCGACTACTCAGAAATTTGGGGACGGGCAAGGGTTTTAAATACGTTCATCGTTCTCGTACAGAAGCTCTGTTCTAGTTATGTGTTCAATTTACATTATAAAAATAATTGTATGTGAGTGCTCATGAATGTGTGTTGATGTGTCTGTTTCACAAAACTTTGAAATACTGAACCGATTGGTCCTACATTTTTCAACATTTCTTTTGAGCAATCAAAAAAATACCTTGGGTGTGTTTCTTTTACAATATTTAGTCTACTGCCATCCGCAATGCTTCCTTGCGACCTTGTTGTCAGACGTCCCTGGCCAAAGCGAATGAGCGTCGGGTGAGACAGCGTAAAGTGAGCGAGGGAGAGTGGAAGGGAGCATTAGAGCGAATGGGAGTGGCGGGCGGGCGGGGAAAAGGACAGAGCGAGAGGGGACCCGGAGAGACAGAACAAGTGAGCTTGCTTAATAGATAGTTGTGGTTAATACCTAAGCAACACCCAGTAATCAGCTAATATTTGTAATAGACGGCCTTCCAAATAAATAATATGAGATGTTGGTATACAATGTGGTATTTGTGACTTTAAAATGATCCTGGACGAGCCCTAATTTCTTCCATTATGGGGGGTTTATCATATAATATCGTGGGACCGGTACTCGAAATGACTCAAATGGAAGAACAAAGGGTGATATTTTCCTACCTTTTAATTCACTGTTGCAATAACGAAAATGGATAGTAATCAACCTCCAGTTGTACTGAATCACTGTAAATGTAGGATCACTTAACTTCATACACGTCAAATGTTCAAAGTTCCTTCACACTCCGTGCCCTCTATTTTGTGTCCTCCGTCTTATTCACACCCATACAAGTACGTTACAACTTTACAGATAGTAATACCGCAACTTGCACACATTCGCATTACATTTACTTCTTACCTACTTCGCGAGTGTGGACGCTATTGCTCGACTCAGTCGATTGAATCGTTCAATAACCACGGCTCAACTGCTGCTACTGTTTCAGTTACTCAAGGCGAGCTGAGGGTGACGAACTGACAGAATGAGATTTATTTCCACAACAATAAAAACATTTTCATTCAGAGAAGCGTAACAAATGCCTTTTTAGAACGTGGCACTTGAATTGAATACTTGAATTCGAACCTTGACCTGACTCGTGAACTTGGTGAACGACTGGAGACATTTTAGATGATAAGAATGCACAGTTTGGGGAGGGAAATGAAACCATCACTCTTCCGTAGGGATGTTAGTGAACAAAAGTATGAACTAAAGATCGAAGGTAATTCGTGAACATTTCAACAAAGTATTCCCCCGGCATACCCGGCTTGGAATTAAGGCAGAGCAGCCGGATTCAACTACTTTACTGAAGTGGAGAACTTATTACCGTCTTTAAGTGTGATTCAATTACGCATTCCCAACCCATAGTATCCATAAGAAGGAAAAAATAGCCGTTCCTGCAAATTCGTATATTTATGCGAATGATAAAAATATCGCAGAGATTGTACCAATATGGTGATCTAACATTCGCCAGGTTAGTGCAGAGCCAGACACATAAGCTGTCATAGGACTAAAATGACTGCTTGCGGGAAAAAATATTATTATAAAACATAAACGTTTAATTTTTTTCAACGTTCTATTTGGAGAGGCGGATGTAATGAAAAATCTATTTACAGGAAAACTTTTTTAGGATGAAATGAGCTCTTTTCTTCTCGTCCAAACCGCCAACAGTTCTCTAGATTTCCTGATACTGGCATGAAATTAAGCAACTCTGTAGAACAGATGAAAACACTGCGATCGTACACATATCACATATGAAACACGGTTATCGATGACCGATATCGAAGCCATACCGTACAGGACGGACTGAACAAGTATTAGTGCACATAATATGGTAGAAAGGTGTAACAAGCCCCTGGCTCTCTCACATTTATCACTCTCGCGCTATTTAGCTTTTCCGTGTACTGCACCGTTGTCGGTTCCTTTGTTCACATGCAACCACTTACGTCACTCCTGATCGTTTTCTCACTGGCAATTTCGCTGGCTCAAACGGTTATCGTAGCCAATTTATCTGTCCAGAGAAACCCCGACAGACGGTTTTCACGAACATATCTAGCACAATATGTCAACCATCGGTATAAATTAAGTTATAGATAGTTAAATAATTGTACAGGGATCGTGAAAACTTTACATCGTTTCTATTTATTTTGGGGTGCTATTTTTTGGGATAACGTTTTGATAGTATGTAACGAATGTGTCGACGTGGGAATCTATTAAAATTTTGAGAAACTTGACAGAGCCTAATTTAAAGCCTCTGCATTTACAGGCTCAAATCATTTGAGTCGAATTTAACTTTTGAGGACGAGCATGGGTCGAAGATATAAAATATACATACTTCTCCAAATGTCAAAATTAATTAAAATAACGTTTACGCTACATTTATGGAAGAATGAAACCTTGGTTACTTTTTGCTATAAAAAATAGAATTAAAATCCTGGCTTCTATAAAATAATTTAAATTAAGAACTACGTCTTGAATTGAGCATTGAGCAAAGCTGGAAAACACAATTTAAAATATTAAAATTGAAAATATGCAATGAAAACAAGGCTTTTGTAAGAATGTATGGTCATCAAAATAGATGTTTCTGTAAACAAATGCATTTTTTCTGTATTAAAAGCTCCTAACACATGTAATAAGGCCGCTAACATATCAAAATAAATTTCCTGCGTATATGCAACACTTTCTCTGTATCGGTCTCATTGTTAGTCTATATTTGGCGATCTATTCGAATAATAACAATCAAAATCAACCACAATCAAAAAGCATTTTAGCTACCATAAGCACAAATAGTTCAAAATGTGGGGGAGAGAACTGACAAAAAAGATAAAATCTGAATCCTGCTCACTGGAAATTATGAAGTAGAGAAGACTTTCTTGTCTAAGGTCATTCAACTTCTGCAAATGATCACATAAAGTCACTTGTTAGTGCGGAAAAGGCTGGATACAATGGAGCATACAGTCAGTCATGATTTAAAACGTTAATGGTCTTCGTTTAGAAACATATTTGAGCTTTGTGTCTGTCTGTACTGGCACAATGGGGCCTTTCGCACAGAGAATTTGAGAGAATGCCACTGCCCATCACAGTTCCGTTAAGTGAAGATTTCCCGGGAGGAATAGTTTGATGGGTCGGTGTCTGACGTGCCCTTGAAGAACACATTACTTCCTATCTTGTATAGAATATAAATTTGTTGAAATGAATACAAATGTACATTTATATTCCACATCTTTATTAGTAATTTCCAATGCGTGCAGAAATTTAATGAAAACTATGCAGCTTCCAGCTATGCGAGAGGTGCCCATGGTTTCGTTAGACGCCTAGGAACTTTCGATTTTGACTGAAAAATGCAAATATTTGTGTTATTCCTATTCTCATACTGCGTATAACGACAAACTTCTTATACTCAGTGGTCATTGCTTACAACACAACTGATAATATGCGACAGCAAGGATCCAAGGAAGACGGCACCGTAATTATTTGCTATTATATGGAATAGTAACTAGCAAAGGAGCGAAGCGCAAACTACGCCATCTGTCCGCGGCTGACCGAAGAGCGGAGTGCGAACACAGTTTTTCCTGCGTTAAAGACGAAGGGCGAAGTGGCCACCCCTCCAAAGTTGCCCCAGGCCACATCTCATAAATACCGCGAGACACGACCAAACGATTTTCTGTTAATCCGGCGACGCGGGCGAAAGCACTAATTCTATGAGTCTTTCGCGCAGGCGAACGCGAAAGTTCTCTAGGAATTTGGTAATGAAAGTGAATAATTGAGTGGTGTGAGCGTGGAGGATTAGTTGGTATAGGAGTGTGATTGCAATACGAACACATTAGTATCAGCAGCAATCTCGTTGGATAGAAAGCGATCGGAGCGAAGTAATATCAGTGAACGTTTTTTTCCAAAAGTGCTCATTTCGCGCAGAGGATTTTTCTATGAAATCCAGTGGAGACTGACTGTATTAGCGCGACAGCCATCCGAAGTACAGTTGCGACGCCGAGTATAGTATAGGTATACACGCTCGTAGCGAGGACGAAAAGCAGAGAGAAGAAGAGGGGAGCCGGGAGTGGATGAAGCGTACGAAAGAAGGTCCTGGTTTGACCGAACGCGTGAGGGACGGGCGAAGCGTACGAGAGGTGAGTGACGTCGCTGCAACACCGGGCGGCGAGAGTGCCGAGTCGGCACGAGCGAACTGGAGAGCGCCGTAAGGTAACCGAATTGCGACTTATCGTCGAAGATTGGTGCGGGCCAGAAAGTGGATAACGCAATTTGCGTGGTAGTTCATGTGAGAAACTCCCTAATTCAGTATAGAAAGACTGTCGCCTTTTAAACAAGTTGTAGAGGTTTAAATTCTGCTAAAAGTATACCTTGTTCAATTTTGCAAAAGACCAAAACCTTGTACAATTTTACGGCAATGTTGTGTAACTAACTGGCTTTATTTGTGTTATTGGGGAAAGATTAAGTTGTTCCACTATTTGATGAATGTGTAAATATTATTTTTTATGATTTAAATTGTACGTATTATAGTAGATTTCCATGTTACTTAGTCAAATTTCTTTCTTTCATGTTTCTGGCAACGTGCGCGTAGCCCAAGGCTAACACATGTGGGCACAGCAGAACTAACGGTCCCATTTGTAAAATGTTGTACAAAGGTCAGGTCATTTAGCGATTCGAAGTTCTCTGCTGTTTAATTCAGATGTATTTGTGTATTAATTTCATTGATTATTTGTGTAATTCGCGTGTATTTTGTGTATTCATTCCATTGATTATTTAAATACATGCTCATTATTACCCATATTTTCTTTGATTTATTTCTCGAACTCAAAGATCCTGTCTCTTGAAATCACAAGCTCGCTTATCGAGCATTCATTCGACTTGGCTCGCCCCAGAAAGTTTGTGTGTGTGTGGGGTGCTAGAATATATATATATATATATATATATATATATATATATATATATATATATATATAATATTGTTTTTGTTAAAATGTTTAATGTTGTTATAGGAGAGAGTTTTATTTGTTTGTTTTTTTACCAGAATACGTGCCAATTTTTGGAATACTACTTTGTGTAGTTTTGCCCAGCAAAATGTTTGCTGTTGCAGGCCATTAGTGCAGTTGCCCTGCAGAATTTTTGCTGCCGCTGGACACTAGTGTTATGTATTTTTTATTGCATATGTCACCAACTCTACCTCTAAGGCACAATTCAGCTGAGCCATTATGTGCCCCTATTTTCACCGAGATGTAAGCGCGATGTAAATTCATTTCGATTTATTCAAAAGTACTTGTAGAACGAAATATCGTTATTTTCTAATTCCCAGAACGATATGTGGTGCTCTTTACCGTGGTGAACATTATTCTAACACACCTTTTAGGTCAATAATTTTATTCCTCATCTTCTTCATTCAAAACTTAAGATAATATTATTCAAAAGTTAAGATAATCATATTTGTCCTTTACAGTTAGTAAAAGAGATTCACAACAAACTAAATTCAACAGATTGATGACATTTTCATTGACTTTCGCAGCTATGATGTTCAAACGGAACAACAGACTGCAAATAAGTACATTTCGTCACTTTTAGAATTAATGAAGGTGGTTATAAATATTTGCAAAATAGTTCAAATAACACACTTTGTCACACGAGGAAAATATCTTTTAAAAAAAGTAAGCCAGGGAAATAGTTTTAGTAAAAACCTTTAAACGGAAACGAAAAAATGCCCAGACATTAAAATATTTAGAAAATCTCATTCCAACATTTAAGGTCTTTCCGCGTACTGTGAAACAGGTGAGATGAATTTAGTGAGAATTAATGATCCATTGATGAACTATAATGGAGCTATAGAGACAGGAAATCGAGAGATATCCAGAAAAAATCCAATTTGCCCGTCATACGTTTCACACGAACTGGGCGGTAGTTGAAGCTCAGTCCTTGGTTGAATGTTAGCGGACTGACTGCTAAGAAGTTGAAAATTCGTTAATAAAGACCATGAAATTCGGATACTTTTTTTGAATCTTAAGTACCATAACGATTTTCTGAATATTACTTCGAAGTTGAACATTGAACAAATGGTCGTCCAACAATAAAATATGAAATGGCAACCATAGATTCAAACACAGTGTAACGGCAGTTTTAAACTCCCGGCAAATGCGTTCAGATTTATCTTGTAACATTTCCGTCACTGAATTAAATGATTTATTTTGCCCATCTCTCAACCGCTACTCGATTGGATAGGCTCTCTCCATATCACACTGCGGCTACCAACATTCTAAATTTGAACACTCGTTTAAACAACCCAGTGTTATAACGATACACTCGTAGAGTAAAATCCTATCAACAGTTCAATAAACGTATCTGCAAAGGGGCAATCAAATGAAAAGTGAGCAAACTCTATATCTGATTAATTGACAAAATGATCATTACTCCTCCCGACATGGATACACATCGGCTATTGACAATGTTTATCAACGACTGTTATTAACTCTACCATAGCTTGAACTTTATTGTTGCTGCGCTGTTAAAATAAGTGCTAGAAATTTACGCTTTGTTGAAACGCTTTTTTAAAAATTTTTTACACAACATTATTTCATTGTGAATGTAATGCAAATACATGCAAAAATTATTATTATTAAAAGAAATATAACCGCAGTAACTGTGTTGAAATACAAAGAAAATAAGTGTAATAGAGAAACATTTCATGGTATGGAATCGTTAAATTGGAAGCAAAAGCATTTCAATATTAATGCATTTAAAATAATATTTTAGCTTTTATCCAAAATTATTTAAAATAATTGAATATTTTCAATCTTTTAATTGCATACATTTATTTTTAGAGTTTCTACGATTGAAATAAGAATTTGCTATTGTAAAGCTTCTCATTGAAAAAGAATGCAAAGATCTATACTTATCAGATCCAGAAAACATAAGTGATTCTCGTGAAATAATTATACTGTTCTTTGCTAATTAAAATAAAATATGAATATTCAAAAGTATATGTTTATAAGATTGCGTTAAGGTTTTCATGTCTTTTTAAATCAATCAATTGACCCGATAATGGAATTAAGGATTAGGGGATAAGGAAAGTCAAGAAAAAGGAGTGACAAGAAGGGGGAATACCTTGGTTTGTCGTCAATTCTCATGAGGCACATGGAGGTATAAAAGGTTTCAAAATCGAACTGACAAATACAATTCATTCAAATAAATCACATGCAATCACAGTTGTAGGTGGGTGGTTTATGCTATATTCTACAGTTAAGTTTATTGAATTAATTTTGAAGAACGGATACCGTACGTGATCAAATTGATTTATATCTATTTTGACGTATCTTTTAAAAAGCTTTTTTCAGTGATCACCACAGCATATTTTCAGTCATTCATCACAGAATTACAATCTTAACTTCATGTTGTTATGTATGCACGTGAAATGCTTCAAAATTTTGGTCCCGACCTGGGATGCATATATTTCACATGCAAGAAATTTTCCTGTTCGCTAGGAAACTATCCTTCACGTTACCTCCCTCCATAACAAACTACTTTTCTGATGTTTCCAGGAGCCGCTGCTTTTAATTAAAAGCTCCTTATCTGTCAGGCGCACGCGCGCTCCAATGCACGCAGCGACAGCGACAGCGACAGCAGCGGCGGCGGCGGGGATGAAGCGAGAGTGGGAGGAGCAACGAAGACATGCACGGCGCGGAGCGGAGCGGGGGGGGGCGGGGGGGGGGGAAGGGCATTGACTTGTCGGAAGACGGATTCGGGATGAGGGAACATGGGGAAGAGGTGGTAACGGCAAAGGGGACATGGGCGAAGTGGTAGAAATCAGTACAGAGTCGAGAACGGAAGACGGATACAGGGACGGAGCGTGCGAGAGGGTGGAGTGAGGAGGGGAAGAAGGCGGGGGGAGGGGGAGGGTGGGATTGATTGATTGTGATTTCGGACGCATCAACTACTAAGATCGAGAGTCCCGAAAGTGGAGTAAATGTTTATTATCGGGAGGTGGCGGTGTTCTTCCCCCGATAGACAGCGAGATCCGGCACTGACGTACCGTAGGCTAGCGGGTTTTTTCCTAACCAGGAATCTCCTACCAGCGGGTCACTGCCCCAGCCGGGACAAGCTCTAAGCTCCCGACCGGTCTCTCGGTATGTGCAGTAGTGTAGTGCATGTTGGTGTGTGTGGTGTGTGCGTGCGTGTGTGTGTGAGTGTAAGGGTATAGGACAGAACAAGGAATAGGTTGGAAAGATCGCGCGCGCTCTGTGGCCCGTTTGTTAGGGTACTGCTCCGGCGTTCGCCTGGTGTTCATCGGAGAAACCACGGAAAACTACCGAACAGAGCAGCCGGCCGCTAGAATTCTCCTCCAGACAGCGACTGAATTCCACCTAGCCCACAAGATGGTGTAGAAAATCCTGTCATCATCGGGACTCGAACCTAAGACGTCCCGGTCAGAGGGACTGCAGTGACATCACTGCAGTTGATTCACTGAGCCATCTCTCCCGGTCGGAGGTGGAAGGGTGTGGAGATGGAGCTTGCGACCAGGTAGAGGGGATGAGGATTTAGTGTGTGTGGGGGGGGGCAAAGAAGAAGGGGTGGGGCCATGGCGGGAGGGGTGTGAAGATGGAGCTTGCGACGCAGGTAGAGGGGACGAGGGTGGGTTAGAGAGGGGAAATGCAAGGGGAAGAAGACGAGGGCGGGGCCGAGGCGGGACTGACACGGGTGTGGGAATGAAGACGGCGGGCTCCGCGCCGCGTGGCGCGGGCAGAGGCGTGAGAGGAAGGGCGACTGCGGCGCTGGCGTGAAGGAGGCTCTGCGGAGATCTACCGGCTGCGTCAGGATCGATATCCACGTGTGCGCAAGACCCGGGCGCGCACTTTGCGAGAGAACTCGTTCTGCTGAAGGAATGTTCTACGTACAACCTCGGCTCTTACGCTAGTGCAATGTTCCCTTGCATTTAACTTCTACAGTTTTCATGCTGTTGTCATCTTGCAGTAGGAGTACCGTGCAGTAATGGACACATCTCGCTACTCCGACAAGTTAAGTTTAGTGTTCCTATGGGGCAAAAAAGATTGGGATTGCAGACTAGAAAAGGGATTGATACTTGCTCGGCATTCAAAATTCCTTACGTATTGTATAATCACGAGATAATTAAATCAATTTGTGATTTCTTTTTTTGTGAAATTACTAATGTACAACATATTAAAATTTCATGCACAAATCAATTGGTTTAATGACTTAATTTTTGAAATTATAATACAATCGTAGGAATAAAGTTTAACGGTTTTTTGCTTTATTATTTCTTCGATTTTTAGGACTCATAAAAATATATAAGAAAATTTCTCCTCGCACAGAGAGACTGATCGAATTCTAATGCAAACCTCTGAACATCTTTTATACAAATCTTTAATCACCGACAATGAAGTTTTTTTTCTGAAAAGACTAAAAATATGAAGACATGTGTTCATAAATAAAAGTTCCCTTTGAATAAATGTAATATACCAACCAATTCAATCTTCCATATAATTTCAGAAATAGTCTAGAATAGCTTTGTTATTTAAATGGAAAATGTTAAAACTTACATTTAAATTCTTTATGTACAGTTAAGCTATCCACTGCTCTCTTCCACCATCGAGAAAGTTATCACCACTCTGTAAAGCTGTAACACCAATGAAGACGTCTCAAAAACACTGGCGAAACGACCGGGCAGGTTTAAAGAAAGAAACAAAGCACTGGCAATCCAGCTCCGTTGCAATCTCCGTTACATCAAGCACAAACTCTCAACGCAAGTGCTCCTGAAGCGTTCTTCGGCGGGTGTGGAGGGGAGCACAGTGGATTGAAATGGTGACAAACCATGCACCGCATAGCTCCTATTCATTTCCAATTAAACTAAAAACAAAATTAACAACGTAAATAAATGAAGATTTAGAAAAACGTAAAATTAATGTTTTTATTGTTGAACTATTCTTTTATTGTGTTATTTTGATTATATGAAAGAATCGAAATAGTCGTAAAATTAGTTTTGTTTCAATATTAAATTTACCCAAAAAATGAAAGCGGTCTGCAAGACGAAGTGTCCATGTTGTACAGTTTTATAAACATTTGTAATTTTTCTTTCACATATTCATAATTTTTTTTCATTTTACGACCTGTAAATGATATTAGTTCTAAATTGAACAACTGCAATACATTACATGTCACCTCAACGTCAATATGAAGGCACCTCACTCATTTTCTCCATTACGTTCTCCACTTTCTAGTAACTTGATTCATCCGTAGGCTCTCATTACTTCATATGGACGGCATGTTTCACTCCTCGTCAGCTCCTCCTCATAAGTCACTCCTCGTCAACTTTGAAGTCCTTGGACCGGGAGCGGTAGCTCAGTGCATCAACTGATGTCACTGCAACGCCTCTGACCGAGAGGTCCTAGGTTCGAGTCCAGACGGCGGCAGGATTTTCGGCACTAGCTTTTCAGGTAGGTCGAATTCAGTCGCTGTCTGGATGAGAATTCTAGCGGCCGGCTGCTCTGATCGGTAGTTTTCAGTGCTTTCTCCGATCAACACCAGGCGAATGCCGGAACAGTACGCTACCAAACGGGCCACGGATCGCGCGCGATCTTTCCTTCCTCTTCCTTGTCCTGTCCTCTACTCTTACACACACACTTACACTAACATGCACTACACTACCACATATTCCGGGAGACCGGTCGGGAGCTTAGAGCTTGTCCCGACTGGGGCGGTGCCCCGCTGGAGGGAGAGTCTTGGTTAGAGGGAAATCCCACTAGCCGACGGTAAGTTGGCGCCGGATCTCGCCATCCTGTGGGGGAAGATCACCGCCATCTCCCGAGAAAAAACATACACTGCACTAACGGGACTTACCACAGTAGTTGACGCGCCCAGAAACATAAAAAAATCAATCAATCAATTTGAGGTCCTTGGTTTGCGACCTATCGAGCATAGCATGGAGTGGTGAGTCCGCAACTGACGTTTTGTGAACCAAGAGGTTGGACTTGTGACAGTTGCCAATATTGAGTACCAGCTATATTTGTATTTAGCCATTAACGTCCCATTAAAGCCCTTGGCACCATTATATTCCGGGGGTTCCTAGTCGGTCACCCAACCAGGACAATTCTCGAATTCGCTTCACCTTCGTGACTTCACGTAGTTAACGAATTCGGCTCGTGATGCCTGTTTCGTTTCAGTAGAACCGTCCAAGCATTCGCCTGAATGACAGAGGGAAACCACAAAAATCCCGGTCAGAATGGCCGGCAGGGGGACTGATCCCGGGCCTCCCGAATGCGAAGCCAGCGCGCTACGCCCTGAGCCACTTTGCTCGGGAACAGCTACATCGCCGGATCAAATCCCACAATTGAACGGATGAGAATTGTGCACGTGGCTTACGATAAATGTTACAAATTTCTAGAGAATGTAGTGGGAAGATAAAACTTTCTGCCAATTTTCACGTTGTCGGAGACCTTACATTTCGAAGTTACACATGAAATATTTACCCCGGTAATGGTGGGCAACTTATCATGCACTGGTTTTGACGGAACTCGCACTGACGCATTCAAAGATTTCGAGAATATGCCAAACGCAAGTACATGATATCTTCTCTACCGTTTAAAAGCAAACGAAACGTGTATCACTTCGAAATGAGATATCCCCACCAATTGTTCACTAGCTAAAAATTATCAACTTCAACCCGCCCGTCTTGCTCTTAACGTTTTTAAATTTATTTTGAGATACCTTGTTGAAGCCGGTGGCTCAAACCGATCACATTCATTTTAGGCAGATATGGGATAGTTTGGGAGGCAGAGACACAACATTTGAAGTGTTGTACGGACGGCTACTTTGTGTTCTTTTAGTTCTTTTAAATTCCAATTAAGGCCGAAACTAGAGTCAGCCGCCCTATCTCTGGGGGCAACCCTTATCGAAAGAGGGTAAACATACGAAAAGGAAAGTATCCTGCTCATTTACCATCCCGTATATGAAACTTTAAAGGTGCATTCTTTCAGACGTGTGCAAATATATAGAAAAGGGTGAGAAAACCCTTCAAAATGCAATAATATTTTTAAAGCTTAAACATTTTTCTACTACATGCTTTGTAATTCATTTCAGTGGCTTCATTAAATTTTGACTCACAGAATAGATTTAGCACCGCTAGTCTCTTTCGTTCCAAACTTTTTACTTACTCGCTACGGTCGAGAGAGAAAGTTATGTAATGCTGCACGAAAAAATGGGGAAATTTTCGGCAGAAAAACTCTTAATACGGGTATTGGTAACAAAAAAGTGGATAAATTTAGTTGTTAAATTTAGAACCCCTAATTCATGGTGTAGAGAGAACCCATGTTTTGTGAGTCTCTGATACCAAAAAATTCCTTGACGGGAAAACGCCTGTTCGTTCGACTGTCCGTCTGTCCGTGCGTCCTGCCGCTCGTCTGTCCGCTCGTCTGTCCGCTCGTCCGTCCGGTCGCCTGTCCGTCCGGTCGCCTGTTCGTCCGGTCGCCTGTCCGTCCGGTCGCCTGTCCGTCCGGTCGCCTGTCCGTCCGGTCGCCTGTCCGTCCGGTCGCCTGTCCGTCCGGTCGCCTGTCCGTCCGGTCGCCTGTCCGTCCAGTCGCCTGTCCGTCCGGTCGCCTGTCCATCCGGTCGCCTGTCCGTCCGGTCGCCTGTCCGTCCGCTCGCCTGTCCGTCCGCTCGCCTGTCCGTCCGTCGCCTGTCCGTCCGTTCGCCTGTCCGTTCGGTCGCTTGTCCGTCCGGTCGCCTGTCCGTCCGGTCGCCTGTCCGTCCGGTCGCCTGTCCGTCGTTCGGTCGCCTGTCCGTTCGGTCGCCTGTCCGTTCGGTCGCCTGTCCGTCCGGTCGCCTGTCCGTTCGGTCGCCTGTCCGTTCGGTCGCCTGTCCGTTCGGTCGCCTGTCCGTCCGGTCGCCTGTCCGTTCGGTCGCCTGTCCGTCCGGTCGCCTGTCCGTCCGGTCGCCTGTCCGTCCGGTCGCCTGTCCGTCCGGTCGCCTGTCCGTCCGGTCGCCTCTCCGTCCGGTCGCCTATTCGTCCGGTCGCCTGTCCGGCCGGTCGTCTGTCCGGCCGGTCGCCTGTCTCTCTGGTCGCCTGTCTCTCTGTCCGTCCGTGAACAACGCTAGTAGTTAATGCTATCAGATTATTTTCTCCAAAATTGATATTCCCCAATCGCTCTGTCGCGGGTCCTTGAATTTGAAACCGATATTTTAGTTTTAAGGGCTACTTTATATGAAACTTAAGGGAAATTTTCCAAATTTTCAAAGAAATAGATCCATCGTTTTTATTTAACTTTGTTATCGGCTAGTGTGAAGGACGTTTAAGAGAATGGTGTAGGTCTCATGTTGTATAAAACCCAGATTTTTCGAAAATTGCGAAAGTTCAAAACTTTCGGCGTCTTCCTACAACAAGCATATTAAAGACAGATTAGATCTTCCCCCTAGATAAAATCTATTCCTTAAAAATAGATATTGAAATAAGATCATGTAAAATTGTTCAGAAATGTAAGTACTTCCCGCGAAATTTTGCGTGAACGTACGGGCGAGTATGTACGGATATGTACGGAACGTACGGGCGAGTATGTATGTTCAGCACCACTAGTTTAAAATCCTTTACTCTTGTTTGGGCCTCGCGCACGTTTGTCCCAATTCGTAGCAGTGCGCGGCGCGCGCCGACGTTGTTCAGAGGCCATTTAGGTCCGCGCCCGCGCTGCACTCCTTTCCGCGCGATCAGCGCCAAGCGCCGCGCCGCGCCGCGCCGGTAATCGCAGCGGCGACCCCGGGAAACGCCACCCGCCGCGCGGCGCCCGGGGAATTACATTGCGCATTAAGGAGCCCGGCGCGCCCCCCGGGCTTACATGAAGACCGCCGCTCCGTCTTCGAGTGCAGAACAATGCTCGCCTCGGGGACACTCGTGAATTTGCAGCCGTGTTATGCAGGCGGGAGAGGAGAAAAGATGGAGCTATTACGGAGAAATACACAGAGCGGTTCTAAACTGCGCCGGCTGGAGTAATGTGGTAATCCGCGATGACGGAGGAATGCTAATATTATTCCCCTGACTTTGGCAATTTAAATGTCAGATGTTGCGAATGTTTTTTAAGAATTGTTTACAAGATAAATAATAAGAATAAGAAAGGTGGTGAACAATCGTTGGACACTCATATTTCACAAAACTATTGCAGATAATAGTACTTTTCTGAAAAAAGATGAATGCAATGTTGGTAACTTAGAATGCATGTATGTTAATACAAATTTCAAAACAGTCTTTTACATTATTTACATTTTTCATGATTATTCCGTATTTACTCGTAAGGGTTACGCAGAAATGTATATTGAGTATTCTATACACACGAATATCAGATTTTGTACAAAAGAGACAACATATATGCAATACTTGAGTCAAGTGTGTTCTTAGAAATATGCTTCTGAAATTTGAATCAACAAACAATAATATTACATAAACAGCGAGTTCAGTTAACTCACTAATTAATGCAGTACTCGGGATCACAGATTTATGTCGTTTCCAAACCCGAACACCATGCCATTATGGATTCACCAGCGTGTTAGGAATGTGTCGTTATTGGAAATCTGTATACAAATATTGTGAAATATTCCTCATTGATTTACGTAAAATCTATAAAAAAAGAAAAAAAAATAGTATTAATTTTGTGATGTAGTAAATTTTTTACATAAATGCTCATGATTTATCGAAGGACCTTGTTTAATGTTTGAAAACCGTATTGAGTTTATGATAATTAACATATATTAATGCTATTGTACTGATTAGCTTGAAGCAGAGAGAGGAAAGTCTATTTCCGGTCAAATTATTTAATTAATAGCATTGAGTTTTTTTTTTTTTTTTTTTTTTTTTCGAATGCATGTCTTGGCTCTCCAACTTGAATTAAGTGTTAATAAAACCAATAAGGCTGTTTGTTCACGCCTCATTGTGCACGCCTCTCACCTCGTCCTGGCCTTTAACATAGTCTTGAAACACTTGAAATATTATTATCTATATTTCCTTTCATAGTGTATAAACTATCTCGGAAAAATGTTAATTAAATTAAATCATACAAATTCCAAATTCCTACTACTAACAAGGCGACGAACAATGAAAAATGATGCCGAAGACAACTAATATTTTTTACGGATTAAATATCTTGTAAAAGTTACAGTTTAATCAACACTGCGAATACCTTTTTGGTTTTGATAAGTTTTGGTCGCTGTTCTCGATTTTATGTTTTTCCACTCACTTCGTTTTAAAGATTGTAATTGCGATCAGCAACATCAACTCATCATCCAATGGATGGTATCAATTGGAACTATTAACTAACCTATACTTCCACTTAAGGAGAGCAATAAATAAACTTTTTTCTGACAGATTTATAATAATCCAATGAATAATGGGAGTCAAGTGCATCCTATAAAATAAGTATTTTATATCTACTCATTTTAAAACAATTACATTATGATAATATAAGTATCATTATTCCTATTGTTAAAATTAGAAACTCTTTTTCAAATAACCTTTTAGTAACGTCATATGAGTGGTCTTAATTTGCGTCTTCCTGTATTTTTAATTTCACGGTTGTTTTTTGATTGGTAGTCTTATTTCCACTGACCAAATTACTATCATGAGAATTAATGTCATATTTAAAAAGGCTTTACTTACAGAAGATCGTTTAAGTGATTGATTGGCTTTTCGACAACTGCTATGAACATTATTCCCGTCACTGGAGTGAATGTTTATTCCGGTAGATGACAGTTTTTCTGCCCTCTGGATGGCGAGACCTGGCGCCGACCAACACGTCGGCTAGCAGTGGATTCTCCCCTTTAGTTATATTCCCCCGATGGGGGGAGGCGTTCCAGCCGGGACAAGCTCTAAACTCCCGATTACTCTCGACGTGCGTGGTAGTGTCCAGTGAGTCATGGCCAATGTCGAATATTCGCCAATGGAACTCGCCGAAACCGCCGTCGGAAGTCGAACCCTAGGATTTCCCTCTCATAGTTGCTACACAGATAGGGGCAAAGTGACTCTGGTCCGAACTGAGCCGTAAGAACATTTATGAACATTTAATCAGGCATAAACATATCTTGCATCTTTAAAACAAAGAAAATATTTCTCATACATTTTTATTATCAAAATTCTCAATGATTTTAATATTTTTGGGCAGATTTTCAACTCTAACAAGAATAACTCACACTCACAAAATCTTTGAGTGAGGGGAAATATGTCTCAATAATTATATTCGTAACGTGTTGCATTGTTCCCTTCCTTCCAACACCAGTCATCATGTGAAAGAAATCAGAAAACATTTATATCGCGACCTAGAGTCACAGAACAAGCAACTACATTCATGGCAATCTCCAATTATTAAGTTAAAGCAACTTCAAGTTAATTACGTATTACATCAGAAACAAAGACAAACAAGCTAAAAATACCATTAAGTATCTCAGGGTGTAATGAAAAAGTAGCGCGATAAACTTGTGAAAATTAATTCGTGTATGTGCCGCTAATTTGCATAATAACACGAACAATCCATAATCCCGAAAGTTTCCGCAGCGCGCTTGCCAAAATCCGTCGTGGTCTCGCTGCCCCAACTCGCCGGTCGAGGGCCTGGGCACGGGTAATTGAGGGCGGCCGCGCGCGGGCGCGGGTGGGAGCGCGCGATGTCAGACCGGGTGGGGTGGGGAGGGGAGGGGAGGGGGTGTACGCACGCGGTGCGGGAAACTGCGACAGCTGGGCGCGCGCCAGCGAGCTGTTGTACTGGAAGGCGTCCTCCAGCGACTGCACGGGGCTCGTCATGGCGGCGCCGGTGAGCGGGGCTCGCTCGGGGGCCTCGGAGCACCGGGGCGCGACTCGCCCACGCCACTCGCCAGACCGCTGCCCGGCAACGGACGCCGACCCCGCCCCCCTCGCCACTCCGCAACGCCTCGCTGGATGGAGGCACGGGCGCGTTTTAGACTTTAAATTAAATTCATACGAGAAAGCGGAACAAACGCAGGCCACGTAGTTGGGGTAAAACTACTTTACTGTTCAGATGCAGGAGGAGGGTCACCTAAGCATTTGTTTCAATTACCGCTGGAAAATATTGTTTGTCGTTGTTCGTCGTCATACGGACGTTGTCGTACTTTGTCATCGTTGTCATACGTGCTTTTAGTTGAAGGTATTGTTGGCATATAATTGTTGGAGTAGGTCCTCAGCTTCCTACTAGGTTTGTAATAAAGACACTTATTCATACGATGTAATTCTATTTTAAATGATGTACAGTTTTTCTGTTCCTCTTTACTTATATGTGCATTGCCGGTATGTCATTGTTACTAACTTCTAACACCATGATTTATACGTACTGAGAGATTTTCAGAACCCCTCACCTTTTCTCTTTATTCTTCTACATTCGTCTCTTGTCCTTTTCTACAGTCGCGACTTATTTCCCCGTTCCGATTCTCTTTTGCCCTCTAATTTCATTCACGTCTTTCGTAATTTTCTTCCCCCATTGTGCCTCACAAAGCGTCTAATTTCGTGCCGCCTCGGCCGCCCCGAGCCCGGCTAGGCTGTTTGGGCGCGCGCTTGCCGGGACGAGACGCGACCGGAGCTCCATGGCAACTGGACCAGCGATCGATCTCTTCCGTTCATGGAAGCCACAGTCCCGCGAATTACGCATTTATTGGCAGAAGTTCTTTTGGCGCCACCAACGGACTCAATATGCCAGCGGGATTTTTCTATCTTATTGAGCCCTTCAGTATCTATGGATGTAATAAATGACCATGTAAGCAATATATTATGTCGTGGAGAATAAAAGTAGAAATGAATTATTATACACGATCGGGAATATGTACAGAGAAGGAAAAGATTAATTTGGAATCTTCTAACTAATCGTTGTACTCTGTATTGATTGTGAGCTCGGCTGTGACTGCGAGTACTCCAATATAAATCGATTTTATCAGAATATAAATGAACGAACGAATGTATAGATTCCGTATATTAACGACTTCAGTAACAAAGTAATGTAAAGCTACTTCTTATTATTTCTACTTCTATTTGTTTCATCAAATATTTCATTTAATGTTTTAGTTAGTAATAGTGTTTAGTGACTATTGAAATTCTTCGGAAATTCATCCAGTTCCTCAAATAGATTTTATGAAAGGATTCATTTCAACGTAGTTTAACATGCTCTGCTCATCAATACAATGCGCATCCAATTCTCTCGGCTAATTTTATTTGCAAACAAATGTATATATTTTTCCTTCTGGTCACAGAACGTTTCGGGATTTGTCGAGATTGTCTTGTAGTGGGTTTAATTGGGACGTAGCCACAGATGTAAAGCAAGGAAGTGGTAATCTAAAACACACCCAACACTAACTTTCACTGCACCGACTACTAGTTCCACGAGTTGGAACGATGCCATAGTGGCAATCGGTCGAGTTAATTCCTTTTTCGATGAGTCTTACCAGAAGAGCATGTTATATCAGAAGCATCTGCTCTTCTAAAAAGAAAATTTTACGTATTTTATAGCTAGAAATATACTCTTTTTAGACAGTCTATTCAATATTTTCAGTTATTATTAAAATCGAAAAGTTGGTAAAAGCTATTGATACTCGAAATGAGCGTAAATTAGATTGTGTAAATTAATTAGTTCAACCATTTTCATGGTTTAATGTAAACACGGAAAACAACAGCAGCTTGTTAGGAAAGTATGAAGCAAATGCAATGCATTGGAGACGATTTAACATCAGTTTACATCACTCTCAAGAGAGAAAAACTGACGATCCTACATCTATTAAATCTATATAAGGTTTGGGTATTCCAATATAACTTCAAGGACCAAGTATGCGTAAATTGGGGTAATTATAGTAATACGTAGAATTACGTATAATCATCGGCAATTCCTCAGCTTTTGTGAACAACTAAGGCATATTAGTATTCCCATTAAAGTCACCAGCAAGACCATTCATACTGTTACGTAACTACCGGCCATCCTCATTGGGCCATAAAGCCCCTCATGGCCCACCACGCAAGCGCTCTTCAGCCCCAGAACGAGCTGCACTCTAAGGTCGCGGTCATCACTCCGCCATCTACAAGTGCCCCCGAGAGGCCGTACTGGCCGTTCAACAGCGCCCCACCCCACGCTGCTCCAACTCCGCCCCAGTAACTCTGCCTCACGTTCCGAGTTGAGCGTAGATATCCTCTCGGCATCGCCCAGCCTGCAGCAGCCTTGCTAATGCACCCCCGAGCTGTCCCAACTCCTGCAGCGCCGCGCACAAGTTCCCCCTCCCGGCTCACGCCCAATGCCACAGCATCGACTACAGTTTGTCACTTTCACATCCAACTGCTCAAATCCCAGCTTCATCTCGTATTCTCAGTACCAAACCATCATATACGTCCGTTCAGCAAACTCTCGGCCCCTTTGTCCTCCCGACATGATATCGACTCTGCCACTAACACCACCCTCCTTCCATCATCACTTTCTCGGCGTATTCTCGATATCCGGGGAAATGTCCCACCTCCTCCTGATCCAACTCCCCCCCTTCGTCCCCCTTCAGGCGGGGCGCCCTTAATCATGCACGTCCACGCGGCCGCGCAGTCCTTGTGAGTGGCCCTTACACGCCGACTGAATTACCCCGAACGCGCTCGTCGGGCCGCGAACGAGCAGTGCGGGGGGCCGTGGCCGGGGCGAGGCGGTGCGGGCGGGAGGGGAGGAGCGACGGGAGCGTCGAGTCAAGTGCTGCGGGCGGGGGGGGGGGGCCGCTGCGGGGGGCCAGTGCGGCGCGGGGCGGGGAAGCGGTAGCGGGGCCGGGCGACGGCGCGCGCGGGCGGGCGGATCGGGCCTCGGCCAGGCGACCTCCACCGCCGCCGGCGCGTAGGCATCTGTAGGCTTGCGGCTGCTGGAGCCCGGAGGGGACTATCGACCGCGGGCGGAGCGCCCAGACAGTTTGGCGCCGCGCCCGCCCGGGCCCCCGCGGAGCGCGCGCGTGGCGGCGGGCGCGTCCCTGTGCGTGGGGGGGGGTGGGGGCGGCTAGCAAGCGGACGACACGCGCCACTCGCGCAGGGCGATCAAGAGGCGTTTGACCGCGAGGTCGGGACGGGCGTTCCTCAGGGACGGAAAATGGGGCTGGGAAAATGTCACTGGAGATCAACCAGGTAACAGGACTTCTGGAGTTGAGGCAAACGACAAGGGTAGGTGTAGACGATGGTAGTGAGAGAGACGAATGTGCTTGAATAGTACAGGGAACGTGTAAGAAATTGAGAGCACGAAAGGCAGAGCGATGAATGAGGAACGGTGAAGGGATGGGATGAAAGATAATAATCAAAGAACATTGAAAATGACGAGGTAAGAATGAACAATCAGGTGAACAATATAAGGCAAGAACGATAAAGAAAGGAAGGGGAATTTGGCCATAAGGAAGAAAGGGAACACATGCCGGAAAAGAGAGAATGAAGTTATAACTAGAGGTGGTAAGGTCAGACACGTAAATCGTGCGGGAGAGATGAATAATACTCGTGCTCAGAAATAAAGAGAGAGATAGAGAGGGCATAAGGTGTCTGTGGGTGTGTAAGCGTCAGGCAGCGTACGTGGAAAGAGCGCGTGGGCGGGGCAACGGTCGCGCGAAGGCCGAGGCGACGATGGCTGAACGTGAGGGCGGTGGAGCGGGGCGGGGTCCGGGGCGGCTGGCAGGCGCGGGAGGCGGCGCGGGGCGGGCGGGGCGGCGCGGGGCGGGGCGGGCGGGGCGGCCGGGGCGGCGCGGGGGGCGCGGGGCGGCGCGGGGGCGGCGCGGGGGCGGCGCGGGTGGCCGGAGACCGGGAGGAGCGGGGGCACAAGATGTGGCGCAGCTCTTCAGCGTTATTGAGAAGGCAAGGGGTGGGAGAAGGCCGACCGGCGAGGAGGCGGGGGTGGCGCGGGTGGGGGCGGGGCGGCGGGCGATGAAATGGGCGCGACGTGATAGGGGCTCGGGGGACATATGACGCAGCGTCTGGGGGACGTAAGAGGAGGAAGAGGCGGAGGAGTTAGAGGAGCAGGACGATGTGAAGAGGGAATGGAGTACGCACAATATCGCGACGCGTTCGAGAGCGCCCGCCGGCCGCCGCCAACGTGAGTGTCTGCAAGTAGCCGCGTGACAAAACTGCTAGGATGTGCTGAAGGTGAAGCATCTGAGGTCGCTAAAACGGGCTATAAGGATCGATTTTTCGGACTCACTACAGTATTCTCACGTGCGATGTAATGAAATTTTATTGTTTTTATCATTGTCAATATATTCCAGAAAAGATTAGGAGGATACATCCTGAAGTATCCTGAATAAAGCAATATTTATTTTTAGAGGCGCGCCGAGGATTTTTCTCGGCAGAGGGGGGGACTTCAGGTATTGTATCCTGCAGATTTAATGTTTCCTTTCAAATAATTTTTCCACTTATGCGGATATTGAAATGTATTTTTATTTGTTGTCTGACAGTTAATATTTATAATATAGACAATTGATATACTAATGACTTTCGTTAGTATAGAGAATTATTTTAAAAAAATATTTGTTGATAGTTATCATCAGGTTCTCGAGGGAAGGAGTGAAGCCACATGAGCCCCTCCCCCATTGGGGGCACCCAGTTTATGACATAATTACTTTGCATTTTGAAGAAATATCTGACGATAAAAGGAACAGATGATTCATATTGTTTTACACACTCGGTTTCTGAAGTTCTGTGATATAAAAGTAAAGAGAATTAAGAACGAAGTTCCACAATTATCACCCAAACGTAGTATACACACAAATTGATAAACCACATCTTCCTGTTTTGAACTGATATGAAAGCCAATAAGATATAGACACTCAGTTATTTACTCTACACAGATCATTTATATTAATGTCATTGTTAAACAAGCTGAGGTTTTGTAAGTATAATTGCGTACAATAAATGTACTTGCTAGTTTTTTTACTTGATCTTTAATTTATAGAGGGAAGGATATCTTGTGTTTAGGTCATGGTAGAACAAAAAAAGAATGTTACATTAGTCACAAGAGATAATCTGAGCACAAAACTGGCGCATTGAGTTCGATGTGAGTTTCTGTAGACACAGGGAAAAACAGAATATGATGTTTTAGGCAAACAGAATAAAGTGGAAAGTACGATAATTAATTATGTACTATGAATTAACGACTTGTATATTAGATAGTTTAGATTAAGTTTATGTATTGTATATAGGAGTAAACTACAACCTGTGAAAACTAACCACAAAAGAAATTCCAGCCCTGATGAAGGTTCAATGAAGGACCGAAACATTGGTAATCAAATATAAAGAAAAAGAATGTAGGATTAATTTTCTGTTCTACCATGACCTAAACTCAAGACATCCATCCCTATACTAAATGCATGATTAAAACAATAAAAGAAACTATCTTCTCGTAGTTCGAAATTATATTCATAATGTATTTGAGGTAATATTTATCACGAAACAATAAAATTATCAATTATCAATATTTGGCTAATGAGTCGAATGCCTTATCTCTCCGGGATGAATTAATTAGTCAGCAGACGTCGAACGCAGACCGCCAATTACATCCAGGAGGGTATTCAATAAGGCCACGCCGGCGGAGTCGATTCGGGCGGGCGGTGTGGTTCCGGAGGGGGAGAGACGGTGCGTGCGACGGCACTGTGGGATTGCGAGGGGACAGCCAAACCGCGGCCCGCCCCCGTCGCGCTATCTGGCGAGAGCGCCGCTGTTTGATGGCTGCGCCGCACCACTCCGCCCCCGCGCCGCCCGCCGCCACGCCCCGCCCCGCACCCGACCGAGCTGCCCCGCCCCGTCCGCGCCCCGCCCCCCCCCTGCCCCGTCCTGCGCCGCCCCGCCCCGCGCCACGGCTCGTCGCGTCGGCCGGTGGGTTCCGGTGGAGATGAATGCCCGTCGGGGTGGGGGATGCGTGGTAATTGGGGCAAAGGGATGGTGCTGTCGTTACCCGAGTTGCGGGGCGGCTGTTGGTAGAGTCGTGACAATGGTGCGTGGGACGCAATGCTGGCCTTGCAAACGGCACAAAGGGAATGGAGATGGTGAGATCCTGAGGAGAATGGGAAGTTCTAAGGATAGAAGACACAGGAAATAATAGACTGAATGGTAATGAGATAGAGGGAATATGTCAACGCAGGTCGAGAGACCGAAGGAAGAAGACACCACATATAAATATATGTTAATTGATAAGGAATGATGATTTAGCAATAGGGAGGAAGTTCTGGCTAGGACGTGTTGATACAAAAGCACATACATTCTTGTTTTTGGTCATGTTTACTTCATCTATCTCGCTAGCTTCAGTCATTATTCCGCGCTCTCCAGCAACGCTGTCCGGGAGATCCTAGAGTTTGAGCCCCGACGGTGCCGTGATTTTAGTACTGGCAAAGCTAGATCGAATTAGGCCGCTCACTGGAGATCATCTTGCTGGAGCTGGATAACTAGAGCTCACTGGATACTGTCAGATATCTGCTTTATCGGTCGTTTTCCCTTGTTTCTCCGATCAGTAACCTAACAAACGGACCATGGCCGGCGCGCGATCGTTCCTTCTTCTTCCTTTTCATAACCCTCACCCCTTTCTTACACACACACTTATAATTACAAGCACTACACTGACACACAAGCCCTTGGTGGCTCGTTGGTTAGCGTGCTTTCCACGGTGTAACCTCGGGTTCTCGGTCGGCGCAAACTTCTCGGTCGGGGCAAAAATTAACTGTGCGCTTTCCTTGCAATTTCCCAGTACCCGTTGCCGTGTGACGATGAGAAAGCTCACTTCTCTGGTCGAGAAGACCAGAGACACGGCGTAGGGATCGCTATGTGCTAACCACACGTACCCCTCAAACCAGGGCTGCAAGGCCGGGACGCTGGTCTTAGCTCGTAAAGAGCTGTCGTGTCGAAGTACAGACATACACTCACACACATGCCAAAAGGCCAGTTAGAAGCATTCAGCTTGCCCAATATTGGGAAATACCTCTTTGGGCGAGATACCTGGCTATGGAAAACGGAATCCTGCGTGTAGATAGGCGCGAATCTCATCATTGGAGGAGGAACATCGGCACCTCCCAAGATAAAATATTCGTTACAGTAATGACTAATGCCAATAGCAGTTGACGTGCTCAGAAACATCAATCAGCCATCATTTCAAAAATGCAAATGTTGTATCTCAAAAGAATACAAAAACTACTAATATTTTGAAAAAAAATTACATTCAAAGGTTTAAAGATACAACGAAGAAAAATATATTGCATTAATGAAGAAATCTTTAACTTCCCTACTAAGTGTGTATAACTGATTGGAAAATAAAAATTAACGAACAGACGGACAATCGGGCCGGGGAACGGACGGACAAATGAAAAAATGGACTGACAGACTGACAGACGTACTGAAAACAAATTTTTCGGTACTAAACACTCAGAAAACTGACTACACAACTATTAAAGAAAATCGTTTTCAAAATATACAAGTAAGAAAAATCTACTTCTTCGGTTTCACAGACACACAAAACGAGTTAAACTGTCAAAAAAAACCACCATATTTCGCTGCATCATTTCGAATCATTGTCGATGCTACGTAGAAATGTAATGTGAGAAGGTAAAAGGAAGAATGGATAAATGAGACCTTTCAAACAAATAACAAGGAATTGATGACATAAAGAATGAATATCAAGAAAATATAATCAAAGTAGACATCCAAGAAGAACGCTAACGAGAGGCCTAGAAAATGTAGGTAATGGGTAGGTGGCGAAAAACACAACCTGGAGAGCGAATGGGCCGCGCACGCCACGGCAAGCAGCTGGGAGAGCCGTCGCGAAGTACGTAGGGGCTCAGGGCTCCTCTGCAGAGGCCCGACGCGCGGGGCGAGGGCATGGGCGGGCGAGGACATGGGCGGGGCGAGGGCATGGGCGAGGGCATGGGCGGGGGCATGGGCGAGGGCATGGGCGAGGGCATGGGCGAGGGCATGGGCGGGGGCATGGGCGGGGGCATGGGCGGGGCATGGGCGGGCGGGGCCGGGGCGTGGCGGGGCGTGGCGGGGCGTGGCGGGGCGTGGCGTGGCGGGGCGGGGCGTGGCGGGGCGGGGCGGGGCGGGGCGTCGCTCAATGGGCGAGCTCAATGAGCGCGGGAGGCGCATAGGACGGCGACGCGTCGCCCGCTGCCGCACGGGCGGACCGCGCAGCGCCTGCAGGGTAACACAGGACGTCTCAGAATAAATGTCACAAACTTCTAGGCTCGCAGTGGACTTGAAGAGGATCCCTTTCTGCCAATGTACTCATTATCACTTTTTGCCAATGAATATGATGTGGGAAATCTCATTTAACGAAATTACACGTCACATTTGCTTCTGATTGGTAAGCAACTTAAAATTTTTTGGCTGTTATTTGGCGTTCTTACTAAGTCGAAAGATTTCGAGGGTCTGGCAAATAGCAGTGCATTTTGAGTTGCCTAATAATCACTGTAACTGACGATATATGAGATTTACCCCCTCCCATATTCGTTGGCAAAATGTGACATTTTTCGACCCATACACGCACTTGTATGCTCTACCATAACCGATTGTCCCCTATATGCCGTAATAGTTTGTAGTATTTATTGTTAGAATCTATATTTCAACCACATATTTTCTGTCTTATTCGAGGCTCCTACTACAGGAGTCTCTGATAGTAAAGTTGGGGGGCATCAAAGGAATTCATTAAAAGCTAATACTTCAGCAGACTTTTAGTTTAAGCTACACTTTTATATTTATTTATTGAAGTTAATAAGGTGCCGCAGTAAATTAAAACATTTAGGTCGCAGCTATTCAACTTTTCAATAATGTACTCAATGATCTTTTGAAAATTGTCACACATATGATGGCATAAGAAATACCGAATTATCGTATCTGTAGGCCTGTATCATACATTACCAATCGGAATGTAACCGCTATCTCGCGTGATGAAACTTTCGTAAAACCGTCACCGTGACAAGTAAACCACTACTATATTGTACCGCTCCCAAAAAATCTCATGGCGGAGTCCCTTTGGTGAAGCCTCGAGGAATCCCCCCACCCTCCGGCAGCTGAGATATCCCCTCTCGGCGATAAGGAAGCGCGTAGGCCACAAGGAGAGACGACTGCGAGACACAGCGATCGCACTAACCATCATTCGTCATCACTGCCCTCATCGTCAGAAGAGGAACTCGCACTCCCAGGAGTGTCGAAAGAAATGACCAATCCATCGATGTGTTGACCCATTACATTGACCTGTCGTTTTTCAGGGTGTGTACTTTGCATTATTTGTAACAATTAAGCTTCCGTGAGTGATGGATCAAAAGCAACTCCATTATTATTAGCCACTCTGCTAAATCTTTTTTCAAAAAAGAGTTTGGTTTCCTGTCAATTTCGGTACAATGGTACTTCGCATTGTTCATTACTACTACAGAGGCACGGGGAAATATGATCAGAAACCATTTCAGCTTGTCCTCTCAGCGACATCCGCGACACACCTGCCGATGATGAAGATGCCATTACAAAACGCACAATCACGAACAAAACTTGGCAAAAACATCATAAAACACAGTCACTGCTCACAAGCCGCGGTAAAACAACTGAGGACCGAAAACTGAAACGCTTCAAGACATGGATTTTTTTTCTGTTGATAGTTTGGACAACCTCTGGTGTAGAAACACGTAAGTTGCATTTCGCCTGCGGGTCTCTCGCAAAACTTGTCGAGGAACCTCATTTCTTCTCGTTAATTTGTGACTTTTCTCAGAATAAATTCCTGATTGGACGGTGCAATGTAGTGGGTAACTCTCAGAGCAGAGATTTGTAGTGGTGCCTTCCATGTGTCGTCTTAGGTACTTGATCAACGTTACAGTGATACTCCGTGAGAAGCTGACGGTTTACGAAATCTTCATCCCGTAAACGCGAGATAGCGGTTACATAAGCCTCTCCCAATGAAGATTTTCTTCAATGTAAAGATAATTTGTCCGAAAACATCTTGACTCTGTATTAGTTATTATTGAGATACTTTTTGGGGGTTTTCAAATTAGTTTAATTAGAATGGCTTAAGATTGTAGAAATTATACTTTCCTATGGTGTGTTATTTCTCGTTTATGAGTCCTGAAACATTAGGACCTTCTAGTGTATTGATCCTTCGTGGGCCTTAGATAAGAGATACAAGAAGCAATTGTTCTTCTCGCTTGTTTCCTTCTTCTTTTCCAATGCCCTATTAAGGCGATGACCTTGTCTACCTTTTCAGCGCCAAAATATGCCAGTTTAGTATGGCTGTCATTCCGAATGTAGTATATCGTTAGAAGACACGTTGTTACTATGCAATTCACATGGATGTTTGGACTAAGCTGCTCCATGTTATTACTATTTGAAACATTTTTAAAAGGAAATTGGAGTGTGTTCCGAGACACATTGACCTTTACCTTGTAGCCATGTAGAAAATCCATCCCTAAGACTAGCGGGTACAACAATTCTTTTATTACTGGTGTATGTAAAGTCACACATCTTCTTTCTTATTGTTGTTTGCAACAGTCCTTGCTGATACGTAGGCCGCGATTTCTTATTAGACCCCACTATGTAAGACTTGATCGTTAGGAATTGAGGTGTAAGCTGGCTTTATTTAGAGATTATTTTTAACAGATCCTCTACAATGACCAAACACGTGCATTCCGTGTTAACTAATTCTAGGCTAGCCTTTACATATAACCTTGATCATCTGACATCTAGTAGTCGGTTCACCTGCTGAAGACGTATTTCCGGGTTTCTCATCTGTGTTACAAACGCCATGGACTGGAAAGTCACCTCTTCTATCCCATAACAATGTGGTTGTTTCAGGTCGACCTTTCGAGACAAACTTTTCTAGTTTAAACCATCACAAAAGGTGGAAAATCATTTGAAGTTGACGCTCTAGGCTCAATCTTCTCCATTTTCTTTTGCCTTTGACTTGATTGTAGGTTTACATGACACTTCTTGTTCAAAGCATTCCGATTTTGGATCTTCGGTTGAGTAGTCTTCACTTTCCCTTCTCAGTTCCGTTCTCTTGCTTCTCTGCTTATTTTGACTAATTTCCGCTGGCGTCGAAGCTGATTGTACTACAATTGATGCTGAAGTAGGTGCTGTCTTCGCTTTATTAAACCTTTCATTTAACTCGTAGGTTGCATCATACAGGCCGAACTGAGTTGCAAGTTTTTCTGCCGACATAGGTAATTGACTCTTCAATTTTAATTAATTGGGAAATGTCTAATTACTAAACAGACATTTCTGTTCCTGGAGTGCATTAATTTAGACCTGTCAACATATCTGTGGTTGCATGCTTATAGTGTCTCTCTTCCAAGAACTACACATTAATCCTAGCCGCAAATTCATTTGAGTTTCATGATTCCAATAGCAAAATATTTCTCTTTCAATTCCTTTATTTAACTAGAAGAAATGAGGTTTCTCGATCACTTTTGCTTGTGGCTAGCTTGATGACCGTGCTCCGAGAGAATTACCAGAATATTTTTTATATATACTTCTTTTTATACATCTCTTCACTTAATACTTGGATTTTACTTCGTATCTTCCCCGGGTTAACGCCTAGTGGAATATGGACTTAGCATCGTTTTATTCTCGCATTGGTGAATGAGAATTGCTACACGGCCCGCTTCTATGCAAAGCAACAGGACGAGGTAGCGAGCAAATTCTACTCCTTGCTGTGTGTGACAGGTCATAACATTATCAATTGTTTACGTGTCATGCTATTTCGTAAGTACGTTTTCAGTCTACAGTGGTAATCAAAACGCTCATAATATCAGCGTCATGATACGTCTGCCCCGAAGCATACTGATCGTAGAGTGTGGTTGAAATATCTTTTACCTTAATATTGAAAAAGATAGTAAAAAGACTGGATGTATGTACTTGAAAATATTAAAGGGATGTATCCCCTTCCCCTGCCAGTGACGGCCGTGGCAGGCACAGTATGTTTTTGATATATATTAATTACACCGAACCTTGGCCCACCTTGTTACGTCGAATTAATTTAAACAACGTAGATCTGTATGCAAATGATAAATCATTTCTGTCATCTTGTTTACTAATTTTATTAATTTTATGTCATAGTAATTATGGAATAATTCTTATTCGTTCTAATTTTTGTTGAGATATTTTTGAAAATGGAAACTTTTTTCTCGTGTAGATTGAAAAAGTATGGAAAGAGTCGACGTGTTTCATAGCTTGTTTACTATTGTGTGATTGCTTTCTGTTTGGAAATCGAAATTGGTTTTCGTCAAACAACTCTTGCAACGCACTCGACGTACAAAATGCAACAGGAAGAAAACATTCGTTTCATTGGCATGCACAGAACTTTGCACATATGGAAGTTCGTATATCAACTAGGTGTAGATGTAAGGAAAAATGTATCGCAGAACCATCTTTCATATTGATTTTTTACTTTTAATTATACATCAAAAATGCGTATATAATTTATTTTACTTGAACTTTATTGAATATTTGCTCATCATATTGTTTGGGATTCTTCAAAATTAAATTTAAAAGAATACTCGTTTTTTTAAAAATTTTGTTTTAAAATTTAAGTTTACAATAATTATATTTAATTTAAAAATTAATTAAAATCATTGGCAAAGAAGAATCGCAATGGCGAAATATCGCCATCTTCAGACACTGTGAAGTGCTGAAAACTACTGAATGAATTGGTAGGGGTAAGTTTTGATGTCTGAATCATGATATTTTGTGACATTCAAAACAATCTAAAAGAGTAATATGAACTATTTTTCCAATAATTAATATTCATTGAATATCATTTATAATGAAAAGTGGGGTGATTTTTCTTTTTAAAACAGTGTCTGTTAAAGATGTCCTATTTATGCACCGTAAATGAATGTGACCAACACAGAAGTAAACAAATGTATGTTCGCACTTCACTAATGTCATTGGATTCTAATAACTCATATTTGTTGCTATCGATACCACAGTATCAACTCCCAAGCCAGTGTCTCTCTCGTGAGAACAAGGTGGACATGGTAATTCACTGCGAAAAGAAAGGTTTAATTTTATTTCGTGCTCACGATGGGCGCAGAATGACATTACAACGCAGAAAAAGTAAAAACCAGCGTGGGAATCCCGTGGTCTCTGCGTGATGTTCATAGAGAATAAGAAATTAGGCTTCAGAGAGTTCTGAAAACATGGATCGATATTCAGATCTGTAATTTTTTATATCCAAATGCCTCGAGATATCGACAGGTGGAACCCACGAGCACATCGATCGGCGTCACGCAAACATGCTCAAAGACATTGATCTACGTCGGAAGAACACAATTCCTCACAAGTCAGCCAATAACGAGGGCTAGGAAATACTAGAAATATAATTGGCCATAAAATGTTTTTTCTCCTGATAGTAATGACGTGTAAAACTCAGTACAGAAACAAGTGTTCAAAATCGTGAGGAATTTTTGTTTATTTCGTTATTTTAAAGTAACCATTAATAGTAAGAATAATGAGTTGATTATTAGCTTATCAACGGTATAATATCATTCTCTTAAGCAATATTAATTGAAATATAGAAATGCTCTATATTTTCCATCAAATATTTTCGGACCTTTTAAGTATATTCTCGGTTCTCGAATTTTAAATATTTCTGTTTACGCGTTATGCAAAATAATATATGCATGAATAAAACCTAAATATTTGTGTGGTCTACATTTCATTGAAATAATTTAATTTGTTTTATGTAACTTAAAATTCATTAGTTGCGCATTATAAAAGAAACTAACAAAATTCATTAGGTTTACGTGTGACACAATTAAATGCATAAAATAAATTCCTCACTAATGACCCTTAATTAATCCATTATGTCAGTGTAAAATCTCTCTATACTAAAAAATGTTATTTCCCTGATTATTTGTAATAATGTTTTTTGAACAACAGGTATTAATACATTTTAAGAACATGAATACAAATGTAATGTGTATTTATGTAAATTTAAGAATACACTTACCATATCTTGACCTGTGACAAGATATTTATTCTTCAAAAATGTAAATGAAATTAGTATTTTCTTTCTTGGTGTCAAATGACAAGTATATTTCTATCATCGAAAAATATTTTTCTAAATTCACAAGTGAATGCCTTGAAGTTTTGTTGTATGCACACATCAAAATGCATTATAAAATTTAATTTTTGCTTACTCATAAAAACAAAGAAGAGATAGCAAATTACATGTAATTTGCATGTTTGAAGCGACGACTTTCAATGTGAACAATATGCTTCGTAGAGTACGCAAATAGATCGTTTTAAACCATTTTAAGTCAAATATTGCTCTGAAGTAGTACATCAAATAAGAAACCTTGCTTTTCAAGCCGCTCATTAATTTTAAGCCTTGGAATTCGAAAGTGTTTCCCTTCAGACCCAACAAAAGCGAATCCGCAGGACGAAGCGTCAAAGCGGGTTTTAATTAATAATAAATGTGGAACAAAATAATTATGCAGATTACGGTTATATGTTATTATTACAGGATGTGTTTTTCAAGTTATTCAAGCTATATGAGATCAAAAGGAATTTTGCATGCCTAATAATTTAGTTATATGAGAATAAATAAGATTTTAGTTATAAAAAATTTTTTTAATTTGACTACACTTTGGTAATTTGATACAATTGTTAAAATCAATTTACGTGTTGTAAAAATTACGTTTACGTAATTTGATAAATCCCACAAATTGACACTCATCATAATCATTGGAATAACTATGTTTTAAAACTGACAACTTATAATCCATATTCATGTATCTAGTATGAAAAAATAGCCAAACGAATTAAAGTCAACTTAAATCGTTACTTTTTGTTCATTTGCATCGGAACAGAAAAAGAACGGACCAAATTGGATGTAGTCCAAAGTCATCTTCTACGTAATCTCTACAGAAATGTGCTGATGCGTCAAACATTCAGCTCAACTACTATGATATTAGTGACACTTTCCGAAACTAGTACTTTGTATTAAACCAAACGCTACCTCCTTCTTTATTGTGTCACGACAGCTGAAGTCACTACATTGGCAGCTGCCGTCATGATTTTTATGGCTCTTCTGCCCTTGCATACCAAAATGTGTTTTCAATAAAAAAAAAAAATAGCAAAACTAGTTCACACACTCTAGCCTCAACTTTTTTCTGTGCAGCACTTTTTGACACGTCTGGAGGAAATATTTTCTTTGCGGTAAGGTGCAGAAAAGAGATAACCTAGTAAAATATTATTTCTTTATCCAATTTCTACACATCAGCTTCTTTAATAAATATGTTCTGAATTCTTTACTTACGTTTTTCTACCCATTTTTTCAAATATAAAAATGGATATGACTTCAAATACTTAATGTAATCATGATATAATTGAATGGGTTTCTGAAAATTGATACAATCAATAAATCATTTTCGAAGTCCCCGAATATATCCCAAGCATGCATTAACGCAGAAGTTACAATATACGTTGTACAAGAAAGAAAGTCGGCTAAGATTTCGAGCTCATTCTGCATAACATAATCTACAAATATTCTTACACTGAAATAAAATAGTGGATGTATGCATAGCGACATGACTAAGATGATGAGAATGGTAAATTAAAAGTTGTTTTACTGCATTGCCATGTCATCGATGTATTCTCTCAAAATGAATAATAATCTTAATTTTAAAAAAATGTTCCTTTCCATTCTTCTTGAGGGGCACTTTTTAAAAACGAAGTTCATAATTCAAATAATCTCTAGAATGATAAAAAACAGAAGAGAACATTATTTCCATTGAATATGAAAAGAAAACAAATGTTTATCTGAAATGAGGAAACTCAAAACTTAAGTAGGTTACTTTTTTTTATAAGAATCCAAAATCTTCCGTAAAATAATATAGAATAATGAAAAAGTGAAGTAATGCAACATTTTCAAATATCGATGGAAAATAAAGAGCTCTCTCGTCTACCGGTAAATTGATAAAGAACGCACAAGAATTTTAAACTGCAATTTATTAAAAATTATGTAATTTTAATACTCATTATTAACCTCTATTCAACAATTTTCTATTTACTACGTATTAACTAAAAATTTAAAATGTGGTTATAATAGGAATTTCAAGGAGTAACCAAATTTCGTGAGATACGTAACACTGAATTAGTTATTTTATTTTGTTTCCTTTAACAAAAAGGGGGTTACTCACACGGCGTACCCCAGAGACAGTGATTTCTGTTGGCAAACCCATTCCTCGACGTTTCTGTGCACGAAGCTCCGCCGTCGGGGCGCCCCCGCGTCGTTGGCACTCGCAGCACGCGCGGGCCGGAGGGCAGCTGGTGAGAAATCGAGGGAAATCTTCGGCCCGACAAAAAGTGTCGAATCCTTTAAACCTCAAACCAATGCGCATTGGCAATTCCCTCATGTATTCATTCTTTCCAGATCAAGGGACGATTTGCCTTAAAATTACCATGACTTGAAATTTTTCTTTCAGCAACTGCCCACAAACTTGTTCAGTTAGTTTGCCTTATTTTTTTCACGAAAAAGGGTTATTGAATTTTATTGGAATCTTTGATTTTCCTATGTCGGTTTTACAATAATTAACAAAACTTTATCCAATGTACACACCAATTTGCGTATTTTTCATGGTTTTCTTCGCAACTCGGATAACTAAGGCATTTACAACAGTATATATACTCAACCAAAAACATTTCAACGTGTCGGGCATCCCGAGAATAGAAAAAAATGTGCAAATACTGGCGCAAACTTTACATATTCCATCTGAAAAGGGAAAGGAATGCTTCGCGTTTTGGAACATGTTGAATGCCCCAGGTTCGAGCTAGCGAACGCCATGAGAATAGGAAATCTGATGAGGAATAAAATACCAAGATTTTAGGGAATTCGTGATATTTAGGAATTGGAGATATTGTGTTTTCAATTATGGAGATAATGCTGTTTTGGAATCATCGGTCTTACGTAGTCTATATTAACTGGCATCAAATCACAAACGCGAAATTATCTCAGTCAGTTTTCCTATTCATCTTTGTACTTGAGTTTGATCAGAAATCAAGGTGACTTTTAGCATGTTACAGTTTCTTTGGAGTACACTATCAGAGACGTATTAGAGGTTGTATTAAAGCAGTCCAACAGAACATTGAAATCAGCGTTCCCCAGTGGATCCGCGAATTACCTGGACTCTGAACGTGCTCTGCTGCGAGACGGTATGTTTGCAAGAAAATCCTGGAAATATAATTACTTCGAGTAATCAATAGTCGAGCTAACGAACACTTGTTAAGGTATAGTGAAAGGAAGAAGGAATACAAACTGTAAAGGTAAAATAATTCCAGTTACTTGTACTCGAGTTACTGAGGTGGTAAGTATCATTGGCCAGGTAATTGGCAACACAGCACACACGACACACTCTCTTCCCCCATCACCCTGAAAGTCTTGGTACTTATCTGTTAACCTCGTTTTCATGTCTCTTCACCTAGTATTAGAACTCATTCAGTACTTACGCAGACGAAATGGGTTTGAAGCAGATTGGTTCAGTTCTTGACGGTCTGAAAAGCGGCATGCTTGCGAGATACACTGCGTAATGAATTTTTAGACAAATTTACGCTCAACTTTCCAAAAACATATGTTAACAAGGATCTCCATATTCGGAATCTTAAGTTGTTAATATTCCATTTATAAAGTTCAATGTAAAAGTATCTTTGTCAAGATGCCCGTTTGCAATACTTCTTGTTTCTTGCTTTTGAACCTGCCATCGCTACGCTACATCTCCTTACCAGAGTTCCATTACAGGTGCAATACAGCTTGTATAGCAAGTAGTAAATCATTCTAACTAGATTTTGAAGCAAGCGATTCCGAGGAGCTTCACTAATTTCCTGAGCCCAGAAATTCGGCGAGGTCGAGAATGCGAGAAGAAACACGATACGTATGTTTTGATGAATGTAAGGTCGACTATCAGAACCTTAAATAATAGGAATACATAGGGAAGGTGAAATAAACCAAACACATTTCTTTATGAAAAATAATAGGAGATATTAAGGATTCAGTTGCCAAAATTCCACAGCGGCGGCGTACTTGGCAACACAGTCTCCGCCCGTTTACCGATACATCTTGGTCCTTGGTTTCCAGCTTGACATCAATACGCAACGTCTCCTTCCCAGCATCCTATTAGAGGCGCATTAGAGCTTGTACAGCGCTCAAGCAGTCCAACTGGATATTGGAGCCAGGGTTTCCGAGCGGCTCCGAGAAATTGCCTGGGCCCTCGACAGGCTGCGAGGCGGCGCCGCGCGACGAGGGCGCGGGAACTGGCGTGTCGCAGCCCCCGCCACCCCCCCCCGCCCCGCGAACGCCGCCCTCGCCGCCCCCCGCCGATGCATCCCATAATTGGGACCGCTCCGCCACCGCAACTGCCACTGTCCCCCCCCCCCCCCCCTCCCCCCCCCCCCCGCCCTGCCCCCCCCCAACGACCCCCCCCCCCCCCGCCTCCGCCCCGCCCCGCCCCGCCCCGCCCCGCCCCGCCTCCGCCCCGCCTCCGCCTCCGCCTCCGCCTCCGCCTCCACTATCGCCACCGCTTCCGCCACGTCCTCCTCCACCGCCACCATCGCCGCCACCTCCGCTTCAGCTGCCCCCGCCACGGCCACCGCCGCGACGCTACGCGGCGGGCCTTCGAGTGGCTGCGAGGCCGCCGCGGCGGCGGCGGTGGGGGCGTCGCACCGCCCGCGGCGTCGTGGGGCGGCGAACGCGGAGGAAGAGGCGGCCTGGGGGCGGTGGGGGCGGGGGCGGGGCCGCCGCGGTGCCGCGCCGCCGCGGGCGATCGATACAGCCGCCGGGCGCGGCCGACGCATCACCTGCCGCCCCCGCTGCGCCGCCCTCGCCACCGACGCCCCGCGGCAGCGTCTTCTGCGGGAAAGCGCCCCGCGTGGCGGTGGTCACGCTGGCGGTGGTGATGGCTGGCGGTGGTCGTGCGCTGCCGCCGTCGATGGAGATCCTCCACATCCGAAGGTTCCGTCAGTTTCACCCTCTTTGCAATACGCACCACACACTTCCATCCTTGCCGCCAACTCGTCTGACGTGCGTTTAATGTGTCCTTTGCGTTACCACACTCGTACCTCCCTCTTGTAGTGTTAGTTTCATGAAATGAAAGGATCACAACAAAATCACACCAATAAGCATGCGTCCTTTATATATAAAGCGAATTATGTGTAGAATTCTTCTTCTTCTCCTTCTTTTTCTTCTTCGAGTTTCGTAATTCAAACGAGATGTAGGCGACCACGATTCAGAGAACAGGTACATGGTGTTCGTTGTCGAATATGAATTGATTGATGAATTTCGAAATGAAAGTTTCTTTAGATGGTCGTATAGAAAACGTGATTGTCTACTACGTCCGGGCCTCAAAGTGAAAACACCCATTATTTTCGATGGGTACACACGACGGCTCCACCGCAGAAAGGTTTTCTAGTCTTCTGGCAACTCCATTCACAACTGTTAATTAGCTGCAGAAGCTTCAATCTACCCTTCTAGTTCCGAACTACCCTCCTCCGCCGTTTGGGTTCTGCGCTCTCCTCGCCTTCTGACGTTCCCCCTTGCCGCACCGTTTGCGGTCCTTGGGGCGGAATCGTCATCCTCGGAAAAGCGCGGAAGCTGTAGCAGTTGGCCTCAATAATGCTATAAACGTTCTCCGGCGGTCGTGAGGAGCCGTAACGATAGCTATAGCGATGGTATAGGATGGGCTCAGTCGGAGGGAAAGGGAAAGAGTGTGGTGGAAGGCGAAATAGAAATGGAAAAGGTGCTACGTTAGTTTGTGATGTTCCGCACGTGTAGAAGTTAAAATGGCGCTAGCGGTAGACAATTGTTAGATGTGGTGGTACTAGGAGGATTTTTAATGTGAAAAGTGTATGATCGTTTTGATAATGTTAGAGATTATGATAGAGGTGTTGAAGAATTAGTTCAAAGTAATAGCAATGGACAAGAGGTAAAAGTATTACAAGGTGATGGTGGAGGAAAGGAGGCAGTACCAATATCAATATCAAGGTGGTATTTGCAAGGCAGTGCTGATAATAATAATGGAATTGTAAAAATAATAAATGTGATGGTAATGGAAATGAGATGTAACGTGTTTTAATGAGTTGTAGAAAAGAATTCAAGTACGTCCAACAAATTGCCAAGCCAAAGTATTAATACGACGTACACCAAATTCATCTTATCTCACATATGAAGGATAAAGTATTTCTTGGAAAAAGAAACACTTCGAAACCAAATATCCTACACTGAATAAAACAACCACTTTTTGATATTCGGCTATACCCTAACCTAAAAATCACCACCCCTCCGACCACACATCGCAGGCTGAGAACCAGAAGCCCATTTCACTATTTTTTTCTCAAGAAAGCCGTTTAAATGTTTGTAGAATTGGGTAAGTAAGGTTGGGACAGTATGAAATGATTATGTTGCAAGCTCATGGAGGGTAATATTTACAAATTCCATTGATGAATGTAGAAAGGAACATACAAACATAATGAAGCAGAAATCTCATATTGTTATTGTATTGTTAAAAAATATTGTATGGTTAAAAAATGGGCTTTAAAATGGTCTGGTTCCAGCCACCGATATTGCATTACATTCACTTCTACCAAGCAGTGATGCTCTTTTAATCAATGATTTTCTATGTTTCCCCTATATAGGACTCGGATAGCAAATTTAACATTCTAAAAATGAATTATGGCCCCTTACAAGAGCACACTGATCTATAATAAATTTCCAACTACGTAGCGAAGTCGGCATTACTCTAATCTTCATCCATTTTTCCATCTTACCTTCTTGGTTTTAGTCCCAATTTTTAGTTTCCTTACGTATATCATGCGCCCCATAAATGACTAAAACAAGAAGTGCCGGTTTAGTTTCTGACCCTCTATAATATGCATTTACCCCATATTTGTCTTTCCACATATTAATCCAATAACTAGTAGAATCGTGTATCAGAATTATGCACAGTCAAATATCAAAAAATAATGTAAACATACTACCGATAAATCGTACCCATAAGCTGAGTGTCTAAGGCCCAACCAGGAATAAAGAGAAAGAAATTAAGTGAAGGTGGTGTTAATGAAAGCAGCGATAATGAGGAGATTGTGGTAGTAACCAGATGGTCGTGGTAATGAGATGATGGTGAAAAAAAAACGAACGGTTCTAGAGGAATGTTAGCAATAGTAGAGATTGGATGTGAACGTATTGTCTCATCTCACTGTGTAACCCCAGCACACATCCCTTGCGTGTGACAACGCGAAAGCGGAAGTGGTAGCGGTGGCGGTGGCGGTGGCGAGAGCATCTGCGAAGAACCGCAAGGTGGAGCACACTTCGCCTCTGGCAGTCACTACCGCATCCGCCTCTAGCCCCTTCATTCCCGCACTTCCCTCCCTACGCCAACCACGCTCTTCGCCCCGCCCTCCTTCGGCCCCGCCCCGCCTCCGCCCCGCCCCGCCCCGCCCACGCCCTGCCCCGCCCGCCCGCCTCCCCCCCGCCTCGCCTTGCCACACCCTCGCCTCCGCCCACGCCCTCGCTGTCTTTCTCTTCCTCGTCGTCGCTTTCATCTTCATTCTCGCCATCGTTCTTGCCCTCGCCAACTGCCTGTCTCCATCTCCGCACTCGTGCTCGCCCCCCTCCCTGCCACCGCCACCACCTCTCACTGCACCACCGCCACCACCTTCCTCGCCCTAGGCAGAGCCGCCGCCGCCCCGCCCCCATCGCCGACGGCGGCGGCGGCGCAGGCGACGTCGTCGGCGAAAATCGCCGCCTTCCTCCGGGCGGTCGTTGAAGAGGCCCCTCAACGAGCCAGGACGATCGGCGCTCGAGCCCCCGCAGCGGTAAAAAACGCGCCCCGCCCCACTCCCTCCCGCCCCGCTCCTCGCGCAGAGCAGTTGCTCGCGGCGTTGCCACCGCGCCGTTTCATTTGGGCGAAATTGGATTCTCGAATCCCGGCGTTCTACGTTTTCTGTAAACAGGTACAATGGTGAAGATGTTGGTAATGATGGGATCCATAAATTGACCTAAACTATCGAATTTGTTTTTAAAGCTATATTATTCGTTTGAAATTTCCGTTGAAAATATAACAAAAATTTGGCATACCCAGAGATGACTAACGTAACTAACGTTCCCGGCAGTGAATTATATATAAAAGCATAGTACTACAGGATTTTTAGGATTTTTATCAAACTAATAGTTGTCAAACTTACCTCATACATTTTCTCGTATTCATTTAATGAAATCAAAATTTCAGAACATCTAATTAACCTCAGACCTCGAGAGGTTAGAAAATTTCTCTAGCCCTAAAACACTTAAATGACTTTCTTTTCGTTTACTTTTTCTTTCTTCTGACTCATTTCCGATAGTTTCATGGATCTATTGGTTGAAACGACATGTCACTATTTTTAATGACTGTTACGACAAAAATGTTCAGAACCGATTCGCGGGTTCAGGACGAGGAGTTTAAATTTTCTCAAGCCGGATAATCTCAGCGAACTGGACTCTCTGGGTCACAATTTTCAATAAAATTTCCAGATAATTAAACCCCCTAATGAGGTCGCGACGTCGGATATCCGACCCTTCCGGTAAAGGAAGATAGAAATGCAGAATTTGAATATTATGGACTTTATGACACCGATGGTCTTGACTTACTAATGGTTTTCATGACACTGATGTAACTTTAGGAAGAAGAAGAAGAAGAAGAAGAAGAAGAAGAAGATGATGATGATGATGATGATGATGATGAAGAAGAAGAAGAAGAAGAAGAAGAAGAAGAAGAAGAAGAAGAAGAAGAAGAAAGCGGTTATCTTAAAATTACACATTCGTATTTGTATTTGGATTAGAGTTAAAAAATTAAATTGATGATTAAAACATTTTTTCGATTAGATAAACAAATATACTCATTAATTCCATGAAAAATCTTTGATTACCTCTATGTTAATAGCACGCGTGCAATTAAAATTCTTCCTTCCAATTAAAAATTCACACCTACTAATCAAAATTCATAAAAGGAGTGAAATAGTGTAATTAGGAAACTATAACAGACGTAGCAAAGGTATTTGCAGTTGGCCATGAATCAAGAACAAGAAATTACAACACATATTACCTACCTACAACAACTAAACTAAATTGGGAAGTAAACGTTAAGTTAGCTGACTTATGGAACAACATAAAATATTTAACGAGAATATATTAAATGTTTTACACGTAAAACATTTAATATATTTTCCAATTTTTTTCCCCAATATTGTGTATTCTCTCTCATACATGTTGTATTCTCTCTCATACCTGTCTTTACTTTTCGTGGAAAGTAATGTTCTCATGACTTTGTCCGCTTCTAATATTTTATTCGCTTATATTCATTATCTTCCATTTCCAAATATTTTGTCGAAACAAAAACAATGGACGGCCCACTAAAATAGATTTTTTCAGAAGAAATACTACGTCATTAAATGCATTGCCGCGGGTGGAAACTCGCTCCTATCGTCGCTCGTTTTCTTGAACGCCTTCATGCAGTTATACACCCTCTTCATACACTCATTTAATTAATTTCTATACTGAACGATAAAGACAACAAAGTTCACCTTATAGTCGCTGGATATAGTTTTGTGAAGAAGAAGAAGAAAAAGAAGAAGAAAAACGGTTATTTGAAAACTACACAATCCTATATTAATTTGAGTAAAAACCAAAAATTAACTTGACGATTCAAATATTTATTTTATGATAAATATAATAAAGTACTTTCACCTTTTAGTACCAGGGACAAGACTGTCACTTATCATTTTGATCCACTTCATGATATCACATTTTATAATCTTCAATGAGATTCACCACAGTTTTCATTGTGGTAACGTGAGCACATCAGTTCCTTCTTATACAATTCTAAAATATTGCTTGATTAAGGTTTGAATGTCGAAAATTCTACAGATTTTTTCCTTTTAAAATGTTTGCTATATTCTCACTGATTAGTTTTTCGTTCAATGATAGTATTTGCAACTGTGTATTGCAAACAAAATGTGACAACGAACTCGTTTCACACTGAACCTCCGAGAACCTTAGGAATTTAAAAAAAGAAAAAAATATATTGGGAAAGCAAAATAACAATTCAATGACCTGTAAAACGATGCCGATAGTCCTGGGATTCTAAGCATCGAAGAAAGTTGCCGAGAAGCGAGGTCAGGGCAGAGCATGATAGGGTAGCAGCAGATGCTACTATCGGAAATCAATACTCCCAAATTCATAACTCCTCGAAAACAACGAACTTCACAAGAAGAATGACGGCTAATATCCAGGCTACAAGAAAGGAATTTGCGCTCAGATCCGATGATTGAAATCCTCAATGAAGATAACAGTATCCTCCAGGTCGGGAGGAAAAACAAATTCCTTGAAGAATAGCCTCGGCGGCATTCAAAAGAAATGCAATCAGAAGACAATCGACTAGCAAGCAAACCATGATATTAAAGCCAGGCTACTGAAGAACCTAGAAAGATGAATTTATCCGACATTTAATCTTCCTTCGATGAATAGCTCACATTATTTCCCTTGAAATAATCGTTACTTTCTTCAGTAACAACGAAATATTAAGGTCATTTAAACCCATTATACAATAAATCAAAGTCAAATGTCACTGATTGCGAATTAATGACGCACATTCCAAAAGGTCATAAGGAATTTACAAACATTTGTGGTTGCAGTGGGACTCACATATCACTCACTTTCTCAAAATTGATACCTGTAAGACAATAAAATTTTATTGACTACACATCGGAAAAGGTGAGTCAGGGCTACACCTCATGTCACTACAGTGTCTCTTACCGGGAGGACATACATTCGAGTCCCGACGATGACAGAATTTTTGACAGTAGCTAGTTATCTAGGTTGAGTTCAGGCGCTGTCTGGAAGATACTTATAGCGGTCGGCTGCTCTGATCGGTAGTTTTCCGTGGTTTCTCCGATCAATAGCAGACAAATGTCGGAGCAGGGACCTAACAAGGGGCCATGGACGGCACGCGATCATTCCTTCCTTGTGCTATCCTCACCCCTTACTTACAAACACTTACACTTACTCTCATTAAAATACCACACATGCCGAGAGCTGAGAGTTAGTCCCGAGTGGGGAAATTGCGCTAGGCGACGGGAAGGTCGGCGCCGAATCTCACTATTCAGCAGGGGAAGATTTTCGTCACCTCCCACGATAAAACAAACACGACACGTACGAGACCAATGACCTTAGCAGTTTTCGTGGCCGAAAACAGTAATTCAATCAATTGATTACATGACATATCCACTTTCTAAACAAACGCCCGTTACGTCTCGGTGATTGAGATTGCAAGTCTTCATATTACCCTATCCTCCATCATAGAAATTGATTTAGAAAAGTTAGTATCAGTGCCGCGAAGGCCCGGGAGCAACACTTTCCTCTGTGCCAGTTCTCACCATCCACCGGGGAAAAATCACCGCCACCTCGCGAACAAGAAACATGCACTACACTTGCTCATATATTATATTATTACATTATATTAATATTCTTCTCCCCATACGTCATATACAGTTTTTACTGATTTTTGTCCCAATAAATCATATCAAATGAATCAAATAACTAATAAACCTTAGCAGTTTACGTGCCCGGTAACACTAATCAATCAATTGATTACACGCCATATCCACGTTCTACAGAAACGCCCTTTCTCGCCCCCCTGATTGAGATTGCGAGTGTTCATATTACCCTATTCTCCATAGAAGAAATTAATTTAGAAAGGTTGGTATGAGTGCCGCGAGGGCTCGAGGGCAACGCATACCTCTGTTCCAGTTGTGAGCATCCAGCAGGGAAAAATCACCGGCCCCTGCCGAACACGAAACATGCACTACACTTGCTCATATAATATATTATTACATTATATTAATATTCTTCTCCCCATACGTCATATACAGTTTTTACTGATTTTTGTCCCAATAAATCATATCAAATAAATCAAATAATTAATAAACCTTAGCAGTTTACGTGCCCGGTAACACTAATCAAGCAATCAATGAATTGATTACACGACATATCCACGTTCTACAGAAACGCCCTTTCTCGCCCCCCTGATTGAGATTGCGAGTGTTCATATTACCCTATTCTCCATAGAAGAAATTAATTTAGAAGGGTTGGTACGAGTGCCGCGAGGGCTCGAGAGCCACGCTCTCCCCCGCCCCAGTGGGCGCGAGGGCGTCTGAGAGCGAGGACGGAAGACGCCGCGCCTGGTTAGCGCCGCGCAGCGGATGCCGTCACACGTCGCGGACGCCGCCGTCTCCTCTACGACAAGATGCAGCCTAATGGAAGCTCCGTCTGCCTCTTCGCTTCACGGGAAAATTGTGTTCACTTCACGGAACGTCAATATCTGATGCCGTATTTCACATTTTCTATGAAGCTCGGATATAAAATGTTACAAAACCCGTCCATAATGCGCAACATCAAAGTACGATATCGCCCACCGGCTTCTTGCAATTTCTCAGAAAAATATTATGGTGAGAATTTACGCTGCAAAAACAGCTTCTTTATAACGTAATAGACATCTAAAGAAAATAGCGCAGTACCGGAATGAAAATTTGTATGAGTGTCGCTGTAGATGACACACGTGCACGAATCTATAATTTATGTTCTCTCTTCAAGAACATTTTCGCTCAAAATAATCCTTTAAAACCAAGAAACTACTAGAAGCATATGTTGATAATAAATTTTTTCTCATACTAGAACGTTACAACAAAAACACGTTTTCTCCACTTCAGTTACCTCACATTCATAAATCACTCTATACTATCGTGGTATGAAATAAAACGAACAAACTAAGTGCAACATCAATTTCCAGCAAATAGGAAAAAGAATAACAGGTTTCTCCGCCGTGCCCCGCTTCGCACGCACCGGAATCATCTCGTGCCGGGGCGCCGCAAGTCACTCCGCAGGGCAGCGCGCGGCAACGCTCGCATCCAATTTCGCTGCCCATCAGAAACCCCATCTGCCGAAGGGACGGCGCCGGCGCGGCGCGACTCGGCTCGGCTCGCGTGTCGGCGCTCATGAGCGCGCGCAGACGGCGGCGCGGCGCTGCCGGCCGAGGGGGTGACGGGGACGGTGAGGTGTTAGAGGGGTGAGGCGGGGGCGGTGTGACGGCGGCGCGGCGCTGGCCGGCCGAGGGGTGACGGGACGGTGAGGTGTTAGAGGGTGAGGCGGGGCGGTGTGACGGCGGCGGCGGCGCTGGCCGGCCGAGGGGGTGACGGGGACGGTGAGGTGTTAGAGGGGTGAGGCGGGGGCGGTGTGACGGCGGCGCGGCGCTGGCCGGCCGAGGGGTGACGGGACGGTGAGGTGTTAGAGGGTGAGGCGGGGGCGGTGTGACGGCGGCGCGGCGCTGGCCGGCCGAGGGGGTGACGGGGACGGTGAGGTGTTAGAGGGGTGAGGCGGGGGCGGTGTGACGGCGGCGTGGCGCTGGCCGGCCGAGGGGGTGACGGCGACAGTGAGGTGATGGTGAGGCGGGGGCGGTGTGACGGCGCACGCGCTGCCGGACGAGGGGGTGACGGGGACGGTGTGGTGAGGAGGGGTGAGGCGGGGGCGGCAGGAGGCAGGGGATGGTAGACGGCGCTGGCCGGACGGGGGGTGACGGGACGGTGGGTGAGGGGGGGGGGGGCGGGGATGGTAGGACGCGAGACCTGAAGGAGATGGTGAGGGTGACGCGGGCATGTCGGGAAGTATAGCGGTGAGGACGGCGGGGGTAGTGAGGGCAGTGAGTTAGGAGAGGGCGGTAAATGATGGGAGGGTAGTGAGGGCCTCGAGTGGTGAGGTGAGTTCGGCGAGGGTCGGGAGGATAGGACTGTGAGGCTACGAGGCTGTGAGGGCAGTACGGCGGTAAGCGCGGTGACAATGTGGTGGCAGTGATGGCAATGAGAGCGGCTGGTGGACTGGAGGGACTGGAGGTCGAGGAGGGCCACGAGGACGGTAGGAGAGCGGCGGCCGGAGGGGACGGCAAGGGTGACGGGGGCAGTGGGGATAGCTATCTGGCTGGGATAGTCGCAGATAGAATCAGCAATGGAGTCTTGGGGGGGGGCGAGTTGAGGAGTGGGGGAAGTGTGCAGTGCTAGAGACAGAACGGAGAGCGCGCAAGTGTGATGCAGAGGGTGGGATGCTGCAAGGGGGAGAAAAGCAACTCCGAGAAGAAGGTACGGGCAGCACAAATGGAATGTTCGCAAAAAGTTGGTTTCTATTCACTAGTTCGTATAACATTTCCAGACCAGTAATGCATACCATTCACGAAATCTGGAGAGGCTTAAATAAACGAAAGATGAAACTGGAATTGAAGAGAAGTATGAGACGATGCTCCGCAGCATTTCAATAATAGCAGGAATAGAAGATATGCAGACAAGTAAGCAGAGCAGCATAAAAAAACATAAACGTTTACGTGTTTCTGCACCAGCTCATATTACATTACTAGTTCAGTAATAAAATCTGGAAATGTTTAAGGCGGAAGGCAAAATTTGAGAAGAAATATAAAAGTTCGTTTCACTGCAATCAACAATGGAAAAGCATTACTTACATTTATTTGAAAAACAATTGTTTTATGGATTCATTAAGAAGAATTGTGAGGATAAACACGAATAAGTCTAGAAACGATTCTGCAAAAAGATAGTGAAATTATGAATATATTAACACTATTGTGGTCAAACACAAGGATAAAAAATGTATAAAACGAGGCGAACTCTATGCGAAAGAGATAACATTACTTCAAGCTAATAGTAACAGAGTTAACTTTTGTTCAAAATGAAGAGATACGAAATTAATATTACTTTCTAGTTATTTTATCTTAATGATCCAATTATAAATATCTTAATAAATATGTTGTTATAAAATTACTTCAATAATCAGATTTGTCTCAGAAGACGGGATTGTTCGAGAAAACTAAAATTCGAAAAACATTTTTCGCCACTCCTGAATCTCCCTCCCTCTCAGCCAATGGTACAAAAGCACAAGGCGTGCTCCCTCTCTCACGTGGCCAATGCATTTCCAGTGTGCAGGCGAACCAAGGGTCCCGTCCATTTCTCTCATCCTAGGTAGCCCTCCTTCATTTTACATAATACATCACAATTGACCGAAATGTTTGTTTAATTAGGGAGACGCACTGAAGAAATGTGTCTCCAAACATCGTCATCATACCGACCTACTCTATGTTAATTTTGTATATTTCTCCACGAAATAACAAACTGTTGTAAATTATAATAAAAGTTGACCGTCGCTTACTAGTAAACTATGTTTCATTATTTGCAAGATTTCATCATGCCCGTCCTGTATCATTATCCCAAGTCCATTTCAGAGTCACGATTTCTAATCTTTTGTATACTACTTTAACTTAATATTGTTTTGCACTGATTTCACAAGACTCAATGATGAGAAACAGATGCCTTGGAGATAGATGAATGTCGGGATACAGATGGAATGAAATATTGCTTAAGCAAAAGGTTATCTAGGTAATCCGTCGGGATACAGCAAATTCCTGGTATACAGTGACCGGGATTGGAGTCTCGGAAAGATAGCGCCTCACCGCTATGCAACGGGTGGGTCGCCTTTTAAGTAGATGTCACGTCATTCTTGTTTTTTTCCCCGTTGCACCTCAATCCCGCTAAAATGGGATCCATCGCTCTCGCGTCGTGTTGGGCGCGCCCGTACCTCACCGGCGCGGCGGCCAGCACACGTGCCGCGGACGAAGCACGCTCCGAGGATATCCCGCTCCGATTACGTCCAACAGATGCTATCCAAAGAGGCGACGCGACGCGACGAGATGCGATGCGACGCGTCCTGTTTTTGCGCAGTAAAAAAAGTGTCCCCTGTAATGCTGAAATATTGCTACTTTATCCAAGTTGCGGGTTGAAACTAGTTCTCGCTAATATCGGACTTCATTTAGACAACATATTTGCAATATACTATAATATTTTTGGTCTTTGATTTTTAAAGACTGAACGTTTTTTATATTAATATTTATTACACCATACATAGCCCAACGTTTCGAAAATTTGTTGTTTCAATCACATAATTTCGAGGTGAAGAATTCATAAATAGTTTGACATGTTTACTTATAATCACCCCAAAAAATCACATTATTAAGAAAGAATTTTAACGAAATTTAAACTTAAGCTAGTAAATAAGTAATAAATATGAGTCATACAGTAAAAAACTTGAAAGATACTAGAGAGAAATTAGGTAATAACAATATAGTATATCAAAAATCAAATTTACAGATTGCAATAGATCATTTCTAGGATATACAAATTTTAGCCCACGAAAAATACTTATATCCTGGATTAATATTGGAATCATTATATATCAAAAACCATCTTATTTGAATACACAGTTTTCCAATAATAATGTACTCCTCATGTTTTACAGACTACACGTCAGATATACCGGAAAGTGAAGAAACTACAATAGCTACATTTGCAGATGATACTTTCATATTAGCCATGGATGATGACCCAATTGAAGCGTTAAGAAAACCACAAGAGCACCTGTATTGATCGAAGAATGGACAGATTAGTGGAAAATAAAAATTAACGAAAACAAGTCAGCTCAAATTACTGTCACGTTAGAAGACAAAAATGCTTCTTAGAACATATTAACAATAAACAAATTTTACAGGTTGAAAGTGTGAAGCATTTAGGAATTCATCTCGACAAACGGCTAATCTGGAAATCTCACATACCAGCCAAGAAGAAACAACTTCAACTGCAAGTTAAAAGACTGTATTCGCTACTAGGATATCATTCGATTATATCCTTAGACAATACATTATTGATCTATAAAACAATAATAATACCAATATGGTCCTACAACATTCAAATTTGGGGCACGCTAAGGAGATCAAATCTCTCCATTTTACAAAGATTTCAATCCAAAATGCTTAGGATGATTACTACAGCACCATGGTACATCTCAAACACCACGCTACATAGAGACTTAAAAGTCTTTCAAAGAATCGAAGCAAGCAGCTAAAGTTACCTTCAACGTCTGGAAACTCGCCCAAATCCTCTAGCCATCAATCTCCTATATAATAGTGAAGAAACTCTTACAACTCCATCCGTACATTCTCAAATTAGTCACAATATAATCTGAACTTTGGCTTAAGTAATTAAATTGACTCTTCTATACTACACTCAAGAAGCGGTGAAATGTACCACTGGGATACATTCAGTAACAAAAATGATTTATCATATTTACTAATTGTTTTTTATGTAAAATAGATTGTAAATTTATCTTCTTCGGAATAAAAAAAAACTCTTTCTGACTACTTCCTTTCGTAGAGTATTTATCAAGATGCGGTTTAGTGTCACTTGTGTACCATAACAACATATTCTTCTATTTATAACTGACAATTGTTAAAATAGTATATTTTTTCATTAACCCTGAGATGGAACAACAAATTTCCGAAACATTGCGCAATGTATTATGTAATAAATATTAATATGAAAAATGTTCTGCCTTCAAAACTCAAAGACTAAGAATATTATAGCATATTGAAGAAACACAGATAGAAAAAATAATTTTAATTTTAATATTTGCAATACAATTTATTTAGGGAGTTTAATTTTATTTAGTGATGTTGCACTCACATCAAGCTCAATAGTCTTTAATGATTTACGTTCATTCAAAACTACTTGATTATTTCTTTTAAGATTGGAACCTCATTGACTACCATTTTCATTTTCTATTTCCCATTTTTGCCTGGTCATCTTGTTCTTTCTCATTATACAACGATAAATAAGTAAAACATACAATAGTCTTAATTTCTATTCTTAAATAGATTTTTAAAGCTGTCAAGGAGTCGTAGCTGAATGATACAATTTTATTAAAATTAAACTTATTAAAGCACCATTATATTTTGTATAATTATACACATAGAATTTCGTCGAATTCTAAAATAGAATTACTTTACCTATTTTTGAGTTTGCTAGTGGGCATCAACATTCTCACTTTTTATAACTACAATTAGTTCCTCTGAGCAATTGAATTCTCACGCAATCCAGCTTCTCACTATCCATTCATCTTTGACACTTTATTTGACTTAAATGTAGTATATTCCTGGAAGAAGGTAGGATATTTCTGTAACACGCTTTGGCTTAATTAAGACGTGTGTGTGAACCCAAGATTTAATTTCAGACACTTATGTAACTTATTCAATATATGATGAACCAGAAGTGTGTGATCAAGATGTTACTGAGGTGGGTAAAACATTTTATATCACATACTACATTTTATATCAAATACTTAAATACAATGTAGACGTTACAACGACGGCGTCGGGCGTTATACTATTAAATCACCGAGTGACTACAGAGGCACATGCAAAAAAAGAGTTTCGAATTTTCCGACTAGTAGACGGTTGCTGGAGCTGAACATTGTCACTGTGATGAATGTTCCAAAATTGATTGGTATTGACGGCACAGATACCAAATTAACTCGGCGAACTTTCATGATATTGGAAACTGTAAATCAATTAATGAAGTTTACCTATATCGATATGTAAACTGCCATAGAAAGGAACTCCAAGTCGGTAAAGGAATTCATCAGGTCTAATATTTACACAAAATGACTTTATAAGTTAGCATTGTTAAATTCGAATATCTCAGTCTAAAGTAAAAATTCTTTTACAGACACTAGACCCTAATAATCAAAGCGCTGAAATCTGACACTGATTATACGCGTAGTGCGTCTCTATAATCTCATTTTAAAGTAATAAATTCATAAAAAAAGAAAATATTTTAGAATGACTAAATTAAATCATATTTCTGGCGAAACTGAATGCAATGTGAATAATGATGTGCCTGAAAATACAATGCGTAATTTATAGAAGATGTACTTCGAGAAATGTGGCAAAAGTTAATGAAAAAAGAGAATAAGAGATAAAAAAGAGAAGAAAAAGAAAAAGAGATGAACGTTGAATTATTTAACATTTGCAATTTGATATACATACATAGATAAAATGAATTGATATTTGTGTGTTTCCGAGCGCGTCAATTGCTTTAGCAAATAGCCAGTAAGTGTAGTGCACGATTATCCCGGGAGGGGCGCATTCCCTCTCCCGCTGGAACGTGAGATCCGACGTCGACCTACATGTCAGCTTGCGGAGTTTTTCCAAACCAGGTATCTCCCACCAGCGGGGCACCGCTCCAGCCAGGACAAGCTCTAAGCACCCGACTGGTCTCTCCACATACGTCTTAATGTAGTGCAAGTATGTGTTATGTATATGTCTGTATGAGGAAAGGAGGGGATAAAGATGAAGAAGAAAAGGTCACTTTCCGTGCGTAGTCCATTTGTTAACTAACAGCTCTGGCATTCGCCTGGCATTCATCGCAGAAACCACGAAAAAATTACCGACCATAACTGCTGGCCGATAGAATTCTCCTCTAGCCAGGGGTTGAATTTGAACTCGCTATCTAATGTCGAAGTCAGGCCACCGTCAGGGCACGAACCATACGACCTGAGCCAGAGGCTCTGAAGTGGCAACAGCTGTTTCCCTGTGCGGTATCAGCCGGTGAATTCGATGCAGAAGACCCCTTGAGGAAGAGACGGAGACAGAACGGGCAAACGATTGAGAGGGGGCCGACACCAGACCTTCCCCGCCGACTGCGGAGCGTGCGCTGCCTGTCCAAGTAACGCGCCTCCAGGGCGCATGCACGCGACGCGGCGTGCTTAGCGATGACAAATTTTACCAAACATACATAAATCGATACATCGATGTTTCGATACATCGTTAAAGGGTTTTCGACGTCGATGAACACATCAACGAGAAAATATCGGTGTCTTAATTATATACTAATAAACATGCTATTTTCCTATCCATTTTTAATTGCAGTACGTGAAAGGGATGTATTTTATTGTTTGGTTACCAGCATGTTAGTAGTATGTAAAAATTATTATCGAATGTAAAGAATAAAATTAACGATAAAGAACATCGTGTTTTGTGATCGATTTCGTGTTTCACTGTCGCAGGAGGTAATCACAGGCAATGACACACCTGGCGATAACATACATTTATAACACGAGCAGCTCCCAAACTTCTTCAGGTTGCACAGGTGAAATGTGCTGCGTGATAAAGAGGATGACGCAAAACAATGATATTGCTGTGAATTGCTTCTACTCTACAACGTGCTTAAACCCTTTCTTTGAAAATATTTGAAAAATTAAAAATTAAAAGAACATTCATGTTTTTGCAATCAACTATCGATGTGAATAAAATATCGCAAGCAAAATATCGATGTTAATATTGTGGTATTGTGCGTATTTTACGCCGAGGTTGGCTGCACGAGTTGGTTGCCGGCGCTGGCCGGCAGGTGCGGCGTGGAGGGTAGCAGTGTTTGAAGGGCGGCGGCGCAGGAAGGTGCTGTTCCAAAGACAGTCAGACGAGATGTGCCGAGTAGAATACAACGCCTGTATTGTTTATGAGTGATCGCAAGGACTGCATCGTGAACAAAGTGGCGAGAAAAGGGAAAGATTTATGAATGTGGGGTAGTGGGATTGTGGGGGGAAACAGGGTGTGTTTTATATAACAAGCGTATTTCTGTAACAAGTTGTTAATGAAACTTTATTGTTGAAAGCCTATGTTTCATTTAAAGAGTTTACCCTCCGGATACATCTCCCACAATATATCGATGTTTCTGGTGGAAAACATCGATATTTTAAAAATATCGATGTTTTTTTGCCATGCCTAGGCGTGCTCCGGCGTTTGGGTGCAGCGTCCGGCCCGACGCATCTGCTCCCACAAATATCGATGTTTCTGGTGGAAAACATCGATATTTTAAAAATATCGATGTTTTTTGCCATCCCTAGGCGTGCTCCGGCGTTTGGTGAGCGTCCGGCCCGACGCATCTGCTCCCACAAATATCGATGTTTCTGGTGGAAAACATCGATATTTTAAAAATATCGATGTTTTTTTGCCATCCCTAGGCGTGCTCCGGCGTTCGGTGCAGCGACCGGCCCGACGCATCTGCTTTAGACGCCCCCCCGCGCCGCACCGCGTCGCCCCGATCGAAGTTTTAGAGTAATACCCGTCACGGCGCCGCGCCGCACCCATTCCGGCCCATCCCTTCTCGACCCCTACTCGACCCGGCCAGACTCACCCGAACACCGGAATGCTTGATTAAATCACGTTTTTCCCTAATCCTCCCCTATTCGGCCCCTCGTTCCTCGGCGGCAAAGGCGCTGACAAATTCCGATAAAATCTTGCTTCTGCGAAACGACCCGCTTTCTGTGCGGGCACGCGGGCTTACAGCTTCACGAAAATCAAGTTATGATTTTTTCTTTCTATCGCATAAGAAAAAAAATAATTTTCTTCTGTTTAGCGGCGAATAAATATTTTTTGTCATTTTGTTCACGCTTTAAACCATCATTTTTACGAGCATAGAATAATTGAAAAGTAGGGTTACAAATTTTTCTTACAAATGTAATATCTTTTAAGGTCTTTTGACTTCTCTTAGAATGGAAATATGCATAACCTTGTAACAATCATGAAAGACTTGATGTTAGGCAACATTCGTACATTTTTTACTAGTTATAAATAAATTAATATAATGTAATTTCACTCTCCAATTCCGATGTTTAATGCAGAGATAAATGTGACTATTTCTGCTCAGTTTCCTGAATAATACTTACTTCTTCAGCACCTTTGCATTATTAGCTTCCTAATCTGGTGACGCTTAAGTGTGTTTCCTTAAGTCGCTGTCATGTATTTCTCTTAAGATTTTCATTTTTTCAATTACAACATAAAAATATTTATTATTTTATGGCAAAAAATTTAAAATACTTTACTACAATATAAATAACATTGTAATATAATTTTTCAAAACTAGAGAACTAGTAGTGGAACAGAATAGCACAGTCTTTCTCGTACTAGTTTGTTTTCTAGTTTCTTTAATCTAGGCTATCTTCTTGATACTGCACCTCCATCTTTTCAGCTGCTACCCATCTGTGCCTCAAAAATTTTCTTTTCACAAATTCTCATGTCCCTCGATACAATTGAGATATAAATATTATTTTTATTAAAATATTTAAACTCTCTCTTTTCATAATGAAACGTTTTAGGACCAATACGATTTACAGAAGCTATTACAAAGTCAAATTTAATTTACGAACACAATATCTGCTCTTCTAAAAACAAATGTTGCTTTTCAAATTATATCAATAAGAATCAATTTTGAGCTCCAATTGTTAGCAAAATGCCTTTTGATTCACACATACTATTTAGTTAATGTGTTTTACAATTTTATTTTGGAACCATTTTATTTACTTTCCTTCTTGTATTAAAATAACAGAAACTTCTGTATGCTTAGGGATTGTACAGAAAAAATGAAGGAGTATATTATTTCTTCAATCAAGCAATCTATTTTAAAGTTTGAAGCAAAGTAAATACAATTCTCGTACGTTGTATTAGGATAACAGACAAGCGGAAACAGAACAAGAAGCCAGAAACTCATTAGAATTTCAGTCTCAGCTTGTTTCTCGGCATACTGATCATAATACTGTAACAACATTATCTTTCATACCGACAGGGTTTTGAAAGTGGGTTAAGTTAAAGGTTTGGAAAATGTAACGGCCTCTCTTACTTGGTATCATGAACAATCTTATAAACAAACGCGTAAGTCAATGAGAATAAATTACCTCATATGATTCAAATATATGAGAATATATTACACATTCTACGAAGCCACATATTACTCACTACAATTTATAACTTTAATATTTGCGCACATTGCGGAGGGAACTGTTAGCTTAGCTATTTAACTCTCATATCATGGTCGGTCATCACCGCCGAGGTTGAATTTTTGCAGAGCGGAAAATCCAGAGAGGCCAAGTCGCAATTGCGGGGTATACAAAAACCTTGGCTAAATGCCCGGCAAAAGCAAGTCATCTAACAATTGAGATATTGTGGACAATTACATAGTGGCAATATTGATTTTAAACAAACCGTTAATCAATAATAATCAATTAAAAACCTTTACTTTCTCAAAGCTTTGAATCACTTGGCATCAGAAATATTAATTCAATATCAAACATATAGTAAGTGCACAACAATTTCTCAGGCCCTTGTAATCATTATTCTCAACATCCGTAAATTGTGAGTTATCATGTTCTTGATTATAAACTCCTCTTATCATCCTTATCAGAACCAGCATTCATTCAGCCAGGAAATAACCGGTCATAAATCAATGACTGAGGCTATTATTGTGGTGTCAAATGAGAAGGCAGAAATAATTGGTATTGATGAGTACTCATAAAATGCCAAATTAAAAAATCCAAGAAATGCTAACATGACCAACGATAATAATTCATAGACATACTCTGCTGTTAAAAATATTTCGTGGCCATAGTTTTTTGCAATCAATAAAAATTAATATCTTTAATCTTCATATTGTATGATCCCTTCTGTCGTCGTTTTTGGTTTGAATATTTGCTTATTTATTTATCTAAAAAAATTCGCGACCGCACAGGCATGAATGATTGCGTATTCATTTAGAGGATATTGAATGATTTGGTTATTGATGGTTAATTTGGTTATATATATATATATATATATATGTACAGCTTTCCACGTTTAATTTCTAATTCTCAGGATCACATCGATTACAATACGTGTCAACTTGAGCTAGGATCCGATCACGATTGACTGGTTGGCTGATTGGTTGGTTAGTGATTCCGAGCGTGTCAACAGCTTAGATCATTTGTCCTGTAAGTGTAGTGCATTCTTATTTCTCGGGAGATGACAGTAATCTTCCCCCATTGGATGGCGAGATCCGGCGCCGACCTACCGTCGGCTAGCGGTCTGATCATGATTCAACATTGGCTAGGGTCAGTGTGCTCCCTCAAATGACCATAGCTTGACTGAAGTGCGGAAAGCGCTGCAACGAGACTTATTCCTATGCAACGGCGACAAAGAACTCTTAGTAGCGAATCATTTCCTACTCTTTTGCGTGATTGGGATTCGCTTCCTTGTCCAGGACGGGTAGTGAAGGTCATTTAGCAAGTAAATTCTTCCAAAAATATATCCTTAGGCGCAACTAAACGTAGTAAACGTATGTGTGCCATTTCTTGACTAAACAACCACGGCGACCAAGGCTGGGTGACCGATTCACAAGTATCGGCAGCAAAGAACTCTTGGAAGTAAATTATTTCCGTTAATATCATTATTTAAATTATATAAGTGCTCACACAGTTTACTTACAACTACATCTAAAGAAAGGAGCGTGTATGAAGATGCAGCAAACCACCAATCTATATTATAATCGAGTCATGCTAGAGTGCTGCTGCGTACCTTACTTCCAATGTTAAGTACATAACACTCAAGATAAAAAGTTTCTCGGAAATTTAGACGATTAGGGCAGACATACCAAGGTAACTAGCTTTCTAGAGTTAGCGGACACTGCGTCAAGAGCAACTGTATACCTGAACCATGACAGTCTTTAAAGAATTCAGTCCACAGTTATTGCCCCCAAAGCGGTATAATTCCCATTCCCTCCACTAAAGCAAAGCATGCCATTAGTTGAAATATATCAGTAATATTTGAAACTGTCAATTGAGAGGAAGATTTTCATATATGTTCGTAGTATAAAAGTTTTATTCGTAGTTATACTTCGAGCACACTTACTTTTCACATTTCAACTTGTGCATGTACATCCCTTTCTGGATTTGGAGGGGAAATGAGGCAGTAAGGGGAAGTAGCCCGAGCACCCAGAAGTGCCGAGCATCCCAAGCGACAAGTAAGTAGCGGTTTATCATGCCTGGATTAGAAGTCAGAGAAGACGGAGATGAACTACCGAAGGCAGCGTCTTCCTGAAACACCCCGTAGTTAATATTTTCCCCGCGCATCTTAGTTCAACATGAGAGAGATTGCCGGCTGAGGAGTGATTGCAGTCAACGGGGACCGGCGCGCGGTCACGACCTCTCAACGTCGCACCACACCACATTGTATTGTTAGCCTCTCCGCCCGCCTCCTCTCTACCGTTCATTAGCCAGATCACTACCCACTCTACATACGACAGGGCTGGCTAATACCTTCTAGCCAGCCCTTTAAATATTAATTTACTTCGTATCTCTGGTTTATTTATTTAGTAGCTGTACACCCAAACGCCTATACCTAAAGATAGGAAAATTAATAAGATGCAGGCTGAAACTTATTACATCCAAGCACTGACCTTTACAAATTCTGAAATTCACACTTCTCATCTAATTACTTATTACAACTTGTCAGACCGGAAGCGGTAGCTCAGTGCATCAACTGATCTAACTGCAGCGCCTCTGACCGGGAGGTCCTAGGTTTGAGTCCTTATGGCGGCAGGATTTTCGACACTGGCTTTTCAGCTAGGTCGAATTCAGTCGCTGTATGGAGGAGAATTCTAGCGGCCGGCTGCTCTGATTGGTAGTTTTCCGTGGTTTCTCCGATCAACACCAGGCGAATGCCAGAGCAGTACCCTACCAAACGGGCCACAGACCGCGCGCGCTGTCCTTCTTCTTCATTGTCCTATCCTCTCCCCTTACACGCACACACATACACACACACACACACACACTAACATGCATGACTCTACCACATACTCCGGCAGGTCGGTCGGGGGCTTAGAGCTTGTTCCGGCTGGGGTGGTATCCCGCTGGTGGGAGAGTCCTGGTTAGGGGAAAACCCCACTAGCCGACGGTAGGTCGGTGCCGGATCTCGCTATCTCTCGAGAAAAAAATGCATTACACTAACGGGACTAATGACCAAAGCAGTTGACGCGCCCCGAAATATGAAAAATCAATCAAAAAAACAACTTGTCAGAAAGTGCAATAATTAAAATTAAAGGGAGGGTTGGGAGAAGAATTGATTGCCTCCCATTCGCAGATCGGAACTGCTAGTACTGTGGCTTGTGCCAACACCGCACGGGAGAGTCTGCCGGCTGGTGTGCACCCCTCCGCCAGTGTAGTTTGTGGGGCTGGCGCGCGGCCACGGCGCCCCGCGCCGCCGCTGGCTCAGCAACCCAGCGGCCGCAGCTGGCGGCCCTGACCCCGACCGCGACCCTCGCATCTGCCCGGCGCGCATGTTTTGCATCGATAGTTAAAATAATATAGAGACTGTCCACTCAATTTAATTATGGGGTGATGTTTATTTGAATAGGGGAGATTATAGAAACGTGCCTTGACTTGTACTGAAATTTACAAACTAAACTTTACCCCGAATACTCATCAAGAGGGTAAAGATCGTGTGGTGATGACGATAGAGAATCCGATTAAGTTGAGCTCAGAGCTCGCGTTGGTACGTCTCTGCAGTGTCTCTGACCAGGGGATCTAGGTTTCGGTGGCTTTTCGATACTAGCTACGTAACTACGTCAAATTCAGCCTCTGGAGGAGAATTATTTTAGCGGCGGCTACGATCGGTAGTTTACGTGGTTTTATGGATCAATGTGAGGCGAATGACGGAAATGTACCCTAACAAAAGGGCCACGGATCGTGCGCGATCTTCCATCGCCTTCCTTATCCTAATCCTCTCCCCTTACTTTAACACACTTATATGCAATATACACACTCACATATCGGCAGACCATTCGCGAGATTAGAGCTTGCCCAGCTGGGGCAGTGTCGCTCTGGGGATATACTTGGAGATGAGTTTATCGCAAGTAGATGTGTAGTTCGAAGCCGGATCTCACCCACCACGGGAAAGGAACACAGCCACCTTCCGCGATTAAACATTCACTAAAGTTAGATTAGATTAGATGAAAAGTGTGAACAAATGACCATAGCAGTCAATGTGCGTGGAAACATCAACCAATCAGCGATAGAGCGGTCTGAGAGAAGAGATGACATCCGCCCAAAGGAACTTGCAGAAACACCTTCACCCGAACTGCCAGTATCGTAACCTGATCCGGATGTGCACGAGAGAGTTTGCCGGCTGGTGTGCACGCCTCCGCGCGCGCAGTTCGCGGGGGCTGGCGCGCGGCCACGGCCACGCCGCTCCCAGCCTTTCGCCCGGCGCCAGCGCTGGCTCAGCGACGGCCACCCCAACTTGGGAGAATAATGGTTGTCTCCTTCCGTGGCCATTCCGCCCCATCTCCCGCAGAGCTTGAACTTGGGGCCGCTGTGTCTTGCTCCTGTTCTTTCACGTGCGCTGACCTGTGAATAAAAGAAATTAAGACTTTTTTTTTGTTTTAAGATGTGATCGGTAGTGCTTACTAGGGCTTACTATCATACATAAAATAGTTCGCGCTCGTTAACAAAATGATCCCACTCAATTCAAATAAAATTAAAAATTAAGTTATCATTTTTTATTTATACATTTCATAAATATAATATTATTTCATGGAATGATATTAGTAGAGACCGGAAAATATGTAGTGTGAAACGTCAAAATATGTACATAAATATGTAATGAAAAAATAAGAATATGTAATAAATATGTAAAATCGGATATCATGTGTAATATTAAAATACAATAATTATAAAACCAATATTTACATAATACAAAATTACATTTTTGAAAAATTCCTAAACAAATAAATAAACGAAACTAAAAATTTAAAAAAATTTTTTAAAAAATTATTACAAATTTTGATTAAAAATATCTTGAATCATATTTGAATGTCTCTGAAGCCTATTAAATCTCTTAACTTACGTCTTAAAGAAAAATAAAAAAGAATGTCCATTCGAGTATGAATCATTGTACGTTTTACAACACTTCAATAAATACATCCTTCGCGTTAATGTTTGTTTCGATGTTTTTACGACACTTTCAAAATCAAATATTTAAATAAATACATTTTAAAGGTCAAACTAAATTTAACTTGAATAACAGCAGCTCCCTTCAACAATATCTCCCTCTAAAGAAATCTTCCTTTGGAGCTATTTTTATGACATGCATGCTCTCCATTCTCTCCCGGGAGTGTCGCTCCTGTTTCACGAATAAAGAAGGAAGCCGGTTTCTTTTGTCGATACGACAACTCTTCTTTTTTTTTCCTCCTTCACATCCGAGCGCTTTCTCTTTTAAAAATGTGATTCAATTACTCACGACTAGGTTGGCCAGAAATAAAGACAGCGAGCGGCGCGGTCCGGACAGTGCCGGGGACAGACGCGTGAGCGGCCTTTGATAACGAAGGCGGCGGCGTTCGCCGGCTGCGGAGAGGGCGCCGCTGGCGCTGCCGGTGTCGCGGATGAGCACCCCGCGTGAAATGCCCGCCTGGCGACGAGGCGGCGCGCCGCCCCTTCACGCCCCCGCCCCGCCCTCACCCCGAGCTGCCATTCCGAAGCGAATCACGCCGCTCAGCGACGATGAGGAATCTTCTGTATCGACGAGATATTTTATTTATTGACAGCTTGTGTGCTTTTCCAAGGAAGGTCAATGCTTTGATGATGAAATGTGTGGAGCATAGCAAGGATGATGATAATAATAATAATAATAATAATAATAATAATAATAATAATAATAATAATAATAATAACAACAACAATCATAATAATAAATGCCAGCCCGGATAGTCGAGATCGCTAAGACAGTATTGCCGTGGCGTTCTCGGACGGAAGGATCGCGGGTTCGAGTCCCGTCTCGGGAATGGATGTGTTTCTGTATATTTGTGTGTGCCGTCCATTCATCCTTCATTATTATCATCATTCCATCTTCCATCCTCCCAGGACTAACAGCCGAATAGCTGATCCCCGTAATGACACACGTTAATCTCTCTGGCATAACTATGGCTGGGCCTCATAAGATAACGTTTCGTGGGTTATAAATTGTCGATACGCATATTATTATATTAATATTAATGATAATGAAGATGATAAATGTTAAAGCGAAAGATTGAAGAAAAAGAGTAACCGCGTGGAAATTCTACCCCTTGAGGATAACGCAGGACTTATTTATTTTATCAATTAATTACACTCTTCATTACTCACTTATTTGCTCCCAGTTGCTAATCACAACTGTATCTCTTCACTCAAAGACGATGAAGAATCGTTTACATTAAAGGCGTATTGAATATGCTGTTTATAGTTAAGTCGTTTTGTGAACTAGTATTTTTTATTGGGGATGAGTAACGTGTCGATGGGTTCATGGAATGATTCAGAGATAATCTATAATGGTGAAATGCTTACTTTAAAGAAGGGATATCCTCCTTCGAAATTCCCTAAGAAGATATGAACAAGAAATCGGCACCATTTATTTTTAATTAAATTAATTTATTTACTTATTTTTATTTATTTATTTATTCGCCCCCTGACTTTTATTAAGGAATATACTACATCAGCAGTATATTGTTTCTATCTATTTCTGAGCTCATGATGGGGATGGTCAATGCCTCATGTTGGCGATGACTCAGGATGATGACGCCACGCTACAAAATGATAAGGTACATTTTAGCGAAAGTGAAAGCATAAATCAAGGGAACAGGGAAAACTTGGACGAATCCAGAATTGAAGTCACTTGTCCACTTGGAATGACCAATATTTGAAACCCTCTGCACCGAACCCCGTAGATCAGGTCTGCCCAATTCGCCTCAAACGAGCGGTGGCGCTCGCGTTGGCGCCGAGCCGCGCTCCGAGAGGGGAGATAAGTCTCCCGCAGACCAGCGCGATAGCTCTGCAGCGGATGCGGCGCGGAAAGTTCCGAGCTAGACGCTGCCGCGGAATTCGTGGGACTGTTCACACCGGAACGTCAATTTTGAGTCAGCGTTTGCTGACGGTTGGCAAGGTCGCTCGACTCTGAGGGGAACAAAGACTCCCGAAAACGGACGGACTTCCACGAAACTCGAACTGTAGCGGAAAAACCCGTCTGACTGCTTACAAATTTCGCCGCCGATTAGACGTTGCCAACCCCTTACCGCGACGCTCGCCAGCTGCGCAGGTCTGAACGTGCTCATAAGGTGACCCGAAACATCCGCTGCGACCAATCCGCATAGGCTGCGGATCTTTCGAGTCGGTTTGTGGGAACCTTTATCGCGGGAAGAGGGTCGCTTGTGGTGGGGATGCAAGGTGTAGAGCGGGCTGATCCAACTTAGCTGCCTGCGGGCGGGCAAGCGGGCGCCCGCGAGCCACTGCGGGCCCTGGCGAAGACTGGCGGGCACAGGCTGCTGTCAACAATCGCTGCCGGCGCCTGGCGAAATATAAGTCCTTGGGGCGCGAATTGGCCTTGGTCTTTGGCGACAATTCGCAGCTGATAGCCGAAGTAGGGATTGGTTACTTTGGGGAACGGAGGGCACACCGAGGCTCATTCTCAGAAAGAAACATTTAAATTTAACAGGAAACGCAAAATTCGATTAAATTAAGTAACAATATTTTATGACATTATGTTTTCTTAACAAATGAAGAATTGTCTGGTGTTAGTTCTTGGATTGTTTGGAAATATAGAACTCTCTTCAATGTCTTGTTGTAAAGTTGGGTTATTTAATTGTTTTATTATTGTTTTCATTGAAAAGAAAAGCAGCTCACAACTATATGTTGGCCCAAACAACATAGCATTTTATGAACCTTGGGTAAGATTTCCACATGTAAATTCTAATACCGAGGTAACAAATCCTTAATTTGTATTAAAATATCTGTCCTCTAGAAGTACAGAGTTCTGCAAATCCATTGTCTCCGCAAATCCATTATGCATCGACGATGGTACGGAATCCAGTGAAACACAAAATGGGTTGTTGTTTCTTCTGGCAGCCATCGCACTACTCATGTTGCTTCCACAAAAAGCAAAGCGAAAGTGATAAGAACTGTTCCCCCTCCACAACCTCTTCCTGGGCAAGCCTGGAATGCACGCGGGCGCTCGTGCCTACCAGAGGCCGACTTGGAATGGCCTGGGATAGAGTGAGTACAGAGTAGGGAGCTCCTTTTGGTGAAAGGGTAAGCAAGTGACCTTCAGAACGACGGACATGTTGTGTATCGTGGACCCGGTAAGTATTTCTCTGTGAGGGGAAGCTTCGAATTGGGCGCAACAAACGCGTTGATATTTTATATGGTCATTTTCTTTATTACACAAACACTTAACATTAATTTGCGTGTAGGTAAAAACATACAAATTTCATTATTTATTCAAGAAGTGTTCATATTTAAAAAAATATATTTTAGCCGGATACGACAGTAAAACATTCAAATAAAGTTCATTTGTACAATTATTTTTATCTAGAATTTTTCATTGGTTCTCGACCCACGAAAAAGTGGCATATACACTTTAGTGTTAACATATTTATACTTCGTTCTTTTTAAAATAAAATTCCTTCAAACAATGTTTTACAAATTTCATTTGTATTCAAACTTTTTCTACAACAAAACAAATTTTTAGAAGTACCAATCTAGTGTTTTATTATAGATTTTACTAAAAAATCTTTAGTTGCATGACACTACAAATATGCAACATTGCCCTGCTTTGTGATCTAACTTACACAATGTCCATAGCAAAAGAATTTCCAATAACTTCAAACTTAATTTTCATGGTTTTCAAATACTTACTATTGTATTGTTTTCTAATTCTATTTTCGCCATCATGTGTGTTTGCGCAAACTACCCTATAGAAGGCCGCAAAGCGAAAGATAATTATCGTTGCCTGTGTCATGCGCTTTTTCACCCTTCGCATGGCTGTTAGGCGTTCAACCGCCCCCCACTACTCTCCGGAAGCCATTTCCTCGGCCGCTGAATGACATTCATCCCCTCTTTGACACAACGCAGTTCGCGAACGGAATTTCTGAGCTCACGCGCCGGGGTCGGCTCCGAGCGGTCCGTGGAGCCACTGAGTTCGGCAGGCCTGACCCAGATGGATTCCACTCCAGACCGCTCCTCCACCTTTAGGTTGGTTGGTTGAGTGACAGTGATTCCGGGCGCGTCAAAACCAGAGGTCATTAGTCCCGTTGGTGTAGTGCATGTTTTGTTCCTCCGTTGGTAGCGATGATCTTCCGATCTTCTTTGGCAAGATCCGGCGCCGATTTACTGTCGGTTCCCCTCAACCAGGTATCTCCCACTAGCGGGGCAAGCTCCCGGTCGGCTTCCCGGCTTGTGTGGTAGTGTGATGCGTGTTAGTGTGTGTGTGTGTGTGTGTGTGTGTAATGGGTGAGGATAGGACGAGGAAGAGGAAGGAAAGATCCCGCGCGGTCCGTGGCCCGTTTGTTAGGGTACTGTTCCGTCTTCGTTTGGTGTTTATCGGAGAAACCACGGAAAACTACCCATCAGAGCAGCCTGCCGCTAGAATTCTCCTCCAGTCAGCGAGTGAATTCGACCTAGCTGACACGCTAGAGTCGAAAATGTTGCCAATGTCAGGACACGAACCCTAGGACCTCCCGGTCAGAGGCACTGCAGTGACATCATTTGATGTACTGAGTCACCTCTCTCAGTACCAACTTAAGCTATAGAATATTGGTCGGGCTAAAAACGGTAAGTTCACTTTTATGTGAAATTAAATTGTGATCATAAGATGCACGCGCAAGCATACACAGACGCATGGGCATGCACACACGCAAGACCTACGTTACGATAATACGCTCTCTGCAAGTTTGACCTTGATAGACTGAAAAACATAGACAACATGTTCGTTGTTCTTTCGGCATCACTTTTTAAGAATTTTTTCTATATTTTTTTTGTTTCTGAAAACTTTTTCTCACTACAACCTCAAAATATGTGTTACACTACCTGATACAATGGGTGTTATTAACACTTGCAAAATCATTATATTATCGATTCCAGGAATCGATATCTATTTTTCTTTCAAAATACTCTCCTCGATATATCAGAATAAAAGAATTATACTTTGCATGCGTATATACAACACGTGTGCGTATGAATGCGTTTCATAAATATTCTGAGATTGCCAAATATACAATGTGTCTACATTTACGTTGGGAGTGAAACTAATGAAGTACTCTTTAGTTGATCAATTGTTACTACATCTCTATTGCTGAATTATTGAAACATATTATGACTGGTTTGCTTTTTACGCAATTCAATTAATCATCGTTGTGCACGCTAAATAGTGGAATGAGAGAATTTCTCGATTTAGAAGCAGAAGATACTAATATTTCTTTCCAAGAGCCAAATAAAAGTGAATCAATATCCATTCATCTATGTTTCTGAAATGTCTTTAGGACTCGCATTTTCCATCTATTTTCTTTAGAAACGAAGTTGTGCTATTACAACTCGATAACTTAGAAATAATTGTTGTATTAAGCATGCGAGAAAGAAGCAGAGGAAATGATTCCCCTCCTCGTATTCAAACTTTTCCGTCTGAGAAACCATCACTTCTTCTCTCCTTTCCAACAGGTGCTGAAGATAAGGGAATATTTGTAGCCGAAACCACTGCCCATAAATTACCATGGAGAGAAAAATGTTATCCTATGACACTAACAATTACTGCATGTACACTATATGTTATCTCTGGCCAATTTCGAATGACAATTGTATTTTTATTCTTTGTTTCTTTTCTTTTCTTATTGCAATTTTATTACAAATTACGAAAAAATTATGTATGTTGTGGACAGTGACATTCACTATATTGTTTACGGTGTTATCTAAACTAAGCGTATCACTCTTCACCTCCCCTTACCATCTTGGTCCAAATCCAAGCAGACACCCTTCTGTGCAAAATACGTCTAGCGCATTAGATATCATGTGCTGAAGAATGTAAACTCATTTCACTTCCTGAAAAACCTCAACTGCGTAAAAGAGTATACCCTCAGTACTCTGCTGAAAAAAAGCTCCAAACTTGTAGAAAACATTGAAAGAGAATATAGTGTAATTGACATTGTTTTGGATGAAAAACGTTTACCAGAATATCTTTACGAAGATTCCTCAGTCATACGACAAATGCGTGGAAAAAAGTTATTAGCGGAGTATCGGACCTCTCCTGTGAAACAGAAAGTGATTGAAAGCAACGTGAAGGGAGGGAAAACAAATCAACTTTCGCAGCTCGCGTTCCATGACGGGGATTCTTTCACTTCTTCCAGGAAGCAGTTGGAGACAGTTGAATAATACGACTTCTGAGGTAAGTCATACCCTAAAATGTTTTATTAAAGTTGTTCAGATATTGTTGCGTGGTGTCTGCTATTGGGGACAAGCTTAAAATTTCCTGAGAATTCAAAACTAGAAATGAATTGGGTCTGAAATTGTTTATATATTAGTAGTAACTCCAGATAAACTAGAAGTTCTACAGAATGGCACAGACATTTTCGTAGCAAATTTTTCTAATTTTCTTGGTGTGACTGGCTTTAAGGTTTTGCTCCATTCTCTGGCCAGCTGCCATCTATCGTCATCGAAAGTACATTTTCTTGACATTTTCTCAACTTTTCGGTTTCTTAATAGTAGAACCGAACTATTACTTAAAGAATATTAAAAAAGAGAAAAAAACTCGTCCTAAATATAAATTTTCATTGAAAATTTTGAAGCCTTTTTAAGAAAATGGCGATTAAGCATTGCTGTAAATGCGAAATTGGAAGCCCTTTTTCACAGAAATATATTGAGTTTCCGAAAAAGTTAATTTGAAGTCATTTAAAGCACTTCCACTCACTAATGTAATAATGTGTACAAATATATAGAAATGTGCGTAATAACGGCGTGAGAGATATTTTCAAAAATACATTTTTGTAATTTTTGAAGAAAACAAAGAATACACCAAAATTAACTTTACGTCATATAAAACATTGCAATTAGCACTACCCAGCGGAAAAAATTGGAGCCATTTTTGAGAAAATGGTTTTTAAGCGTTTCTGAAAATGCGGAATTTAGAGCTAATTTTTACAGAAAACTGTTGAGTTTTCGAGAAAATTAATTTGACATTAAAGCACATGTACTCGTAAATCTAATAATGTGAAGGAAATGCCTCTCTAGTAAATATTACCGACGTGAGAGACAAGTCAAACACAATTACAATTTTTGTGATATTTGTAAAAGCAAAAGAATAGAGCAATATCGCGTTTGTTATCGTACAGGATGACTTTGGTAATAACCCTACCAAAAATTTACAGAAAACATTTGGAACCGTTTTTGAGAAAATCTTGTTTTTGTAATTTTTTAAAATTGGAAATATTGCACGCACTATAGCATGAAAACTACTAAAATTTCAACAAAAAAAATCTACATGGCCTTAATGAAAGAACTATTCATGGACAACAAATTTCATTTGAGGGAAAAATCTCTGCCTTCAATATTGTAGTTGTAAAAAGTTGCCGAAAATGCACAAATTTACAATTTCCAAAATTCCTAGTTAATCCTGAAAATAGGACCAATCCACTTTATAATTAACTATATTCTTACAAGAAATTTAAAGAAAAAATTTGAAGCCATTTTTGAGAAAATTTTGAAAATTTTCCTACTGCTCCATACAAACTCTCCCCAAAATTAATGAATGTTTTTCAAAATTTCAAATCTTCAACTAAAGACAGATGGGAAGAGGTTTCTTCAATTTGAAAAAGATCATACGTTTGGTTAAGGCGCTGAGAGACAGAAGGACAGACAGGCAGACAGACGGACGGCAAAAGGACGGACGGACGTTTTGCTTTCAATTGTTTTTTTCGGCATCAAGAACTCATACAACATGTTTTCTGGCTACTCCATGTGTTAAGAGAATTTTTCTTAATTTAGCAACTGGATTTACTCAATTTTTCTTTGTCAGGGTACGACAACTATTTCTTTTATACTGAAAATCCACAGTTTTTCGCGCAGCATTATATCACTTTCTCTATACTACGTATATTACTCCTTATATACGTACGTATACGAGAAAGTAAAAACCATCACAACAGCAATGCCGATCTAACGGGAAATATCAAACATCTTGCAACCGTGGTGTATGTAATACATCTTAAAAGAAAGGACTAAACGAATAACTCAATCTTTATACCCATTAAACAGGCGCACTTTTTGGATTGCAACCCAACACTGAAATTATCAGCAAATTGGTAAAATATAGCTTAAGTTTCATTTCACTCGATAGGGAAAAGAGACTATGTGAAAGGGTGTTTCACTTCCTAGAATTCTTACGTTCACGCACAGCGTTTAGGAAACAGTTGTATAAGGCAGTCTACAACTGTCTCTGCTATTTCCATTTGATTAGATTCTCTGCATGCCAACTTTCGCAAGACTTACTTTCTCAGTTTTCACAAGTTCTTATGTAAATGTTTGTCTTCAATTGGTTTCCTTACTGGTTCTCCACCTCTGCTCATTTCCTCTCGGGTGTGGTAGTTTAAATCTCTCACATGTCTTTCCTGCTATTTTTAAAGTGACAATAGGGGATGATGACACCAAGGAAGTACTATGGTTTAATATTGAACATATTTTGGCGCATTTAAATATTACGAAGGAATAATATTAAAATCTATTTTCATTCCAGACACGGGAAATGACATTCCTGCTACTCACAGATTGGAAATATCTACAGCCTCGTGAGATACAAAGAATGATTGGTCAGATAAGTATGGAACTTAAACGTTTTTATTCCTTCATTAATCTATTTCTTCTTCCATGTTTAAAAAACTTTGAATAATGTGAAGATAGTCTAACGTAATTCTAAAGAAGATAAATTTAGTAAAATTTCATGAGAAATATATAATGGATTATTTTCTGTGTTTCATTAAAATGAGGGGAATAAAATAATTTGTACATCATAGAAGAGTCTGTACGTATGTATCATTCATGTCAATAAATATCAATCCTAAGGAAAACTATTCAGGCCATTCTGTAAATTAATATCAATTTAATACTTCCCTTTAATTTTCGCCAAACTGTGTACTAGCAGTTTTCATGTTGACTGTACAAATTGCCGAAGTAACTCCAATCCATCGAAGTATTTCATCATTAAAATTGTTTTCAAAAAAGGAAAAGCCAATTCCCGGAACCTCCAACCAGAGCGTCAGAGACTTCCAGTACCTCGGGTGTGGGTGGGGATAGGGGTGAGGGTGGGGGCGTAATCTGGCGGGGCCTCGGGCGAGTGCGAGGGTGGCGGCGCGGGGCAAGGGGGGGCGGGTTCGCTGCGTGGGCGGCGGCGAGGGAGAGGGCGCTTAAAGCGTCGTTTGGTGCTCGCCCGCGGGGCACAGCCATAGCACAGTGACGCCATCTGCCGGCGATGCGCTCGCAGCCTCCCCAGGGCTCCAGGCCCACACGCCCCTCAGGAAGACGCGTAATTCCGTCCTTGCGGAACTCCACCAGTTCTCTGTTCTAACGAGGAACTTTGCGCTAAACCAGAAATTGGAACTAATTTTTGCGGTGTACGTGTTGGTGTGATCTACGTAAACTATAAACGAGGAATGAATGCTGTTTTAAGATTCATGTAGAAATAATAACAAAATAAGTAGAAAGTTCAGAAAAATATTATTTGAATATAAAGTTTATACCATTTTAATTTTCTTGGTGTGGTTTCCTAGCCAGTTTGAACATACGAAAATATAGAATATTTACATGCTACCCTCGTAGAACTCTGCCATCCCTGGTGTTTGCTTATTAATTCACGATTGTAATTATACACGCCAGTACACCACCACCTCCACCATCAGCCTCACGTCCGAAATCAACCTTATCGACGCTTAAATAAAGTTGATCATTTGCATTTAGGATTTCCACAAAGTCAGCTATTTTCATTTAGTATATTATTTCAAGATGTATTTTAAAATAACGTGTTTTATTAAGGAAAAAATACGTATCTATCACCAATATTGTAGTTTTACAATTCTGAGCAGTATAAATAATACAATATAATACAATAGTATATAATATTATTAATACTGCTTATTGATCCGTTAAGCAATGTTGAGAAAGCCTGAGAAAACGCCTTCGGTAGTGTAAGTGTTAACGTATCGGTTTGTTGTACCAAATGTGTCTGTTCAAACCCGATCAAAGCCGTGGACTTTTAAGGGCGAAAAAATCCTTCGGAAGGGAAATAAAGTCGCCTGTCCCACGTAGTACATTTACTGCATGTACAAGATCCTCAAGCCTAAAAGAATCTCTGAACTAAATCCAAATCGCCTGGTAGGATATGGATCACGGGATCGGTCAATTAATGAAATACATTAGTTTGCCAACGTTTCGGAATATTTAATTCCTTCATCAGGGCTAACAAAAAACACAATCACAAGGAATAAGGACAACTTTTCTGAACAACATTAGAAATCACACAAAAATGCCATGAAAGAAAAATATATACATGAAGACATGAAGAAAAATAATGAACATACATGAAGAAAAATAAATAAACAAATAAAATATTTTTATTTTATTTGTTTATTTATTTTTCTTCATGTATGTTCATTATTTTTCTTCATGTCTTCACAATAAAAATATGGCCCGAGCCTCGCCACGTAAAAAGGACATGAACTGAAACAATTATTTAGAGATGTGCCATTACGCATTTGACAGCGTAATACTCACATCAATAAAAAGTAATTTACGAGATAATATGTCAATGTCTTTCCTAAATTTTCTTTTTATTTACTATATTCATGCAATTGTCTGATGGATAAGGTACTCTAGGGGAAAACAATTTGTTTCTATTCCTTTGAAATATTAATTGTTGCTTATTAAAATGTTACTTAATTGTTTGCAGTGAAGGTGATTGTATCCGATTTCTAACATGAACAACTGACTTATAAATCGCCCCTATCCTACAAAAAATGTACTCGTGTCTCAAAAGAGTTATGAATAATGTTATAATACAACACAGTAATTTCTAAGCAATACTTTTTGTATTTCAAGGTAAATGAATTATATAATTCCTTTAAGTTTTATGAGTGAAATGTTGATAATAGGATAACATATGCATGCGCATTGTAGAAGATTGATTTGAAACTACAACGGGCGTGCTGAAAGAAAAAGTGCAGCAGTTTGTGTAAAAAATGAAAGTTACTTTCGCCGCTACGTAGACAGATGTAAAGAAAAGACTAATGTGCCAAGGATATGTTACACGAGGGAGACAAAAAGATCTTTTCAGAACCTAAAACCTTTCCTTTGAGAGAAAATAGAAGAAAAGTATTGGGGTCACGTACAGGAGGAAAATAGAAAGAAAGGCTACAGTGGCAAGGAAACTCCAGAAAAAACCATTAGGACTATGGAACCGACTCTAAGCGGCGAGGCGGAGGCGAAAATCGCGCGAAGTGCGAGAACTTGGCGAGATATATTGTGCCTCTTTAGTGACTTGAACAAGTTGGAGCCAGCTGCGGGATCTTGGAGCGTTTCATTGCACAGGGCGCGAAATTCTAATTCTGTAGGAGAGGAAGACGTTGCCTGAGGGGAAAAGCTTAGAATGATGAATGCGACTCCGTGCTAATATTTATAGAGTAAGAAATGAATAAAGATAAATTCTGTTTCTCTGAATTCCACTGTAAATGTGCACAAATTATATGAACAATATTATATTCTATAATGTAAGACGTAGATTTTCCCAACTGCGTATTGTTCAAAATACATATACTGTATTCGCGCGGTTCTCATACTTCTACGCCAAGTGAGTTTCATCTACATGATGTATTGGCAAATATTCATAAATCATTTTTTACAATTTTTATTTCTCATTGAAGTATGTTATTTTCTAGGCGTTCAGGTTGCACATAGCATTCTCGACAGAGGCAATTTGAAACATACAGAGAGCAAGAGAAAGCGCGAGAGCGAGAGCAAGAGAGCGAGAGCGAGAGAGCGAAAGAGAGCGAAAACGAGAGAAAGAGAAATAATCAAACACAAAACATACAACAAAAAATACACTGAACGGATCTGCGAGACACAACTGTTATGGACGATCTTCTAATTCCCAAACCTCATTCTATTAATATTTTAATAACTAATACGCATAAATAAATTAAAGTTGTAAGTAAATTAATAGACGTAGGAAAATTGCAGCTATTAACTCAATTTCAACATCTTATGAACTGTAATTTATTGTTCCAGTTTAAATTCTTCCTATTGGAAAAATTTTTTTAAAAAAAATATCCAAATTTTTACATTCATTTAGAATTAAACTGGAATGCTAAATGAATTATTCCCCTGAACTTGCGCGAGTAAACCATATCTCATCAAAATGTCTTCAATTCATTATTTTGTCCCATCAGTTCGTAATTTGACCATTGTGGTTACAGAAGATAGTGGCTCTTCGCCCCTGCTCTCTAAGAAAACAAATTACGCTGATGGCAACGGGGCAAGGGTGGTGGTTAAGCAATCACGAAAATGATACAGCGGCCCGGTGAAGGTCCGGAAGCATTTCGCGATGGGCTTTCTGGAACGGTGCTTTGTAAAGTGCTCAACGTGGAACTCTGAGTGAGGCACTTTGATGGTCGAGAGTTTCAGCGGTTCTATATATGGTGGGCTAAGTAAATAGATGAATTACAGAGGATTCCATGAATATGTGTGTATGTACCTTTCGCTGTACTTCAGAAGTGAGAGGGAGTTTTAACTAGAAAGTTCTTACCACTTTCATTAACAAATGGCAGTGGGATTAATAAAGAAGCCATTTCAATTAAGGTGAAGTAAGTGGATGGTGTCTATTGTAATGTAAACGTAGAAGTCTTACGCTATTTCTTCTTTTCATGTTCTTTTAGATTTATGATTTTTTTCTTACGGGGACTTTTTCCAGCTTCAGGGGATACCGATTTCGACAATCCGCGCCGTGTACTCACTAAGTCTCCCATGGGGACACACATTAATCTTTGCACTAGACACTGACACACTTGCGGGCTCCTCGATCTATGGTCAGCATACTCACAAGACCTTCCGCGACCACACACATCCATGAAAGACAAGGGACAAACAACTGTGCCCACGGCAGGACTCAACCCTGCGACCCTTTCGGATGGAGGCGCTGAGTCGGCACACACTCCAACCACCTCGCCCATCCAGGTCGGCATCTTTTAGATCTATGATTGCAGCAACAGAATATTAATGTCTAGCATATGTATAAAAAGATTACTACGTTGCCTGCCAAAACAAAAAATTAATGAATTAAGGAAAATTGACGAATTTGGTTCGGCATCTAAATTCGATTGCACAAGTTTTTCTACGCATAAGAGCATTTGGATCATACAAGTTGGCTCTAATGCTTGTGAATGCTCTAATGGGATTGTTGCCAATATTCAGTAAATAGCATTCATTTTAATGAGCAGAAATTGTTTTACAGTGCCGTTACTTACTTTGTGCGTTTTCGTTTGTTTTTCAAAGTGACTTATTATTTTTGTCCGTCGTAAACCATTGTACGGAGAGAAAAAATAATTTCAATTTGTATGCCACATATTACAAATATAATTCATTAGCTTCCAAATACTCGTTGTATGACTATGTTTTCCCTTGAAATAGCTGTACAGAATTACTCGTTTGTATGTTTGAACGAATTATTGAAAATGGACCACGGTTTTACCAATTCATCTTAAGAGGCTAATAAGTATTATTTTATCATTTACTTTCAGGTTAACATGAAACAATGGAATAAAATACATGTACAAAGAACATTGTATTCTGCGCCATCTGTTGTTCTGGCAGTTGAAGTAGACAAGCCAACCACATTCAAACATCACTGGGTGAGATTCTATTCAGAATCACAAGAAGCATTGCCAGCTGGCTGGTCTGATCGGTAGTTTTCCGTGGTCTCTCCGATCAACACCGGGTGAATGCCAGAGCAGTACCTAATAAATGGGCTCTATTAAACGGGCCACGGATCGCGCGCGATCTTTCCTTCTTCCTCTTTATCCTTTCTCCACCCCTTACACACACTTATACTCACATATACTCCACCACCACACATTCCGGGAGAGCAGTGGGGAGCTTATGGCTTTTCCTGGCGAGGGCGGTGCCATGCAGGTGGGAGCTTCCTTGTTGGGGGAAATCTCCGCAAACCGATGTAGGTCGGCGCAGGATCTTGCCATCCATCGGTGGACGTTTACCACCACCTCCAGCGACAAAAACAAGCTCTTCACTTACGGCACTAATGACGTTAGCAGTTGACGCGTTCAGAATAACTAATCATTCAATAACAGATACAGATCAAAAAAATCCCATCTCGATCAGGTTTTTCGTCCAGTTTCCCTGGTCTATTGAGCAAATGCTGAGATAGCCCCTTGTTTTGCTTCTGGACATAAATGTAACTTCATTATCTGTGCACGTCTTCTAGAATTCATTGGGAAATATAGTTATTCAAATTATCGTTTCCATGTTGTTGCGACAGGAAGTATTATTCCTTGACAAAGGACATCATGGATAATAGCCCAAAATTTATTGCTTATTTATCCTTGAAAATAGATTTTATTACATGAGAGCTTCTTTTTGAAAATTTATGTAGTATATGACTCAGTGTAGGGATCACAAAATTTTGAAAATGTGCACAGAATTGACTTCTCTTCATAGCCCGTCATATGCAGTTTCAACTGTTTTTTGACGTAAAATAAATAAATAAAATAAAACAGTCATTTAATAAAATAGTGAGGCTTTGATTATATTCTCCCAAGAAAACTGCAATTTCCTTCGACGAAATCAACAATATTATTTTTCTTGATTGCTTTATATGTTTTCTTCATATATTCTATTAATGATACTTTCGAAAAAAGACTCGTTTTTTCCAATCGTTTTATTATCATTCGTTATCGTCCAACACAACGCCAAACGCAACACCTCACACAACGCCCCACACACGGCACAGCACAATTCCCGCCACAAAGCTTGACACAAAGCGGGACACAAAGTCGGACAGACATCCGGGCACAATGCCGGACACAACACCCGACACAAAACTCGACATAAAATACGTCCCAACACCCGACATGTTCCCCGACATCTCCAGCATCCCCACAACCAACACCACATCTGTCATCATAACATTCTGCGAGGTCAGCTGCCAAGATTACATGCAGTGGCCGCAGTAGAATCGCGTTCCCCCCTCCGCCGCCACGCAGCGTTATTTGCGGGCAGCGCGGTGCCTGAAAGAGCCGAGCCAGCGGAAAGCGCGGTGGAGCAAGAGGCAGCGCGAAAAGACGCACGCGCTTTGATCCCCGCACTTCCGCTCCCCTCTGGACCCTCAATCTCATCAGAGGAATCAGTAAAAGCGAGGGTCGTCAATGGTTATAAATCTCTGTAGCCCTGTACAAAATATCTCATCGACGGTACGTACGTTTTTGCAAACCAACATCTCGTGATGGACGTTATTCATTCTTTCACGTTTCCAACGAGAGAAACGCTGAGGATCGTTACGAGTACGAAAATAATATTTAAATATGGATCAACCCAAATTTCATAGAAAAGTAAATATAGGAATCTTACGTATTCACAGATACATTAAGGAATACATTACTCAAGATATGAATGGTGGTAGTTACATAGTTCCCATCCGAATTGTGCAGAAAGATTAGGATTGCTGAAAAACCTTCCGCTATTCGTTGTAAGCTTTTCGAATACTGTCCCCCTTCCAATTAATATTTCATTTCCGAACTCATAAATCTCCTTGCTCAGAGTTAAGAGTATTACTTCGTAGAATATTCGTATAAAATACCAGCCAACCGTAACTCATCAATTTCTGACTCTCTTTTGTAAGAGATGTTCGCTTTATTTCAGGTGCGCCTGCGAAGTTGCGACCCGCCGTACGTATATGTACTGCGAATTGCATTTATGTGCAACTGATTGAGTTGCAATCGGGCCAGTAGCAATTTACCCGGAAATGTTGAAAACATATGACAGGGAACCCACAGAACTGAGAAAATGATAATTGTGTTCACTTAAATTAACTTTTCAACAATTAAATAGCATCTTGGGCTAAAACTCCAGAGTACAATAAGGAGATTTAAAACAACTCTATAATACCTTTCAGATTCAAAACCTCTCCCTCACAAGTCAGAAAATTGAAAATTCCTTTCATAATTAGGAAAATATTTTAACATTTACACTTCAACTGGCATTCAAGCTTAACACACTTATCATTTGCATTCAAGCTTAACACGCATACAATATCAGCTGCATCATTGTTCTTCTTGGGATTCTAAAAAAAAGGCACAATACAAATTTTAATAATTACGAGTATTGATGAAAAACATAGTTAAACAACACAAATTTCATACATTTTAATCATTTGTTTTCTCCATTTTCTTTTGTATATCTTCTGAATATCTCCCCGAGCATGGTATACAATGAATTAATAATAATGCATAATTCACATTGGACAAGCGTCAAAGATCCGACATGCAGCGACCAGACGCAAGAATAGAAGTTGCGAATTTAATTGCTTGTCTTGATTTTTATCTCGAGAGTATTACCCGTTGATATATCAAAATACATCACGATGAAAATTAAAACATATTTTGTATTTAATTTAAGAACTTAGAGCAAATAATTGTTTAAAAGTATTGTATGAAAAATTAGAACGACATTGTATAAACTTTAGTTCTTTATATCAAATTAACGTGCAACCTGAATCGTTCGGTGCAACCTTTTATTTTAGCTCTTTGTAACATTAATATTTAAAAGTTAAAGATTAGTATATAAATGTTGTGATAAATCTTGAGGTTCCATTGCTTGTAATCTAATTTATTAAATTTTAATCATGGGTTCGACACACACATACACTCCTTACCTGTTGCATGTGAACGTGTGATTCTATACAGAATCACGATTCCTGGAAGTTCTGTTGATTAAAATCAATATTAGATTGATGCAACTACTATAAATTATCAGACTTTTTCAACAATAAAAATTGAGTATTTATTTCTGTACATATTACAGTTCTTTCCTTCTCATGAGAATTACTTTTCACTTTGAAACATTAAAAAAAACACCATACGGGTTTGACTATAGGTTGTAAGCTTACGTCCGTAATTACGTTCGTAATCTTGGTCGCTGGCTTTACGGCTGACTAGCAGAATGCTGCCCATGGACTCCTGGGTGTACCGATTTGCGCGTCCTTTCTCAATTGAAAAATGTTCAAGAATGTCCTCAACGATTGCTGTTAATAGGATTTAATATATCCACAAATTTAATATGGGGTCACGGCTTTCCCTATCTTTGTCTCGTATTAACACATACTCGCGACTGACTATTCAACTTATTATTGGAAAGTTCATCCATCTACGGAGCTACCCTAATGTATATCTCCTCGAAACATGGAGTCTATTTAATTGCAACTTCCACCATTACATTAATAAAAATTCTCAATTACAATTTAATATCAAATTACACAAAACCTATTCTCATACCTCAAACTAAACATAACTTCCCGGTTCATATCATATACCTAATACCCGGCCTATGTTAAAAATCCGATCGCACCTCATCAACCGATTACGTGTGCTCGCGAAGAAAATCTTTAAAGAGTGAATCCATACGTCTTTTCTGACGATCACGACTATCCAACGCCCTCTTCACACCTTCTGCACGTAATGTGTTCGGGGTCGTGTCCATTTGCACAACTTAAGACATCAAGCATTGATTAGTTAAACCATGTTGATTCGTTGTTCTAAGAACGCGCTAAGACTTCCGAGTCTGAAAACAATGCCATATTCAAACGATGTAATTTTAGTTACGAAATTCTTTTCAATTTTGACTACAAAAATTACAATTTGATATCTACCTCAATTCTCTACAGTTGGGATCAAGGTATTAAACCAGATGGAAGGTCGACAAGGCAACATGGCATTTCCATTGAGGATTTAACTCATCCTCTTCAAGTGAATGCTAATGTGGCAACTTCACAGCTCTTGATGGGTTTCTCTGTAAATCCTTAATCCATACACAAACACGCGACATCGTGTTTCACACTCTCTTAGAAGCACAAACAGAATCAACAATACGAGATTAAACCGATGTAGGAAAGGCATTTGTTCTCATATCTGTCTATTTAACAATCAAACCCTTCCCGTCCAAACTTACAACAGAGCTTGAGATAAAATATTGTGCCATCTTTTGTTCTCTGAATTCAAATACGTTTTACCTGCTGTGTTTTTGCTAAATGTTGTTTAAATTGTATTTATACGTTAATAGTTATCTCACGTCAAACATAAAATTCCGATCCTCTCGAGTTGTTAAAAAACAACAGAATGGAAAGAAGAGTTCAGAATATATAATGGATGATTCAAGTTGTTAACAACTCCAAGACGCTGAAAGTATACAAACAAAACAAAAAATCAGCTACGTACACAGAATTAAATGCTCGGTTAAATAATTTAAGTCAGCTCTTTACACGGGCAGTAAACAAATCAGGAATGAGCGAACTAGAAGAACTGGAGTGACTAAAGAAGCATTCAACAAGGGTCTAGAAAAATCAGTATTAAACATTATCAGAATAATCAAAATCTACGTTGCGGAATACGTAAAGTCTACGTTGCGGAATACGTAAAGTCTATGTTGCGGAATACAATTTCTCACCAAAAACAGAAGCATTAAAGAAAGCGGAGAAACTAAAATGTATAGATTGAGAAAACACTGAAAATGAGAGAGAGAGAGAGAGAGAGAGAGAGAGGAGAGAGGAGAGAGAAATTAGAAAAAAAAAGAGAGAGAAGAGAGACAGAGAGACAGAGAGACAGAGAGAGAGAGAGAGAGAGAGAGAGAGCGCATGCATTCGAGAGGGAAACTGGCAACCAATGATTTCAAAGTGTTAAGAAAGACACATAAGAGAGGGGGATAAACCTTTTTTTTAAACGAACACCTTTTAGAACATTATATATATATATACAAGGAGAAAGAAAATAATAATGATGGTTGAGGGGCATTGAAAATCTCGAAATGAAATGAGAAAAAGTGAAAGAAATTCTGCAAGATAAAGATACTGCGAGCCACAGTCGTGTGCGGTACAAGCCGTAAGGCCAGCACCCGACCTGAGACGTCTTGGGGGGGTGGCGAACACCATTCACCAGATGGTCGACTAGCTCAGTATAGACGTCCCAGTGTGGACACAAGAAATAAAAAAATAGGGGGGGAGGGTCGTGAAGATCGTTTATGGATTGGGTGCAAAATTACAAACAACTCGGGTGAGAATCACTTTTCACTAAATTCAGAATATATTCTAAAAATATTTGCTGCTATGACAAATACATACAATGGCACACAGAAAAAATCAAATACAGAATACTCTTGACTGAAAAAAAAACACACTAATAACACAATACACAATTTCCTACTTTCATCTACAACCCAATTGTTTAACAAACACACTTTCAGAAATTCGAAAGAATCGTTAAAATATTACTTTACAAAATTTGAAAGAAACACACATTGAAAAAAAACACACTTTCAGAAATTTTAAAAAATTGAAAAATTCTTTTAAAATCCAGAGAATTACTATTATTATAATTATACTCTTACACAAACTCTTAATCACTATATTACAATATTTGATCTTGAAATCCTTTTTGAAAGAAAAGATTGATTCTGTTCTCACGTATTAGAAGTCGGAAACAAATGTACTTTTACTTTTCTTATCTTTTAAGCGTGGTAAATCTGTTATCCTCCCTTTTCTTTCTACGTGATAGATACAGAATGAGCTTTCTTATTAAACTGAATCACTCCTATCCCTACAAAACATTTTATTTGGAACGACCTTACTGTGTTCTCGGCCGCGTAGAGCAGTCCACTTTGCTTCCTTCTACACCTTTCCACCGAGCTGCTTGGCCCCTTTTTTTTAACTCATATGAATTTTACTTTATTTTCGATTAAGTTAATGACCAACTGGATATTCAAAGTGAAAATAATCCAGAGATCACCCCTTTTTCCTCGGCCTTGAAGCGGCCTGTAGAGTATTTAAATATACGAAAAGCATGGGAGAGAAAAAAACTGGAAAGAGAAATGAATGCAAGCTATTAATTACTGCCATCTATTCAAAATTTCTCTCCCTAATTCTTCCATTATAAATTCATAACATTTCTTATTATCTTTCTTCTAAGATTATGTTTAAATCAATTTATAACAGAATAATTACCTCTTCGGGTCTTCTAGAAGAGTTTTCCTCGAAAAAGTTGCAAATCTGAAGTTTGCTGCAATGTCACTTCCTGGGGTACCGTTTTCCATACGTCCGCCCAGTTCAGCTGCTACCTTCAGAAAGAACTTTTTCTTTCATCCGACCTCCGGTCTCGCCCTTGGTCTAAGGTGGCGGTCTCTCTTGTTTTAAATTCTAATTATCATTCCAAATATCCATCCGCGTTGGCGCGCGTTCAAAATATTCTTTTCCCTCGCTTTCTTAGGGCGGTATGTGACACGTTTTCGGAATCTAAGAAAACGGGCGGTCAATACATTATGTTGCCCTTTAGAGGCGAAAAATCGAGAAAATAAATACAAAAAAGGACAATTATAGTTTAATGTAACACGTACTAAACCCTCAGAGACCTGAGCAAATTTACATCTTTAGAGTACTCAAGGGGTATATTTTGGACCTATTTGTTTTTTATGATCATTATTTTCACTTTAAATTGATTATAACATATTTTTCTTCAATATTTATGTGTTGTTATTTTCATTACGTTAATAAGTAATTACAAAGCTGCGTTTAAACTTACATTTATTGGAAACTTTACAAAAGTCTTCACAAACCGTAATACACTTGCTGTTTAACAGTTTTAGCACGAGTAGATAACTGTTTTGTTGGAATGCTTACTGACACACAATTTTCACATACACACATTAATAATTTCAACATAATCAATGTTGAAAATAAAAAACAGTCAACAAAACACAAAATGTTATAATAATGTATTCATTTTGCATATTCGTGTGAAGCCACAATAATAAGCCTGGAACAATGTAAAAGCAATACCTGTGATATATTGGAAAACAAAGCAACTACAAGTGATAACCTGTAAATTTAAACGGCTTCCTACCGATTCGTGCAGAAAAATTGTAGAATGATTGACTGCCACATATGACACGGAATATTAAAGGGGTATATTTTGCACCCCATGTCGAGAAAAATTTATTTCCAGAAAAATAAGTATTATTTTTTTTCTACTAAGCGTATTTTCGATATATTATGGGAAAATATTCAGCTAGAAAAGAAACTGCCATAAGCTGAAATAAATGACAAAATTACGTCCTGTGGTACAAAATGTACTCCCTTAGGCATCCAAGGGTTTTGATGTCTAAGAAAGATGGTTACAGGAAAAAATGAACTAATATTGTTTGTGTTGTTATAGCAAAAACAATATAAGTGTTGTTATATTTGTGTGTTATAATGTAGAGGTTCCTTTTATGCCTATTTGAAGATTGGAATGTGCGCAAGATTTTGTTTATACGTACCGCATATTACTATTAAAAACCATATCACACAAAGTTAAAACAAATTATTCATAAATCAATAAACGTTTGCTCAAAATGTAAACCATTACGTATTTAAAAAATAAAATACAACATTTATGAATGCAGTGTTTCTTCCTGTATCTCGTTTCATTCGCAACATGCTTAAAAATACTACATGATACGACTTGTGACTTACTTTATTACTGTTGCAATGAGAAAACTTTGAGTTGCTGATCATTTCAGTCAGAGACAATCTAACAACCACACTACTCTCCTTCCTAGTCCTTGAGAAGCTCTATTCAAATTGTATTGAATTTTATTGGATTAATCGTAACTAAGGTTGGTAGAATACGCAACAGATGTGCGACATCAGAGTTTATAAGAGAAATAAACTCACAGATCCAAAATGAAAAGTATAATGGATTTCGACAATCTGCTTTCAGTCTTTTAATTTTATTCAACTTTTAGTAAAAATATATTTTAATCGATCAACTAAACATAGAACCTGACAATAATTCCATAAAAGAAGGATTATTTCATCTCCATTTCATTAACTTATTATATTAAATTATTATTTTGACTTATTTACAACACACCCTATGTGGGGATGAGCTATGTCCACAAACTTTTATTTAAAACCTTCTTTAACTACATAAGCTGCGGAGTAATACAAGATCCCGTCTGTATAGCAACTTCGTGTGGAGTAAATTCGCATTCATGTCATTGCGATGCAAATTCCGTGCTCCGTTTCCTCGTGTGCTCTACGGTGCTCACTCTGTGCCAAACGTCCTCCCGTTCCCTCGAAGAATCTTCCCACTAGCGTCTTCATTTAGCGCAACGCTTCGCTTCCGGCAGGGCGCCTTACTTACGGAATTCCGCTCAGACAAAGAATTGGGTTATCTAGTGCCTTTTTTATCAAATTACTTTTGAAACGCTAGAAATAATGTATCTTCGTAAAGTTACAATTTTTATTATGATTCCGTTTAATCTTCCCTCTACTTACGTTAGCTAGTACTTTATGTCCCTAGAGAAATAAAAGGTGTAATCTTTATCAAGTTATTTTTTAAAGAGTATGACTAATGTGCATTAGTAACGTAACTAGTTTTATTATTTTGTAGAAATTAATATCCTCGCTACATTTGAGTTAAAACATTTTAATACTTTGTATCAATGTTAAGATGAGGGCAAATCCATCGAACGTTATTCCGCCTGTGAATAAAAATGTTGGTACATACACCTTTCATTTCTACTCTTCAAAGGTTAAAAAAATCTCTCTAATAGACCAATATTTTTCCCTGAAATATTTTATTAAAAATACAATGCATGTATCTACTCTTTGATGTTTCTTAAACCAGGGTATGCGCTGAAAACATACTCGTTGTCGCAAGTCTGCGTTGATTTGCATTATTGGAAATTCCAAATTTGGTACCATCATGAGCCCCCAACGTTTCCAGCTAATTTTGATTTCCACACCAGTGTGGAGCAAACCAGCGATTTAAGGCATATTTATCCATCACTTGGGTCTTATTTACCTGCATGAATATATATGATTAAGACGGAAACTTCAGTAGGATATATTTTGGTTTAGGTTGATTAGTCGGTGATAGTTTATATACCACAACAATTATATGCATCATTCAAGGGGTTACGCCCTTCTCAATTCTGACGCCTTCACTCGAGTTTGAAACCGTGGTCTCGGAATTCGAGCAACGCTTGCTGTCTTCTTTTCTTGCTTCTTGTTTGCTCTCTTGGGCGTTCAGATTGTTCGTTTAACGCAAATTTTGGCTACACGAGATTTCTTTATCTGAATGATTACGCTATCTCATTAAAACGAGTATTTTAGAATGATGTACGTAATATGGATTTTGGTCTCTTAGCCAGGGATCTTATACATGCCACAACCACAGTATGGAACACCAAGTGTTTGAGACCTTCGCAAATCCGATGCCCTCACTCGTGTTTGAACCGTGGGCTCTTGCAGCGCTTCACCCTGTGTCACATGGCCTCTAATTTACCCCCAAGAAACCTTGCGGCTTCCTTATTATTGCACACGCAACGTTTCGCTTCCGGCAGTGCGATCCCGCTTTCCCCATTTGCAAGACTTCAGTCCCACTTCAGCGCCACTTAAAAAAGAGAACTTCTGTCAAGGTACGCGTATCTTAAAGATGAAAACATGACAAGTAGAATCAACATGGAAGCTTCTGTTGCAACGAATTTCCGTGGCAAAAACGATCGCCAGTGCTTAGAGAGAGTGACATATTGTCTGGACCTCGACTTGAGAATTACTCGTCTTAGCTAGTAACATAAAATAGTTTGTTTATATTCCTGTTTAATTTAAATATATATGTACTATTTTTCAATTTTGTCAATTTGTAGTATGAGTAAAAATATTTTCATAATTAGGTGGCAAGTATTAGGTGCCATTTTAAAACATGTAATATATAATAATAATGTAGTAATGTAAACTTGTAGTAATAAATATAATAAAGTAAACATAAATATAATATAGTACACACGTAGTAATAAATAGTTTAAAAACAAACATGGGATAGATTAGCACGTACTCGGCTTCTGGCGGCAGATTTTTTCCCCTTCAGGATTTTTCCCTCAGCCGTACCGTATGGTCTCTTTTCTGCAGCATTGATGTGATGGAGAGACCATTTGGCATGAATACCAGAATACGAAAGGTTAGAATGCGGTAGAATGTAGGTATTGTAATGGCTTAAAGGCCTTCGGCATAGCCACTTAGCATTAAGTTTTCTAATTTGTATGTAATAATTATCTATTAAATAAAAAACATGTAGTACAATTTTTATATACTCTAAAATAAGTGTAAATAATGGTTCTACTCATCTTTCGTTGTCAATTTTTGTTCAACAACTATTCAGCTTTTTGTCAAATACAAGAATTAAGGCCTTTGTTTCTTTGCTTTTCCATTTACACGAAACAAACACAGCTCACAAACTTCAGTTCTTCAGAAAGACGACAATCAAATGTATGATCCTTTTGCCCATTTATCTCCATTCACTCAAAGGGGATCAGCCAATTTCAACGATTTGTTTTTCTTAGCTGAAATGTCTTATTTTGAGATTTTTATATCCTCAAAAACATATACAAGCTAAACGAAACCTATAATCAAATGTTTGCATTGCTAAAAGTAGATGCTGTTTTTGAGATCCTAAAGTATTTTAGGCTCTTGCTATGGTGTATTCCATGGTATCGATTAGAATTTTCTTCTATTAAAATAATTCCTCAAATAACCAACAGTTGCGCTTGGGTTGCTTTAGATAGATAGATAAATGATTACAATTAGAATTAGTACAATTACAAAACTATAACGAACATTTACAATTAGATTAGAGTGATAAAATAGGTTAATTAATTTCTAGTTACTCTAAATTGACTTACCGTTTATCCAACACTTCATTTCTCTGCATTTCATTACACAGCTCTCCTTCACTTCACTACACACCCTTCCCCTCCACTACTCTCACTACACTTCATGTATAAGGACATGGCATATTAATAATAATTCTTCGCCAGTCGCAGAGCCGAGCGGACGTGTTTTACTAAGCGCTCTACCTGCTGCAGGATGGTGTCGACGGAGCAGTGGCGCGCGGCTATCGGCCGCTGGGTGAGGGGCTACCTGCCGCGCGGTGGCGGTGCCCGGGGGACAGCGCAGGGGCTGGGGCTCCTTGCGAGCGTGTTGGGCGCGGCGGTGATGGCGGTGCTATTGGCGATCGGTGGGGTGGAGCTGAATCCGGGCTACCTGCCGCGCGTGGCGGTGCCCGGGGGACAGCGCAGGGGCTGGGGCTCCTTGCGCGCGTGTTGGGGTGGAGCTGAATCCGGCCCCCTACTAACGTCGATATCATCGAGACTATCAATAGGAACCATGGGAACTTATTGATAGAATCGATGTGTTGCAGGCTAGGGTTACGTCGGCAGAGGCTTCAGTGCAGTCGCTGCAGACAGCCAACGAGCGGCTGGTTCGCAAGGTGGATTACCTTGAGAACCAGTCGCGACGTAACAATATCATTGTTACTGGCATCCCAGAGAAGCGGAACGAGTCTTGGACGGACTCGGAGAGGTGTATCCTGGATCTTGCGGAGCAGCTGGGGGTCAGGTTGGAGCTCCAGGACATCGAGCGCGCGCACCGGACCGGGCGGCGGCGCGAGGGACAGCCACGTATGATTGTGGCCAAGCTGGCCTCTTTCAGGAAGCGGAGGAGCTGCTGCGTGCAGCCCGGGAGTATCTCTCCCGGAATGGCAGGGTGCGCGTCCGTGAGGACTTCAGCTGGGCAGTGCGGCAAACGCGTAAGGCGTTAATTCCGCATTTGCAGGAGGCGAAAGCGAGCGGAAAGCAGGCGTCGATTCGTTTCGACAAGCTTGTCGTGGCAGGGCGCAGCTACGTGTTGGCTGAGCTGGCGGCCCGTCCGCGGGCGTGGGAGGGGGCGGGGCGACGGGGTCCCGTGAACTCGGCGAGGGGGCAGAACCCCAGTAGGGCGGAAACCCCTTCCGGGCAAGCGGGCGCCTCTTCGCGGCCGCCCCCGCCCGCGCCTTCGGCCGTGGCCGCGGAGGGCGGGCGGCCTCGCGGGCGGTCGCGTTCACGTTCCCGCCGGAGCCACGGCACTCGACGAGCCCGGACGCTTTGCGGCTGACAGCCTGGAGCGAGGACCTCTTACGAGGGCGATGGCTGCGGCAAACGTGCAGCAGCAGGAAGCTCGCGGTGAGTCGGGACCCAGCAGGTCGCCAAATAGGCAGGAATAGGCTTTAAGAATAGGATGTTGGAACATCAAGGTCTAGGCTCTAAGCTCGAAATCAAGACTTCCATGGGTACATAAACACATTTGATATTGTCGGTCTCGTAGAAACTTGGTGGAAGGGAGGTGAGACTTTAAATGTGTCTGGTTTACAGCCATATGCAAAACTAAAAAACGTAGAGGGGAAAGGGGTAGGTACCCGGGAGGTGTTGCGTGCATATTTCAGGATAGGTTAGTGCAATTTATTTATGAAATTACAACAAACTCCGACAATTTTCTTTGTATTAGACTAGTAATGCAAAATACAGACCTCGCAATTTTTTGGAAATTTGTATTTATATACCGTCAAGGCTGAAATCAATAATTTCTTAGACTCGTTGAAGCAAAGGTATCCGAATACTGATTTACTAGTCTTAGGTGACATGAATGCTAGAATTGGCCATGAGCAGGAAGTATTTTCGGAGTTCGATCGGCAAGAAGCGAGAGCTAAGTCTAGAAAAAGCAAAGACTCAGTCATCAATAATGAGGGTCAGGAATTGTTAGAATTATGCGAGAGATTTAATCTCGAAATCTTAAATGGCAACTATGGACAGGATACTGAAGGGGAACTAACTTTTATTAGTGGGAATGGAGGTAGTGTAATAGATTATGCGCTGCTGTCTCATGAAAGAATAAACAATTTATTAGATTTTGGAATCGAATTACGGGCAGAATCCGACCATTTGCCTGTGTGCGTTCATTTAGCAGTAAATGCTACTGAACTGCCACAGGCAGTGGCACGGGCGAGAGCAACAAACTTCACAATAGCAAGACGACGGTTTATATGGAAAGAGGAAAAGCGACAGGAATTTGCAGAGGCTATTCTTAACTCGGTAGGGTGGGCGCGTGAGGAGCGGTCACCGGAAAGGCAAGCAAAGAATTTAGAAAGGAGACTCTTTCGCGCAGGGAGGGGCATGCGAATGTGGGGGAGAGGAGGAAGGGTACTGACCCAAGGATGGTTTAGCGAGGAGTGTCGGGTGAGCAGGCGTGAAGCAATAGTAGCCTTAAGAATGTTCAGAAACAGTGGAACTGCGGAAGCGAGAATAGTTACTTGTTACTACGTAGGCAATACGAGGCCACAATTAAGAAATCGAAGAAATCTTGGCAGGAGAGTGAGACAGCAAGAATAGAGGCAATTTTAAGAAACAATCATAATAAATCAATTTGGGACGTTATAAGATCACTGCGTAATAAAAGAAATGCAAGTAATGCAATTTCATCAGACGCGTGGGAGCAGTACTTTTCACGGGCGCTCGAAATAGCGAATATTGAAACAGGGATATATATTATCACGGACCGGGATGTCCCTGAATTAGACGAACCGATAACCTGGAATGAAGTGAATAGGGCTATGCTAGCCATGAATAATAAGAAGGCAGGCGGCGCGGACGGCATTCCGACACAATTTATTTCGGAATTGTGGCACATAGACCCAGAGAGTATTCTAAATTTATTTAATGCAATAGTTGATTCTGGATCGTATCCAGAAACGTGAGTACAGCGATCCTCCAACCAGTCTTTAAGAATAAAGGTAATACGAATTGCCCACAAAATTATCGCGAATTAGTCTTTTACCAGCGCTGAGCAAGCTATTTTGTAAAATACTAACGGGCGACTGAGTGAATGGGCGGAAAAGCACAGTAAAATATCAGAATTGCAAGCAGGCTTTAGGAGAGGCTTCCGACTACCGACAATATCTTTGTGTTAGATACCCTAGTAAAGCAGGCGCTTGCGCGTAAACGGGCCACTTATATTGCAGTTTTGTAGATTTCGAAATGGCTTTTGACTCTATCAATAGGAAAGCTTTATGGCAAAAACTTAATGAGCTAGGCGTCTCACGTAAAGTTTTAAAAGTGTTGCAGAGCATATACGAAGACGTAAATTTCTGTGTCAGGTGCGGTGATGGAAGTACAACGCGAAAAATAAAATCGACAGTAGGAGTAAGACAGGGCTGTCTCTCTCACCGCTATTGTTTATCTTGTTTATAAACGATTTATTGACGTGGTTACAGGATGCGGATACATCTGCGCCGGAAATTGAGGGCCTGAACATTCCCGGACTACTATATGCTGATGATTTAGTTTTATGTTCGGAGACTATTGACGGCTTACAAAAAGTTTAAAAATCCTAGAAGCGTATAGTGAAACATGGGGATTAAAAGTAAATATTCAAAAACCAAAGTAGTTGTCTTCAAGAATGGATTTATCTGGGGTAATAAGGAGAAATGGTTTTACGCTCAGGAGGAGATTGACCGGGTAAAAACATTTACATATCTTGGGCAAAATTTTCCATGAATGGTGGATGGAGTAATCACATAGTGGCGGCGCACAGTAAAGGAAGAATTGCGCTCAAAGAAATCGTTTGCGCAGTGCGCAGGGTTCCGGAATTGCCTTTAAAGGTGTGCGAGACGATGTTTAAATCGCTAGTTCTCCCAGCAATGAATTATGGGGCAGAAATTTGGGGAGTGGATAGGATAGATCGACTAGAAAGCGTCGAAACAGATTATTTCAAATTAATTCTCGAGTCTCTGGATTCGCAGCAAATGCCGGAGTCTAGAGAGGTCGGTAGTGTAGGAATTTGGAAAGATTTTAAAATGAAACCGATTAAACTTTGGATTAAATTAGCAGGTGAACAGGCTGACTCACTTATAAATAGATGTTTTCGGTGCAGTTACAGGAAGCAACCAACGCTACTGGTCGTATAAAATTAAACTGCTACTGGAACGTTCAGGTCTGGGAGACGTTTCTCCGGAAATGGTGGGAGATAGGGGAACACGTGACATAGAACGGTTAATTTCGGATAGACTTGCGGATATTAAAGGCAAGAGATCCTGGCAGCAACGGCCGAAAAACGTTCGCTAGTTGCGCAAATTCACGCGAGTCCGTTATGGGGTTGCGAACGTTACGTAAACACACTGCAAAAGGACGCAAGAGGGGGATACGCTTGGTTCAGGGTCGGGGGGTGGATGCAACGTAGATTAAAGGACTCGAATGGTAATGTCATCTGTGTGCTTTGCGGTGATAGGAAGACTGGATCCATATCCTTTTAATTTGCAGTGCGACCGAAACTTGGGGAGGAAAATGGATGGAATGGAAATTACTACTTCAACATAGGAACGTAACGCTCGCCCAAAACATTCTAGGGGATAAAAGAGCTAACTTCATGAAAGAATTAGGAACATTTCTCGAAAGGTTCGGACCACTAGAGAAACGGAAATTAAGGAGTGGGAAAACAGCAGTGGTTAGTACGAGCAGAGCCTAGACTGAGAGAAATATGTAATAAATCAATAAACTAACAATAATTAAGTTAGTCAGTAAGTTATGTTAGGTTAGTAAACAGTACAAAAAAATAATAAAAAAAAAATTATAAATTGTAGTCAATTGTTAAGTATAAGTAGATAAAAAGTCAATAATATATATATATATATATATATATATATATTAACTTAAAATAATTAAAATAAGTTAAATAAATTAAAATAAGTTATATAAATTAAAATTAAATTAATTAAAATAAGTTAAATAAATTAAAAATTTAAAATTTAAACAAAATAAGTTAAATAAATTAAAATTAAAATAAGTTAAATAAATTAAAAATAAATTAAATTAAAATAAAATAAAAGAAACGGCTAAAATAAAGCACATTAGGGGCGAAGGGAAGTGGGAATCGAAATGTTAGGGCAGAGGCGTTGGTGCGGACGATTTTCTGTGGTGCTGTTTGTTTTCAGGTGCGGTGGAGGCCAAACACTGGAAGGAGAATGCCTGACGCCCGCGCCAAATAAATAAATAGTCTAAAAACCGGATAGAGTAGCATGTACTCGGCTTCTGACGGCAGGTTTTCCCCTTCAGGGTTTTTCCTCAGCCGTACCTTATGGTCTCGTTTCCGCGGCTTTGAGGCGATGGAGAGACCATTGGGGTGAATACCAGAAGGCGAAAGGTTAGAACTCGGTAGAATGTAGGTATTGTAATGGCTTAAAGGCCTTCGGCCTAGCCACATTGGATCAAGTTTCTAATTTGGCTGTAATAATTACCTATTAAATAAATAAATTAATAATAATAATAATAATAATAATAATAATAATAATAATAATAATAATAATAATAATAATAATAATAATAATAATAATAATAATCACAATAGCAATGATCAATGATAACTTAAAAATTAAATCAAAGCCAATAACAGGGTTAACAATGATGATAATTACGATAATATTAGTAATACAAATAACGATAAATGTGTCAGTTTTATTACTGACTCCAGGTGAAATTGAGCATATTTTTAAATTTGACTATATTAGAAGGAAGAGCCTCTAGCGCTTTTCCAGCTAGCTTGTTCCAATCTACTATTGTCTGATTCGCAAAGGAGATCTTGCCATTATCGGTTCTTGGCTTTCTACAGCGTATTTTCCAAGGATGGCCTCCTCTGTATTTAGTATAATATTTTTTAATTCAGTAAGCGTTTACCGATATCTGCCTAAGCTGTGTCCCCTCGGTATGCCTTGTACATTACGCATAAACGTGCTCTTTCCCTTCTCTTGGCTAAGGACTTGCAGACTTCTCCTCCATTAACAACGCGCCCATGATTTACAAACTTTCCGGTTCCAATTTTCAATTAGACTCGATTTGCCCTGTTCTGTTTGGGTTCCAACATCCCCTCCTTATTCTAAAATAGGACGTACAAGTGTATTATATTGAGATATAGCAAAATTTTCCTCTCTCTACATTTATATCTGCTAAAGATCTTAGCGTCCGGCTTGCTGGGTCAATGGGTCACGATATATTATAATCCTTATTACCTCTATAATGGATTATAGGATCCGCCGACTATACAGCGCAGCTGGGAATCTGAAATAGAATGATTCTATTCCTAGTTCATTTCTGTTTGGATTGACTAAATGAAAAATCACTTTCTTTTCTAAAGAATAAAATTCAACAAAGTTTATTTCTACGCTTTTAGCAAAAAATTGAGTGAATTTACAAATTTTAGGCCTTTGATCAAGATCTCTTTCAATTTACAATTTATACCGCGGTTAACTTATCTTTTCTTCGTTGATGTCCCTCTTAGACTTCTCAGTCGAAATATCTTGCGAGCTTGCCGTAGTCCAAAGTTCCACGAAATCCTCTTCTGCCCTATCCAAGCTGGTCTCAAACTATCAAAATTATCAGTCCGATTACGTCCTATGACATAGTCCCGAACTCGATTACCACTCCGACAAAGTTCCAATTTATACTTCAATATTGCTTCCATGAAAATATCTACGATCAGTTCAGAAGCGCGTTTCCGAGCAGAATTAAATCTTTCTGCATGATTCATCCCTCGAAGATTTCGTATTAAAACTACCTTCATTTTTTTCATAACATTTGACCGTCCTTCTCTCACCCAGCCAATCCATACGTTCGTTATATTTTGGTGTAGCTGACCTTTGATCGTCTTTTGAACTTCTTCGCCCAATCCCAAATTTTCTACTTTCGGCATCCAGAAAACTCTTAATGCATTTAGAAAAACAAAAACTACATTGTTTATTCACGGTCGTTGCTAAGCTCTAGCTCTCGTGATATTTCGTAATGCATGTTCCACCATATTGCCTACAAATAAATGTTAGTTTATTTTAACGTGACATATCGGTATGTCACAATATGCTAAGAATCGGGCACTTGAACTTCTGTGTTTTTTACTTTCTCGCTACCCGCAGTAGAGAAAAAGTTATTAATGCTACGCAAAAAACCGGCAAATTTTGGGGTAGAAAAACTCGTGTTACAGGGCCCTCGCAACGAAAAACTGAATAAATACAGATGACAAATTTAGAAAAAAATCCTTTAACACGTGGGTTAGCCAGAATTCATGTTTTGTGGGTCCGTGATGCCGAAAAACCGATTGATGGCAAAACGTCTCTCTGTTCGTCCGTCCTGTGAAAAACCCTAGCGGCTAAACGTTCAGCCGATTTTCTCCAAAATTGATATTCCCCAATCGATGTGGCTGATGTCACGATCTCTTGAATTTGAAACCGATATTTTAATTTTGTGGGGTACTTTACATGGAGCTCCTGGAATATTTCAAAATTTTTCAAAAAAGTTCAACGTTTTTGTTTAAACTTTGTTATTGGATAATGTGAAGGCGTTTAAAGAATATGCAGGTCTCATGTGCGAAATTAGGTGTCAAACATAGGCAATTTTTATTTTCCTTTAAACCATGTTTTCTAAAAAGCGGCACCATTTTTTTATTAAATTTAGACCTTATATATCGTAAAGTACACTAGACAATGTGCAGGTTCATATGCGTTGAAAAGTTGATCTTTCGAAAATGTAAAAAAAAATTAAATAATAATTTTAAAAAATTTTAAAAATTAATTTTTAAAAAATTTTTTTTTTTTGGCAAACTATATCGCCCGCTCCAAAAATCCTGCGTTTCCTGAACGTAATATGAGATGGGATTCTACACTTCTTCTATGGGATGCTATGTAACTAAGAATGTAAATATTATTTCATATTTCTTTGTTAGTTTCTTATATTCGAGCTTTTGTTATACGTTTAAAAATCAATCTTATAGAAATTATTTAAAACCTAATTGAAATATATGAAATAAAAATTGCTAGCCTGCAGGGAATATCAGATCAAAATGCAACAATGCCATTCCGCGTCGCGACTCGCGAATTACTGTATATTACGTTTCATTGTTGTGACATGATTTAGCGGTATGAAAAGCAGTTTTAATTGTCAAATTTGTGATGAGGGCATTACAAAGTGTAGTGCCCTCAAGGATTTTTTGACTGTATTGTTAATGTGATCCGACCAACTCGCCGTTTCCCAGGACCCAACCCATATAATTAGTTTTTTTACTCGTGGTATAATATTAGTTAGTGGTATAACGTCAGTATTACAATTTAGAAACTATCAAGCAAGTGATAAAAGTTGCAAGCAGATGCAACAAGAAAGGAATTAAAAATCAAATAAAAGCATTTTCCGTCAACATCTCTTTACGAAAATTAGTACATGTGTTTGCTGAAAATCAATTTTACAATTCTCAAAAATTACTATACTTGTCGCACAAGTATAACTTAGTGGTTATAACATAATTTTGTCCTTAATAATGTCCTGGGACTAGTTTTACTACTTGTTATTACAATGACTCACTCTTTCCAGATTTGATGACTTACTTTCTAACAATAATTGGTATTCCCATAATGGGTTTCAAGACCATTTGCACCAGGCGAAAAAAAATTAAACCCCTTTGAGAAACTGAGCAATTGGATATCCTCTAATTAAACTCTCTCTTTATTTTAATTTAAGGACTATAAATTTCCTTCCGTTAGGAAGAAGGGAAGTGCCAAATTTCGCCGAGGGTAAGGCACTTTAAAAGAATGCACCCCCGTTCACATTAAAATGCAGTTTGTTAGTCCTTCTGCTATTGATTTCATATAAATTTTGCTATCTTCTTCTCGAATTCCTAGCAACTGTGTGATACACCATTTTTTTCTTAAGAGCAAAATTATTTATTTATGATATAGATTTCTATGAAACTATTGGTACAACATACTTCATTAAAAATATTCAATATCATACGTTAATATTAGAATGCTACGATGCTCGCAACTAATTTAGAAGCAAATGAAAAATCCTAAAATTTCTCATTTTATATTTTAATAAATTAATTTCTAAATGAAAACATTAATTTCTCACATCATAAAGAAACAAATATCCTGTAGTACATTCAGCGAATTTTGGTTCACTTAAAGTGTAAAGTAACTTAAATACGCATTTTGAAAAGAAACGCGAGTATCTTGTTTATTAGTGGCCAGAGCGAATATATGAACGAAATATTATTAATGAACAATGACTTCATTTTAGAAACAATTTCGGAAATTTAATGCACTCAGAAGTTGATCTCGATACATTTGTAATATAAACAACAATATCAATCAGCATTAGCGTTTTCAGATGAACTAGAGGTGGTATCAAAGCATAACAGTTTGGTAAGAAAAAAAATTAATATCAAAGATTGATATTGAAAATTTTATAATTATGTAGAATCGATTAATCGCTATAAAGGTATTACAACGTATGTTTTTGGTTAACTCTTTGCTAGACTAAATTTCACATTTCACACACTATTCATATTTACAGTTTACATAATCTTCTATAATACAGTACCAATTCTATAGTCCCAATGCGAAACGCTCCCGTCGACAAGGCTCACATAAGATTGTTTACAGTTCCACAGGGCTATTGCATAATTATTTCATTTTGAATGCAAACAGGGACATCCGCTTGAAATGAAAGCACTTTGGAGGAGGGCATTTTCCGTCCACACATGAGATGAGCCCATTTGCATTGCGTAACATGGCCCATTGTTACTTCGTTACTCTGTGTTGTCCGGTCGCGCCAGTTTATTCTTTCTCTCTGGATCGATGCCACGCCGTGCCCCCTCCCCTCCGCCCCTCCCAACCTCCGCTGCTTTTGAAAGAGCGCCTCATCGCCCTCGCTTTCGCCAACGCCTCTACCTCGGCAGCCGACTCGGCCTCTACATTTGCGTCTTCACTCCCTGTCTCCCTTCCACCTTTATTGCTACCGCCTCCTCCGCTCCTCCTTCTCCTCCACTTTTTTCCTTTCCTTCCCTTTCTCCCCTCCTCCTCTATTTCTGCCTCTATCTCTCCGTCAGTCTTCTTGGCCACCGGCTGCTCCATCTCTCTCTTCCAAACTACCTCCACCGCTTTGTCTAATATCTCTATCACTTCAGTGACTATCCTCACAGCCAAACCACAGCTCGCAGCTCAAATGGTGTCATCACTCTCTCTCACCACCATCTCCACTAAGAGTCGCAAGCACGGCGAAAAAAAGAAGTGGCGCATTGCGGATAAAACCTTCAGGGGGTGAGTGAGAAAGTGAACTCATTATTTAGTCATTAGGTAGCCATTATGACGCAGTTATGTCGAATCTACTCAAATATTATATAGTTTTCGTACCAGTTAGAACATCTTATTTCTTATCAAAGGTTGGATGCTGATTTACCCATCCCGAAACAACACTTCAATTAGTTTTTCCAGTTATTTCGGCCGCGTCTTACGGGCCTTGCCCCGATCTTAGTATTTTTTTAATGAAGTAAATACCTTTTAATTATTTATAATAAAATAAATTATAAATTAAAAAATATATAAATTACAATTAAGATAATGTTTAGTAAATAAGCATTCTGACAGTAAGTAACGAATATTTCTGAGGCTCTATTAATATTGTTTAAATTATTATTGCATTTCATCGTGACTACGCCTAGTTGTGGTTATTTTCACTAGTACTCCCTCTCCAATTGTCACCTTATGGATCCTCAACTGGCTTCACCCGCACTATACGCATTGCGATATGTGCAACCTACCGCACTCCCATTTTCATTCACCTCCTTTCGCGTCTTTATTGCCATTTCTTCCACCGCTTGCGTCCACCTCGCCCTCCCGCTCCCGAGGCGCTGCCTCCGCCGTGCCATCTCGTGGCCGCCTCCGCCGCCGCACCGCGAGGCCGCGCAGACGATGAAAAATTACTGGGCGGAGGAGGAGCTCGAATGGCTTCAATCCTGTCACTCATGCCGAGTCATTAAAGCACACGGCGCCGCCCCGCCCTTCGGCCGCCGCCGCCCACGCCCACGCCCACGCCCGACACGCGAGGCCCCGGCCGCCCGCGCTCCAAGCGCCCCACTGCATTTGCGTCCCGAACACGGCTCAGGGCGTCAACTGATGGCATTGTAGTGCCTCTAGCCGGGAGGTTCTAGGTTCGAGTCTTGAATGTAGCACGAACTAGCTTTAATTGATTGATTAATTTTTTCGTGATTTTTTCGCGTCAACTGCTTCGGTCATTAGTCCCGTTAGTGTAGTGCATGTTTTTTCTCGGTAGATGGCGGTGATCTTCCCCCGCTAGATGGCGAGATCCGGCGCCGACCTACCGTCGGCTAGTGGGGCTTCCCCCTAACCAGGACTCTCGCACCAGCAGGTCACCGCCCCTGCCGGGACAAACTCTAAGCTCCCGACAGGTCTCCCGGAATATGTGGTAGTGTAAGTGTGTGTGTGTAAGGGGAGAGAATAGGACAAGGAAGAGGAAGGACAGATCGCGCGCGGTGCGTGGCCCGGTTGGTAGGGTACTGCTCCGGCATTCGCCTGGTGTTCATCGGAGAAACCACGGAAAACTACCGATCAGAGCAGCCGGCCGCTAGAATTCTCCTCCAGACAGCGACTGGATTCGACCTAGCTGAAAAGCTAGTGTCGAAAATCCTGCCGCCCCGTCAGGACTTGAACCTAGGACCTCCCGGTCAGAGGCGCTGCAGTGGCATCAGTTGAAGCACTGAGCTACCGCTCCTGGTACTAACTAGCTAACTACTTCGAATTTAGTGGCTGTCTGAAGGAAAGCGCTCTGATCGGTAGTTTTCCGTGTTTCTCCGATCAATACCACGCGAATACCAGTTTAGTACCTTAAAACTTGGCCACGACCGCACGCAATCTTCCTTTCTCTTCCTTGACCTATCCTCACCCGTATGTCGCACCTTACAATTTCATGCACTGCACGACCACACATGCCGGGTGACCAGTCGAGCGCTTAGAGCTTGTTCCAGCTGGAACTGCGACGCGCTGGTGGGTGATACCTTGTTGATGGAAACCCCGTTAGGCGACGGTAGTTCGGCGCCGGAACTCACCGTCTAGTGGGGGAACATCACCGCCAACCCGCTCCCTTAAGAGCAGCTCTTCCACCGCCACAAGGGACACGGGTGTCTCATGAGACAAATTGACCGATTCGTTGTCAATCTATTCACAAAACTATGTAATAACGTTTCCGGGGTCATTGCTTGATAAACATGTTCATTTTTACTGTTATGTTATTACTTGTTATAACGGATACGGAGCTCTTGGATACTGATACACTGCATAACTCCTGGATCGAGAGGATTGAGGTAACGAGGGAAATATTTGAATGAAGAATTTGAAACAGATGAATGATGCTACATGTTCTTTAATTGGGAGAGGGAAATACGAAAAGAAAAACCGAGTCAAGGTAACATCTAGTTAATTAGTAAATAAATAAATTTGAATCAGTAAAATTAGTTAAAAAAGTAAAATATTGTACCACCGCCGTTAACTGTTTCTAACGATCTCAGGCTTCAAAATCCCTCGGGTCAAAGACCCCCCAATTTCTTGTCGCTGCTCAATCATTAGAACACTTAAAACGCCCTTGTTGCATCAATAACTATTGTTATTATTATTATTATTATTATTATTATTATTATTAAAAAATACATCATTATTCTTTAAAAAGAATAACGTTTATTTTCTCTAAACTTCAATAAGTGCAACATTTTTAATTCTACTGAAAGGCGAAATATTTGCTAATGTCATTTGGGCGATTTTTTTTTTGCAATGAAACTGTTGGAGGAGTTTGTGAGTGCAGAAACCCGACATTGTATTGGCAACATCAAAGTCTGCATTGAAATAGTCATCACCATGGCAACGCAATTTATTGGGCTACGTAATGGTCATGAAAGAGACAAGGCAAGCAATGTACAAACGCAAGCTCTCGTTTTGTTAACAAAAAGCGCAATCTGTGAATACTGAATGGTTAATAACAACACGTCATGAGTGTTAATATTAACATAATAACAAAGGTAAAAATATGAACTCAATAGAAAATACATTTCAATTAAATTCATATTGATTCAAGAGTCAAACAATACGTTTTATAAGTTACGTATTCAATTCATCAAGTTTCATATATTTCAAATTTAATGTATTTCAAAAAGACAAATTAGCTTGTTCAAAGACATTCAGATCATGATCGTTACATCAAATTGTTAAATAACTAGTGATCACTTTAATTTATTTGTTTAATAACCTGAATATTAAAAAATATAATTTAATTATAGATCATTTTATATATCGTAAGTTGTAACAACATACCAAAGTTCTAATATCAACTTCCAAACAAAAAATGTAAACTCCTAGAAAAGAATAGAGCCAATAGATAACTTTTTAGCCACAGTAGAGTGTGGTAGGCTAATACTTTTTACCATCCCTATTAGCGCCAAACTCAACAATCTAACTACATTTACATAATCTTAATTTTCGTTGTTCTGAAAACTACTACTTTTCAAACTATATTCATTTAATTATTTTCACCGTTCTGGAGATTCCTAGATTCAACTTTTCTTATCTCACATCATTATTTGAATATTATCTAGAGCCCCTTCTACGTTTTGAAGTACTCAAAAAAGACACTTAAGGGTGTTCGAAACGTTGCCTAACGTTTCTAAGTCTACAATGGCATCGCCAGAGAGTTGAGAGTAATAAAGGAAGGTTGTTTGTTCTAATGTCGAAATTATCAGTTGTTGTACTAATTTTAATTATTAGTTAATGAACAGTTGCCTGAATCGGGTTAACGTTTGTCCCGAGAGGGGGCCCGTGGGAAGATTCCTGGAGGGAGATATCTTCCGCAAGCCCATGTAAAACGGATCTCACCATTCAGGGGGGGAGGAATACTCCCATATCTAGACAAAAATACGTGGCTCAGTATAATGGGACGGATTAGAGACCATAGCAGTTGACATGCCCGGAAACATTAATCAATCAATGATGAATCTCAGAATATGAATTCAAGGCATGTTGGTATTTGATATTTATGAATGAAGGTGTCTTCTAGATACTAGTATTTTGTTCAATCAATCACATTTCAATAGTGTTAAAAATCATTCCACCCAGATATACTTTCAGTACAAATGGTAACAACTAATTACTATAAACTGAAAACAATAGCTTTCAAATTTTGTAAGAAATATTTTTGACCAACCCAATCAAAAAAATGCGATGATGCTTTAGAAGGTTACGAGGATACTACAAGGAGACAGTATGTTACGAAACAATCTCGCATCGTGAGACGCAAGATAAAAACCAGAACGATAAGTACTGCATTATGCATGAGAAAGAAACCGGCATATTTAGTTACAATGCATGAGTGTATTGAGAAGTTTTTATCAAATTCTATTTGGAATTCGAATATTAAACTTACTGTATAACGAAGGTGGTAGGCGAGTATTGAAAATGTTCGTATTACCGTAATTTCTTGCCAGGACCGAAGTTTTGTTCGTGTTACGGTGAAATTCGCGTGAAGCGAGTTCATACAAACGACGGTTTACTGTATTACATCAAATAGAACAAACTAGACATTTTCATTTCCACAATTTGTCGCTCAACTGAATTTCTTTCTCTACACAACTGAATTGTTGGACGCAGATATCAATTAGTAACGATCAAAATTAGCTCTCAAAGATCCAGTACGTAAAATATTGCTTCTAAGACACTGTAGTTGGGTACACCTCTGGAGCAAAACGCGGTAAATTTATAGCACACTGTTGAACAGAGTATGCGTAAACTATCAAATAATTCTGATATTATAACTATCAAAATAATTTTAAGGTATAAAAATATGAGAAAATTTTCTGTTGTCACATCAAGCGCAACAACGGGAAGCACCGCATCTTTTTCCGCTTCTTTTTATTTCCTGTGTCGAATGTCTGCTGCTGAAAGGACTGAGATACTGAAAATGCTTCATATTGTATCTCGCCTTTCATATATAAACTCGACGTCACGCGTCGCCCCGAGAGCAGGATGTCGGCTCAAGCGATCGCAGGCGCTTCCGGCGCGCCGCCCCTTCACCCCACCCCACGCACGCGCTCCCGCCCTCACCCGCGCTCTCGCTTGCGCCACCCTCCCTCCCCAACAACCCGCTTCCCCAGCCCTAGCAATACCAGCGCCCGCGCCCACGCCAGCGTCCCCGTCCGCGCCCACGCCAGCGTCACCGTCCGCGCCCCGCCCGCGCTCGCACCCGCGCCCTCACCCGCACCCCGCCCACGTTTTAACCCCCACCTGCATCACCGCCCCCGCCTCCCGCGCTCCCGGCCGTGCTCCCGCCAGCGCCCCTGTCCGCGCCCTCGCCCGCGCTCCCGTCCGCGCCACCTCCCGCCTCCGGCCCGCGTCCCCGCTCCGTCCACCTCTTGCCCGCCCCGTTCTCGCCCCGACCACGACCTATCCCCACCCCGTTGGATCTCCATCTCCGCCTCCGCTCCCACCCTACCCCTCCCGACACGTGTCGCCTCCTTCGCTCGCCGTCCCGCCCTTCCTGGCACCCCCGCGGGGTCCTCGCGACGCCGCTTGGGACAAGTGATGAGAAAGGTTGAAGGTGTTCGCACAGGATTTTAGGAATGTAATAAAATGAGTTCGTTAGTCATCATCCAGGCAACCATGAGTTAAGATGTTTTTGAAAAGTTTGAAAGTACATACAATTACTGAATAATTGAAAAGTATTAATTATTTATATTACCTGATTTTAGTAATCAATAATGACAATAACACGATAGTGCACACATAATTGATGAAATGAAATCAGTAAACCCTAGAATCAAAACAATGCAGATAACGACTCGTTCACTGGTGGGATTCTTGAATCTTATTCTTTATATTTCACTCTGGAATAATTTCATTATTTGTCTCAGTAGATGTTATAAACAGACAAAAAATATGAATCGCCTCCCATATTTCCTGAACTATCTCTGTAACAATAACTGTCAGTATATATTTCTTTTCTTCAGTTTACATTTCTCCTCTTAATTTGTAATTCATAATTAATCTACAAATCACGAGTCACGAAAAGTTCAGTCTTCAAATACGCTAAAGTGCCAGTTTGTTAACTGTGTTTAAAGTGACTGGAAATAATATTAAATACATAATTAAATTAGTACGTGATTATTAATTGACAATTACTTATATTTATGTGAATCCAGACATCTGATAAAAATATATTTTCATCAGTCAATGCAATGCATGTAGTGTAAATGCAGTGTAGTCAAATGCAATGCATTTGGTACAGCTATCTCAAAATATTCAATAACTATATCTTGGGCCCTAAGATATAATTTTTGAAAACGTACCGAATAAGAGTCGAAACAAACAAAATAAATATTGATAATAATTATATATTTTAATAAATATGTTAATTTAAATAAGTATGTACGTTTTGGAAAAAAGGTTACAGTATTTTGAATTAACTACTTCCCTCGAACCATGCAACTTCTGTCATTGTGCATCAAATGAGTCGAAACATTTGTACTGTATGTGCTAATCAAGTCCATCATGGTCCATCAAGATCCATCATAGTCTTCTCTCAAGGTAACACAACTGTCAGATCAGGTACACAAAAAACATAATTAAACTAAGAACCAAAGAGATATTGAAGCTATGAAAATGACTGTTGGCTTCGTATGGCAACTGTGTAGCCGTCTGCCTCCCAAAATACACATCACTCATTGACGACGCCACCTCCCTCACAGTAGCTTCTCATTTATCCTCCTAGAGGATTACCGTCTTTTCATCGGCCTTACCGTAACTACGATCACTCTAAAACCAAATTATCTGAAATAAATACTTCGCACAACGATGTGAAAAATGAAATTTAAGTTGGAAACGTTAAACATGTAACGTAATGTACTTTCTGCTATTCATGACCTCTATTCCATACAAGGGATGAACGATAGTTCATCATTCATTCGTGCATGGATGTACTCTAACAAAAACATTGTTTAATAGTAAAAAATTTCGAAAACGTTTTCTTTCCTCTCTCTACATTACTTACAAAGTTTTATAATTCTGAAGTGAAAACGGCAATTTTGGGCTGACAAAATCGTATTATAGGTGACTGATACTAAAAAATTGGATACTTCTTATACCCATAAGTAGTAAATTACTTTCTCTAACACCTTGAGTACCTAAAATCCACTATTAGGTTAATGGGCGTCTTTTTTTACTGAAAACTTTCGACAAAACTTTGTCTGACTGTGTTGAGCACCACTAAATGCTTAAAAAAAGTTTTCACAAATAGGGTCAAATATTTGTTTCAACTTTAACAAGAGAGCTAAATGCACCAAAAAAACTATAATCGATGAAAACATAAATGACATAAACGATATTTTCAAGTAAACTTTTAATTTTTCAAAAATTACACAAATGTAGGTTTAAATATAATTATAATATTACACTATAGTAACAATTAATGTTAGAAAGTACGAGCGATTGTAGGCCACAGTTGTTTATTTTATAGGTTGCGTGAAAACTTCGGTGCAAAAATATTGTAGGTAAAATTAAAAAAAAAAAGCCCAGGTTTTTTGACTTTTTTACAAATTATTTTTCATAAAACAACTATATTTAAATATATACCTAATAACATTATGGAATTATCGCTGAAATATCATAGCAATGACATTTTTAGTTTTTTAGTACTTACTACTTATTCACTGACATATGCTTTTCAAAGAAGTTTATATTGTAAATACAAATATTTACTCACAGTCCTGCCGAAATTTGCTCTTTAAATAACGTTAGAATCGTAAACCTGATAGCTATGGAAAACTACAAGACCTTCCTCAATCAACAATTAATAGACACAAAACTCATGTTCAATATCTTCAAACGACTATGCACACTCTTATTACATTCGCCCACTTCTACCAACCCTACAAAATCCATCTCTCAACTCATTTCCATCGTTTCATTTCTGAGCGGCGATCGCTCCGACGCGAGACGCTAGCGTCCCGTGCGATACGAGCGCCCCCATGGCTAGTGATGGCAAATTTTACCAAAACATCGATACATCGCTAAAGGGTTTTCGATGTCGATGAAACCGTAGACAAAGAAGCATCGATGTTTAAAACATCGACGTTTTATATATAGATTAATAAACTTGCTATTTTCCTATCCAATTTTAATTACAGTATGTAAATGGGATATATGGAATCAACAAAGTCGATAACTCATTTTTCCATAAAAGTGAAGTTAAAACCCTTTTATTTTAAGGTCGAGAAATGTCGTCCAAACATTATAATAACAAACACTATCAAATATAAATTATTGATTTACCTACCCGACAACTGGAATTAGCAGCTAAATTTCACGAAGTTTTCTCACTTATTCGTGTTTCTGTAGCACTCACGCTCGCGCACGACCATGAACTAACGAAAATATGGGAAAAACAGTATTGCCAGATAAACTCCAGCATTTCATCCCTCTCATACCGCTGTAAAAACTACTAAATGACAAGAAACACTCAAATAACTTGGTCATAAATGTTGAACAATTGTACGTTTACTCGTACATACAAAATATGTATTTTATTTATAAATATATGTTCCGGCAATGACACGCCTACCGATAACATACACTCATGACGCGAGCAGTTCCCAAACTTCCTAAGATTGCACAGGCGCAACGTGCAGCGTGGTAATGAGGACGACGCAAAACATCAATATTGTTTTATTAAAAAAATTAAATAAAAATAAAAAAACATCGACGTTTTTGGCAACAAAATATCGATGTGAAGAAAACATTGAAAGCAAAATATCGATGTTAATGTATCGATGTTTCTGGCGTTTCCAAAACATCGCTGTTTCTTTGCCAGCCCAACCCGTGGCCCATTCGGAGCGACCTTGGCGGTTCGGCGGCAATATTAGCCAGAACCACCTCTCGTCACCCGTGGCCCGCCGCCTCAAAGCGACTTCCTGGAAGCGCGTCGTTCCGCCCCCCGCCGCGGCGCGCGGAATGGCCCGGCAAGAGAGACTATTTCGAGGGACCCTGCGGCGGCGCGGGCGGCCAGCCACCGATCGGAGATGTACTCGAAACGCTGCACATATGGAACCTGAAACTGGAGATGTTAAACGGAGCGACAGTGCACCCGAAATTGCGAACCGGTCGAGATGGGCAAGGGTCAACAACCGTTGTTGCAGCTGCGCGTCCGAGTGAGAGAACCTACGGTTCGAATACCGACAGTGGTGGATGTCTAAAATTACAAATATAGCTACGACGACGCTGCGCTCTCTGGACGACGATTCTAGCGGTCGGCTGCTTTGATCGGTAGTTTTCTGTGGGTCTTCGGTGAATATTAGGAGATTGCCGGAACAATGCCCTAACAAATGAGAATGAGTGATCCCCTCCTCCCTCTTACACCCCCCTCACGTACATACATACACTTTTATGGCACCCAGGATGTATGGGTGAGCGGGATATGCACTGTACTGCCATACATGTAGAGAGCTTATATATTGTCAGGCAGACGAAGGTACCTGGAAGGGGATCCCCAGAAAAAAGACGTGTAGGTTGGCGTCGTACTGGCAAAAGAGGAATATCTTCTCGCCTCCCGAGATAAAAAAATGCCGTACACTTGCGGGACTAATAACACTGATCTACAAAACTAAACATTTTTCTTTCACAGGAATGAAAATAACAGATTCTAGAAGAAGAAAATTCACTTTTTCATACTGAATCCAAATATCATTTCAGTTTTTCCCCATTAGACAGCAGTTTTGTGTAATATTCATTTGAACTTTTCATAATTTTTAATAAAATCAGTAACTAGCTATTCAGATGGTATACTACGTGACCTACCTTTCGTTTTGACAACTCATTCTGTACCTTAAAAGGGACAGTGATGATTTTCAGGCATATTCTATACCTGAAAAATCTCTCTTCTTAGTTCAACAGCAGTCAGTCAACATATTAGCACACACTTGCCTTAGTACCTGTTTTCCATTGTAGAAATTTACTAATGAAAACGCTCACCGTGTTCATCGCAGACAGCCCTAAGATTTTTCGAGAGGAAATTTAATTCAGAGTCTAAGAAGCGAATTTGTAAAGATATGTTATATTCCATAGCTTTATAACAATGACCCATTTCTCATGGACATGAATTCCTTTGGTATGCGTCAAACAGAAATAACAATCACTTAGATGACCACCAAATAAATACGAATGGAAATGGCATATGATGTGTACCGTTTTTTTTATCAAGACAACAGTATTAACAGACAAAACATATTTTTGGGGCACAACACTTTCCAAAATCACCAACTTGAAGCCAAAATAAAGTTGATAACACTTTTTCGAAAGTGGCGTTAAATTTTGCCTCTGAGTCTAAGCCAGCTCACCGCCACCACAAGAACAGAAATTATCGGCATGATTTACACACATTCTTGACATGATTGAAATACAAAACACTAAAACACAGATAACACAGTACACTGCTAAAGACAAGGGAAGGTAATATATTACTAGTGATATTCGCGCTAACAAGCTCATACGCACCTCAATACTGGCACATCACAGTGCCTCATTAACTGGTCATATCATGTCAAAACATGAATAAACCTGCACAGTATTGCCTGTTAGTGATTCAGCATGATACTTCGAATGCTTTTATAAACTGCAGCTTGAATAAAATCGCTACATTTAAGGTTCGTATGACAGGATTTTGAAATGTAGCTGTCACAAAAAAATATGTGCCTGATGAAAAAATGATATATATATATATATATATATATATATATATATATATATATATATACACAAATGCACTAGATTCACTAATTAGATTTCTTGTGAAGAAAACCTTGTCGACCAGTGTAATCCTAGTAGTAAACTTGCAGGGAAAACGAAGTAATCAATCATTTATTACTCAGTTTGCCTAGTCTTACATCATTGAGACCCTTTCGGTTTCCACCGAAACATGCGAGAGTGTGAGAATGAAAAATGAAAAATGCCTCGCGAATTTATTCGTGTTAACGAATGTATTAGTACGAAACGAGTGATTTTACACTCAATTAAGAGTACGTGTCAACTTTAAATCTCGATTAGACATCGCTCGTAATATAAATTTTTGCAAAATCGCAACAGACCTTTTTTAATTTTATTAAAAAATGTAAAATTTATTCATTATTTGGGATTTGGCACTTCGAGAAATCTATATTACTTTGCAATACACAAAATGATTAAAGTCTCTGCGACTACAATGAAATTTATAAGAAAGATATTTTTAATTAGCTAATTAGGGGACATATTTGAATGACAATAGAAAATATGTGATGAATTATTCACAAAAGTAATTACCTACTACCACTGCTTATTTCATGAAAAGAAGGCCTATTATCCATGATCTTTCGCAAAAGAGTTTATCAACGCAATCATTCAAACGTCGATTAGTTCTCATGGATGAATGACAAACCTGAAATAATTTTTTGTTTTTAAGGCTTAATCGACTACTGTACTGGAATAATGTGTTGAATTCATAGTTAATAGAAGATGCCTTTCAATTTCTTAAGAAGTTAAAATTACGATTCAAGTCAGTAGGAAAACAATTTCATTCATTGTCAGATATTAAGAATTAAGAAAGTTAATAGAATGTATAATGTTTCGTTGCATTCATATTGTTGAAAAGAGTTATAAAATAGGCTCGACAGTAGGTTGTTTGGGTATTTCATCCAAAAGGTTTACGTTTGTAACAAATATTTGATGTTTGGCACAATGTGCATGAAGAAATAACAAAAATTACTACACGAAAAGTATGTGGATCATCATTGTCACTTAGAACTTTCAAAAAGAACTAAAAATAATGCATAAAGTAACAACGGAATGTAAGACCTCAAGAAGACTTAAAATGATATTCAAATATTACAGGAAACACGCATTCCTTACTCCTTGAAATGGAAAGATAAGCATCCTTCAGTAAAATGATTTCAAAGCATGCGACTTCTAGGCTGGATGCCAAGTACTTTAAGTCAGCGAGAAATGTTGGCAAAAAGAGCCAGACAATGTCTTCTATCTTCTTTTAAGTCTATGACTGCTAAGGATGCAATTTTCGGTCACTATGTGGCAAGCAGACCGTTACACGAGGCAGTAGGGTGGGTGGGTGGGGGGTGAAGAGAATGGTTGGGAACAAACGGAGGCTGGGTTGTGCGTGCCGCAGAGGACGGGCTGGCCGTAGAGGCTTAAAAGGGGAGCTGGGGCAAGTGGGAAGAGACGGGGGCTTGGGGGGGTGGGGACGGGGAGGGAGTGGGCGGTGGCTGATGAGGTTCCTCAGCGTCGGTCAGAGGCGACAGATGGGGCAGGATGTGGGCAGAGGGCGGACAGGGTGTGTGCAGAGGGCGGACAGGATGTGTGCAGAGGGCGGACAGGGGTGGGCAGGGGGCGGACAGAGGGTAGGCGTGGAAGGGCAGGGGTAAACATGAGTGGGCAAAGAGAGGCTGGTAGGGCTGGGGAAGACTGGTGGGGAATGGCGAGGATGGGTGGAAACGGGAAGATAAGAATAAAGGACGAGGTATTCAGGATCAGAATTTGGTAGAGCTGGAACGGGCAGGGGGGGGGCGGGGCGGACTTTGGCGGGCAGGGCAAAGGGACGAGAAGCCCGCTTTGGCGGGGGGAGCGGGGCTGGGGGGAGCGGGGCTGGGGCGGAGCGGGGCTGGGGCGGAGCGGGGCTGGGGCGGAGCGGGGCTGGGGCCAAGGGGGGGCGGGGCGGGGCGGGGCCCGCGTCTCGTGCCGAGGCGCTGCTGTCGTGAGGCGAGCAATAAACCCCAGCGCTGGAAAGCTAAAAGTGTAACTTGACATCAGAGCCCCGCCTTCGTTTTAGAGCGGAACGTAACACAGGCTGTGTTTCGAGATGCTCTCTACAGACCCTGAATCGCCTCCTAGAAAAGGCCGTTCTGAGACAAGCGCCGAATTTTGCGCCTGGGATCCCTTGAGTTCTGATATTTCTCTCTTAGCCCACACACTTAGAATTCCAGTGGATGAATTACAGAGTCAAAACATAGATACACATGTATAGTTTTATATTTCAATGAATGAATGATTGACAGAAGTTACACAAAATACAAAATATTCTTTTTACAAAGTTCTACAATGAAAAGATAGAATTTCATCATTAAAACAGAATACAAAGCAGATATACAAGTAATAAATTCTAAGATGTTTATGGCCATGCGGAATCGAGGAAAACGTACTACACTCATTAAAGTGTACAAGTATTGTCAAAATAAATTGATACACACTGAAATAATTACACCGATACCTGTTGAACTCTGTTAGAAAGAAGAATGTTTAGGGAAAGGATTGAACGTTAAAACATTCACGAAAATATCCAAATAAACCTAATTAAAAATATAAGTAAATTGAGATGAAAAGATGGCTCCAGGATAAATAAATTTTACTATGAAAGGTACAGACTATAAATAAAGATAATCGCAAAAAATGTAATATTTTGTCTGTTTATCTTTCAACATATTAAACATAGACGGTAAGTATAGCAGACGGTAGGTAGTCTATTATTCCAGTTTATTAGCCAATGATTTTCAAACAGTTTTGACCAACCTCTATGGCTAAGATCGGGAAGCATTTCAATTAAATTTGAAATAAATACAAATATGCGAGATAACTCTGACAGGTTAAGTTGCATTTGAAGACATTGTATCGATATATATCGTAGTGTATTCTAAAATGTTTCAAGAAAACATTAAATATTGTTATTTTAACGCAAAAACTTAAAAGTTCCAAAACTTTTGTATATCACCTCAAATGTAATCTGTGTACTAAGTATCAAGTTTCATAATTAACTTTCATTTTATGCATTGAAGTACATTTGAAAAGTAAGAGGAGACAAAACTTTTGAAATCATTTCTCAACACCATATGATGGCTAATGATGAATCTATCACTATTTTAATTAATACAAACTAGCGTACTCGTGTGAGAACTCTCGCGTGTTAAACCCCACCCTCTTCCTTATCTTTACATTTCCATATTAAGCCAGTAATACATTTTTTCTTCAAGACTTTATTCTCTGGCTCGTTGCTACCGTTCCGTGTCCCATAATAGTTGATAACAGTAAAATTCACCCTTCTCAATAAAAACTATTCTCATTTAACGTTACTATCGAGCAGACAGGTACACCCGTGTAATTCAATTGCGTAGAATATCAAGTAATTCGTTTAATTTCCCACACAGTTGCGGATTCTAGAGGCTCTGAACAGGTCGGATACAATCGAATAGCGTCGAACCAGCAAAAACGTAATAGAATATTAAAGATGATCCCATCCTGTAGCAAACGATTTGAGAATATTTTCTTTGAGGCCATTGCGACTCAAAATTGTAGTCTTTTAGACACTGAAGAGCTTCGTTTAGGAGTTATTTAACGATATAGATTTTTAAAAAATCGGCCGTGTTGCAGGTTGCATTTGACATGACTATTTCGATGCATTTTTCAAACAAATCCTTCATATTTTGAAACTCAAAGTGCTATTCGTCACGTCTCCGTGAAATTATCTTTCTTTAGAGAGCTCATTTACAAAGACTGGTTGCGTGCGAGAGGCGCAAAAGGTATGTATACTACTGAAATAATCTAGGAGGCAATGTTGTATTAAGCACGCCTATAACTTTGCCATTTTTCTTTTTACGGACAGAAATATCCCATGCTTAGCATTAGACGCAAGACGCGAATAAAACAGATGATTAATAGATTCATATTGCATTATCAAACTTTAATTCCTAAAAAGTACATTCACAATTCAATTTTTTTTTTCTAATTCCATAGTGAATATGGACAATAATATTTCTAAACATAAGCAATGTAGAAGGGAACGGAGAGATAAATGTTTAAGATTTGCATCGCAACGTTTCATTAGCGTATAGGAAACTAATAAAATCGTCAAAGTCTTTGGCTCTTTGCCAGGGGAAAGAAAGTTGTTAAGGGAAAAGTGGCGCCATCTGCTACTCCGGCCAGCAATTGCCCGCTTAAAACTTCCTCGAAAAAAGAGAACACGACGCACAATTTTGTCGAAAGTGTCTTTATGATGACATAAAAAGTAGGACCAAACTCTCAATAGCTTTTAGAACAAAGATGTGGTATTTTGAAAATGTATGTGAAACCTTATTCGCAAAATTCGTGAATACGAGTATGGTCATTGTGAATTAAAAAGAACACAAGTTGAAGAAATTAATAATTATGTATTTAATGTATTCTGCAGTCTGTTAATTGTACATTATAATCTAATCATTAGTTCATCAAAATATCGGTGAGTATATTTACGTGCTGAAGCACAAGTTAAAGTGTTTCAGAAAAATTATCTAACAAATCTAACAGTATTATTATAAAAACATTAAATAGAAGGTAACAACTTACAGAAAATATAAATTAAAAATGCTCTGAATTGGTGTCCTTTTTAAATAGTTTTATGAAGTAGAAATGTAAGATTGTTTGTAGCCCGAAGCATTGTTTATTCTAAAGTAGAATTTTTTTCATATTGCAATGCCCGTTTAAAACTGGTTTAAAGAGACTAAAACAGGCGTCAAAATCAAAGTTTCAAAACGTATCAGATCACATTCTCAAAAATGTGGAACTCGCGACTTGAAAATTTTGAGAAATACACAACTTACACATTTTAGTGCCTACGCTTTTTTCTCCTTATAAGAATATTGAGTGTAGTACATAAATTATAATTGAATACCGTGAATTAACACTAGTTACATAATATATATATACACAAATTTAAGAATGAATACCCTGATTAACACTGTTTCATGGGAACATACTTTCCCGTTCACCAACGATAACGGTCAAGATAATCTTTTTAACTTGGAATATAACAGGAGGAAATATTATCATTGCAGAAAATATGCCATCAACCATCGCGCAACAAGGGGGGATTTTCACTGCACTTTAAGCATTCTATTTAAAAGATGGTTTGTAGAAAACAAATGAAAATTACGAAAATACATTTATTAAAGTTCCAGGAATATTCTGAACATAATAACTAGAGTGCTACGAATAGCACAGACTTTCTCGTGATAAAGTTTTCTAATTTCCTTTTGTGGACTGGTACTGTACAGTCTTGCCCCTCTTCTTGCCTGCTGCGATCTATTGCCGCCCAAATTACATTTTTTAAAAAATAATTGTAACTATTCTTTTTTCAAAGAGTAGAACCCAAATACTAATTTAAGAATATTAAAGAAGCCTAAAACCTCGCCCTAAATGGCAATTGAAAAATTGAAGAATTGAAAAATTTGGAGCCGTTTTCAAGAAAATGGCGTTTTGCGATACTGTAAATGCAAAATTTGAAGCTCATTTTCTCAGGATTCTATTGTTTTCAAAAATTTTCATTTGAAGCACTTTTATTCACAAATGCAATAATGTATATAAATTCATTCAAATGTGCATATTAGCGGCGTGAGAGATATTGAGAAAAAATACATTCGTGTAATTTTTTAAAAACAAAACAGAACACCAAAATGAACTTTACGTCATTAAAGGCAGTGCCATTACCACAATCCCTTGCCAAAGTTTGAAGAAAATTTTGGAGCGATTTGTTTGTAAATGGCGTTTGAGCGTTTTTGAAAATGCGGGATTTTGATATCATTTTAGCAGAAAACTGTTATCGAAAAACTTAACATTATTTAAAGCACATGTACTCATAAATATAATACTGTGAAGAAGTCGCCTCTAAAGTATTACCAACGTGAGAGACAAGAAAAAAAATTCATAATTTTTGAAAAACAAAATAATAGTTACATGGCGTTCATGTCATCGTATAGCGATCGTTTGGCACTAACCATACCAACAATTTAAAGAAAAAAAATTGGAGAAGTTTTTTAGAAAAGCTTGATTTTGTAATTTTTTAAAATTGCAAATATTGCACGCACTATTGCACGAAAACTACTACATTTTTTTAAAAAATTGACATGACCGTTATGAAAGGATAACAAATTTCATTTGAAGGAAAATTTTCTATCTTCAATTTTATAGTTGTAGGAAGACGCCGGAAAAATTGAAACTTTTGCAATTTTCGAAACCAGAATAAACCGTGAAATTCGACCTATGACTCCTTTTAAACTATTTTAATCTATTCTTATAAGAAATTTAAAGAAAAAATTTGGAGCCGTTTTTAAGAAAATTTTGAAAATGTCCGGGGCTTCAACTGTAAAGTTTTCCCAAATATTAAAGATTCCTTTTTCAAAATCCCAAAGCTTCAACTAGAGCCAGATCGACAGGGCTTTCTTCATTTTGGAAAAGATTGTATACATTGCGTTTGGTTTATGCGCTAACAGTATTCACAGACGGACGGACGGACTGACAGATGGACAGACAGACGGACGGACGGACGTTTCGAAAAACACTTTTTCGGTAAGGTGTATTTCCGTTAAAATCTCGAAATTGATTTTCCGCAGCATTACATAACTTTCTCTATACTTCGTATATTACTCTGTATATACATGTATGCATTCGAGAAAGTAAAAATGCATGTATTACTCTTCAAAAACGAGGTCATATGGAAGTATTTCTAATGGGACGTATGGAAACGTTTCTTCGCATTGTGAAATGTAGAATTGAGATCTTGTAACGAGTTGGAAGAAATGTATCAATTTCAGCATTAAATATTTCACAAATGTCAGCAATATAAAGGGAATTCAATAGCAGTGGCGCATCAGGCTTTGTTCTTGTTGCGTTATATCATTGATGATAGTAAGACAACGAGAAAAAATTATGTGAAACCTCGTTTTTCGTGTCTTGGACTGCTCCCAATCTACCTTAAACCACGCCCCGGCCGATACCCCTTGGCCTCTTTACCGTAGGTTAGATACAAATTGTAGTAATTACTACGAAGCAAATGCTCGAATCACTTGACCCATTTGGTATGTATACTATTTTTTATCAGGCTGTGTGTGAAATGCGTTTCGCACATCTTTCGTAATGTTTCGTGCACTATTATTTTTGAATAAAAAAATAGTTTTGTGTGAAATATTTAAAATTTTAAAAAATTAATTTAAATATTTTATAATATTTTGTGTCGAACAAACCATGTTTCACACACGGCGAGTTGAAAATATTTTTTAGGGTTTTGGATTTTTTTTAATGCAGTAATTATTTATCCACCAATTGTTCTCATGAAACAGAAAATTGTCATGGGAAATGGAAACAGTTGAACCGGCATCAAGCCTTCCGAATTTGAGGCTTAAGAGTCAACTTTTATGGTTTTGCGCCGCTTTTAGCACAAAACTGTGAGATCTACCCTCACTAGCCCCTACATTACACATCTTTGGAACGGCACTAACGAACTATGTGTCTACTAAATTCAAGCACAAAATCTTATAATCTGCTCTACTTAGGCGTGTCACACACACACACACACACACACACACACACACACACACACACACTACATCCATATACATATCGTGATAAAATCTACTCTAATTGGCGATCTTGAATTTTTGGTTCCATCCAATGCTTTTCCTCTACAGCATATAATTAATGTAATTGAAACATCCTGTTTGGAGGATGTTTGAATGTAATTTTGTAGCATTTTGCAAACAACTGATAAAATGACAATTCGTATTTTTATTCCTAAGCTGAAATAAATCAGTCATTGAACTCAACTGAAAATTTTTCTTAAGGTTATTTATTATCGACACACCGACATTTCGTTTCTCATCGACATATCGTAAACAAATATCAATTCAAACATACACCAAATCAACAATATGCAACGTCCCAAACTGCAAGGTTGCTTCAGTGGCGGGCGGCATGGCAACGTATTTCCGTCGTGAGCGGAGGCGTCGGCGGCTGCGACGTCCGTCCGTCCTTCGTTGGAAACCGGCCCGCCCCGCTCGGTGTTTCGCCTGTTTGCGACGAGCGCCGCGCGCGAGGACGCCGGAATTTTCCGCGTCGCCCCTTCGCCCTCGCCCCCCTCGACCCGGCGTCCCCGAGGCGGTGGCGCGTCGCGTCGCGCCGTCTGCGTCGGCGGCGCGAGCGATTCGCTCAGAAATCGAGTTTCTGACGGGGAGAATATTCCGCTGGCGACCTCGCGCTCGCCGTGCGGAGAAGCGGGGGGTGAGCGGAGGACGGACGCGCCGCCGCCGCCGCCACCTCTGTCCTCGCCATAACTTTCCGACCGTTCACGTGCTCTCTCACACTCTCTCTCTCTCTCTCTCTCGCACACACTCATTCACTTACCCTCTTCTCGTTCTCTTTCTCTCATTCACCTCCTTCTCTTTCTCTCGCTCTCTCAGTCTGCTGTCTCTCTCCTTCTCTCACATACACACTCATTGACTTTCCCTCTTCTGTTCTCTCTTTCTCTCGCTTCCTCTCTTTCTCTGTCTGTCTGTCTCTCTCACACATACACACTCATACACTTTCCCTCTTTCTTCTCCTCTCTCCCTTTCTCTCACGCACACACATACAAACACTCACTTACTCTCCGACACACTCGACGGCGTGCGGCGTGGCGTCGGCAGCGCAGTTGCTGACGGAATTGTCCCTTTTCTGAGTGGACCCTCTGTGTTATCACTTTCTTTGCAGCTGCCGTTATCTTCAGACTTATTGCTGCGTCGTCGGGGGGTGCGAACATGTCACGCAGATCCAATATCGGCATTTTCGCTCCCTGATTGCCTTCAAAGGGGATGCATCCGTGTCTGTTCACTTTTGTTCTGGGTAAGAGTTTGTGTGTCAGTCAGTGCTTTGGTGAGATGTAGTTGGCTTCGTATGAAGAATAAAAATGTGTTTGTCTCATCGTTTCCCTGATATTTTATTTTTCTTTGAAATAGATCAGTAATAGACCACATGTTTGGTTTATCATTCATCAGTTAATTGAAGTATTAGTTTTCATGCCTTTAATCGTTGATTTTAAAACGAAATTGATTTTATCATTTGTTCAACTGCGACTGTATGTCCCAGAGGATATATTTAACCCACACAAACAATAATATTAAAGAGAAAATTCTATACCATTAACCATTAGAGATGTTGCGGCGCTAGCGTTTAACCATTTCCGTTTTCTTGAATCTGCTCTCCGATATTTATTGAGATAAACAGCTTTCAATTGACACAATCATGAGAGAATATTGTTAAAAAACGCGCCAAATAAAAGTATACTATGTAGAAGTAGACAGATAATAAATTATAAATTCAGTATTGCTAACCATCACAACTGATTATCGATGGTTAGTAATTCCAAGGAACAACAATATTGTTACATTGTTGTTCCTTGTATTAATAATAATAATAATAATAATAATAATAATAATAATAATAATACCCCGGATGCTCAGTGTTGCTTTCACAAGCAACCAGAAGTATACAATGGCAAAAATAATTGTTTTTCTTTCTTGCTTACAAATACACACCTTCAATGCTCTTAAGCATCTAAAAACCTAATTGACGATTTATGTGTTTTTAAGATCACGAACATGGCCCCTTCATATCCACCTTACAGCACGAACCTTCTCCGCGAGGAGAGAAATAACATCAGCCCTGTTTTAATCTCGGGGAGTCCCACCTCCTCACTTCATTCGGCCTTTGTCGCCCTTGGCAACCAGCGCCCAAGCTCCCAGGTACGGGAGAGGCGGGTGCAAAGAAACAACGTTGTTTTCTCAGCCTCCGGGCCCGCCGCCTTCACTGTCTCAAACACAGTCGTCCTTGACCCCTGGAACGCAGCCAATATAAACGCCACCTTGACAAACTGACTTCTGCCATTACCCTGCTCTCGCCTCCGTTCTGCAAATTCCTTTTCCCTGCCTTGCGTTTCTTTGCTGCTATCCCCCTCAGTCTGTATCCCTGTGATACTTGCAAACTACACACCTTAGTCCAGATGCGTATATGTTTTTTATGTTCAATGTATATATTTCATCTTTAAAAACCGTAAAAAAAATTTAACTTCTAAAACTATTATTTCCTCCCTTGCCCTGTTTTCCCTTTATAAATATCTAAACAGCCTCGTCTTGACGACCTTAATTCTCGTAATACACACGTCACATCCTGCCCCTATATTCACTACCCCCCCACCTGTCAATTTTACTTAATTTTATTTCCAATTTTTTCATTCCCCTTTCATCACTCTCATTTCTAATTCCTTTCATTTCGCGAATTGTATGTCGAGAATTATTCCGCAATAACATTCCATAACACATTCCAAAGAAAAACCCAGCTCTGTACTAAAATAATAATTTCTGTAGAGTTACAATCCTGTAAATCTACTGGATCAAAAAGGAATTTGTAACTAAATATCTTACTAATGAGACCGTCTATGCCAGAACAAGTAATATCGACCCCAAAGCTTTCTTTTCACAATGTTTTGATGTTCACAAACACCAATTTTCTCCAGCAGAGTTTTTCCGTAGACTGTGTTTACAAGATATCATTCTATAAAATATTCGGTATCCATTAAACAACAAAAAGCAACATTTCTTCGATTTTACAAAATACTCACACTATCGATGCTGTATGCTGTGTGTGTCGATAGAATGCGGTTTAAATACACATTTCAATTCACATTAAAATTCTCTTTCAAATATTTAATAAATTGAGTATTCTTGTAATTCATATTTATTTTCCTTATATTTAATTTACTATTTTAAATATGAGTTACGTTCTCAATGGGCGTATTTCCGGGATTGTCGAGCAAAATGTCAAAAGTAGACGAAAGAACATAAGAAGAGACATTTGATAAAATTGTCAATTCTGTCGTCACATGTCAATTCTGGCGACACATGTCCATTCTGTCGTTAGAAGGTAAAAAGTTGGTTAGTCCTTAAATAAATGTGTCTATGCCTAAACTATTTTACCGTACGACCACAGAATTATATTATTTTTGAATACACACAGATATTATAATTCTGGTTTCGATTCTGCAGTAACGACACCAATTCTGTTATGTCGGTGTACAGAAAACAAAATTATCGATGGTGTAATCATTAGAAGTATCACTAATAACGGCTTATAAATATCGACCGAAATATCTGATCAGGAGGTCCTCGGATCCAGTCCCGACTGTAGCAGAAGTTTCGACACTCGCTTGCCAGCTAGGTCGAATTCACTCGCTGTCTCAAGGACAATTCTAGCGGCTGGCTGCTCTGATCGGTAGGTTTCCGTGGTTTCTCCGATAAACACCAGGCGAATGCCGGAGCAGGACCCTAATTCACGGGCCATGGACGGCGCGAATCTTTTCTTGTCTTATCCTCGCTCCTTACACACACTTTCACTAACATGTACTACACTAGCACACAAGCTGGGAGACCGGTCGGGGGCTTAGAGCTTTTTTCCGGCTAGGGCAGTGCCTCGCTGGTTGGGAAAACCTCGCTAGCCACCGGTAGGTCGGCGCCGGTCTCGCCATACAGCGAGGGAAGAACACCGCCACCTCCCGAGCAGAAACACGCGCTTCATTTACGGGACTAATGACCAAAGTAGTTGACGCGACCGGAATCACTAACAATAAATAAATCCATCGATCAATCGATTGTATAAACACTAAAAATAACCGAACGTGCCCAAACACGCCCAACGCTCGGGGCCTTCCCTGCCCTATGTGAGGCCCCCCATTCGTGCCCGAGCCGCAGGCATTGCTTCGCCACAACCCCTACCTCTCCCTAATTTGAGCTTCGCCGTCTCCGCCTCCAGCGCCTCCGCCTCCAGCCGCCGCCGCCTCCGGCGAAGAGAACGAAGGCGGGCGGGGCGGGACGAGGCGAGGCGAGGCGAGCTGGCTGCGGGGCGCGGAGGTGAAGAGGCGGCGGCCGCCGCCGCCGCCGCCAGCGCCGGGGCTCGCGTCGCTAGGCAACGGGGACGCCGCCCGGCCGGCGCTGCGCTCCGCTCCACCCAGCCACCCGCTCTCCCGCCGCCGCCCACAGTGTGCAATGGGACGAAACGCGACAAAACGCGTAGTAGCGAACGGAACATCAATGCCTCACATCGCTGCCCAATTCGGAATCAATGCATAAGGTTGACCTGTTTACAAAATGCGAACGTATTTTAAATCAAATCAGAAAATCATGCACAACGCACTCGATGTAGAGAATTATTTTCTTCAGGAACTGTTAGTCATTCAGTAACTGAGTGTCGTATTTCCTGGATGGCGCATCAAATTTTAGGTCATTAGGCCCGAATGATTAGACCGGAGGTAACAGTGTTCTTCCCACGATGAATCGTGAAACCAGGTGCCCATAATACTAATCCAATGTCATAATCAGACTTGGAAATACTATTCAATGTTTTTGGTGCCGACTTACAATGGTCTTGTGGTGTTTCTCTTCTTCAGATATCTGCATCAGCAAGACACTGACTCAGCAGAAACAAGCTCTAAGCTCCGACTGGCCTCCCGAAATGTGGGGTAGTGTAAGCACATGTAAGTATGTGTAAGGTGGGAGGAAGAAGCAAAAGTGAGGAAAGGGAAATCACGCGCGATTTTTTAGTGATTGAATAGTGTTTCCGGGCGCGTCAACTGCTAAGGTCAATAGTCCCGTACGTGTACTGCATTTTTATCCCTGGAGGTGGCGGTGGTCTCCTCCGCTGAATGGCGAGATCCGGTGCCGACAGACTGTCGACTTACGAGTTTTTCCCTACCAGTATCTCTCACCAGCACGGCACAGCCCCAGTCGGGACAAGCTCTAAGCCCTCCAAGTATGGTAGTGTAGTGCTGTGTGTGTGTGTGTGTGTGTGTGTATAAGTAAGGGGTGATGATAGGACAAGGTAAAGAAAGGAAAGATTGCGCGCGGTCCGTGGCCCGTTGGTTAAGGTCTGCTCTGGCATTCGTCTGGTGTTGATCGGAGAAACCACGGAAAATTACTGATCAGAGCAGTCGGCCGCTAGAATTCTCCTCCAGTCACTGACTGAATTCAACTCATCTATCTAGTTAGTATCGAAAATCCTTCCACCGCTGGGAACCTAGGTCCTTCCGGTCACAGGCACTGCAGTGACGCGTGGTCTGTGGTCCGTGTTTAGGATACTGCTTCACCATTCACCTGCTATTTATTGTAGAAATCACGTAAAACTACTGATTAGAACAACAGACTACTAAAATTCTCCTTCAGACAGTGGGTGAATTCGTTCTAGCTAGATACCTAATGTCGAAAATCCACCACCGCCGGGTCTCGAACCTAGGACCTCCCGGTCAGAGACGCTGCAGTGGCAACGGTTGTCACTGAGCGCGTTTAACCTTTTCAATTCGGCAACGAACTATAGCCGAAACCAGCTAAAGATGCTATCTTGGTTAAGCGTTGGTATTAATGACCATTTTACTCTGATACCGATTGACGATCCCATAAGATGTGTAAGATAAGATCTATCTACTCAGTTTAACGGTCACTTTACCAGAGATAGCGGCCAGGCCTACTTCACCTGCATTAACTAGTCAAAACTTCCTGACGAATTTTCAGTGTTGATCCGTAACATTATAAGAAGAAGAAAAAGTCCAGCAGCAGTGATTATTAGTCTTTATTCATCTTCGAACATCGAGAAGTCAGTAGAATTTCGTAAGTCGTAGGGTCATTAATTAGTTTCAAATAACAATAGTTTTTCTTATAATCTCTGGTATTTCTCCAGGAGTGAGTTCAACTGTAAATATAGTTGAAAATCAAGTTCACGAATTGGAAGAAACAACTAGTAGAGTGGAAAAAAAAGAAGTCAAGTACCTCGATTTGAATGATTTTGCATACGAGGTTTGGTGCCCAATCGCAAAACGATTCCAGTATTTGGTAAATGAAAAGTAACTGAAAATGTATTAAATAATGTTCAATCTAAATTGCGTAGCAAGTAATGCATATCAATTTTTATTTCAAATATCAAAATTTGGCCGAATACCGTCATTTCATATTCTCATAACCACCATTAAAAAACGATGCACGACCATTTTCCCCTGCAACCATGACTGACCGCTTAAAACAGGTTTTACAGTGTTTCCATTCGTTTTAACTTCAAAAGTACAGGTACGTCCCAGATTAATACACATCATGATAACTAAGCGATTACCACTCAACTCTTTAAATGACATTATGAATTTATATTGTACGTTGGAGCACTGTTCATTTATGCAAATTATTTAATTTATAAACATCAAAAACTAATTTATTTATTTATTTGCAGGAAATGATGTGACGAATAAGATAGATTGAATACTCATGAAGCAACAATGGATGAAAACAAGGGGAAACAGGGAACTTCAGATATGAGAAATGAACGTGTGTTCTTGCTTTGTAGTACGAAGGAAGTTCCACATCGAGCGTTGCCATTTTAAGACCAGTGCTAAGAGAAAGAGTCAGAGCATTATTCATTACGCTCCGGAACGAACGATATCAAAATTCGTAACATTTTGTAGAGGATTAATGCTTTATGACACAGACCTGTCAATCAAAAGTGATGAAATTTTGTATTTTCAACCGCCACCAATTGCAGTTAATAAATTGTTGGCTAAAATAATTTTCAGCAAATAAACTGCTCTTAAGATAACGTTGTTAAATGGAATTAAATTCATCCAACTTCATTTTGTAGGTAGGAAAGAAATATTGCTACTAATGACTTTCAAACATCTCTCACTACCAAAATACAAGTTGAAAGAAACAAAGAAATGTGATGAAACACATAAATATTTCTTTTCTCGCTGATTTATTTTAATTTTTAATTTTTTAAACTTCGTAATCCTGTGTGCCAGTGGAGGTAAAACCTAAGTAGAAAAATTACATAACATAGCTCACATCCGACAAGTACTGTAAGACAGATTACCTAATACAGACATTATGAGTTGGACAAAACAGTGAATTCGTTTATAATAAGTGATTAAATTATCTTCTATAATTTCTCTAATTGACTAATAATAAACAAGAAATAAGAATAAATTTTGTAGGGTAGATATTGTTTGACGTAACAACAGGAAATCACTGTCCGTCCGTCCGTCAATCCGTCTATCCGTCTTCTGTGGTGAATGCTGACGCAAACCTGTTCAGACAATTTTCTCCAAAAGTTGCTATTTCCCGATCGATTTGAAGAAATACGAGGTTCTTGCGAGTTTAAAACGTATGTATTGATTTTTGGGGTACTTTCTGTTAAGCATCAAAATTATGAAAATTTTCTAACAACTGACTCCAATTTTTTTATTAATCCTTTTCTTCTGATAGCGAAAAGGACGCTTAAAATTACGCACACCATATTTTCGTTGAATTTTGTGAATTTCTGTATTTTCGAAACTTGGAAAACTTCAACATTTTTCGGCGAATCTTACAACTACGATGTTGAAAGTAGAGATTCTTTCTTAATAAAGTCTGTCCTTCTATGATAGATACTTAAATAAGGTCATATACACGCTTTCGAAAATGTGAATAGTTTAACGTCATTTTGTGTAAAATTAAGGCAATTTTTAAACAATTGTATTATCAAAAACTTCTCCAATAGTTTTTTTCTAATAAGTAGCAAAGAACGGTAAGAAAATGGTGCTGATTCCATTTTCGCAGATTAGTATTTTCAAAAATTTCAGAAAATGAACGTTGCAAAAGTACAGGATTGATGAAAGTGATTTTTAAATGTAATTTGTTCTAAAAAATCATATTTTCAAATAATGCATTTTTTAAACAAACAAATACGTTTGACATTATTTCTGCTTGCAGTTAAAGTTAATTTTTTTTTTCAAAGATGGTCACAATTTTTTTAATGTTTTCTTCGGATAGTGTAAAGCACGTTTAAGGTAATGGCACTGGTCTAAGTTTCATTGAACTTTCTGAATGTTTGAAAATTGCTTAAGTTAGACATAGTAGGAGAAGGTATGTGCTGAAGCGCTTATTGGAAATTAAACCAGTGTAAACGTTCTACCGGGTTTATGGTCTATTGGACGCCATTTGGACCCACAGTGCACCACCACGCGCGGGCGAACGAACCCCGCCGCCGCCTTTGGCCCCACAGTGGTCCACGCACGCGCGGGCGAACGATCCCCGCCGCCGCCATCCCCGCCGCCGCCTCCACGGCCCCCGGCTGCACGGGCGGCGGCGCCTCGCCAAGGAGAAACGTGTTACCCCAATACAATTTCAGCGGCCGCCCCCTCGGGAATGCACGCCCCCAGCCTCCATCCGTATAACCCGATGCTGTCCACTCCGCTGGTACACAGATTATAGTGACCGCGGTCACTCGCCGGGAGGCGCTTCGAGGTGGGAAGTCACCGCCTCGAACGCCCAGAGAATAAAGATCGACTGACCGGAGATTTGCGGCGTGTTTTTTTTTCTTTCTTCTTTTCTGTCTGTCTTTGTGTCTGTCTGTCTTCTGTTTTCTGTCTTTCTGTCTCTTTCTTTCTTTCCTTTTGGCTTCTCCATTTTGTGGAATTTTATTTTTGTGCCATATGGAATTAATTTATGGGAGACGGATTGATGGAAATTGATTAAATTTTTGTGGGGAGTCTCGCTAATTTCTCTACACTTTAACTCCATTATTAAGAACTTATGTAACTATTTTTAGCACTTGTGTTTACATTTTTTCTTTCTTTGAGCAGTTGAAGGATATGTACTGCCTCCCAAGTTATTCAGTTAACATTTAGTGTTTACATTAATTGTTTACTTACAACTGCTTATTTAACACATAGGGGTATACTAAAAAATGTAGAATATGCAACATTTGCGAGTATAATTATTTTGTTACTTATCGTCTGTACAACGTGCATGAGATAACTTTATAAATTTAGTAGTGAAGGCAATTGATTATCGAAGATTCTTCAAAAAATCGAACGTTCTTGTTCATCATAAGCATTGTATGACACACAATATAAGATTGAAAAAAGTTGCTAAACACGGACGTTAGGCTGAGGTAGTTTTAGATGACTTCAAGAGACAACCTTGTCCACAATAAGACGACCGAAGACATTTGTTAGTGATAAACATTGCCGAATTATTGATATAATAACAACACAATGACATTTAACATTATAGTGTGAAGTTCAATTAAAAATGGATCAAGTTTTTCCATGCAAATTCGTTTACTTCGTTAACCTTTTCTTCTTTAATTTATTTCTTCTCGTTTGAAAATTTTGCCTCTCGGAAATGTTACTCGTAATTTCTGATATTTATAAACAAATGTTTTTTAAATTAAAAAACTATATTTTTAAACTAAATCTAGTAAATAAATACGCCTTCTAAGTAATCATTTTGTTTTTGTTTTGTTTCTTAATTGAACAATAATCTTGTTACACAAACGTTAATTCTTTCTGCAAACGCAATCAAGTCTTTTCATTTCGCGCGTTCTGAGCAAACGCGGCAGCAACGGTTATCTATTTCTCAGTATTTCTGCGCCCCAGTGCAGCGGAAGGGAAAATGCTAGCTGCTTTTAGTGCTGTTTACTCCTCTCGGGACGCCCTTCTCTCCTCCGTTGTCTGCCGGACGGACGAAGATAAATTCCCCCAGTCGCCGGTCGCGACCCACTCTATTTGTCGACGATCCTTGAGCCACGGAGAAAAGGAAAAACGAAGAGAAATGTCGTTTGCCAATCTGCCCGTAATCTAGAACGTTCGGATACCCCTACTGAATTTTTCTCACATGACAAGGTAATGATGGTGAACACTCTTCATCTGATGAAGTCAATTTATGGAATGGATTTTTTTTGGTGTTGGTTTGCAATGTAAAATATATAGAGATACGGTCGCATGATTTGCACACAATGCAGCATTTTAATGTTTTCTCGTCTTAAAGTTTTGGAAGTGATCAGCTAATGGATTAGCTTCCCCCAGTGGATGGTTTAACAAAATGAAACTTGTAATTAATAACTCCCTGAGACGAAGCTCAAAGCCAACTGTTCTTGTCTGTAATGTCTTTGCCTATTTTGTAAGACCACCAAGACCGTGAAGATTAAAATCACCTGTATAGGATGATTTTAGAAAGTGAGAGAAATTTAATACTCCGGCCGGTTACTGTGAGCTGAATCAAAAAGTAAAGATATTTTGTAGTTATTCCTCACAGTGAATTACTGCCCTTCACTCTGAGCTCAATATTTAGATAACGTTCGTCGTTATGCATGTGTAACGATATAAATAATCCATAGTCCAAGGGAAGACTTGATAATTTTAAATTCTGGGTATTTAATATTTACACAATATATACCACAATGGAAGTAGAGGCGAAGAGTTTCTGATACTTTTAATGAGAAAGCCATTAGTTATTACATTTCAATTTTCCATTTTATTAATAAGCAATAATTAATAATAATAATAATAATAACAATGGTTTACTCGTCATTATGAAATGTAATTTTCCTGGCCAGACGTGCTGCCAACAAGATTGAAAAGAGGAGACATTTTAGACTGGAAAGATCATTAACTTAACAAGTTCTCACAAGAAGTGGAAACATTCCGAACGTTATGGCTCAAAATTGATTTTATCAGTCGCCCCAATTTCAGCATAAGGAAAATGAATACTTAACCTTTACCCTTGCCGTCATTAGACTTGTTAAATGAATTACATACATATGAAATGCAGACACACCAATGATTACATTAACAAATAATGGTTAAAGTAATACTTATGTATTCAGAGCAGAAGTAAAAGTCACAGATATTCCAGTTCTAGATATTTAGTAGCCTTTCATGATATATTAATTTCACGTACATGGCTTTACTTTCGCTTAAAATAATAATTTTATGCATTATGCATTCTTTCGCCATTGTTGGAAAAAATAGAACTCCGACAGAACAATAATAGAATCCACTCGCCAACGAGGGATATACTTAAAGGATATTCGATCATCGGCCGACCTTCGAAAGAATAGAATTGAAATCGCTTGTGATAAGTGACGTCTTCCTTAATGTAACGTTATGGTGTCTACTCCATGAAGAACTGGAAACTCTCAAAGAAACAGAGGTTAACTACCATCTAGAACTCATTTAACATCTCAGACCTCGTCATCTCCACTATCTTGATTAGGGAGATCTCTATTATCTGGACTCGAAAATAGCACATCCTTTCTACAATTCTTCACCAGCAATATGTGCAACAAGTCAGTATCAAATCACTCATTTGCATATTTACTACAATGGATGTTAAAAAATACGATAAAAGAAACGTTCACAGAATTTAGTACAATTTCAGAAATATACATCTGGCTCATTAGCATTTACACAAAAACTACCCAAATAAACATATGGTTGGTGTCGAGATGCCGGGTCTGCAACAAACTAAAAAGAAGCAAAACTCGGTCGCGTGGTTACATTCCACATTTGTTAGCCTTTTGATGCCATTAGGGCCAAGATAAACGGCAACTTCGAGTGAAACTTTAAAGGAACACTGAAACTTTAAAGAGTCTCAAGGCAGGGGTGCTCCGTAAATGTACCTTTTAACGCAGGCGCGAGGGTTGTGTGGCGAACCGAAAGAGGAGGTTCAAAACGAGCGAGGGGAACGGTAAAAGAAAGGAAATTGCAATGAAATTTCGTTGCCCGCAATTATCTTAGGCGACCCCCTTATGAGCGGGCCGTCACCGCCACCGTATATAGAAGAGGTGAAGGGAGGAGGCCTTGGAACAGAAACCTACCGCGGTCGACGGTATTTCATTTTGGTGGCCTTGACTCTCGAAACACGGAAGCGGACGTCCGCAGGTGCAGAGTGGGGGCGGGGCGCGGTGAAGCGAGAGAGACGAAGTGGGCGGAGGGTGTTTCAGGCGAACACGCTTCGTTTTTGCGCGTGATAGCAAGTTGCTCGCAGCCCTCCACACCCACATTTAATGAGGCACAAAATGAGTGGAGAAAGCCACGCCTTCCAGATGGTTTATTTCGACTGGGGGCAATTTACGTGCGCTTTACTGCAATACCGCACTCACAAAGACGTCACTTCTCTAAATTAAGACGCACAAAAAGCCTCTTTAGTGTCAGAGTTGGAGATATTTTTACCGGCGGCTGACGACTAACTGCTCTTTGAAACACATTGCTCTCTGCTTCAAAACTTATGTGCAATGGGTGGAAATTTAATCCGAACATGTAATCCTAAGTATTGTGTTGCTATCATTATGCTCGTGATTGACGTGCTCATTCATTACCGGTAAGAAGCCTCCGTTGTGAAACTCATGAATGCCGTAATGCGTTATTCTGTTACTGCAAGTCATTTATCGTTTTGTCAGTTTCCTTTCTAGACCATTCCTTTTCATGCCGTAAACAGTAGTCGACAGTTATACATTCTAGAGAGACGTGTAACACGCACATTTCTACGAACGAGGTGATAAATGTGCTGTTGAAATTGGGATTTCAGAAAACATATGTATATCAAAGACTGTTTAAAATCGTAAAAATAGCTTACCTTTTTCGCGTAAATTTAGGTAGCTTTGAAATCACTAAAGAGTTTATTGTAAGATTCAGAACAAACATTCATAAAGCTTGAATTACAAATTTTAAAAATCTAGAATTCATTGGAAAAATTAAGATAAAAAATGTATGAATTTAGGAGACTACAATATAAGTTTGAAGAATAGATTTCATTAAGAAGATGTCTGTTTTCAATTTTGTAGCTGTAGGAAGACACCGAAAAAACTGCCATTGAAGTGAGAGGAATCATAATATCTCATAGATATTTATGTTAAATAAATTAAAATATAATAACCAAATACGACGATAACTTCACATTACTAAGGGAAAATTAAAGATGAAACGGGACGTTGAGGAGATATACGTCACATAGATAAAAATAACATGAATTTCTGTTAAGCATTTATAATAAATTTCAAAATTAAAATAACTAATTTAATGAGAGGGCATCCTTAGAAATGACAAGAGAACTTAGTGCAGTGCAATTAGTAGCATAGAAAATGCTTGTAAAACAGTGGAGACAACACACGATTGGGAGGAGGAGGAAGATTAATTACTGACTTTTCATCAGAAGGAGTTGTGCCCCGAGAGAGGATGGATGTATAACCGCGAGACGGATTAGAAGGAAGTGTGCCTCGAGAGAGGACGGATGTAGAGCCCGAGACGGATGAGACGTTATAACGATTAAATAGTTGTTAGTAATAAATTAACTGAATTGAGTCAAATAGAAAGTAGAATTGTAAATGATACATGACGTATAAAAACCGGGATTAAGAGAGTTCATGATGGCGAAATTACAAAAACTGTAAGTGTGAAAAATCAAAACCTGGAAGGAATTTAGTGGCTGCCGTAGGACTACTTACACGGAGGTCCAGGACAACGACAAGAGTGCAGCCGTCATGTAATCAGGGAAGTGCACGGAACATGAGCAATTAAAACGACGTTCAAGGCCAATGTACAAGGCCAAGACTTTTATAATTATAAGAATATTAATAAGTTAATTATGTAAGTAAGTATAATAAATATGGCCATATTAAGACAAAAGACATATTAAGACAAATATCCAAAAAAAAATAACGGATCAAAGGGTAAAGAGAATTTAATTGGTTTAATTACAGAACATGTATAAAGTTTATACAATAGATAACTAATTTGTATTTTAAAAAACAACGAAATTCAAATGTAAATTACAGTAGATGTAGTTACTACGCTACTCTAAAATTTTGAATCACGTGTTGTTATTTTGTACTATTTTTATGTAATGAGAATTGCTACCAACACCAGTTCTTCCTCAGTTATAAATTATTACCAGCCGTGTTCTCGTAAGAGCGGTAATTTTCAGGCTCACAAAGATGAGTAAATAATTACAGCAATCCTGAGGTATGTAAGTTGTTGCGCAAAATAACATATAAAAATATATTGTTAATTAATAAGGAGATAATAATATTTATATTATATTTATAGTAATAAATTAAAGTGAGGAAAAAGAGATATATTTCAGAAGCATGTGTTATTTTTACAGCTGTATTTTAATCTATCTGATAAAAAATAAAATAAAACATTAGAAAATTTTGAAAATGTTAAAACTTTGTGTAAAGTACTCCCAAAAAACTAAATCTAGTTTCAAATTCAGGGGCCGCGAGATAAACCAAGATCGATCAATGGATTCTGGAGAATATCAGTTTTGGTGAAAATTCTCCCTACTTTTTATTCAATAGTGTTGTTCACAGAAGTACGGACAGAAAGTAAGACAAATGGAAAGAGGTATGGGCAGTACGACGGACAGTCAGACGAACAATCGGACAGACGGATGGACGCATGGACGAATGCACGGACACACAGACAGACAGGCGGACAGACGGGCCGACAGACGGGCGGACAACCGGGCGGCAACGGGCGGGCAACGGGCGGGCAGACGGGCGGGCAGACGGGCGGGCAGACGGGCGGGCAGCGGGCGGGCAGACGGGCGGGCAGACGGGCGGGCAGACGGGCGGGCAGACGGGCGGGCAGACGGGCGGGCAGACGGGCGGGCAGACGGGCGGGCAGACGGGCGGGCAGACGGGCGGGCAGACGGGCGGGCAAACGGGCGGGCAGACCGACACACAGACTTTGACTATGGCTATGATATTACCTATTGTTCAAGTGAAGAAAACTAAAAATCCCAGGAAATTCGGAGTTGTACTACTGTCGATAGTCGGAAATTCTGTATTTTGAATTTTGGGCGAATACGAATTCTTAAAGTTGAAATTTGTGTTAGTCATTCAAGAAGTATTCTTTTTTTCCATTTATTTCTGCTTAGCCCGAAGGCCCTCAGCATCCGAGAACGATACAGTGATGTTACATTGAATTACGTTAACATTGATTAAGAAACACTATAGACATGAATACATTGACTACATGCGAATTAAATGTGAGAAGCCGCATCGGGTACATGATAATCAAGGAGGGTCGAAGAACTGTCGCGGTAGTTTTCGCTTTAGTCTATTGTAGTGAGGATTTTGTTTTCCGATTTTGAAATGTACGGCTGAGGGAATCTGGGGAATTTTAGAATAGAAGCGAGAGGATAGGAGGGAGAAATGGACTGAGATAGGAGCAATGCCGAGTTCGTTATGTAACTGGGAGTTAGGTACAAACCATGGAGCTTTAGTGATGGTTCGGAGAAATTTATTTTGGAAAATCTGCATTTTTTGGATGTTTGATTTGCTGGCTGAGGCCTAGATAGGAGAAGCGTAGGATAAAATTGGGCGGATCATTGATTGGTATAGGTGAGTAGCGACATGGGTGATGACGTTTTGAGTATGGGATATAATTGGTGGGTTCTACGGGTTGCCAGGGTTATTCTGTGGAGAATATTTGATTTCCATGTGAGCCGCCTATCAAAAAGTACTCCCAGATATTTGACTGGCTTGTTGTTTGGGAGCCAAGTTATATTTTCTCCTTGATATTTGAGAGGGGAGAATTATTTGATCTACGGAGCGTGAAGATTTTGGCTTGGCTATTCGCAGGATTTATCCGGATATGCCATTTACTGGCCCAATCGAAGAGCTTAAAGAGGTGGTGTTGCAGGTATTCTTGTGCGGTATCAATATCACTGTTTGAGGGATATATTTCCGTGTCATCATCAAACAGAGTAATGGAGGCATGAGAGGTGGATGGTATATCAGCTGTATAAAAATTAAATAGTGTGGGAGAGAGAACAGATCCTTGGGGTACTCCTGCTTTTATGGGAAAAGATAGTGAAAGAGCTCCAAGAAGGCGGATAAGAAGTATCCTGAAGAAGTGGAAGTCGGTCAGAGGCGTCGTCTTTGGTGAGTGAAGATCTAAGCGGCAGCTGACGGGGACATATCAGTGAAATGAAAAAAAACCTTTGCTGTCACTGAATGTATAGAGCCGTACGTGTCGTCGGCCAAGTCGTTGCAGATTTGTAAACGTCTGTATTAGATAATGGAGAGCTACGTAAATGAGGAGACAATTAATGAAGCCCAGAGTCAGGGAAGAAGGGTCATATTAACAGTCCTTTTCTTGAATTTCCAAATCTCCTACCTCTTCTTATTTACGGACATAGCTGAATTACGAATAAAAGATAGCAACGCGTGTTGTTGAAACATTCGATAACAAGAAAAGTTATCTCCTGTTGAATAGAAGCTATTCTTTGACAAAAACGTTAGGGTCGATTTTATTGTACTGGCGTCGAAATAGCAAACCTCCCTTCCCATTTCTCAAGAGGGCTCTAGAAAACGAATGCATTCTATCCATATTACTAATTTTCAATACGTACGAAAAAACTAAGCAGTCTCGGATTTTTTGAGAGTCACTTTCAGTGTTGTTAGATACCGAGAAATGTATAAAACACTCAAACAACAAATAAAAATTTTCGATTTTCTTTGTAAGATGCAAATATTTAATTTTGTCATTCCGTCTAATTTCTTGCTGCTCTTTGCGATTGAATAATCATTTCAGTGCGTCACTGCTTACAACACAACTTGTGTCCTGTAATGACATGTGTGTTAGCACATGTAAGTGTAAGTTGAATAAGAATGAGACGAGGATAGGACAAAGAAGAGGAAGGAAAGATCACGCGCTGTCCCTGGCCCTTTTGTTATGGTACTGCTCCGACATTCGTTTGGTGTTGATCGGAGAATCGGCAGAAAACTACCGATCAGAGAAGTCAACACTCGAATTCTCCTCCAGGCAGCTATGAACTCTAACTCTGTGTGTAGCTGACATCGAATTTCCTGTCACCATCGGAACTCGGACCCTAGGACCTCCCGTTGCTTGCAGGAAGAAAATATCGAAGCAACTGAAAACATCTCACGTCCATCTGCCAGTGCCTTCACTCGTTACGAGCAAAAATATTAATTCCCCTGTACCCATTTACCCCGTCGTACCGCTTTCTCCATCCCTCTCGGCCGCGTCTTTCAGAATACCCCGCGCAGTTAGTTCCGGATCATTTAGCGCGTGGCGCGGCGCGGCATGGGGCCATCCATCATTCCTCCGCGCCGCGCCGCCTCCTTCCAGCGGCCAGGCGCATTCTTCTCTCGTTTATCAGAGAGCGCGTGACCACATTTGTGTGGATTCGGGAGAGGTGCATTATTACAAGCTGCACTTGCTGGGAGTCAGGTTCAGAATCGATGTCATCGCCACCGCTACGCCCGACTCGGCCGCCACCCTCACGGTGTCGTCCCCGCTTTCCCTCCTCTTATACGCGCACGTTTTCTTGAGCCCCGGAATATCTACGCTCACTCCTTTGCCAACATTAGTTGAATTAACAATAAATGATATCAAAGAGCGTTGTAGACAAAACTCGATAACCAGAGATGTTTGCTTCTGTGTAATAGGGACTATTTAGCTTCGATTGGTTTGGTATGTTTTTTTTTCGTGTTTCCGGGCGCGTCAACTGCTTCGGTCATTAGTCCCGTTAGTGTAGTGCATGTTTTTTCTCCGGAGATGGCGGTGATCTTCCCCCGCTGGATGGCGAGATCCGGGGCCGACCTACCGTCGGTTAGTGGGGTTTCCCCCTAACCAGGACTCTCCCACCAGCGGGGCACCGCCCCAGCCGGGACTAGCTCTAAGCTCCCGACCGGTCTCCCGTAATGTGTTAGTGTAGTGTATGTTAGTGCAAGTGTGTGTGTGTAAGGGGAGAGGATAGGACAAGGAAGAGGAGGGAAATATCGCGCGCGGTCGGTGGTCCGTTTATTAGGGTACTGCTCCGGCATTCGCCTGGTGTTGAACGGAGAAACCACGGAAAACTACCGATCAGATCAGCAGGACGCTAGAATTCTCCTCCAGGCAGCGACTCAATTCGACCTAGCTGAAAAGCTAGTGTCGGAAATCCTTCCGCCGTCAGGACTCTAACCTAGGACCTACCGGTCAGAGGCGCTGCAGTGACATCAGTTGACGCACTGAGCTACCGCTCCCGGTTATTTAGCTTCGAAAAAACGAAACACAAATTTTATATAAAATTCCTTTTGTGAAAATAACCAAACTCCCCTCTCCCAACTAGCAGAGCGAGGGAAGAAAACGTGCGAGGATAATACCGCGGTCAACACGCCTCAAGCGAACCATTGCCAACAGTCCTCGTCTCGGCATCCGCCTCATCTCCGCACCATTCTCAACGACGCCGTGGCTCTCGCCGCCATTAATGCCGACACCGCTGCACGTCCCCATTCTGACACACCGTTCACTCCCAACCCCCCCACCCGGTCATATTTGTTGTGGACCAAGGATGTGCAGAAAAATACAAAGTAGGTTTTTGTCTTTTATTATAACACTGCGTACTGCTGTTGCAAACTCCAGATAAACAAAGCCAAATAATCAGAACTCCGAGAGAAAATGCCTAATTGTATGCAAGTCACAATTATTTATTACAATTTTATTAGTTATTACAATGTTTCGTAAAACAGTTCAACATGGTAATCGCTATGAGAATTGGGCGCGAACGCCGTGCGCGCCGCTTATCAGCGACTCCTGCTCCGCCCCTCTACGTCGCAAGGTTGAGGGAGGTCTGTGGTGGGAACTACTAAGCCCTGCCGGCCGGCTGACACGAGTTCTTGCGTCACTGCGCTCGCGACGCCCTCTGCGAGCGACGAAACACGCCCGCCGCTGTCAGCACTCTTTGGTATGGCGGTCAGTTCGTCTGCTCTGACCGCCACACACTCACGTCCACGCCCGAATCATATCCATGTCACCACTCTGACCCAGTCCCTGTCCCCGTCCATGCAACCACGTCCTCATCTCTACCCACAACCTCGTTCTCGTCTCTTCCCCGCCCACCTTCTCGCCTTCACACGTCTCCCTCTGCGAGACTTTCTCGTCACCATCCACGACCACTCTCCCTCTCCCGCGTCCTCGCACCCATCCCCGTCCCTTCCCGCTTCTTGCCGCCGCGTCGCCGCCGCGATCATAGCGGGTTTCATTCTCCCCGTTGCGACGCCGCGGGCCGAGCTGTCACCCAGCGAATCCCCTCGGGGCTCGCTTGGCGCGAGGAGCATTGAGGCCGCGAAGCATTGGGCTCGCAAAAATACGACCAAAGTGCCTTTTGAGCGTCCTGTTCACAACGACAAAGAAAGTAATTGCGATCATTATTCCAAAAGTTCATATTTAAATTAATAGTGTGTTGTTAACATTGTATTGTTTACATTGTATTGTTAACATTGTATCTTTTTAGCAGTGTTTTGTTTCCGCGCAGGAAAAATTAGAACAAGTAAGTGATTTTATTTAAAATTTATTTTGGTCTGATCCTTATTTTATAACACAAATATTGCTATTCCATAAAATAATTTGGTGTTTTCCATTGCTGTATGCCGTATCTTGGAGGCTTTCTAAGACCCGGTGTTAACATGCCATTCTTCGCATGTTATTTATTCGTTATTTATTCTATTAACGAAGCTATTCTTCGTATTAAAGACCAGGTTATCGACTACATGGTTTACAATTCTTCACTGAGGAACATGCTCTTGAAAGCTTGGAAAATGTCTTAGTAATTAGGATATCACTGTCTATCGTCATGACAAGGATCACTCAAGCTTATGTTGATGATGTTGGTATTAACACAGAAAATTTAAGAAAAAGCGAAAAAGTAACTTATTATCTTGACTACAATTATAAATTCACCCTCAAGAATATGAAACACATTTTTAGTAATAGACCAGGAGTGAAACTTTACTATTCAATAATTAACCAACTAATTTAATCAATTTAATAATGTAAACTAATGTTTGATGACAAACAAATGCATGTTAATTTTAATCATCTTCGACATAACAATTCGTTTAAAGCATAATTATTCTAAAGTGAATGTTTCTGCATTAAGAAGGTTTAGACTTGAAAGCAGCCACACCCTGTTTTTTGGTGTTCCTACTTTCTGTAGTTCTGATTACAAAAGTAATCTTGACTTTTAATTTTTTTTTTGTCTACAACAGATAATTTTTCAATATATATTCCTTAATTCCATTTCCCGCAAAAATTGAGAGAAATCTACTCAGCCCACAGCAATTTCAAAGAGGCCTTTGTTTTGTCAGATACCGAGGAACTCGGATATGGTAAAAAAATGGAAACAGTTTTGACTTTGCAGTGCAGTGAGTGTGAGAAACTAGTGGGAACAGTAAATGTGAGAATATGCGGGATAGCACAATGAAATATGTGTATTTGCATTTTTAAGTCAAAATCGAAAAAGTTTCGTTTTATAAAATTTGCAAATATTCGATTGTATTAACTTGTATTTTACGATGTATTTCCGATGCTCGCAGAATTTGAAAGAAAGCAATGCAGCCTTCGGCCACTTGACCATACAACCAATCGGCCAGATGTCTACGGATTTGTTAGGAACAAAAGGAAGTCAGGACAAATTTTGAAAAAACGAAACTTTTTCGATTTTGACTTAAAAATGCAAATAAACATATTTCATTGTGCTATTCCGCCTATTGTCACATTTACTGTTCCCACTAGTTTCTCACACTCACTGCCACACTGATTATGACAAATTTGATATCATACGACAGCGAGGCTCAAGGGAAGAGGTCATGCGCCATTAAATATTTGCTTTTCACCTTCCACGTTATGGAAAATCAAGTTGTTTTCACATTTTTTGTAAGTAAAGAAGTGTTATCTGTCTTTTTTTTTTTTTTTAAAATTTTAAGTTGTTGCAGTGTTGTACAAGAGTATTTTATCTCTGGTTCTTGAGCAGTGTGCGTGATACTTTTTGGAAAGCATTTTGTGAGGTTTTGTCTGCAGTATTTTGCTTCTGTAGAAACTAGTATGTTATATATAATATATATATATATTAGAAAATGGTTTCAATTTTTGTAGATAATTAGAATTTTCATTTTCATTTCATATAAGTAAAATTATAAGTTCTGCTTATTTTCTTTGATTTAATTGATGTTTAAGTTACAACTGATAATCCTTTTCTCCATGCCATTTTTTTTATTTTTTATTTATTAGTAACAAATGAATAATTAATTTTTGTAACTAGTGAAATATTTCATATCAAGTAATATATACGTTTATTTTCAGTAGGCAATGTAAATCACCATAAGTGGTCAAAATCTAGTAATTTTAGCAAATTGGGTTAGCGAACAAAAAGAATCAGAAAACCAGCTTTAAACAAATAAAAGGATAGTAAGCTTCTAATCAGGAACTCAAGCAACAACTTTACAGATAAAATAATTCAACTATAATGTTCATCACCAACGAATTTCTACCAGTTTTTACATTTTCTAAATGTATTCACCAACTGAGTGTGTATTTTACTTTAAAAAGTTTGTAGAATTTGCCTCGTCAAATATTTCCTTCTGCATTAATAACGACACGAACATTTCGCTTTTCTCTCCAATAAAGATGGCAATTAAATTATGTATTCATATCTCATAGTACAATTCATAAAACACAAACTGGTTTTACGCTAATGCAAGTCACGTTAAAAAACTAAAACGTACCTCTAATTCTACGCACTTGCCGCTTAGGAAAGTCAGATAAGATGCATTTTCTTATGACGTATTATAAAAGAGTAGGTTGAGGATTAAAAACAAATCTCTTAAGAAGCTGTAGAATTTTCGAAGCAGGTTGAGTATTACGAACAAATCTCTTAAGATGCTGTAGAATTTTCGAATATTCCAACGCTAAGAACATCGAACTATCACAGAACCTCGGAAACCTTTTAACTGCCTCTCTGCCGCAAACGATTCACTAATGTCCGATCGTAAGCACCGCGAAACGGTGCTCCGGGTCTCAAACGGAGCCGTAAGCTGTAAATATAAGTCTTCCCCGGTGCTCTCTAATTTCAGACGAACGTCGATTGCCGTTTTCAATTCCGCTGCGCAAGTGTTCTGTTTGAGCTTACTCCGGGCGCCGGCGACTTCCGCGCGGGGCTGGGCCCTGGGCGACCGAGCGCGCTCGACTACAGGAAGCGAAGAAAGACTGCGCTCGACAGTCCGGAAAATAAGGTCCGGGACCCAATCTCCTGATTCTGCGGGGCCTGGCCGCGCGCGCGCGCTTTATTACTTGCGTCGTTGCGCGCTGCCCTGCGCTCCGTGGCGCAACGACGCCCACGTTCGCGGCCGCTGCTCCCCAGGGTGCGCGCCCGGCGCTTGTCAGGCTGAGCGTTCTGCTTTTCTTGTGGTTATTCTTTGGCGCTGTTCAACTGTCTCAAGTCGTGACCCCCTAGCTCCTTCCGGATTTGCAGGTTTCAATAAAAAGCAACACATTTTTTGATTACGTGCAACAAACATTGGTTTGTGTAACAATTTTTTTAAATAATGAATTACCTGTACATAATTTTACTTACAATGTGTATATTTGTTTGTCATTTGGGTCAAATTAATTGCGAGCTAGCGATGTTTCCAGGTCTGTTTTCATTTATTATCCACGTCTGGGGATATTGGAAACGTGCGGCGAGCATGCTGTGTTCCCATCACTTTACTTGGCATGCCTGAGCTTTCTTTCGCTACAGACCTGAAGAATAGACAGAGACATAGTATCTGAGACGATTTGTATTAGAAAGCTAGAGCTTCATTTTTTATCTCGGTAGATATGTTAATATTTTAATTGTCAAAATATATTACTTATATTAATATTATATATTAATTTTACGAGTATGGTTGTATGTCTGGATAAGCGCCAATGTTTGGTAATTATTAAATTTTATTTTTTTTTCTAATTAAATTTCACTTATCTTTTTAAAAAAATATTATTTGTAATGTTACGTTTGTTTTGATATTCCCTTGGTAGTTCTCAAAACTTTGAAAAGCTCTAACAACAGGGCCCAACAGTTTTCTTGGTAGGGCCATTCTGAATGTGTGTTAAAACAAAATACAAGCTACGTATGACGAGATGTGACATTCGGCGTCAAGACCTGTAGTCGGTTTCTGATAGAAATATCAGTTTACTGCGATTTCTACGCCATTTCTTCCCAATGCAAAAAGTTCCCATTTCTACATCACAAAGTAGGAATTATTGCTTTATTTGGATTATATTGCAAATTGCAATATTTTCTTTAATCCGAATTCAGGGATCTACGACATGAAAGTAGTTTTCACCTGGGCTGCTCAAGTGGTCGGTCACTTGGCATGCGTTGGCCCAGCGCACATCTGCTGGCAAAAAAGTCCGTTGCTTTTCTCTGCTTATCGAATCATCCCGAAGGGGGGGGGCGCTTGGGCACATCGGCTCTAGACTAGCGATATATTAATTGCACGCGGGCAACTGCAGTAAGCCACTGCGGAGAGTTTCACCTGAAAGCTTACATTTTGAGCAGTCTTGGGTTACACGAAACCATCGACTTCATATAGTTACAATATCATGAAAATTATATTCTGCTAATGTTTTAAATTACGATTATCGTGAAATTACGAAATTGGGATTATGGAAGCTGTGACCCGATTTTATTTTCCAAACCATTTATTAATAAAAATACTTTTATATCCATAATATAAATATAATATTATGTATTATTTCAAACACGGGTGTCGTGTTTAATGCGCAGACTTAACACATCTTTCCTCGTGCGCCTTTGTATCTAAATAAAACATTTATTTCTACATCTTTAGATAATGATAATATATCGTAATTTCAAAGAATCTATGTGAAAATATGATCTCACGAGCGGTTTCAAAGTCCAGTCTCAGGTTTCTCTGAAACTTTTACGTTTTCAACGAACACGAATCTCAAAGTTTCAGGGTCATAAAACATACATTTTCAGAAAACAGTTTTAAGTCTTCGACACTTTTTACTTTCAAAACAACATTCGGCGAAGATTTTCTCCTGAACCGTAAAAAGGTCACCATTTCACTTTAAGTAATAACACCGCGAGATAAATACCTTTGAATGTTAGTTACTAATCCCTCACACTTCATTTTTACAACGCATATCAAAGAACGTGACAAGAAGACCTAAAACGTAAAAGTAATAAAATCTCATGAGATCGTTTCTGATGTGAGTTTATTGTACACGAAAAGCAGTAGTAGAAAGTTAACCATTTCATGTAATTTAACAAATATCGTGGCAGTGTTCATCACTAAGAGGTCACAGTGAGAATTTATTATAAACAGTGGTAACAGGTGTCAATTACTGTAACCGCAGTCATTAAAAAAACTACCAACACCATAGTGTAATATTTATTATGACATGAGTGAAAATATTTCTAACTCAACTTAATTATTCCACATTTCATTAATTCCAAAACCACATAAAATTCACGAGAAAGTTTAATGACGTACAACCAAAACTTCATTTCTCCTTTTTAAGCAAACATTAATTTCATTTCAACATTTCAGCTTAATTTCTTCACCTGTTATAATTAGCTCTGAAGTAGAATTACCACTGTCTTCAGTCCCTGCAGATACTCTGACCGGTAGATCTTAGATTACGAGCCGGAGGCGGACTTTCAATACTAACTGTACCTTATGTTGAATTCTGCAGCTCTCTGGAGCACTACCGGTGGTTGCACAGTTCGGTAGTTTTCCGGGGTTTCTCCGGTCAATATCTAGCCGGACAATACCCTCACAAACGGGCCACGCGGAAGATTTCCTTCTTCTTCTGTGTCCTACCCTCTACCCTTACACACACACATATATTCACACTTCCTCACATGTTGGAAGCTAAGAGATTGTCTCAGCTCGGGCAGGGCCCCATTGGGGGAGATATCTGTGGGGAAGATTCACCCGTAAGCCCATGTGTAGGTAGACGGCGGATCTCACCATCCCGAAGGGAAGGGGAAAAACACTACAGCCTAAATGATGTCTCTGAGCTAAATTCAAATTGCCTGTTTCGTCGCCCAAGTAATACCTTCTTTCTCCCATGGTTGGTGAAAGGATCGTAGGGAAATTTGCGTGGTCAGACGGAAGAGCAGGCCTCATGGCTTGAGTCTCGCCGCGTAAAATAAGGCACATTCAATCCAATTAAATTCAATCCAGTCATAAAATCACTTACTAAACTAACAAGACTAACGAGAATAGAGTTGACGTGCCAGGAAACATCAATCAATCTATATAATTGCTATCATTCCACAATCTCCTTCTCTATTAACTCTTAACAATTCTGGCAAGATTTAAGTGATTGATGCATTATGTCGTGTTTCCGGGCACGTGAATTGCTGTAGTAATTTGTTCCGTATGTGTCGTACATATGTATCCCAAGAGGGAGGGGTGATCTTCCACCACTGGATGAGGATATCTGGCGCCAACCTACACGTCAGACTTTGGGGCTTCCCCAACCAGGTATCTCCCATCAGCGGGGCACCGCCCCCGCCTAATCTCCTGATTGCTCTCCATTTGTGGTAGTGTAGTGCAAGTTAGTGTGTTTGTAAGGGGTGAGGATAGAACAAGGAAGAGGAAGGAAAGATTGCCTTCGGTCCGTGGCCCGATTATAAGAGTGCTACTCGGGCATTCGCCACAAAAATACTATCAGAGCAGCTATCTGCTAGAATTTTCAAGCGGGGGCCTGAATTCAACCGACTTATCTAGCTATTGACGAAAATATGGAGAACCGTCCAATCAGGGACACTGCAGTTGATGCCCTCACACCCGGTTCACAGCCGGTCTATTGGTCCGCAAAACGCTAGTCACAAGTGAAACAAGTTAATGTTCTGAGCCACCGCAGCTGGTCGCAACAATTCAATTTTCATTGATTTTACCTTGGTCCTGTATTGTACCGTTTACCTGAACCACCTGATTGTAACATAAGAGGTGGTGCATCGTTGTTGCTTCTTAATACACATTTCTGGACACAATTTCCTTAAGACCATCAATTCACCGTCGATCCCAAATTCTCTCGTAACGTGACATTCCAGTGATTTCTAAATTTGCGACCACACCACCTTACATATGTAGTGGGCAATGTGGATTATTTGGGAATACCTCTGGTTTCTCCTGTATCCTCTGCACATCATTCCTTCATTGCTCTATAGTGTTTACCATCCAAGAGTCAAAACGTTGTATATAGAACGCCCAGGTTCCCCACTAAAGAGTGAAATAAACTTCATTCTTTATTCAAAATGTATTTTATGTCGCTATTTTTTTCAATATTGAATATATCACTGGGCTTGCTACCTTTCAATCTTTTTTTTAAAAAAAAGGAGCACAATTAATTTAACTTCTGTCAGCAATGTACAGATGTACATATTTGGCGATTTTACAATTTTCATTATCTTTCTTATATATTTCATACGTATTTTTCAGTTACCTTAGTAAATTTCTGAAAGTTCGTTATTGAATACATCATGCAGGAAATGAGAATTGGACTTGCTGTGATTGTTGGAGCTTTTTTTCCACGAGGAAAGAATAATGAATTCTTCGTAGAAAGGACAGTTCAGATTTCGGTGATTACTGGCTTGCGGCAATGCCATTTTAATTTTTTTCTCGCTCGATAATGAAAGGGAGCTTAATTAAATTCATATTTCGTGGATTTCTAAAGAACTAATTACAAGATTTTTAGTGAAAATTGTAACTCCTTGCAAAATGAGAAAAATTATATTTAGTCATAAAAATGTATTGGGCAATTTGAATTTGTTATTAGTGGAATACTACTGAAAGTAATATTGAAAAAATAGATTAACTAGCTCACTACTTGTCCACTTTAGATTTCACAATCCTCATTTGTGAACGGTTGCACATCTGTATATAAAAATAACTAACAATGAAATAAGATAATACTTCAGTTAATGTTGAATTTCAAACACTTTAAGTTATTTGAGTCTATATGATGGATCATGGGCAGCAAACCAGCTGCCCGTGAGGCATCTAAGGCAGCGAACTAGCTGCCCGTCATGTTTGCCGCATGTCTCTTTTACCCTCAAGTGTGGGAATTGAACCAGGCATGGGTGAAACCGTTAGCTAGCCGGCAGAGTAAGACAGTCGACACAAAATTGCCAAATATATTCACACAAAAATTAGTTGCATTATGTTTGTTTAATTTTTTGGAAAAGCATTATTAATTGTGGGAATTCTGATTGTGGGAATTCTGATTGGATGTTGTTGACGTTCTTATAAGAAGAGATAAAAGAAGTCATCTTCGTCAACATATCAAAAAAGCATGATTACTTATTATGTCTAATATTTTGTTTAAAATAACGTCGAAAATTCAAAATCTCCTTCGACTCGCTTATCTAGCATGTTAGAATAATATTACGATTTTTTACTTAACAGCTTTTAAAAGATTCACAATTAAATAATTCTTTTAAAGAAAGAACTCCCCCCCCCCGCGTACGGGTCATGGCCTATCAGCAGCGACCCGGCTCGCAGCTATGAGTTAAGGGGGTTCGTGTGGTTAGCACGAAGACATACCCACGCCGTATTCTGGTCTTCTCAGTCTGAGAAGTGGTTTTACATCGTCACACAGCAACATATACTGGGACATTGCAAGGAAAACACACAATATAATCGTGCCCGGCCGGGAATTTAATCAGGGGACGCGTCATGGACATCGAACCCTGACCAATGAGCTCAATCGCGAGACGAGGTGTTGATGCAGTTAAACATATATCTGCTTCACAGTCTATTTATAAATAAATGTTACATTTTTCATTCCTTGCACTTTAATTATTCTGTACGAGCACCAACATTCTAATTGCACTTGGGAGAAACTTAAAAAAGTAAAATTTTCCAAAAATGTTATATTGACCAAAATGTTATTCTCTCTTACACAACTCTGATATTAAAAGTTACGTTTACGTTTTACTCGTGAACTAACTTAAGTGAAAATACGAGAGCCGTTTTACATTGAGGTGACAAAAGTCACAAAATGGCATATTCAAATATATAGATGGCAGTAGTATCGCGGGCCAAATGTAATAAGGGTAGTGCATTGGCAGACTTCATTTGCACTCAATTGATCATGTAAAAAAGGTTTCTGATTATGTCCACAGACGCAATTATCAGACTTGGAATGCGGTATGTATTGGGAGCCAAACGAACATTCCATTTCGAAAATCGTTAGGGAATTCAATATTCCGAGATCCATAATGTCAAGACTGTGCAGAGAATATATTATTTGAGGCATAACCCCCACCACAGATAATGCAGTGGCCGTCGGCCTCCTCTTAATGGCCGAGGCATTGGCGTTTGCGAAGAGTTGTCAGTGCTCTCAGACAATAACCACTGCGTGAAATAACCACATTAATCAATGTAGGACATACAACAAACGTACCCGTTAGAACAGTACGGTGAAATTTGGCTTTAGAGGGCTCTATCAGAAAGAAGACCGACTCGAATGCCTTTGCTAACAGCACGATATCGCCTGTGCGCTACTCCTGTGCTCGTGACCATATCGATTGGATCTTAGACATCTGGAAAACAATTGCTTGCTTAGATGAGTACCGATTTCAATCAAGAAGAGCTGGTGGTAGGATTTGTGTGAGGCGCATGGTCAGTGACCCAAGTTGTCAACACGACACTTGCAAGCTGGTGGTGGCTCGTAATAGGGTCTGTCCAAGGGCTGTCTTTACATGGAATGGACCGGGTTCTTTGAGTTAACTGAACCGATCATTGTCTGAGAATGGTCATGTACAGCTACTTGGAAACCATTTGCAACAATTCATGAACTCCATGTTCCACAATTATGGATTTTTTATGGATGACAATACGCATGTCACCGGGCCATTGTTCGCGATTGATTTGAAGGACATTCTGGAAAATTCGAGTGAATGATTTGGCAACCAGGATCGCCCGACATGAATCCCATCGAACATTTATGGGATAATATGAAAGATCAGGTAGTGCACAAAATTCTTCACCAGCAACACGTTCCCAATTATGGAGGGCTATAGAGACAGAGTGGCTCAACATTTCTGCAGGGGACTTCCAACGACTTGAGTCCATATCACGCCGATTTGCTAAACTTCACCAGGCAAAACGAGGTCAGAGAGATATAGGAGGTATCCCACGACTTTTGTAACCTCAGTGTTACTCATCCGTTGAACTATAACAAAAAGTCAAAAGTAAAGACACATGATTTACTGCCAAAAGTTATACACAAATGTGGTTAATGGTACAGAAGCGCCGTAAAGATTCAAGCAATTCTCTTGTCTATGGATTAGCTTTTCCAGTTTCTCGTCAATGAAAATTCCCTTCACTGTTTTGAGATAGGCCTACAATTTGCTTTAAAGCTCTTCATTGTTCTGGAAGCTTTGATCTCGTATATTGGTTTAGTGGTGAGTTGTAGTTGACATTTACATTATTGAAATGATTGAAGGCGTTGTCATTGTCAACAATACTATAGTTACAATACATTGTATTGTTGGCAATGACAACGCCTTCAATCATTTCAATTTGATCTCGTAGACAATTCTTCAATTCGAGGAAGAGATTAAAATCATTCCGCGCTAAGTCAGGCTCAAGCGACCGATGAAGCAGCACCAGCTACGGTACTTCAGAAGTTGCTTGTATACAAGAGCATTGTGAGGGTGGACGTTGTCAAGAATGAGGATACCTCCAGAAATCAGCATTCCTCTTCTTTTGTTTAAAATTTTACACCGCATACACGGCTCATTATTAGGTGGAATTCTGCTTGTGTTTAAAGAAAGAACATACTCTATTTAGCTTGCACTCAATCGCATCATACTCCACTCAAACAGGTGATAGGGCATCGGTGGTTCCTGATGTTATGGTGAAAGAGAAGCGTAATGAATCAATACTCATCTCCAAGTCCGCCTATTTGACTAGCGGTTTAACGGCTCGATCGGATATAGGAACTAGAGGTGCTACAGAATGGCATAGACTTTTTCGTAGTAAAGTTTTCTAATTTCCTTGGTGCTGACTGGCTTACGTTACGCCCAATCCTCGTGCCAGCTGCTATTTATCGTCACCCAAAGTTGTTTTTTTTTGACATTTTATCAACTTTTCGGTTTATTAATAGTACAACCAAAATATTACTTCAAGAATATTAAAGAATTGTAAAATCTCCTCCTAATTACAAATTTCCATTGAAAAATTTGAAGCCGTTTTTAAGAAAATGGCAATTAAGCATTACTGTAAATGCTAAATTTGAAGCTATATTTCACAGAATTTGTTTTAGTTTTCGAAAAACGTCATTTGAAACATTTGAAGCATTTCTACTCACAAATGCAATTATGTACACAAATTTATGGAAATATGCATATTGACGGTATGAGAGTTACTTAAAAAAATACATTTGTGCAATTTTTTTAAAAACAAAGGAATGCAGCAAAATGAACTTACTCATATTAAACAGTAAAATTAGTAATATCTGCTCGAAAAGTTTGAAAAAAATGTGTAGCCATTAAGGGAAATAATTTTTGGGCAATCCATCTGTCAAAAGTTCAAAACCAAACCCTTTTCCTCCAACCGTAATCTAAAACATAAAAATTATCATTACGCATTCCCTTCTCTTCTTTCAAATATAACTGACATTTCCTCACAAACTCTCTGCTAGGAAGAGAGCTTTCTATAGGGTTTTCCTCAATCGTTGTGTATATGTTTTTTGCTTCTTTATCATTGCACTTTCATGAGTTATTTCTACAGTAACTCCTCCATGAGTTATTCCTACAGTAAAGCGTATGCATAGTACTTAATTGTTATCACTAGTGTTTTTCTTGTTCAAAGCTATTAAGCATTTGGCACGGTATCTAACAGAAAAACGCATGTAATCTTTTAAGCTGTCGCACGTCGTAGACATTTACATGAGATGTTATTTAATGCGCTTGTGGACTGAAAAGCATCAATTGATGTGTTATCAGACCTATTGTCTCTAACTTTTCCTACTTAAAGTCGACGGACAACGCCCCGAACCCACAAATCAATCATAATACATTTTACTTTCTCGTATACGTACGAATAAGAGTAATATACGTAGTATAGAGAAAATTATGTAATGCTACGCGAAAAAACGGCGAATTTTCGTCGTAAAACAAGAGGTGCTACAGAATGGCACACACTTTCTCGTAGTATAGTTTTCTAATTTCGTTGGTGTGGTCTGGCTTCAAGGTTTTGCTCCATTCTCTGGCCAGCTGCCATCGCCCAAAGTACATTTATTTTCACATTTTCTCAACCTTTTGCTTTCCTATTAGTACAACCGCTATATTACTTCAAGAATATGAAACAAGAGTAAATATTTGTCCTAAATAGAAAGTTTCATTGAAAAATTTGAAGCGGTTTTTAAGAAAATGGCGATTAAGAATTACTGTAAATGCAAAGCTTTTTTCACAGGAATCTATTGAGTTTTCGAAAAAGTTAAATTGAAATCATTTGAAGCACTTCCAGTCAAATTGTAATAATGTATACAAATTGATAAAATGTCCATATTAATGGAGTGAGAGGTATTTTAAAAAATTACATTTGTGTAATTTTTGAAAAGACAAATGAATACACCAAAACGAACTTTCCGTCATAATAATTATTAACGACATAAGAGACATGTCAAAAAAAATCACATTTAATTTTTTTTGAAAAAACAAAAGAATAGAGAAATATGGTGTTTATGTTATAGTATAGGGTTTGTTGGGCACTAACCCTACCAAAACTTTGAAGAAAAAATTTTGATCAGTTTTTGAGAAAATCTTGTTTGGTAATTTTTTTAAATTGCAAATATTGCATTGCACGGAAACTACTAAAATTTCCGAAACAACGTACATGACCTTATTAAAAAAACTATTTATGCACAACCAATTTTTTGAAGGCAAAATTCCTGTCTTCAATTTTGTAGTAGCAGGAAGACGCCGTAAAAATTCAAATTTTGCAATTTTCGAAAATTCAGAGTTAACTGTGAATATCGGACCTATGCCACCTTTATAAATGTATTTTACTCTATTCTTACAAGAAATTTAAAGAAAAAAATTGGAACTTTTTTTGAGAAAATGTTGAAAATGTTCGCGGGACGTCATGTAAAGAACCTCCAAATTTTAAAAAAAGTTTCTCAAAATTTCAAAGATTAAACTAGAGCCAGATCGACTACGGATTATTTAATTTGGAAAAGATCGTATGTGTAGTTGAGGCGCTAGTAGTGTTCACGGACGGAACGACGTTTTGACATTTTGAAAAATCACTTTTTCAGTATCAGGGGACCCGAAAACGTGTATTTCCGTTGAAATCTTGAAATCGATTTTCCGCAGCATTACATAACTCTCTTATGTATACGAGAAAGTAGCTATTATAGGTGCTACAGAATGACTTTCTCGTAGTAAAATTTTCTAATTTCGTGTTTGTGGACTGGTACTGTTACAGTCTTGCCCCTCATTCTTGCCTGCTTCTATCTATCGCCGCACTTATTCCCTACTTAAGAAATATTAGAAATGATTTCATAATCAATGGCATAAATAAACTAAAATTGTAGTTATTGAAATTTGTACAACGTGGATAAAACGTAGATATTCATTTAGTAAGCAGATGGTCTCAGGTATCGTATTTCGAACAAAAGTATTATGAGCTGCAGGCCATTATTTGGTGTTTGTTTTCTTTCTACCCCCTTCCCACTTGTGTTATCTCTTACTAGATGACTGCAGCTCGTTTCTTAAGGGTAATTATGATACAGTTTCTTCATTGTATAGTTATTTGACCAATCGCAGAGAAGTTTACAAACCAAGCGTTGAGAAGTAATCATTGTTCATCATTCTATTGTTTAATTTGATTATGTATATTACCGTGCACAGATAACCCCTGAAGTGATGATGGTAAACTGCTGAGGGGAAATATCAATTATTAAGCTAATAAAAAGGGACAGATACTACACTTTGATGACATCTCATTAATAAATGCAATCTTAATTTGACTCATATACTACTCATTTGAAGTCGAACTGTACCTATGCTCAAAACCAATTGCATTGGTCAGTACGAATAGACTATCATAGCTAGCTTCAAAGCCTAAGCTTTCAGAGGTTCAGGTGTAAATACTGAAAGAATCGTATAATATGATATATTTTCCCTCGTACTTTAGTAGTTAGGTAGTGATGGTGTGTGAAAGTGCATTAATTTGAGTCATTTTATAACCGTGGAATGAGTTGTTCATGTTGCATTCCTGCCTGCAAAGCAAAATGTGGCAATACGTCTCATCCTTCAGGTCCCCGTCGACTTCCAATTCCGCGAGGAGGCCCGTGGCCCTAAAGCGCGGGGCCTATCATGATAAATCGTCGGATTAAAAACAGAAAGAGGGAGAGAGAATATTTAATGCAAACTTCAAATTTGCATTTGTTCTTGCCGCATAAAATTGATTAAGAGGGAAATGTTTGTTTACGATATAAGTATCAAAAAATATTATTGCAATACGATGGAGATTAAACGAATGGAGATGTTTTATAAACGTGGCCTACAGGAAAATTTAATTAAGTTTCTTTTTTCGTAGTACTAAATACTGAAATCCGTATGGAAATATCTGAAAAAGGTAAATTGTAACGTGACAACACATGTAGCATTTATTATCTGATGTTGAACTTCACCCTCCGCCATCTTTGGTTCTACATTCATATTTGTGAAATTTATTTGGCTTAACAAATTTCACTTGGAACACCTAGTTGACTATACGGTAGGTGAAACGGCGGAATATTGCATGTCAACTGTCACGTAACTGTTCAATGTAAAAGTTTAATTTCAATAGTTATCATTGACTGTAGAAGAGTTCAGCATAAAACTTGATACAATGAGTTTTAAATTGTCGTTTCACAATATACTACTTTATTATGTTAAATTTGACAGGTGTAATCCACGTGAAAGTAGTACATGGAATTTGATCTAAAAGATGTGAAGTATAATACCATCTAAAATATAGTTTATTCCATTTCTTTATAGTTCCTTCAATACTAAGCTTTGTGATATATTTTTATACGTCAATTGCAATTTTTCATTTTTTATTACTAGAGCCGTACGTTTTGCAAAGTCTACATAATCCAGAGAATGAAATATGTACAAAAGCACTTTCTAAAATGTAGTTGCTTCACATGATTCGTAAATTAGTAGAATTCATTGCACTGATTAAATATTTAATATAAACTAAAAATACGCATTTACAGGCGCAAATTATAATTAAATTATTAATTGTGAAGAAGAAACTATCGTAATCATATTGTGAACATCATGTACGTGATGTACGTACTCGATTTAGAGTTTGCCGCACTATATGGGTACTCCATGGGATACGATTTATTTGCTTCACTAATAATTGACATCTACAGTTATCGAATCCTGAAACTACTACTCTTTGGTCAGATGAAAACCGGGCAATAGATGAAACAGTCAGTATGCTCCGGAGTTGCTCTACTAGAGTCAATTATTATTACTCTAGAATTATCACGTGTTGTCGGTTTAGTGTTTAGCAGCCAATCGGGGTAAATTTATCTTCACCTTTTCGGGAAAGTATAGTGACTCATAAACGAAGCGATGTTAGAAACGTTTTAGTCAATCTTAAGAATATTTTAATGCGTTCATTTTACTATCACTCCGACAAGCCCCCAATAAAGAACTAACTAAAATTTTAGGTGTGGTTTTCTTGGCAAGTGAACGTACGAATGATAGACTTTCACACAAATAATGCATTACTTACCACAGAAGCATGATAAAAGTTCAATTAGTTGCTGCCCTGTTTTGTAGATAAACGTTTTTTAGGTAGGCAATAAGCTTGTCCACAATTAGAATGTAAGTAGTACTTTAGAAAACGAATGTAGCGACAACAAATAACCCTTCATATGTCTCTGGGTTCATATTTTCCCATCACCTTTTTGAATGGAGTTTGTAAGACTTTATACTTTCTGCATATGTCATCCTATTATTCTCTGTTCTCTCTCATGAGATGGATCACAACTTCACTTATTTAGCGCCAGAAAAAACTTCGAGAAATTAAAAACTCGGAATGTGGGTAATATTCTTTCCATTAGTTCCTTGCGAACTGGGCTTTTACCGGGTTGCAACCATACGTCCGAAGATATTTTTGTAGTTTATTTTTGAGTCTGTAATTGACAAGATTACGTAATGTAGTAGTCGTATTAAGTATATTAGTAGTACAAGTACTATCATATTTGAAACATTTTTACGCTGTACATAGTATTATAATTGGAACATAGTACTATCTTACGTTACAAGTTATTACAAATTAGTTTCTTGAGTTTTTTCAACATGAATGTGAAAATACCGGGTAGTACTTTGCTTTACTGATTCGTGGCCCAATGAATTGAGCACTGTCTTCCGTTTTTTATTGAGTGGCAAGATCGATTATGTAAATCACTGTCACAGTACTGATATATTTGGAGAATAACTGATCGCAATATTTTTTTAATATTTTATTTCTCGGAGCAGTCAGTAAAATTTTATTCTCAAAATAACATTCATTTTCTCTTCACAAATTCTACATCACAAATTATACCCTGAGGTGATGCTGACGATATATTCAATATGTGTATTCCCTACGTTCAACTCTGTTTTTCTAATCTCTGTGAATGCTATATAGTAGCATAATTATTACAATTTCACTCAAAAATACTTACACATTTTTATTTCCATGATCTCTGACATATTGCGCTGTATTTGATACTTTACCGGAAAACCGAGTAGCTGTCTGATCTTTACTCCTGCCGCGTCCCATGAACGCCATTTTGGCGCCCTACACGCCAAAAGATTTTCTATCCCCCTATTTTGCAACTGCCCAAAGTTGTGTCTTTGCAATATTTCGACTGAAAACATAAACTCGGGGATCTATATTTCTCGTCTTTATAGTAGTTGAAGAATCTTCGCCATCTCCTGAAAGGAAATCAGCATCTACATAATACTTGAGTAATTCAGAAGCAACTCTTCCTTCTTAGCGTGTTTCTCAAACTGCCAGAAAACAAAATGCACGATTTTTTTCCTTGCCAGAACACCTCTCCGAAACAGTGTAGTTAAATCAAATAATTTTTTATTACTTGATTTAATTATTTTATTTTATTGTTTGATTTGAATTAATTTATATCTGCCTATATGACGTTGATTATTGAACTAATAAAATTATGAGCTAAAATAATAATTTGTATAATAGGCACTTGGGAAAATACTATTCCAAAGGACTTTTCATGAATACGTAAACCCGGAATAGTCTGTGGGTAATAACGTCCCAACAGATAATAACTTGCGAAATAATAGGCTTCATGACATGTATTAATATATTTAATCAGAACCTTCCTCAAGATACACAAATACTAAAATGTAACAATATTTTTTACCTCGCCTATTCCCTCTTAAATGGATAAACAACAACATATGACGATGAGAAAAGGGTGGGGCTCCTAAAAGCGTCGCAAAGGGCACAAAGGAGGAAAGACGCTTGCATCGCGTGAGGCCTGTAGTTTCAGCGCTCTAATCGCGTTCTTCTGTCAGTTTTCGCGAGAATGAAATTGAAAAACAAAGCGGGAAAAATTCATTAACTTAATTTTCCTCTTATTCTTTTATATTTTTCAAGGTTCGGGGAAAAGATGGTTATAAATTTTCTCTACCTAACTAAATATTGTAATATGTTTATTCAAAGAATAGTCAAATAATGTTTAAAAGCGTCAAAAACGGTTGAATGTCATGATAGAATGTTTTCACAATGAAACCGACATCATTTCTTACTTCAATGAGAAGATTGTTCAGAGAAAGAAACCTGTCAGTCACTTAAACTACACATCATTTAAATTTTATATTCGTTTTAGTTAATTTAATACATATTTTTAGTTAATTTTTGCATATTTTTAAATAACTGAATATTATTTTAAGCGTTGATCAACCTAGTTCACCTTACCGTACCAAATGTTAAACAGGAATATTGATCCTCTGAATTTAGGAAAGTGATGTAAACTACAGAAATTTGATCCAATTGTTAAAATTAGTGTAAAATAGGAAATAACTTTCGCAAAGTATCCACAGTACGCAAATCGTCCAAAAATTAAAAAATTAAAAAACTAAGAGGTTTACGTGATTATTAATTAAAATACTGAGCAAGATTAGAACTGTGCCAATAAAATTTACGCCTGTGGAATTGGAGTTGCAAAATCAGCGTCTCTCATCAAACACAGTCCACCTGCACTTCATATTTGATTATCACCGTCTGCCATGCGCTCCCGTCCCCACCGAGCCCCTGCCGTTGGCAGACGAGGGCGGGGGCGGGTGCGGGGGAGGGCGGCGCGAGGCGTCGAGGGCGGGGCGCGTCCTCGCGGGGCGCAGCATCGCTCGCGTGAGGTCCGCGGACTTCGCCCGGCCGCGAGGGCAGGCCCGCCCGCCCGCCCCTCTCTCTCCCGGGGCTGTGGCGGCGGCGGCGGCGCCCGCGGCGGCAGGGCGGGGCAGGGCGGGAAGAGGCGGGGCGGGGCAGGGCGGGGCGGGTGGGCGTCCGGCGCCCATCGACGGCGGCGGGGCGCATGCGCGAGCGCTGCGGCGGAGGACCCGCGCCGCCGCCCCCGCGCTGCTGCTGCTGCTGCAGTCGCCGCCGCCGCCGCTGCCACCGCCGCCGCCGGCATCAGTCGCCCCGTGCCCGACGCCGCCGACGCTACCCCGCTCGACGCCGCTGCCGCCTGACACCGCCGACGCCGCCGCCGCTGACGCCGCCGCCGTCGCAGCCGCCTCTTCCGACGCCACCGTCGACCACTACCCCGAGGTGAGTGGAGCGGGCGTGGGCGCTGGCTCGGCGTGGAGCGCGCGTGCTGCACGGCACGCGAGGGGCGTGGAGAGACAGACGCGATGCGCTGTACATTGTTGCTGGCGCCGTGGAGGCGGGTCGCCGCTGTGCCGCGTACAGAGCTGCGCTAGTGGTCACACGAACAGAAACGGAGCGAATGACCGTCTTTTAACGTATTCTGTTGGAAAATTGTTGCCTGTTTGTATATTTTAAAATAACGTATGCGCGAAAATCAAACGGGTAAAATAGAAAGGCACCACTAAAAAGGTAAAACAATTAAAGAAAAAACTTAAAGCAGATAAAATTCAAATTATTATTTTTCATTAATCGTGGTTTTGAATTCATTTACACATAGCACAAAATTTTACCGCATACGTTAGCACAGAATTGAATTTCCTACAAAAATGTATTTTAATTTTAAAATCTACAGAGCTCTAAGTTACCTCACTATTGTTAGGGTCGAATCACCTCGACCATTAAACATCGTTCTAAAGATATTTTTTTCTACAAGAAGCCATGTGTCGTTTTCGGTATTTATGCCTTCTGGTGTTCCTACTTCTGGAACCTACCTCACGCAATTCCTGGTAGTTACTTCGCGGTCCAGAATAGCCTCCCACCTACGCCTACAGCCGAAGCCGACGAATCACAGCATTCCATTAAACCAATTTCTTCGCACGAGCTATTGCTACCGCGAGTCCACCTTCGCCTCCGCCGCGGCCGTCGTCGGATTTTCGAAAAATTTCCGCCGGGGCGAGGGCGCGCGGCGCCGGAACAAATTACCCGGCCCGCAACTTCATTAAACAATATCCCCCTCGCGAGTGGCGCTGCGCGATTTTTGGGGCTCGGGGCGCAAGCGTGAGAGCGAGGATCCCATTGGCTGAGCGCGGCTGTGAATGGCAGTAGCACGCCGCCGCCCCCGCTGCGCTCCATTCAAGCCGCCCCGGCCAACGCGGCGCCTCGGCGAGGGCCGCGCTGCACTCTGGTGCCCTTTGACCGCCCAGCGCCTGCACCGGAGACGACAGGAAAGGAGACTGCCGGCGTGGTGAATGGGTCACGGGATCCCGTCAAATTACGAGCGTATTCACGGGCGGGATTTCTCGTTAGACGCGCCGACACACCTGTGTTGCTGTGGGCGGGCGGGCGAGCGAGTGGGCGGACGGGCGAGTCGGCAAGGGGCGAGTGCGCGAGGGGTTTTGGGCGAGGGGCGAGTGGGCGAGGAGCGAGTGGGCGGATCAACGGGCGGGCGGGCCCTGAAACGTCAAGAGTCCCAAAGGCGTGCTTGTTTGAATCCGGAACTATCCTTTGTAGCTGTCTGCAGTATGTCGTTTCCGCGAAACTGACAAAGCCAGCTTACGTTCGGAAGTGAGTGAGAAGATGACGAATGTACAATGTTATGAAATAATTAGTGTTTTTAAGACATATAATTCTGCAATTTTATGAATTTCAACCAGAGTTTTCAGAATTAAATAATGCAGAAACTAATAGAAATATTTTAATTCCAATTAGGTAATCCGTAAGTAAAAATTACAAGAAGTTTGAAAGAATAGAGAATTATCACAGCGTGCTGCAACCACACTTTAATAAATATTTATCAGATGATTCAAAAATTTCATTGTTTTTCATTATTATACATATATATATATATATATATATATATATATATATATATATATATATATATATTAATTGTGTGATGTATATAAATGTGACCTCGTCCAACGTTACATTTTATATTTTATGATGCTCACATTTGCGCACATCTAATTTATCAAAATTTCCTAAATATATTTAATTATCACTCGAAATTCCATGATATATGGCTTTATATGTTGGATGATCTAATCTTTTATTTGGATATGGTCTGAATTGTGGTTAACATTATTTTAATTTATTATCTGCATAAGAGCGTCTCAACGCACATACCTCTCGCGAAATTTCACATGTTGAAATGTTCCTACACCATAACGCTGGCAAATCCAAAATGGTTCCCTAATTTCCCAATTCTCGCCACCGTTAATCAAGCGCGCTAGCGTCGCCCATCCTGATCTTTGTGATCCGCTACTAATTTCCTCCATTTTCTCGCAATCACTTTTTTTCCATTCACTCTTAATCTTCTTTCCCACCCTTTCCCCGCCGGCATTTTCGCGCGAAGAATTAGATCGCAGTTGCTTCTGCGACATTTATTATCTACAGTTTCAGTAGTACATGGTTTTTGACGACGCCCTATTTTCGGCGTAGCCTGCCCCTCCCCCGCTCGCAACCGGTGCGCGTCGTTCTCGCTCGACTTTACGATTTCAACCCGCCGACGCCGTTTGGTTCCGCGCTCTCCGGAGCGGTCGTCAGGTCGTTTATTTCCGCGCTTCGCGTTGCTGAACCAACAATTTTCAACGGGGATGCTGCGTGTTTGTTGGTACTGACCTCATAATGCTGAAAGCATAAACTCGAATTAAAGTGGTAATAGAAGAGGTTGTCTCCCCCTCTCCAATGTACATGCCACATCCGCTGAATGGCTGTGTTCCGCTAGTCGTAAACTCAACATATTCTGCACGCGGATTGCCAAGGAATGAATTTTACGGATTATTTGCAGCGTATAAACGTTCGCTTCATCGTTGGAACAATATTGACTTTACCATTTCTGCGATGGATTTTACGAAACCTCTTCACGCCTCGATAGGCGATTCTATAGAAAATCAATTTGGCTTTTATTCGGAATCTGTTAGATTCCCTATTGTAGGAGCTTTAGTCCTCACGTAACGCGCGCGGTAATAAAGGGATCCATTTTGAATTAACTTGTTTGAAAATGACTTCACGCATTACCAATTCCCGTCCTTCTAGATAATTCTAACAAGTGACTGATCACAATGAAAATCGTAGCTTTCAATGAGAATAAAGTTAATAACATCTGAAAAATTAACAACTGCGGAATGTGTTTCGTTTCCGCACTTCTCCTAGTTCCGCACCGCATACTTACTTAGAATATTGAACATTTTATGGGTAAATTAATGCTCACGAGATGAACCCTCGCGATTACATCGTACAAAATGAAGAGCTGTATAAAAGTTAAAACACAGAAGTACTTTATATGCACTCTACGGATAACCGATAAAAAACAAAAAAGTTGTTTTACGTCATTTAGTATTATTCTCCAAAATGGATGAAATCAGAGAGGTTTGTGAATTCTGGAACATTATAATTTAATCACAATTTATTGTGTACACAGAGTTAAACATGTTTCTTCTTCTTCTTCTTCTTCGGCATTTTCCCCTTAGGAGCTTGCCGTTTTCACCCTCCACAACTCTCGATCCTCCCAATCTCGTGGTTTGAGGCCTCTATCCTTCATAGCTTCTTGGATGTATTTTTCCCATTCTAAAGCTGGTCTTCCTCTTTTTCGCCTCTCAGGTGGTTGCCATTTTAAGATCCTGTGTGGCCATCTGTTTTCTGACATTCTCTGAACATGTCCATACCACTGTAGTGCTCTATTTTCCAAGGTCTTCGTAATAGAACAAATTATATTCATCCTTCTCCATATTTCTTCATTTCGCACTCTGTCCTTGCGAGTAAGTTGTGGGCATCGTCTCATGTAGTCCATTTCCACTGTCCTTATCTTATCTCTTATTTTTTGTGTTTGTGGCCACATTTCCGCTCCGTGTTTCATGTTTCTACATGTTTTTACATGTTTCTAAAAATGTAATTGAAATGGTTCATATTTACCAAGAACTGTATACGTATGTTGTAGTGAATTATTGTAGAATATCCTTCTATTCACCTTAACCTTAAAACGTAATCACTGAGTTGTTAAAGTTAAATGGTACGTATTAAACTTCAACAAACATACCAGCGATGCCTTATATCATCATCATATCATCATCATCATCATCATCATCATATTTTTACCAAATGTGCTAATGACATTAACAAAGCATCTATGCAAAATATGATATTTAAACGGTAGATTATACTCTAAACAAAAGATTTGTGGTCAAGCAGTAAAAAACTATAATTCGACAAATTTATTCACTTATTGATATTTCATATGTTAGAAAATACGTAACCATATAGTAGAATAATGCAGATATTTCCATGCGCTAGAATAATATAGTATAAAAAATTAACTTTTTAAATGCATTTTTTGATAATTATATAAGAGATTCTAATTCAGTAACGGAATTTGTAAATAACATTAGCAATAAGGTAAAATATTGTTACATTTTAGGAACGCTAATTTCGATGATCTACAACTATTAGCAATATTGCTCCTTGATAATGTTATAAATGCATATGCAAACTTACTGTTCTAATATTCGTAATTTCTTCACAACTTAAAAAAAAAAGTGAATATTATAATTAATAAAATGAGTCTGCATAACTCTCTTTCTGCAGAGAGAGAGAGTTTAGCGTATTCTATTCTTCTATAAGAACGTTTTAATACATTCATTTCCTGTCTTTCATTGTTATTACTTTAATTAATTTGCAAAGCAGGTATTAATTAATTTTAGGAAATTTTAATAGAAAATAAGAAAAAATTCAAAATACCGAATCTTTTGACAGATCTCGAAATCTAGTTACCTCCAATTATATTAGTCTTGAAGGGATCCACTTGAATTTTGATAATAGAGGACGAGATCCGTTGGTCCTTTAAGTTTGGGAAGCACTGTTCTAATTCACATCGACTCAACGTAGAAGCTCAAGGGGATGAAATCGTATTAACGCCTATCTCTACGGCTTTAGCGAAAACAGCAGAGATATGAAGCAGCATAAACTTACAGACGTCTAAGAGGCTTAGGCGATAATCTAGAACAAAACATCAGCACTGGTTCTTTTCCCACGCGGAGACAATACATTGAAAGAGTCTCTGCGAGAAGAATTCTCAATTTTTACTAAAGGTAGACTTATACGTCAGGACAAGTTACACAACAAATGCTTCTCTTTGCTTGGTGAGATCTCGTGAATCGGGGTCAGAATTTCATTCTAGACATGCTAACATCGTGAGATGCTCTTGTATATTGTAATTTTGGGCGTCCAACAGAAAAGAAGATATGATACACTGCCCTAGTCCCTCTAAACCATCTCCCGCATTTCTTTTGTGTTGCGAAATGACTATCTTCTCATTACAGGTAATATCTTCTTGTAACCAAAGAGAGTGATTACTACGGATCGCGAAGATTTCTACAATGTGTCGTTACTTGTGTCTACATTTTGATTTGGTAGTCGAAGTCTTTTTCCGTTAGACTTTTCGTTAGCTTCAAACATATTCACACATAAAACGTTATTAAATAGCGGATTATGCAGATGAATTTTATGATGGAATATTTGTACGGTACGATTCGTAGTGAGGGAAATAATGTATGAAATGTATTGTAGTTGTTCTAGAATAATATTAAAACGTAAGATCACCTCATAATGAAATCTACTCCAACAATCATAAGCATCAGTCGAATCACCTTCAGTTACGATAGTCAATTCAGACAATCGTTAGCAATAAGAAGTGCAGAAACTGCTTGCGATGATGTTCCGAGAACAGAATTCTATCTCTATTATTTAAAAACGGTTCCTATTTGAATTTAAGACATTCAAGTTTATTTTTTATTATACATAGCTGTGATTGAATACCTTATTAGTTGGCGTTGGCGACGTTTCGGCTAGTATCTTTTAGCCATTTTCAGGCCTCTGGTTTCAAAGAAAAGTATGCACATATTAGAAGAATTCTATCTCCTAAATTGATTCGACTATGAAAATATCTAAAAAGGCAATTTTTTTAATCCAAAAATGAGGCAGTTAACGGACGATTGAGAATTATTTGTTAAAACGTTGTAAGTAGATACCACAAATATGGTTTCGGTAATATCGAAAAGTCATGGAATCTGTATACAATTAATTTCGGGATTCTACATTAAAAATTCCTAAGAATCCATTGTCTAATAATAAGCTTCTTTCACAAATATTATCATTCTGTCATCAAAGTATTAAATACATTTTTAACAGTTTCCTATTTTATATTATTTTACTTTCCAAAGGTTATATGTTTAAAATGTCAATTACAATTTAATTTTGATATTAGCATTACCAGTTGCGTCAGAGCAATGGTATGTTGAGAATAATGTGGGCGGTATCACTAAAAGTTTTACTTCCTATGTCTCTTTCCAGCGATGAACCTACATATATGAAGGATATATTCAGAACTTTTATTTAGACTACTTTTACTACATGAAATTAAAATTTTAGAATAAATGCCGAACCCTGCATAATCCTTTCAACTTTAGCAAACAAAGTCGCAGTTCATAAAAAAGCCTCCGTTTTTTCCTCATGTTTGATTTTCTTCAAATAAGGTTACTGTATATTTAAAGTTTTGAACTTCTTCCTTTGATAAAATATAAATACCATCATTCGCGTTTCTATTATTGAAAATAACGACAAGAATCTTCACAAATGGACATCACTCAAAAGTATGAAATCTGAGCACAATCAAATATCAACGGTTCTCCTACAAAATTCCATACGTTGACCATGTGAAAATAAAACGCCCTTTATTAAAAGCGTCGCTAATGTTCCGTTTTATATCAAACCACCTCTTCCGCGATACCTGCTCTTGTTGGGAAGCCATCTGGGACCGGGAAAAGGGGGTCGTTAAAAGTAGGCCGGCGGCAGAAAAGTTTCAGGAAACATCAAGATAATCAGGATAACGTTCTTTGTGGCGGTTGTTGATCTTGGGTGCATTAAAGCGGCGCTCACCTTCTCCTTTGGCTTCGAGGGGCGAAGCTGTTCAAGCCGATGGAGTCGCGCCCCGCCCTACGACACAAAGGAAAAGGGCGAGACCGCGATGAAGATGGAAGCAGAGACGGACGCGGAGACGAAAACCAAAGTAGGGACAAGGGAAGGTGAACGAACAGCTCAGAATGTAGACATCGCGAAGGGAATGACGGAGGCAAATCAAATGCAGACGCTGTGACGGGTGAGAGAGAGAGAGAGAGAGAGAGAGAGAGAGAGAGAGAGAGAGGGAAAAGTTCGAGGGAAGGCGGAGGTATGGATGTGAGAACTGGGTAGGGAAGACATGGGAGACAAGGCTCATGCCTCCGTCAGTGAAAGGCGGTAGGAGACCGAGAAGGAGATGAAGGCATAGGAGTCGAGGGACAGGGAGCTGAAAGAGAGGAGGGGTACGAAGATAGAGTAGCTATAGCAAACGGAATGACGGAGGCAAATGCAAAGGCAGTGACGGGAAGCGAGAGTAAGAAGTAAAAGTCACAGACATGGTGAGACGGAGAGATAGATGAGAAGACGAAGACAGAGAAGCACGGAGGAAGGAGACCGGCCGGAAAAGGCATACTCGGAGCCAACGGAGTTGGCGGAGGGAACGACAATGGAGAAGACGGCAGGCGGCAGGAACGGCGGCGGCGGCGGCGGCGGAGACTCTCCCGGGGCTTCGGAAGTCCCCGCGCGCGGCGCACGGGGAGGGGGGGGGGGGGGCCCCGCGCGAGGTCCGCAGGGGGTTGTCGAGCCCCGGGGAAACAACGCGCTCGCTCCGCTGGCAAATCGGTGGGCGTGAACGATTTCTTCGACATTAACTAGTCGCGCCTTATATTGTGATCTAAATGATGTATGGTTTGGTGTTTTGCGAGCAGGATAATGGATACACATATCCATGTGGTATTTAAAATATAAGTTTTAAATCGCAATAAATTTGAGCGTTTGGTAAGTCCATATTTTTTGCTTTCTCGCCCTTATTTAAATTTACAAATTAATTAAATCTTTGCCAAACAGTTGAAACTAATCCGAGACGTCGTTAACAGATACGTAGGGTCTTGGGCATTATGAACTTTTTATGATTTCTCGCGTTTGAGGTATTCAGTGAATTTAATTTTTGAATTTCAGAACTTTACTTAAACAAAGGTGAATACCAAAGATGTGATTCGTGAGGTAGTGGACCGTGAGAAATATAAAAATATTGCAGTGTACTTATTACAGTGTGCATCAGTGCTATTTCTTGAAATAAGTAACAATAAAGAGGTTGGTGAACATTAATTGAGAATTTTGGCAGGAACAATTGATTGAAGGTGAAATAAACGAATGAAGTAGGAAGCTGAATGGTCATCAATTTTATACAAGTATTTTTTCCATCACAAATGAGTTGTAATGCAGAAACAGGATAATATATTCAAAGTAACTGCAAGGCAAATTAAAATATGCATAGGCTAAAAAAATACGACCTCCGTAAAGACCCTCTCTCGTTGAAAAAGTCTGCTGAGAACGATTGACGCTGCAGTTCGGTGCTAAAAACGCTAATGTGTTGAATGAGAATGAGGAGTGTTTAGGAACGATGTAAAACCATTTAAAGAATGTGAATCTTCAATACGACGAACATTAGGTTATTGGCAGAGAGTGTCTAAAAAAATCCTTATTCTAAACGAAAAACGAAAAATTAGACATCTCTTTGCAACCATATTGGCTATACAATAAAAACAATTATTAGTTATTAATAATGTGCGTATGTATACATTTGGTTTTGGGGTCGGATTTTTCTGAATTTTGCCAGATCGCGGTGGTCCCAGGCCTGGTCCCTGTTTTTATTTATTTTCCACGTGGAGGGGGGGTAAGGGAGACATGTCGCGAGCACGAAGTATTCCCGTCACCGTGTCCCGCATACTTGGCTTGCCTGAGCTTTTAATAGCGTTATACAACTATAGAAACTGAGACCATTTGTATTACAAACCTACAACTTCATTTTTACCCCTGCCATGAATCGAATCGCCAGCCGCCTCACTGAAAGTTATCAAGCTGTCCAGAGCCGAGGAGCTATTAGTAATATTACTACTAATAATTTATTAAAAGAAGACTACTTAGTACAATGATTGTATATTACGGCCGAGGATTACACAAAATAGTCTACTGACTTGCCCAACAACCAGAACATCCTGTAATATAATCACACAGCCAATTCAAACGCATTGGAAAGTACCTAATGCTAAACGTGTGTATCCTGCGCGCCACAAACCAATTACTGTCATTAAAGTATTTACCAAAGCCGCAGCGAACAGGAGTCGAACAGAAGAACAAAAACACGCGCATGAAAATTTAACCGTTTCACCGGAGAAGCCCAAACACGGTCAAAAATCTGCAAAACATTACCATGGAAATCCAACTATCTCATCAACTTAATCCAAACACAGTCAAAAATTTACCCGCCAACCGGCGGACGCACACGGTGCATCGCTTTTTATGGAGTCTAAATAAACTGCGCCAGATCAAAGCTCACCAACGCCCACCAACAGGGCCGGATTTGCAAGTGCAGACGCCCCCGGGCGGTCCACTGGTCGGGCAGGTAACGAAAGTCTCGTTGGCAGTCCGACAAAAAAATACCCCAAAATGGTAAGGATGTGATCAATATGCGATAGTACAAGTTCAAAGGCTATACAAATACACTGTCCTCAGTGTGTTTTGAGCAGAAAGTTTTGTAGGTTTTAACATTATCAACAACTAGTAGGAACCCGTGCGATATAATCGATATAATCGCACGGGGGAGTATGAAGCCGTAGTCAGGTTTATTGTATTTTAACTTTTCTTCTAAACTGAATTATAGTAGATTATTTTCCTAATTTTGCTTCATATATATATTTCTCCAGCTCCACAGGGAGCTTTGTGACCTAACTATTTTTGCCTAATGCATTTGTTGAAGGTATTTCACTGTTGGATTACACTTCTATATGATTGGCATTGTTTAGCAGAAAACAAATTTGAAAACAATGACCCAATGTTTTATTCACTTCAAGACAAACATTAAAATGTGCACAGTTGTTAATAACGTTTCAGAAAAGTAAACATACAAACTTCAGTAATCACTTGATTTAAAGAGGTCTATTAGGTAAAACATTTTTCATATTAAATTTGGCACTTGTACACATGAAACTGTATTCTGAAAATTAAAAGAAAATCTGGAAAAGTGTAAGTATATTCAGAATGATTGAGGTGGACCAAGTTTTACATACAAATGTTGTCCTAGGTTCGAGTCGTGACGGCGGCAGGATTTTTGACACTAGCTTTTCTGCTGGGTCGAATCCAGTCGCTGTCTGGAGGAGAATTCTAGTGTCCGGCTGCTCTGATCGGTAGTTTTCCGTGGTTTCTCCGATCAACACCAGGGGAATCCCGGAGCATTACCCTACCAAACGGGCCACGGACCGCGCGCGATCTTTCCTTCCACTTCTTTGTCCTATCCTCTCCCCCTTACACACTCACTTACACTAACATGCACTACACTACCACATATTCCGGGAGACCGGTCGGGAGCTTAGAGTTTGTCCCGGCTGGGGCGGTGCCCCGCTGGTGGGAGAGTCATGGTGAGGGGGAAACCCCACCAGCCGACGATAGGTCGGCGCCGGATCTTGCCATCCACCGTGGGAAGATCACTGCCATCTCCCGAGAAAAAATATGCACTACACTAATGGGACTAATGACGAGAGCAGTTGACGCGTCCGAAAACATGAAAAAATCAATCAATCAATCAAGAGGAGTGTAATATAGTGAAAAAAATAATACTCTGATTTAATGTCACAAACTCTCTTAGCCCACCGAAAACGACTAAGATTTCAATTTCATCTCTCAAGATAGTAAGCTTGCACTCCAACCTCCTACATCCCTGTATCTTACACCCTGAAAGAAAGAAAATATTTCAGTGATTGTAATGATAACAAACTTTAAATTATACGTGCCGTCATTGGAGACATCCACCTTTCAAACAACACTTATGCTGAGATAGACTGAGTAGTTCATCCGTAAAATGGATATTTACACAACACGTTTTAGAAGTAATACCGTTTTAGAAGTATTACATTAGTTTTTACAAATTTATCAAATTGTGAAATGTTTGATTTGAAATTTCATATCGCGAATGTAAAGGATTCTAAATAGCGACCTTAAATCTTAGACCTTGTTTCTCAGCTTACACCCTAAAATCCAATCTAAAAGCCAAAGGGAACCAATACCCAAGACAAGCCCCCTCCAAACCCCTGTTGCGCCGGCGCTACCTAATGGTGTGAGCCCGGTAAGTGCCGTGGCGGCGGCGCGGGATGGCGCGGGAGATCGAAGCCGGGGCCCCCGGAGGCGGCGCGGCGCGTGGCGTGGAGGAGTGTGGCGCGGCGCGGGCCGCCGCCCCTGCCGGGCTCCCTGCGGGCGCTTAGGCTAAGCGGCGGCGATGGCGCGCGCGCCCGCGGGGCCCCGCCCCCCGCCGGCCGCGAATTAGCCCACGAACACAAAGAGAATACAGAACCGCTGTATTAGCATAAAAGAATCAAGCGTGTGTTAATTAGCTGCCTCGAAAGTCGGTGTGCGGTTACAATTTGCGGGTGTATAATTTGCGAAATAGATGGTATTTATTGATTTGGAGTGCGTTAACTACTATGGTCAGCAGTCTCGTACATGCAGTTCAAGTTATTTCAGGAAGATGGCCGAGTTCCTTCTCCTCTCAAACATGAGATCCTGCGCGTCGGCATGCAGGGTCGTCATGCAATACGTCCGCATGCAGGGATTTCCCCCTCCAGTCATCTCCCCCTCGTGGGGAATCGCCCTTAACTGGGAAGACTCCCTGAGTCCCGACTGGCCTCTCGATGTGCATGGTAGAGTATTACGTGTGTGTAGGTAATGGGAGGCAAAGGGACAAGGAGAAGGAGAGGTGGTAGATGGAAGATGGTATTGATAAACTACCGATCAGAGCAGCAATCCGCAAGAATTCTCCTCCAGACTGATTGAATTCGAAACGATAATGTATCAATAAACTGGAAAATAATTTTGTGTGTGCCTTCAAATTACAGGTCAAACTCTACGGAGGTACGATTCGGTCGGCAAGCAGTTATTCTGGACAGACGAGCCTTGAAACAATCATTTTGCCGTTATATAATCCATATTTCTACGCTTATGCCAATAAAATATCAGGGTATTGATGTTCCGTTGGGAAAATCTTTATATTGAATTCCTTGCGCTTTTTGGTTTATTGTTTTATGTTTGGTGTATTCTAGTTGAATCATAGCAATTCCCTTTTTTTATTTTGCCATAGTTCCTGTTTTAATTACGTTAAGTAATTACCAATCAGTGTTCTATTGAATTTTAAATAAATATGTTCACTTATTAACTCGCGAATAGTGCTAGACAAGCAATGAAAATCTAATCACTTTTTACGATTTACAAGTTAGATTTTTGAAAGTTATTGGTCGAATTTACATGGTAGATTACGTTTTTTCTATAAATAATTTGTTTATTTAGAAAAAGCAGTTGTTTTCGTCATTCATTAGAAATGTATTCTAGGGAAATGAATGGCAGTTGGGATATTTGAAACATCACATTTTCATAAAAATTTGCCTTCCCCTATCAGTATTTACAAACTCATTCAGTCACTTAGTGTACAAACACACAGTTTGCTTTTCACCAATATATATTAATAAATATTTTGACTGCCGGCATCGTTCACCGTATTGGCTGATTCAGCTTTTACCTGAAGATCAATTCTTTTTAATCCCCATATTTTCCATCCTTGACTTTCACGATTATGATTTTACGGCCGGATGTCCCATCTGGCGCCAACCACAGGGTACAAGCACATTACATATAGACAATACTAACAATCACTAAACACGCACAACCATGCCTGAGGCCGGGTTCGATCTCATGTTCCTTTTGGTCCGAGATCGCCTCAGCACTACTGCCTTAGCAATCTCGGCTACCTGGATAGGCTTTAATGAACCAATAATTTTCCATGCCTTTTATTGTTGATTTTTAAAACGTTTAAACATTGCGGTAGCATTACATGTTTTATTGCATATTGTAATTTTGTAGTTTTTCTTAAATTTTGTGTATTTTATTTTTAATATTTTACAGTGTAATTCGAGTCATCGTGTCTCCCTTACTTGGCTATGACACTCTTTCAATCACAAAATATACTGCCTATTAGCCCTCTGTAGCCACAACAATATAACTTCAAAACTCAAATATGACTGACGTGAATTAACAACATATTTCCAAACAAATAAAGGTGGAACCAGGTTTAGTTACATGTAAAACACTCTAAATGACAACTCGCCTTTCTAAAGGAAATAGAGCAGAAGTTGATATCTCGAACTCCAATGAAAAAAAAAAATTTGAAGAACATCGAGTCCTCGAGGTCTGACTAACAGTGCATCGTGTAATACTATAAACGCGGCGGTTACTGCAGAAATCTCGTGTAAAACCATGCGGATGGGTGTATAGAAGTAATATTCCACAATAAAAAGTTTTGCCAAGCGGCTCTCTGCAGCCCACCGCCCCTGGGGCGTCGCCTTTGTTCCGCTTCCGCCTTCGGCCCCCACACGCCCACGCCCAGAAGCCGTTCGTATCTCCGCTCTCCTCCGCGCTTCCGCCGGCGCCACCGGTTGCCGGGCCGGGTTACGCGTGCGCCCCCGACTGCCTTCGTCCCAACTCGCTGCCACACCTTGCAATCGGTTCCTGCCCTCCCCAAGCCCCCCCCAAGCCTCCCCCCAAGCCCCCCCCAAGCCCCCCCCAAGCCTCCACCCCAGCCTCACCAAGCTCCCAAGCCTCACCAAGCCTCCACCCACAGCCTCCACCCACAGCCTCCACCCACAAGCCTCCACCCACAGCCTCCACCCCTCACCAAGCCTCCACCCACAAGCCTCCACCCACCAAGCCTCCACCCACAAGCCTCCACCCACAAGCCTCCACCCACCAGCCTCCACCCACAAGCCTCCACCCAAGCCTCCACCCACAGCCTCCACCCCAGCCTCCACCCACAAGCCTCCACCCACAAGCCTCCACCCACAGCCTCCACCCACAAGCCTCCACCCACAAGCCTCCACCCACAAGCCTCCACCCACAAGCCTCCACCCACAAGCCTCCACCCACCAGCCTCCACCCACCAGCCTCCACCCACCAGCCTCCACCCACAAGCCTCCACCCCAAGCCCCCCCCAAGCCTCCACCCACAAGCCTCCACCCACAAGCCTCCACCCACCAGCCTCCACCCACCAGCCTCCACCCACCAGCCTCCACCCACAAGCCTCCACACACAAGCCTCACACACAAGCCTCCACACACAAGCCTCCACCACAAGCCTCCACCACAAGCCTCCACCCACAAGCCTCCACCCACCAGCCTCCACCCACCCGCCTCCACCCACCAGCCTCCACCCACAAGCCTCCACCCACAAGCCTCCACCCACAAGCCTCCACCCACAAGCCTCCACCCACAAGCCTCCACCCACAAGCCTCCACCCACAAGCCTCCACCCACAAGCCTCCACCCACAAGCCTCCACCCCAAGCCTCCACCCCAAGCCTCCACCCCCAAGCCCAAACCCCCAAGCCTCCACCCACAAGCCTCCACCCACAAGCCTCCACCCACCAGCCTCCACCCACAAGCCTCCACCCACAAGCCTCCACCCACAAGCCTCCACCCACAAGCCTCCACCCACAAGCCTCCACCCACAAGCCTCCACCCACAAGCCTCCACCCCCAAGCCTCCACCCACCAGCCTCCACTCACCAGCCTCCACCCACCAGCCTCCACCCACAAGCCTCCACCCCAAGCCCAAACCCCAAGCCTCCACCCACAAGCCTTTACCCACCAGCCTCCACCCACCAGCCTCCACCCACCAGCCTCCACCCACCAGCCTCCACCCACAAGCCTCCACCCACAAGCCTCCACCCACAAGCCTCCACCCACAAGCCTCCACCCCCAAGCCTCCACCCACAAGCCTCCACCCACAAGCCTCCACCCACAAGCCTCCACCCACAAGCCTTCACCCACAAGCCTCCACCCACAAGCCTCCACCCACAAGCCTCCCCACCCACAAGCCTCCACCACAAGCCTCCACCCACAAGCCTCCACCCACAAGCCTCCACCCACAAGCCTCCACCCACAAGCCTCCACCCCCACCAAGTCTCCTCCCGTGAGCCTCCACTCCCTACGCCTCCACCCCAAGAGGCCTCCCAAGCCTTTCCCCCAAATCCTTCAAATTCCACCCAAACCCTCTCCCCAAGCCCACCCTCAAGTCTTCCCATCCTCCTTCTCCACCCCACCTTCATTCCGCAAACTCCATTCCAAGTCTTCCCCGAAACGTCCATCCTCATGCCTCCATCATCTACCTCACCACACCATTCAACCATCTCATGGAACCGCCGAATGCCAACACCTTTGTCTTCGTTTTGCGAAATTTTTCATCCCTCGACATCCTGCTCTTGCCTACCCACCCTTTTTGGACGCTCCATTTTTAATTTTCCACCTATTGCCTTCTCGTTCACGTCGATTGAAAGATTGTAAATCGAGCAGAAATTTGATCGTGATATTTTTCAAGCAAGGGACGTGCGTGGTATTGTAAAAACCATACATGGCTTCTTTGTATCAGAAAACAGGTGAAATAATACTGCAATGCATGATAACGTTAGTATCTTATTAATTATCATTTTTCTTTCCTTTCTTCGTAATAATATCCTCTTACTTATATTTTGCATACATTACATTTTCTCACATTACTGAAATCCTTTTGTTCAGTTTCTTTGCATTTTTTCCACCGTGGATGTGAATTTAGTTTCTTTATATTTGTGGGTTCATACTTCTTCTGCTCACTTACATTAATCTTCTTTGGATTAAAAAATTCTTCCATTTTTTTATTTCCAAGCGGTCGCGTAATTTCCGAACCCGTTAATTTCTTCTCAAATCTCTTTCTTCCTTTTTCTAGCGAAATAAATCTAGAATATGAATGCCTGAGCTATTTTGATATTTATTACTCTAATCTCCTTCCCGTCGTTTTCTTGAACATTTTATTTTTTTCATTGTTTTATTTCCCAGTACACACCACTGTTTTTGCAGTTATAATTTGTCTAGCTCAAGAAATCTTGAGGAAATCTGATCATTTTCATTGTTTCAATTCACTGTTTGTATTTACAAACGTTCCAGAATTCACATAATTTGCAAGTATTCAACGGTGCTACTAAGCTATCGTAATCTAATTGCGCGATTATGAACGGCTTGCATTTCAAAAACATGGGCAATCACTGTGAAAAGATTACAGTTGCAATCCGTCACTTGCCAAATAGTCCACATCCAATTCGATTCCAGGAATTCATCATTAGACACGAAATTCCAATCAGATCACATCCATTCCATAGCTTATATTAACATTCCTAATAAATTATTAAATTATCTCACCAAAAGTGATAATTGGAGTACTTTTTTACTTATATAATAATAATAATTATAACAAACTTTACTTTTGGGCATTTCAATGAATTAAAAACGTTAAAAAAGTATGCCCTTTTTACCTACGTGTACACGTATGTGTGCGTGTACTGTATACTTTGATACGCAGTAATACAAAGTATGAATTTTCCGGCATCTTCTTAAAAAATACAATATTGAAGATAAAAGAGTTTTTCTCCACATGAAATTTGTTGTCCACAATTAGTTCTTGAATTAATGACATGTTCATTGTTTTGCTAGTATGGTAGTGTTTCCGCAGAATGTTAAGTAAAATATAGATAATATTAAATATATTTTTCGGTTAGTTAACTAAATATATTCATTAATTCCATGAAAAATTGTTGATTATCACTATGCTTATTGCATGCGTGCTAAAATTCAGTGTGCATTTAAAACTCCACAACAACTGATGAGAACTCAGAAAAATGATCAAAATCGCTTAATTATGTCTCTATAGCAGAGACCAAGCCAAGGTGATTCCAGTCAGCCATGACTCATGACAAATGTACATCTCCAATAACATAATCGAATTAATTTTCTCTAACTATACGCGTTATCCAAAGCATATTTCCCCTAGCATCCCATTACATATTTCTACTTTTTGTAGGACGGCAGAGACCCTGCAACAGAGCTCCACCACTCCCTCTCCTGAAACCGTGACCCCTGGCGAAGGCCGAATGTAAATTCGGAGCATTTTATTGCTACCCACTGTCACGTCAGTGCCTACCCTAACATCATATAACCTGTGCACGCCTCTGAAACCTCCGTTGTTAGAGACCGATTCCACTTATGGAATGAAATTGCAAATTGTTATACTGGCTACGCTACAGCACCCAAGGCAAGTCATACCTCACCTCGCTCACGAGAAAAAAATGTGATTTTTTCTTTTTCTTAGAACTTTTCGGTAAAAAATGGCTACACTCTACAACCCAGCGGAGTATATCTTAAACCAGTCACTACGCTAAAACACTTGCGAGCTCTGTCGCTATGAGTTCACCTGAATGTAAGGCCCTCTGCAACAACACATAAACGAAAGACATGGTAGAAAATATCAGCGCCTAGGACAGGACTCGAACCCATGACTCTTAGTATCCTGCCGCTATGCGCTCTTATAAATGTTTCCTGACGCATCACGGAATGGCGATTCGCGACTGTTCAAATGCAGAATTTTCCGCGTGAACCCCGCGAAAACGAAATGAGCATGGCTTCATATGAAAGAATGAAACAAAACCATTACCAGTGGAATAGAGGAAAGTTAAACCTGACGGCTTGAACTGTTCTGACGATTTCATTGGTCGAAGCAATGTACTATCTTCGTTTGTTTCATTCAAAATAATAAGATAAAAGATAAAAAATAAAAAAATATCAATGAGGCAAAAATTGTGGATTTTTAATCGTCGGAGAAAATTGCGGAATTTGTGACTATCGGCGCGGATTGGTAATTGAACCTCAAAAATTCGGAAGAAAATGCAGAAATCGCGGAATCTAACAACACTGGCTCTTAGCCACCTCCGGCATTTAGGTTGTTTTGTGAATTCTGACGGTACTTCTTTAGTTGAATCTGCGGGATATCTTACATTAATTTCTTCCCTTGAATTATTCTCTGATAATTCAAGCACCAGGCATTTCAGACAGAGCAATTTTTCATTAGAACAAGCCCGTTGATAACTTCTTTCAGGTAGGTATAACATTGAATGAAACATGTAAAATGTTGTCTGGAATATACATCAAGTTGTACAACAAATTACAAGCGTATGTTTTGAGATTCTGCGCTGGTGATGGAATGTGTATGTAGTTATTTAGATATTGTATTACATGGACGAATCTCTATGATCTAAGTAGTAATAATAATAATAATAATAATAATAATAATAATAATAATAATAATAATAAAATAATAATAAAATAATAATAAAATATAATATAATAATAATAAAATATTAATAAAATAATAATAGTAATAAAAATGTTCGCAGTTTGCTTCAATTCCTTAACATTCGGATCAACTTTATTATAGGAAGCGACTTTATTCGGGAAGTAAACATTTTTTTCATGTTACCGAATATCCTACAAATGATACTACTCTTAATTATATGTATTCTGTTTTTAGATTAAATATTGAGCCATTACATTTCTAGAAACTGTATTATCTTAATCAATTTCTAATATTACAGTTCATATTTATAAAATCAAAAAGTAAGAAAATTATAAAAATTTGCATTACCTGTTCGCATTACATGCAGTGTCATTTTTAGTCCCGCCGAAGAAGGTTAAAATGTTTTATTTTGGTAAATTTTATGACGTGCAATCAACCCCTTACGTTCACGCGACGTCTAACAGTATAGGGTTACGATCGTTTCCTTGTAAGCAATGGGTCAACTAACTCTCTATGCAAGCAAGAAGAAGGAAGCTTTTTAGTGACATCTTTGACCCACTAACATTTAAGACCGGAACCGGTAGAAGATAAGGTCACAATGCCTGACGGCAAACATTTCGTAAGGCAGAATAATTCTCGCACTTATTTTCTCTCTTCATTTATTGGTTCACTTCTCTTTTTGGACGGTTTCTTCTACATAAAGCATGAGTCATTGCAAATACTTGTGTAATAATAAAAATTTGAAACTTCCTTGATCTATATTGTCAAGCGTTAGTGACAAACGTAAAAGCAATAACTTTCAGGAGTTGATTCATATAATTCACGGCAACAACTTACGGTGGAACGTGACGGTAATTATAGGATTAGAAGGTTGCGTGTTTGATACAGGTCAGGAAGCAGAAATTTGATGGATGTGTTTAAGAGATTATGTGGCGCTTGCCACAATCGTATTCGTAGTTGGACTGCTCTGATCGGTGGGTTCCCTTATCACTTCTAGTTAAATACCGGAGCAGCATCCTATACACGGACTCACGGGTCGGGCGCTCACATCTCTTCCTTTCCTCAATTGTCTTCCTTTCCCAATAACTGCCATTCCTTTCCTTTCACCCTCACAACCGGTATAAGCATATAAAATAAGCTAAAATATTTAAAATTCATATTATCAATAAACACACTCACAATTTGGCTAGATAATAATGTTGATGAAATGAAAACGACGATTTCCAAATGAACTGAATGACATAAATTTTATAAATGTATTTATTCGTGAAATCGTTATAGTAAATGTAGCGATTACTTCAATAATAATAGGCCTACATCTAAAAATGTATCGGGATTAGGCTTTTAAATATGTCCAACCCGTGATGATAGCGTCCCAGTTGCAAACTTTAAAATAAATTCCTATTTCATATATCTCTTCCCTGACCTTGAATCGATCAGGCAAGAACTTCTGAGCAAACTGCTTCTGGTTAACGTGATCCTGAAACACCACCCAATTCATCTTAGTGGAGGCTTGCGCAATGTTACGCAGAAACGCATCCCAATCCACTAATACTTCAGAAATTCATGATTAACGTACTGCCCAACGTACGGCACGTGCGTACGTTACTGCTCAACTTTCGGCGTGTTTTGACATTTCCTTCTTCCACGAACACTAGCCATATACTTATCCGATGGCAAGTTGACGGTATTCTCATACGTGTAAATAGGCTTTAGTGCCTGACTGTGACTTCAAAATAACTGCCTTTCTTATCATTTCATGAGGTCGCACCACGCAACGACACGCAATGCCGATACAGCCGTTAAGCCGAGATTGAGCGATTACGACAGTTTCGATTCTTGTTTTGCGCAAAGATTTCTCAGGGAGATAAAGGCCGCTTCCGAAACAGCGAAAGCAACCCACTGAGAACGATCGATGATAGAATGCCTTTCGTCCAGCTCTAGTGTTCTGTTGCAACTTTCATTTATTAATAATATTTGAATAATAATCACTTGGATAAATTATTACATGACTAAAATGTATGTTTAAAAATGTTTATCTCTCTCCTGAATCTAGTGTCTATTTATGCACTTGTTCCATTTGGATCATTCATCTCACATCTTCAATTGGTTCTACAGCTCTCTAACGTGCTTTATTCGCATTATAGTTTATAGCTGAGTTTTCCAATCATGTCGGTACATTTTTTGTGGAGGGATGCAATTGAAAAGCAAACCATCAATTAATTTTAATCGTCTTCTCGCGCATCAAACGGATTAAATACAAACAGTAACTAGTAGCAATTTTGTTTTGTAGGATATAAATTGTTACTAATTCAATGAGTTATTATTTATTCTTCATTTACACTCCGTGAACTCTAATACGAAAGGCAAACTTATGGACCGATTAGTAATTCTGTGCGTAAGTACGGCTGTCCCAACTTCAGAAACGATGCATCAAGTTGCCTTTCCATTTTATCTTTAAATTAGAATGTTACAACTTTATCAAGCACAGTTTTTAAATGTTAGCTAAATCCGCAAACTCCTGCTTCTAAAGAATTTGTTTTCAAGATAACGTAACTGAAAACGCAGTTAAACTGTTTCAATTGTTATCAAAAAAGTTGAAAGAGAAATATTGGCAGGGAGATACTTTTAGAAAACAACGAAGAAATGGTGGATTGTTTCTTCTTATTTCTCCGACAACCCAGTCCAATTACCTTTACCTAAAAAGACCTGGATAAACATAGTTGTACCAAAATCTTCCTACATAATAAAAGGTGGGGCAATGGGAGATCAACCCGGTCCTCAAGTTTGGAAAGGGCGCGAGATTAGGAGCGAAAGATTGTTCTCGGTGTGAGGAACATTGTTTAAGGTTATTAACGAGAATTCACCAGGAAATATACAAATAAATCATGAAGACGACCATACAATAGATGGACGTAAAGCAAGAATATAAAGAAAAATCGGAAAAGATGGGGAAGGAATATATGCCTCCGAGCCGCCTGCAGGCTTTGAAAGGAACACCAAAGATTTTAAAGATAATGTTTTAAAACCTCATTCACAATTAAACAAACATAAACTTATCGTGAATGCCAAATCTTGGTGTCGTATTATCTGACCATTCAGAATGATAAATACACAAATAAATGTAAATATAAACACAGGAAGAATCCGCATAAATTTGCTTACTACAAGCTTTCACATCGGTATTAACCTGATTGGACATCAAAATACTACCATGTAATGCGATCAAAAACTAACTAGCTCATTTATTAGAGGCCAGTGCACTTTACACGAGCATACATTTCTTAGCATTTCTCTTTAAATACTCCCAGGAATCACTCATTTTAAATAAATTTTAAGAAATTATTCTGCTATATCATAATTGCGTTCATTTGACTTATTATCGTTCGACTGAATGAATGAATACCCCATTTTAAAGCGGGATTTTATTGTACAATTTATTATATTGATAAATGACCATGTTAATGTTTACGTTCATTTCAATAGTAAATACGTTGTTTTAAAAATCACATGTTACGTCATCATGTTTAGGTTAACGTTTTCACTTTCATTAAAATTAACTATTCCACTGGTAATAATGTTAGCAGAGACATTTTATCAGGTACCGTTGAACGGTCACGAAAGCCGTAAAATAATGCGATGAGCTCAGAGAACGCATAAGGAATAGAACAGGTAGTGTGTGGAATCCAGGAAGAGGTAAATTGTTTATTCTTAATTCCTGGTCACTTGAATATTGATCCATTGGCCCGCCCCCGACCTCCGAAATTGTTGGGAATCTTTTAATTGACACATTTAAGCTTCCAGGGTTGCCAGACAATTTTTACTTTAATATCAGTCGCCAGGGAAGCGCCACAACGACGATCTAAGTAATATTTATTAAAATTTATTCATCCTTCCAAATTTGAGGTCGTAATAGGATGAAAATTGCCAAATGATTAAATTTCGCTGCGCGATTAGGCAGTGTTAGATAGTTAGAAAGATTTATTAAAAGCTTAATGTAAGAAAAGATTGAGCTAATACGCGATGCCAAACATTAAAATTCGTTAAATTTGTTCTAATTTATATCTCAATTACTGCTGTACGTACATTTTTATCTTAGTGTTATTGGACATATACTTTATCTAAAAGATTCACTTCACTTCCCTTTCCTTTAAATTACTGCAAATTTAAAGAGAAATATTAAAAAAAGACAAACAAATATCCCTTCCTTATACTTTGTAGAACCGCTTCGACAATTTATTTATTAAATAAAACTATTATTTTCCTCCTTGTCTTTTTTCCCGTTTCTACGGGCATGCGGTAATGGGAGCGGGCTCAGTAAATTGGATGGATTCTTCACCCTTCGAAAATGGTCGCGCCTTGGCCGTGGTGGGGCCCGCGCTCTGGGGGCAGGAGGCGAAAGCTGTGGCACCGTGCCGTCCGCAGGCCGCGCCCCGCGCTGCGCGTAATCGGCCACCGCTCTGCCGCACGCAACGCCCGCGACCTTTCCTTATCGGCCCCGCTGGCGTGCGCCTGCCCCGACGCACGGGGGGCACCGGCGCCAAAGATAATCTTGACGCAGCCCTTCTCGCGTCGGCCCGGTGGCCGACATCGCCAAGGCAGTAGGGTGGACCGAAGGGTCGCGGGTTCGAGTCCCGCCTCGCACATGGTTGTATTTGTGTTCGCCCTTTCACCCCTTATCGTCACCATTATGTATTAAATCCTGTAAATTAGCTAGTAGTAGGATACAAGAGTGTGAGAGGTTGTATGCTCAAACGTGAATGCCCAAAACGTTATGTATTACAATTAAAAAAGAGTTCAAACCCCTGAAAGACAAAACTGCCGAACAGGAAGAAAATAAATATTATATTATAGCCCTTCTCGCGCGGTTTCGTGATTCCAAACCCTACAAAATAAAGTCCACCGCACTGCCCTAGCTTTCCCATGGTGCATATCTAATGCTCAAATTCGCAATGATTTAAAAATTCCCTTCAATCGCCCAGCACATCGACCGCCTCTCCGAAAGATTCTACAAGCTTTAGAATCTCCCCTTCCAACCGACTTTATCACTAGGAAAAACCACTCATCCTCATCTAAACTGCAGCCCGTCCAGATTCCCCAAAAATAAATTCCGTCCTCCGTAATTCCTACGCATTCTGCACATCATAAGCCCCGTTATCTCGCCCATTTCACAAGTCACCGCACTAACTCTCAAGCACCACAACCTGACTTCCCGTTGAGGAGCCCAGTGAGATCATCCCCCTTCTTATTTTGTCTGTATATTATAGCATACCTTGTATAATCAAACAATTCTATAAAGTGGCTATGTACGCTGTATCAGAAAATTGTTAAATAAAAAAAGGTTTAGTGATATTTCGCGAATATTTCTCCGTATTCGACCTGCGGTTTAGTGATCATACCGCTCACTTTTTCACCTGTGGATACCGGGGTTCATACCCCTGTCGATCCATGTGGAATTTGTGGGAGACCAAGCGAGTTCGCGGTAGGTTTTGTTGCAGTTGTCTCGTTTCCTGAGCTCCTCATTGCTCTTTCATTCAAAATATATAATCTTCATCATTATTACATTCATTATATTATTATCCTCATTCCATTGCCATTCATCAGTCCATCAAAAAAATTCATTACAGAGATAGCCAAAAGGCTAGGAACTGAGGATCTTAAAAATGTTTGTAACATAAGGGTACACTCATTTTCCGCACATGCAATGTATACGAATTTCTGCGCAATCCAGCTGCATTAAGAGCATTTCCAGTGAGTTATTTATTTCAATTCTTCACACACTCACGTTTTTTTCTGCGTTGATCAGAGAAATCGTGACAGGTTTGTAAATATTTCCGTTACATCAAATAAAAATCGTACTTCTTTTGATAAAAAAATCTCCACTTTTCGATACTTTCCCTTTCCATCTTGGTATTTATAAATACACAGAAGACGGGAAAGGAAAAATTAAGCGTCTTAATTATGTATTGTCGTGCCGTAGCACGACACCAGAGTACTTACTTCTTTATTACGAGTGTCTGCCGCCTTTTGAAAAACAGAAGGGGAAGAAACCACATAAAAAAGGAAGAAATAATGCACATTATTTGTAATATTTTGTTATCAAAATGTGTGCGGTATAAAAATGCAATATATTGGTATCAAAGCAAAATAAACATAATTCCATGAATTTTCTGATTGACAGAAGAGTAATAATATCTCAAAACACCAATTGTAAAAACAATCTAAATACATACTGGTTTCCACCATTACATTTCACAGACATCTAGAAAACATGAAATCATAAGTCTAAAAAAGAAATGTTAGTATTTAAAATAAAAATTTTACGAGAATTCTTGACAGTACAAAAATGTGACGAAAAAGTTATTTAAGATGGAGGACACATCTGATTCAATTTTCTTAAAATGTTCCCAAATGTGTCCGCCATGTTTTATTGGAGCGTGGAAAAAGCATAGTAATTGGTTGTTAATAAATTTTTAAAACGCTGAAATGAGGTACTTCTCTTATTTTACCAGAAATACCCCACAAAAATCGAAAATAACAAAAGGAAAGTTGCCAATAAACATTTCATTGTGTCTTTATCATAAACGAATACGGTGTCTTTGTTCGTAACAATTTCTGCTTATACTACAACTTTCTGGTGCTTGCACGCTCTACCCCTCTCCAGCGCAAGTGCTGTTTAAAAGTAGAGTTATGGACTCTATTCCCCGGGGCATCTTTGCCTGTACAACGGCGGAAGGTCATGCCGGCATGGAGCTACAGCCTCATTACCATCGGCACTAATGGGACGCAAAGTGGCGAACAATCCCCGCCGCCACTTTTCTCCCCCAAAAGCCCTCCAGAGCTCGCTTAACACTCTCATCTGCCTAAGGCTGAATCCATCCATAATGCGCCACATACCCGCGTCGCCCGCCAATGCCCAAGTGGACACTGGTTGCGCCTGGCAGCCGGGGCCGCCAGAAGGTTGCGAACTGCCAGTTTGGCGAAAGGCCAGCGTGCGTTTGCAACGAAGCGAAAAGACATAAAGAAGCGCTTTATTTATTTTCGGGAATCGTGTAGCAGTTTACTCGGTGGAACCGGACCGGACCGCCGCCGCTGGTTGGGCCGGCCGACATTCTCCGCTTCGGACCACACAGCGCCGCGCCGCGAAGTTAAATGGGGGTGGCCCCAAATGGAAGGCAGAAGAGGCGAGCGAACGCGCGGAAGAGCGTGGGCGGGGCATTGAGAAAACTGTGAGAAATTCTACTCGCAGAGAGAGAGAGAGAGAGAGAAGTAGGGGCGGGAGGAAAGGAAAAATAGTGGGAGACCGGGAAGTGAAGAGAAGCGTGAAATGAGAGAAAAATAGTGTGTGAAACGTATGTGTATATGTGCATGTGTGTGTGCATATGTGTGTGTAAATGTGTGTATATGTGTGTGCGCATGCATGAGCATGTATATGTGCATGTGTGTTTATGACGGTAGTCGGAGTGCGCGTGTGTTTGAATGTGTTTGTGTGTCTCTGTGAGGGAGGGAGGGAGAGAGATCAGAAAGATAGTGATGGCAGTTTTAGACAGTCATATGCAAGGGCGTTCCGATTGACGCAACGCAGAAAATGTTTTAATAACAAATTTTATTTAATATTACAACTACTTTAATTCTTTAAATCATAAAGAGACAATAACGCGTAAACAGACAGATGTATTACTGTATGAAGTAAGGGTATGATTATGCCCACACATCTGAATTATTGCTCTAATCTGGTTTGAAATATTGTATTTCTATTAATTGAATATCTAAGAGCGAAGGCGTTAAGCTTTATTTACGTTAATTCACGTACACTTCTAGATGTAAAGTAGATCTCCGGCCACCCAGTTTAGTTGGCACTGCAGTGACTGAGCCCCTGCAGTGACTGAGCAGTGACTAAGAGCACTGTTAAAATGGCAGCAGCAAATGGTCAGGCAAGGAGCAATTGCGATTGAGTGTAATGGGTAACTAGAAAAAAATAAACGTCCGAGTACTTCGCTGGCTTTGAAAATGGGACTTACGAGTAAAAGCATAATTTTTCTTGCTGGGATAACATTTACTATAAATTAGTAGAATGCAGACATTTACTAGAAGTCTGACGCGAAATACGTAAAGATGGCTGACTTACGACTAGCTCTGCTGGACACTTCGCACATTTCCTACAAATGCCAGCTAGACCATCCGCTGACAAATTCATAACGATGCCGATTAATTCCATATTGACACTGGTAGCGTTACCAAGAAGCAAAAGGCCTGCACGGACGGATCTCGGAATGTGATCAGAGTACAATAAGTAATGTATTTGTGAAAACCGACTGAGGTAGCTCAGGGCGTCAACTAATGTCACTGCAACGCCTCTGTCCGGGAGGTCCTAGGATTTGAGTCCCGACGGTGGCAGGATTTTCGACACTTACTAGAGAGATGGGTTGATTTCAGCTGATGTCTGGAAGAGAATTCTAGAGATTATTCTGATCGGATGTTTTCTGAGGTTACTCCTCTTTATAACAGGCAAATGCCGGATCAGTATCCAAACTAACGAGCCACGGACCGCACACATCTTTCCTTCCTATTCCTTGTTGTATCCTCATCCCTTACTTACTCACATTTACACTTTCATACGCTACACTACCACACATGTCGGGAGGCTAGTTGAGATCATAGAGCTTGTCGCAGCTGAGCCGTGCTCCGCTGGGGAAAGATACCTAGACGGGGAAACCCCGCAAGCCAACTTGTATGCTCGCACCGGATCTCATCATCCGGCGTAGCGAAGAACACCGCCACCTTCTGTAATGAAACATGCACTACACTTACGAAAGTAATGACCCTGTTCGTTGACGCACCCGGACGTTAATCCGTTGACGTTATGGATATGGATTGTTACAAATAATAAATATTTGTAACAATTGTATCTCTCATTTGCATACTTTGTATTGGGTCCAGTTCTGAATGTACTATACACATATGATCTACATATCACTGAGAATACCGTAACGGCTACATTCGCCGATGACACTTCCATAATGGCAACTGACAACGAACCAGAAGAAGCATCATTACTACTGCAAGCTCATCTGGACAAACTACAACTATGGTTCAATGCTTGGCGTATAAAAGTAAATGAAATTAAATCGAAACAAATCACTTTCACTATGAATAAGAGAACTTGTCCTCCCGTACAACTAAATCATCATGATCTACCGCAAGAAACACTGTCAAATACCTAGGCGTACACCTAGACAGAAAACTCACATGGAAAGCACATATTCAAACAAGGAATACAAATAAAATACAAACAACTATACTGGTTGCTAGGAAGAAACTCTGTGCTGGCTACAGACAATAAACTTTTAATATACAAGTTATTCTTGAAACCAATCTGGACATTCTGCATACAGCTCTGGGGCTCAACCTGCAGGTCAAATATTCAAACCATACAGAGATTCCAATCCAAAGTTCTGAGAGACATTGCTAGTGCTCCCTGGTACGTCCGAAACGATGTGCTACAAAATGATTTTAACATGCCAACAGTACAACAAGAAATTAAAAATTTTAGCCATAAATATGTCAGCAAACTAGAAAACCATCAAAATGTACTAGTCATAAACTAACTGGACAATAGTTTAGAAGTCAAAAGACTGAAAAAGTTCAAACCATTGGATTTGCCAAATATATTTTAAAATGACAATAGTGATAATACTGTGATAAAATCAACACCAAATGTTTTGTCAACATTACAAGTGTGTAATATGATAAAGGAAGATCACCAGTGGGCGACCTTTCCATGCAAGTTGTATTTTCTAACATCATATTTACTTATTGTCCTTGTTTTGAACAGATTGTAAATTTACAGATAAAAAAATTGCATACTTTGAAAAATATGTACACTACCGTAAATAAAAATTAATACTGTGGATCAGACACAACAAATTGTGTTAAAAAATAACGTGACCTTTCTCTACAAGAATGAATTCCGAGTGCAGATGAATTTTAATTGGAAATTAAATTTTGATTTGAATGTGTGATGATGTATTAAAATCACTCCGAATATTAGGGGATTATACGTAAGAAACATTAAGTTTAACATGACAAAAATTTAGTTACAAATATTTATTTATGCACCTGGGGCGTTATAATGATTCTAATGATAGAGCGGCGACAAAAAGCTTGAGGGACTTTAGCCCGGGAACTTTGTCACCCGAGAACATTAGAATCAGTTTACGCCCATGGTACATATATAGTTTTATTTTTATCTAATTTTAATTTTTTCTTATTTACTAGATGTTAACTTGACTCAGTTTGTCATTTCATATATTCCTCCCGTACTTCCCTCTCATAATACCCTCTCATAATTCCCTCGTAGGAGAAAATGCACCAACATTAAACTGTTTTCTTATATCTCTCGCCACTCATAATTTTTATTGCCACTTATTAATTATTAACCTTATATTACCTTCATATTCAATTATAATAACATACATTTCTATAAATTGTTAACATATCTCAAAGTGTGGCTTCTGTTATTAGAAGTATGAACTTTCAATGTGTGCGTCACACTCACTGAAATATGCACATGCATACACAGACTACTAGCTTCGCTTTCGCACACCCAGGGGCAATATTACTCGCTTGCACTCAAGCCCAACTTGCACAAGCGCTCCACAGGCCTTCGTAGACGACGGGAGTTTGCAAGCTTTTAAGCTGATGGAAGAAAGTTGACGGTAGATGGTAGGTGTCAAAACTGAGGTAAATTGCACACTGGCAAAAATATTACTGACAGGACGTAGACACGGGCTAAAGTGAATATGCTTCTATGTAAGCGATCTGATACTATGTCGAATACAAATACGGGAGAGAAAAAGTGAATAGTTGTTGTGAAAAGGTGAATACTAGCGAATAAATTAACTTTCAATTTGGTGATATCTGAGTATGTCAAGGCACGACCGAGTACGGCAGGAGTAAGGTACAATGAATGTGCAGATGGAGGACGAGAACGAATAGTGGAAGATAATGATATGTGAGAAAGTTGGAAACTGGAGGATGGAATGAAAGGTGGAGGGTTCAGTTGAAGATAAAGAATGGAGTTTAAGTATAATGAAATGTGTAGAAGATGTGTAGTGGGAAGTAGATTGTTCGATTGTTTTGCGATTCCGGGCGCGTCAACTGCTGTGGTCATTAGTCTCGTAAGTGTAGTGTTTTTCTTTTATTGCGGGAGGTGATAAACTCTAGCTGAATAGCGAGATCCGGCGCCGCTTATCATGTCGGCTTGCGGGGTTTTCCTCAACGATGTATCTCCAAATAGTCCGCCCCTGTCGGGATATACTCTAAGATTCTCTACTGGTCTTCCAACATGTGATAGTGTAGTTGGGTAATGTAGAGCATGTAAGTTTGTATAAATAAGTAAAGGGTGTGGGTAAGATAAGGAAGAGGAATGAAAGATCGCGCGCGGACCGTGGTCCGTTTGTTAAGGAACTGCTCCAGCATTCGCCTGATGTTGGAGAAACAACGAAAAACTACCGATCAGAGCAGCTGGTTGCTAGAATTCTTCACCAGACAGCGGCTGAATTCGACGTAGCTATCTAGCTAGTGTCGAAAATCTTGCCACCGTCGGGACTCAAACCCTAGGACCTCCTGGTCAATGGCACTGCAGGAACATCAGTTGATGCTCCGAGTCTAAATAAAGATGGGAGTAAAAAATGTGGATGGATGGTTGAAGAATGAGGATTGAGGGAGGAGCGTGGATGCATGTGGCCGTGGGTGGAGGCGATAGTGGAGGGCGTATGGTGAGCAGCAAATAATGAAGAGGATGGAGAGTGGAGCACAGAGGCGGGCGCCGCGGGCGGGCAATGGGCCATCGACGATGACCATTCGCCCCGCCCCCACCCCGCCGTTTTCCATTTCCTGCTGCGCTCATTTCTCTTGGCATTCGCCATTCAAGTGGGAAGCGCTTCTCAGCGATGTGGCGGAGACGCATCTCGCAGAAACGAATTCTCCCAGAAACGAGATTACATGCGGCCGCGTTCAGGTCCTATGTATAACGAATTCTGTCTTCTCCAGGAAATGAATCGCGCTGCATCGACAATACAGGCTTCTGTCCATTGCTTCAATATTGACTATCGTGCATTTTCATTTCTCATCCAAACACAAGCTACGGTCACTCTTTTAAAGAAACGTTTTGAATTTTGTAATTTATTTAAATTAACCTAATACTTTTTTTTAATTTCCAGCCGCACTTCAAAGCTTTAATGATTCGTAATAGTATATTTCGAATGTAGATGAGCCATGTCAGGGATTGCTTCGAAAATATCTTAATGGTATAATCAGTATAATTCGTCAGCGTTTTCATCAGGTTTCAATCTACAGCTTTTTTATTCATTACATTTATACATGCCGTTATTTTTTTACAAATTAACAATGGCTATATTCTCTAGCAAATTTAAAGACTGAATTCACTGCTATGAAATCTATTTCATTAATATATCTACGTGATTTACATATAACTAAGTGGGTCGACTTTTTAAGTCTTCTTGATACGAACTCATTAAAACACTGAAAAATGCGTCTCATATGATCATAGTGGAATATTATTATATTTCGTTTAGTCTCCTTAATTTCGTCTCCATAATGATTTCAATATTTCATTAAAAAATCAATAAATTTTATTCGGACGCGGACGTTATCCTGTTCGATTCCGACTATTACTTGCGGCTACTTTTTGTACTCGTGAATAAAATGTTATTTTACTCCCTCGGAACTTAATACAAATCATTCTGCATCTTTTAGATATGTCACCAATGTTCAAATTCTGTGATATGTTTCTGTGCCTGTATGTATACATTCCGCATCCAGGAGGTTGATTCATTCATCTTGAACGTATAAATTTAAAATACTATGAAGTACGGATATACTGTGATCATGGGTTGGTCAATGGTGCCCTCAGCAAAGTACACATAACTGTATTGGATCGATTAGTAGAGTTTGACTTATCGGAAAACGCCGTGTCAGCTTATTAACCTTGAGTGTACGAGAAGCTTCCGAAGCCAAACAAAGGGGGTACATGACAGCAACTAAATGGATAAGTGAAACGCTAGCTCTTGAGGCCACGAATTTCAGACTTAGTAAATATCGACCGTTGCACGAGTACTCCTCGTGAGTAGACTAACATTAATTTACACCATACATAAAAATTAATAAATGTAAGAAGCAGAAAGACAATAACGAGAGCTTTGTTATTAAAATATGACCATAGCATGTACGTGTCGTGACATTGAATCTTTTAGCGTCTCGCTGAAGAGTTGAACGTGAAATATTCATGCAAAGAACGATTATGAGCAAACATTATCGGAAGAATGGATTATTACAGATTATGTGAGTGAACTACATTTGAAACTTTTTTTATTTTTATTGTTTTCCTTGATGATTTACATAGCTCAGTTACATTAACTCTACATATGTTTGTTGACTTACTAACTAAACTAAAATTAATCTTACAACTAGCATTGCGGTCGAGGAAATCTAATGGTCACCTCTAATCAGAGTCCATTTCGGAAAATTGTTGTTGGAATATATGGAAAGGGTACTTATTTTTTATTCTTGTGGAATGGGTGGGGTTTCTGGCTAGATTGAATCCGGTTAAATTTGGTATCTGCATTAGGTTGGAATAGAATTGGGTGGATAGGTATAGAATGTGCTGGGTTATGGGTTGGAGATTGAATTCTTTATGGAGCTGTGCATTAGATATGAACCATGGTGCGTTGGTAATTGTCCTTAAAAACTGATTTTGTATAATTTGGATTTTGTTAAGATTGGTTCTGGCTGCATTTAGCCATATTGGGCATGCATACAGTAGGAGGGGTCTGACTATTGTTTTATATATTACGAGTGCGGTGTCATATGGTAGATGGCTGTTTCTATTGATTAATGGTTTTAATTGTAATAGTTTGTTTTTTGCCTGTATTACTTTATTGTCAATGTGATGTTTCCAGTTTAGTTTTGTATCAATGTTTAGACCTAGGTATTTTATTGGCTTGTTTGATGGGTACCAGATTATCGTTTCATTGTTTAATGTTAATGGGGGAGGAGAGGTATATGGCTTAGTGTGAATATCTTAGCTGCAGTTTTAATTGGATTGAGTTTTATTTTTAACTTTGCTGCCCAGCTTTCAATTAGGTTTATATATATTTGCATTCTATTTTTGATTGCTGTGAGTGAGGTTCCGGATGAGTAAATTGCTGTGTCGTCAGCAAACTGGGCTATTTGTATGGGGTGCAACTTCGGAATATCTGCTACATATATGTTAAATAGAGTTGGTGGAGGGGGGATCCTTGGGGTAAGCCTGCGTTTATTGTTTTGGGGTTTGAGTGGTGATTATTTACTGCTACTGAGAATGTTCTGTTTTCTAAGAATTTCTTAATGATTTCCGTTAAGTAGTATGGGGTACCGCTTTTTTTGATTTTGCATATTAATGCTTGGTGCCAGATTCTATCAAATGCTTGTGATATGTCTAAGAAGATAGCTATTGTATGATATTTTTTTTGAAATGATGAGTATAAATGTTCCGAGATTCTTAATAATTGGTGTTGCGTTGAAGTACGTTTCGTAAAGCCGAATTGTTCTTTTGGATGGTTAGTAGAATTTCTAAGAAGTTTGCTATTGTATGATATTTTTTCCGAGATTCTGGGTAATAGTTATTGGCCTGTAACTGGTGACATTTGCCGTGTTTTTATTCGGTTTAGGAATTGGGATAATAACTGCATGTTTCCAGGAAAAAGGGGAAGTGACTTATTCTGAAACAAGAGTTGTATATATTATTTATATAAGCTATTGCTGGTGGGGTAGCTTTTTAGTATCAAATTGTTTATTTTATCGTGACCTGGTGATTTTTATTTGGTAGTTTTCTAATTATTTGTGTGATTTCTTTTGGGGAAATGTATTGAATTCTATGATGAGGTCCATATACCGATTGTTCTGCTGCTGTAGTGATTGTTTTATGTTCGGGATGGGGTTTAGTTGTGTTAGTTGTGAATGTTGAGGCGAAATACGTGGCTAATTCTTCCGCTTTTTGAATTGAAGTGTATGCTTTTCCTACTGTTTGGTTTAATGGGGATTATTGTTTTTTTTTTTTAATTAATCTTTTGACTATGTTGGTAATTGTATTGAGTTCGGACTTAATTTCTGGGGTTCTTAAGTTGGCCCACAGTCTTCTAGTTTTGTTTTTTATTTTTATGGCATGTAGTATTTCCTGCGGCAATATTGTGTCCTTGTTGCATTTAGGTTGTTTTTTTAGTTTAATTTGTGAAGTTTGAAGGGTGGAATGTATTAGTGTGTTTAGGTAAGTTACGGCATTTTCAATTTCAATTGGACTATTTAATATTTTAATTTTGGGGATAGCACTGCTTATGATGTTCTGAAACTTGTGCCAGTTAATTTTGAGTGTGTTGGGTTTGGGCGTTGGGGAATGAGGTGGAGGCAGCTGATGGGAGGTTATTAGAACTGGTATGTGGTCCGAGTCAAGTTCAAAAACCGGCGTTGAATAAAATTGAGTGCTAGAGTTCGTAATGCCTATGTCGAGAATATCTGGATTTCTGAGTCGGTCGTAAGGGTAATATGTGGTTCTGTTGTGGATATTATTTTTAAGTTGTTTTGATTTATTATTTTTCAAGTATTTTTCCATCATGGTTGTTTGCTTGGCATCCCAGTTAGTATTCTTGGCATTAAGGTCTCCTAGTACTAATGTACTTATCTGGGGTTTAAATAAATTTAGTAGATTAGCATCAACTATTTTTGTTGTGGGAGGTTTGTAGGCTGATATTATGTTCCAGTCGTGGCTATTTATAATTAGTCTGATTGCTATGGTTTCTAAGCCGGGTGTGTGAACGGAGTGCAGGAAATTTATTAACTCTGTTTTTTTATTTAGGATGCCATTTGCGTTCCAGTTTATGAATGTTAAATTTTTAGGGAGAAGCACTTGCATTATTATTACTTAGAAACGAGGTGACTGAGTTTTGGATTGCTGAAATGACTGTAGGGATCAATGAGTTTATGAAGTTTACGATACATGATGATATTGTATTAATGATTGTATTTATGAGAGAGTTGTCTGCTAGGGAGGCTTGATGATGATTTCTTGAATGGGTGTTTGATTGGTTTGAGGATATATTTTGGTTATGGTCGCAAATAGGAGTTTGAAGTTTTTGTGGGCAAGTTACAGAGTAATGATTTCCTGAACAGAAGGCACAGTTAATCACATGGTTACAATTGTTTTTTGAGTGTCCGAAATCTAAGCATCTTTGACATTGTAGGGGGCCGTTGGGTCTTCGTCTTCTTTCAGTTGTCACTCGGTGGTTGCATATTTGTTTAATGGTTAATATAGTTTCTAGAGGTTCGTTTCCACTAAATTCAGCTGCTACAACCGGGATGGGATTGTTGTCTTTTTGTAAACGTGTTACTTTTATTATGGATGGGTGACGTTGAGTGAGGTCTTGAAGTATTTCAGGTTCTGAGATTGATTGGTTAATATTTTTAAATACTACTGAGAATTTTTGTTGGTGGATCTTTATAAGAATGAAAACTTCTTTGGGTGTGTATTAGGTATTTCACAATGTTTCTGAAGTCGGTTATTGATTTGGCAACTATTTTCACTTTATTATTTTTATTTTCGGCAACGAAATTTGAGGCCACTCTAGTTTTTAGTTCTTTTATGAATTCGTTGAGGTTTGTGATATTGGCTACGAATATTGGAGGAATTTTCATAGTGTTTTGTGTTTGCTCACTGATATTTTCTTTTAGATAACTGAATCTATTTTCTTCTTCTTTAGATGTTGAGTTACTTAATTCACTGAATCTGTTTTGCACTGGTAAATTGTACACGTAGTCTGAATGTTGATTTTGGCCAGATGCCGCACTATCGTGACCGGTACCCGCACTCATTCTTTTTGGGTCTTGATGGATTGAATTGTCACCCACTGACCTTTTTCGCTGTATTCCGTTGCCTGTTGACTGGTGGTCGAGCCCGTGTGGTGCTGTTGCGGTGTGGAAGGCAGCAGCGTGGCCACCGACCTCGCTGCTACTCGGGTCGGGAACTGGCAATGGTGACGCGTCCATGACATCGTCGTCTGCCGCGATGTGGTGTGATGAAGGAGCTGCTCGGTTGAATATATAATTGCTGTCGCAATTATTGACTGCATTCAGGGCTTGGCTGATAGCCTGCCCTGTTGATGAGGGTATGTCATAGGACATAGACTAAAAACACAACTCGCTGAGAACACTACTAAGTATAACTTTCACTTCGAACTGACACGGAGCTCCGCACTAGCGATCCGCTCGGGTCGGAGGCTCGTTCACGAATGACATTTGAAACTTAGCTGCGTATACAAAAAAATGTAAAGTACATATATAAGATATTTTTTCGTAATGTGAAAATTAAATATAAAATATAAATTGGATTATTGGAAAATTCGTAGTTTAGGGAGCATCCAATTTTAGAAAATTCAGGCATTCTTATTATTGTTCCAAACTTGTTCTGGGTTACATTTATAAAATATTAGCATTGTTATTTTGACATGAAAAAGGGTATGTTGTTTAAAATCTTCGTATACCCAAGTGATTGGTTTATTTTGTCTTCTTTGAAACATCGTGTCTGAAGCATCTATTTTGTACAAGATGAATTCTGTTAGTAGTCAAGCAGACTAATAAAGAATGAGCGTCATGTTTCCAAAATTTGCAAACGCACGCTGAGGTAGGCTTCTGGGGTACATCAGCTGCGAAGCGATTAATTTCAAACTCCGAACATTACACACAGAAGTTTTGTTAGCAAAGAAATTTTGATTTACGTATCAATAATTTAATATACCCTGAAGATGCCCATTATTTGTTAAATGAAGATGCGATTAATAAACATTTCTCTAGGCCATGAAATAAGAATACAAGACAGTATTTTTTAAGTTTCATCTACTGCATAAACAGAAAAGGTAATAATTCTTAACCAACATTACTTTCTAAATATTTAAAGGTGGGATTGAAATTATTCCACATTAGCGTAATTGTAGATTACATATGTGAAAAACACAAGGGATAATAAACCATCATCATGTTTAGGAAGAAATAATCGAGAGGCAGTACATGTTCACGGCATAATGGGCAAAAATATTCTCATGAACATAAAGTTATGGTAATGTTCCTATCAGTCCTATCAGCAAGGAAGAGAAGGAAAAAGAAGGTTATTTTTTAACACGTTTGCATGCAGTTCTTGAATCCGATATAATCTCTCACATTCTAGAGCCAGATGGATAAGACATTTATGAGTTCTTTCCGGGCCATAAGCAGCGAAGGCTATGGCCGCCATAAAAGACAAAACTCCCTGAACTCGTGTGGAAATTTCAGTGCGGCAGGCACTGTTCAATGTAGATTGGAAAAGTTTTTCAAATTACATCGTGGATCATGTTTCAAAAGGGGGATGGAAGCGAGGTCGAAGAGCGGGGCAAATGTGCACTTGAAACAAACAGGAAATTTCAGTTGAACCTCAAGATTTAAGCTTCCTCCATCGTGACTCAAGGTATGTTTCATCAGAAAGTAACTGAATAACGAGAAATGCTCGATTTAGTTGAAAAAATTGAACCCATTTTATAAAACAAATTGTTCTTCAATTGTCATTTCCCTGTTCCTTCCTAGTAAAAGCCACTTGCAGTAAACCAAGAGACGCAAGTTTGACTCTTGGTCGTAGTGAATAATACATTAAGTAATTTAGTGTAAGATTTTTTAAGAAAATGGTTTTGATAACAATAAATACATTGTTTAGTTTATTTTGTTGCTTGTGAATAAAGAGATTCTCAGATATTACAGGAATATTTCTGGTAGTGAAACGTTGGGAAGAATAACACATACGTCCTGGATGGTTACGTTAGAGTACATTTTAGATAGTTAAGTGAATGCAGTATGATCTGAGGTTTTATTCATACTCTCTCTGTTACGAATACACTGAACTCAGTGCTTCCGCAACAGTGTATGCACACGTAAATGCCGCGATCGTTTGAACGCCAATAAATTCATCTGGAGTTGTATTGATTCCCATCAAACGTCGCTGTCCATTGGGCTCTCTCTCTCTCTTGAGATAATTTAACTTTAATACAAACACTTTAAGTTGCAACTCAAATCAGATACATTATTCGTGTATTCTTGTAACCAGAATCAATCGGCAAATATTACCTTCTCCGCTTCCGCGGATATCTTGTTCCTTACCAACTTGTTCCAACCACCAATTAACTTTCTAAAGTGCCTTACCCAGCGTTTCGTCAACCTTCCAATGTCTTGAAGTCGCTATTAATTGGGTTTTAACACCAGAATGTTACGTTAATATTCCCGGCATACATTCAGGCGTCCATTCTCTAGCGAACTCGACTCAGTATCTTCTACAAACACTTGCGTCCATAGGAACTGTCGCTACAACCTTGAAATGTTCTTTCCGACGAGTTCACACAACTCGTACCAAATTTTATATCTTCATTTCGCTATTCTGCACATTTCTTTTCACTTTTTTGAATTCCTTATTATTGGTTGAAATTCTATGAAATATTTTGTATGAACATGATATGTATGTATATATGATATGCGTATATGTTTGTATAAAACATGACATGAATATTGTATAAAAATGATAGAATTATTATGTTTAACGTCCACAAAAACAGAACCGCTGGAGTGATTGCGCCAAACTTAAACAGGAATAATTGTAAGCGTCCGATAATTGAAAATAGTGCAGGTGGAATTAAATTTGATACTCCAAAATACTATTTATACGATATTTAGTTAAGTGCAATCTTCAATGAATCTGGAGGGAATTGTAATCAGGTGCTGCAGGGTGATAACGGGACGGGATGTAATAGAGCTGGGAAGGAGGGAAGGAATAAAAGGCGGATAAAAGAAAAAGGGGGCAAGCGGAGGAAAGGAAAAAACAAGGAATAAGGGGGAAGATGGGGGAAAAAACATAGAAAAAGGGTGGGACGAGAGCTAACGTTAAGACGGCCACGGCAGGGCAGATAGTGCGAGCGGGAGAGACGGACTAAGCGTGCATGACGGGCGGTCCTGCTTAACTTACGATTCTGATAAATAAATTATTGGGCAATGCCAGGTAATCAACTTGTTCTCAATAAGATGATTGTGGAACGAATTAATGCCCATAGCCCCCAAAAATTATTTAGCAAAATAATTTTCCTCTTCATCACATCACTACTGATGTCACTACTGATGTGCCTCTGACCGGGAGGTTCTAGTCCCCACAGTGGCATTTTCGACACGAGCTCTTCAGCTAGGTCGAATTCAGCCGCGGACTGGAGGATAATTCCAGAGGCCGGCGGCTCTGATCGTTGGTTTTCCATGATTTCTCCAATCAACACCAGACGAATGCCTGAACAGTACCCTAACAAACGGACCACGGACCGCGCTCAAACTTTCCTTCCTCTTTCTTGACCTATCCTCACCCCTTACACTAACATGCACTACACTACCACACATGCCGGGAGACCGGCCGGAAGCTTAGAGCTTGTCCTGACAGAGTAGGTGCCCTGCTGGTGGAAGATACCTGGTTAAGGGAAACCCTGCTAGCCGACGGTAAGTCGGCGTCGGATATCACCATCCAGCGGGGGAAGATCATCGCCATCTCTCGATGAATTGATTTGATTTGATTTTTTCGTGTTTCCGGGCACGTCAACTGCTTTGGTTATTAGTCCTGTTAGTGTAGTGCATGTTTTTTCTCGGGATATGCGCGGTGATCTTTCCCCGCTGGATGGCGAGATCCGACGCCGACCTACCGTCGGCTAGTGGGGTTTCCCCCTAACTAGGACTCTCCCACCATCAGGGCACCGCCCCAGCCGGGACAAGCTCTAAGCTCCCGACCTGCCTCCTGGAATATGTGGTAGTGTTGTCGTGTGTTACTGTAAGTGTGTGTGTGTGTAGGGGAGAGGATAGAAGAAGGAAGAGGAAGGACAGATCGCGCGCTGTCCGTGGCCCGTTTGGTAGGGTACCGCACCGGCATTCACCTGGTGTTGATCGGAGAAACCACGGAAAACTACCGATCAGAGCAGCCGGCAGCATACCGATCAGAGTTCCTCCAGACAGCGACTGAATTCGACCTAGCTGAAAAGCTAGTGTCGAAAATCCTACCGCCATCAGGACTGGAACCTAGGACCTCCCGTCAGAGGCGCTGCAGTGACATCAGTTGATCACTGAGCTACCGCTCCCAGTCTCTCGATGAAAAAACAAACTACTCTTACGGGAATAATAACCTCCTAGTTGACGAGCCCGGAATCACTAACAACCAGGCAACCAACCCTCATCACATCACATATTAAGTCGATTACTTTAAAACTCTTTTTTTTATTACTTGGAGACGTGGCCATTATTCTTCCGCGGCTTTCAGTCCCCAGCGCAAAACAACATCCGCCGACGTGCGGCGACTCCCGTTGCGAATAACAGCGACACATTTCACCGCGGGCGAGCGCGCGCCGCGTCCTCTGCGCGGCGCTCCGCGAGGCGGACAGCGCGAGCCGATTGACTGCCGCCCCCCCACCCGCCGACCGACCGATTCGCAAACTGTTTTATCAGAGGCACTCGCACATATCATGTCGGACACACGTCATCCGCTCCCCTGGCGCTCCAACGACGCGGGCGCTTTGAGCCGCGGGGGCGCAGAGAGGACGAGCGGACGAGAGGACGGGAGGTCGGGAGGGCGGGAGAGCTCGGCGCGGCGCAGGAAGCGGAAATGGCGGCGGCCGCGGGAATGGTGATGATGGAGGCGGGGAAGGTATAGTGTGATAGAGTTGGAAAATAGTGTTGGGAGACGCTGGAGAGTGGCGACTGGGAAGTAAAAATATATTATCTGGAGACCAATACGGATGACAGTAGCGAGGCCGTTGGGGAGGTATTCCATAGAAAGAGTACAAAAGAGATACTCTTTTGTGGTGAAGGAAACAAGCAGGATGGTGGGCGCGGAGATTGTGGTGGTTGATGTAGTGGCAGAGGAGGTGCTGAAGATGGAAATTATGATGGAAGTTATGTATTCGAATGAGCTGTTCAGAGAATATGGGAGCTCGGAGGCAGAGGATAATATGAGAAGAGCAGGGAACAGAAATGGAAGCGACCTCGGAAACGGTGATGTTAGAGGTAGGGTGGAGAGTGTGACGGAATTGGAAATTGGACTTGTGTGTGATGGTTGGGTGATGATTTGGAAGTCAAAATGGAATAGTCGAGGACCAATGATAGAGAGAGTGGTAAGACTGTGGGGAGGTAGAGAAACAGCAACTCGTCAGGCGATGGTAAAGAATGTTGTGGAGATGAAAATTATGATACATTCAGATTAGTATTCAGGAAGTTATTCGGAAAGAATAGCTACATTTAGGAAGAGAAGAGGACGAGAGTGTGCAGAACTCGACGCGGCGCAGGAAACAAAAATCGCTGTGCTCGCGGTGATTATAAAGGCGGGAGGAGAGCAGACAGTGACGGAGTTGGAAAATGATGTTATGAGAGGAGGAGTGGCGATGTAAAAGTAAAAATGGATTAGTACGACTCCGATATTGTCACAGACGTGGCCGTGGGGAGGTAATGCGCAGGCAGCTATTCTTTTATGGCACAGGGAACAAGCAGGGTGGTAACCACGATGATTGTGGTGGCTGAGGCGTCGACAGAGAATGTGGTAGAAGTGGAAATTATAATGGGAGTTTTGTATGTGAGAGGTGGCATTTCAGAGTGAATATGGGAGTTACGTGGGGAGAGAAGAGTGCGAGAAGATAGCAGAACTCGGCGCGGCACAGGAAACGGTGAGGGTTTGATGCGAAATAAGATTGTGACTGAGTTAAACAATGGTGATGAGAGAGGGGACGTGGAAGTAAAAAGGGATGAATTGGAGACCAATGCGGTGGCAGTATTGAGACATGGTAAGCTAGAAAACAGGTACTCTCTAGAAATAAGCTGGGGAGTTCGACAAAATATGTTGTGATTATCAGAGGAGTAGTCACAGCTGAGAGCTACGTTTACATACAGAAAGGACGGTACGGGAGGTCAGAAAAACAGAATTCAGTTGAGAGCGTACGCTTTCGCAACCGGCTTCTGTAAATACTTGGCTGTCCGGGAGATGACGTATTCTAATCACAGGTGCCAACGTTTCGACCGTCATTCTGCGACCTTCCTCAGGACGAAATGCGGACGGGGTATTTCCTCGGACAGACAAGTAAATAAAAAAATCTTTCATTGAGGCGGGCTCAAAAACATGAAGGTTGAAAACTCGGGTTGAATTGGAAATTATGCGATATTTTATGAAATCTCTTTGTGCTACAATAGCACACACTTTCTCTCATTATTTGTAATGGCGCAATATTATAATACTACATGAACTTGCAAAAAGTTTCCAATAGCAAGCTTTTTCCCCCTTGCTGGATTCTTAGATTTGTGGTACTACAACAGCACTTACTTACTTTGTTGCATTATTTGTAACTTTCGCGATTTTTGAAAATTTAAGGAGTTAAACGAAAATGGCCTGCCCCATTTTTAAGTGTTCTCTACTTTCTCCAAGAAAAAATTAAAGAAAAAATCTCGAGCCATTTTCAAGAAAAATGTAATTTTAAAAGTGCTCATAAGAAAAAGGGAGAAAAAGGGGGAATATTTTTCATCGAGTTGATTGCTAAAATAAAGTACGATGTTCACTAAGAATCATGATAATAGGGTTGTTTATCACTGTAATATTAGAAGAATCTACGGGCTGGATAACAGTAAAATAGCGCATAAACTCCAAAGAATTAATCCTTTGAGCCAATAAAATGACCATCTGCGAATATCCTCATAGGAGCAATCATTGTAAATAGAATATATTGCAAGATATAACCGATTATTATTATTATTATTATTATTATTATTATTATTATTATTATTATTATTATGCTGGTGGTTAAAAATGCAGGATCGTATCCTCTTCACTCAGATGAATGTTTCCTGTCATGCTGAGAAACGCTTCGTTTCTTCACAGAATCTTCTGGGCGATTTATCGTGTCCTATAAATTGCAGAAGGTTCTGTTTATAGTGAGTTGAAGCTCGGAGGATAGTTATGTTATGTTGTTTTCAAATACATGCGAAGACGTAATTGAGATGCATACAACAACAGATCTGTACCGAGTGCGTCCCTGTGATCGCGGCCTATTTTAAGCCGTCAGCCCTTTGGCCAGCCAGCCGTCAGAAGTGCGATGCACTCGCTATTCGCGAATGTCCCTAATGACCCCCGAGACCACAAAACCGCTTCGAGTCCTGGAAATTAGCAAAAATTTGCTGTTATCTACAGGCTGCGATGAAATTGAAAAACTACAAAAAATATTGTCTGTGGGTATCTTGGGTATATATGCTTCTGAGGCCAAAACAGTGGGAATTATTTATTGCTAATATTATGAAGAAGACGCCGGCTCGTATTTTTATTATTACGCCTGGAATGACTCACCTCGCATATTACAAAAATACGTAAACCATTAGATGAAACATATGCGTATTAATGGCAATAAACATGTAAAATCAAATATGTGTTGCTCACAACCACTAAGTAGAATTATATACGCACACCACGTAAAGCATCCGACTCATAGAAGCGACAATAGGTGCATATTCTGCGCTGACATTGGGTGGAAGGATAACGGTGGCGGCGGCACCACCTGGGCCATGCCGCGACCGGTGCTTCATATTCCGTCGAACAGAGAGAAAACGCAGACACGGGGTGGGGAAGGGGCTCTCGGCGCCGTTATCAGTTCATCAATCCGGAGGTGGCGGTGTTGATGCTACGCACGTGGGACGGCGGAGGTACGCGGGACGGGCGGCGGCGGCGAGTTGCGCGCTGCCGGCAACTGAAATATTTACACGAATAAATCCGTCCGTGGGGCCCGCGAGTGGCAGGCGCCGGGAGGGGGAGGTAGGGGAGGAGGGGCCGCAGGGTGGGGCGGCCTCGACGCGCATCGACGCTCCCGCATCGTATAAGCCTCCTGGCTCTGAACACCCGGCCCGCCCGCCCACAGTTGCTTCTCGCGTGGGCAGTCATCACATTTGGCGCAGTAGTCGGTGGTTGCCATGTGATGTGATTAGGATTTGTAAGGCGTATGCTTGGTGCTCTCCAACGCGATTATTCCTTCATGCTCGTGTTTCTAGTGCGTGGGTTTCACCTGCATGTTCGTGTGCCCGTAGGCTCGTTTATTTGGTTTCCTTTCACAATCATTTTTTTATAATTGTTTTCTTTTCCAGCTTTTCTGCCTCCTCTACCGCCATAAACCTTCCCCTAATATCTTTCTTACCTCAAAATTTTACTTTTCTCTAAAATGACTACAATTAAAATTACCTCGCAAACTAAATATTTCCCGTCTGTCAATATTCCAGTATCAGATGTGCCTATTCCATCTCTTAAAAGATTTGTCTTGATCTGTTATTGATGTTTCTGTCTTGAGCTCTGTTATTTCCTCTTATTCATTTGTTATTCATAAACTTAACCTCTTTACGCTTGCATTCATGTACCTCTGGAATTTTCCTCCTGCACCTTATATTTCTCTAATATTACACACTTTACGACGACTTTTCACAATTTTCTCCACTATTTCTCCGTTCCCTCTCTGCTGACTATCTTCCGTCCGATCACTTCCAATATTTCAGTTTCTTTTTCCTTTTGACTACACCACGCCCGAATCTTGTCTTATTTCCTGAGCTTGACGCCTTCGCTTCCGCAACTCTGCTCCCGCATCAACTGCCACACATCTGTTCTCGCGGCTGCTCCGCGCCTGCCAGCGACCGGGATGAGCGTCTGCCCGACCGGCGGGAAAGAGCCGAAACAGCCGAGGGCCAAACCACCGCCTCCACAGCTCTTAGATCCTCCTGCGCCCTCCAGCCTCAACTTTCACCTCGCAGGGTCCGCATTTCGAAGAGGCTCCATTTCCTCTCTGCCTTCCCGCCATCGCCTTCACCACTTCCACTTTGGAATTTTCCTCCACCATTTCAGCTCCCTTACCAACTTTCCTTCTCCGCTTCTCTGCTTCGTCTATTTCTTCCTCTTCGCCTAATCTCTACCTTCACATGTGTCTCCAGGCCTGCTTCTGACGTTTCCTTTACTGCATCCGCCGTCTCTTTTCGCTCCTCTTCTCCGCCTCCTTGCCCTTTCCGCGCCCACGCCTCTTTAGCTTCTGCCCTACCCATTTTCGTTCTCACCCCCAGCCTCTACTTTCTTGACCGCCACCACCGCCACCCCCTCCAATACAGGCCTCCCCCCCCCCCGCCTACCCTTCCTACCGCCCCGCCTCTGCCCCAACCCCCCCTCCCCTTCTTCCCGCCACCGCCGCCCCGCCTCTAGAGCCACCGCTTCCTCCACTGCCATCGCTTCCTCCTCCTCTGACGCCACTGTCTCCTCCCCCTCCTTCCTATCCTTCGTCGCCGCCCCCTTTTTTCCTCCCTCCCCCCCCCTTCTGCCTCCTCCGCCGGCCCCGCTTCCTCCATTGCCATCGCTTCCTCCTGCTCTGCAGACACCGTCACCTCCGCCGCCGCCGCTGCCAGCGCCCCGGGTTTTCCCGGCTCAGGGGATTCCCCAGGGCCCTGCGCGTTTCCGCACCGCAGGAATCCGCAGGGCGCCGCCCGAAGGTGCTGCTCTCCATTTGCTGCCGCGATGCGCGATTCTTTCTTCCCTTCGATAAACAAACAGCGCTCGCCGAAAGCCCAGATAAGCGCTAAAAAAGAGTGGATGATATAGAATGCTTCTTGGGGCTTCTTCGCCAAAAATAGAAAGCAACTGCTGCTGGCGCTCCTCTTCGGGTGCGGCTGACCCTCGCAGTTCCGCCCGCCTGGTTTCCAACTTTCATTCGCTCGCCGCCACCGACCTTCGCCTGTCTGCTTATTGATTTGTTTGTTTCTAACTTCTGCTTGTCCTGGTGCGCTGGAGAGTTCGGATAGCGCTTCCGGTTCTGTTGATTGAAAAAACTAAATATTTCCATCAATCAGAAACAATATTTTACTGAATATTATAATTCAGAATTTTAGAGACAAAAATTGTTCGTGTATACACGTAACAAATATATTATTGAATGTATTTCTTTTTATGGCCTCTAAGATGGATAAAGGGCAGCGTACTACCTTCACGTGATGTGGTCTCGGTTCTATTTACGGTAGGGTCAAAAATAGAATAGAACTGTGTGATGAAGAGAAGCTCGGGCATGCGGATCTTGCTACTTACGGTAATGAAAATCTGTCATGTTCGCCACATACCACTCTTATTCTCAAGCACGGGAATTTCATTAGGCTCAGGCGTGGATGACACCATTAGCTGCTCGGCAAAGTGGAACTATCGACCCCAAAAATGCCGAATACACACATACATACATACTTCTTTTTCCTTTAGAGATGAAAGTATGAACATATTTTCCATTTTCAGATCCAGTAATGTATAACTGGGGTGCAAGTACAGTATTAAAAGCTCTTTTGAAAGGATTGAAATCTCCTCCAATAATTAAGTGTGAGTCAGTATTAACGGGCTCTCATTTTTCGGCATCCAAAAGCAATAGTTTCTACATTAGAACTGTCGTATCATTCAAGGCACAACCGTTTGAAATGTGTATTCTGTTTATTCCTTCGTTCATCGCCTTCCGTTTATTCCTTCATTTTACGCAAATACCCTGTGTACAAAACATCTGAGCTTATTTCACGGCATAAAACCTTAAGGTGCTTACCGATAAGTATTCACCCCAACTATCGACGTTCCGGCAAGCGAGCCTTTGATCTGAAATTACCTCCTGGCAACCGCTAATTGAACTTCCAGGGTGAGTTAATTGTTTGGGTCTCCGGGTGCCCAGGGCCGCGCTCACTCACCGCCGACGCCCCCACCCCCGCCCCCGCCCCGCCCCCGCCCCCGTCCCCACTCCCCCTGCGGTCGCAGCAGCCGCCTCCGCCATCTCCGCCCCATCGCTATTTGCTCTCGCCGCCGCTGCTTTTATTTGCGTTGTCTGCGTGCACCCACTCCTTTTCTCTCCCTCCCACCCCCGCTTTTATTACCATTAACGCCGCTTCCGTTGCTGCTATTTACACCATTCTTCTGCGTTGCCATGTTACTACACTTTTCCATGATTCCGTGAAAATAACTCGCAGTCACGTTAATTTACTTCTCAGCAAACGATTGATTTAAGATTTATTTCCATGGCAGGGATCACTTTCGATGTTTTTCCTTTCATGTCGCTAAATCTACTTCGGCGCATAAGTCATCGCTGTCATACCTACCATAAATTGCGTGTAGCACGTCCCACGCTTAATGCAATTATTTTCTTACGTCGCTCAGCAAAATTTCTCACACACCTCTCAGTTCATACAGCCACAATCCAAGTTCAATGGATCTTATATTTCCATCACTGTCACTCTACCATGCGTACAATGCTACATCCACCATATTACTCTTTGTATTACCACCAACTCTCCTTGCGTGTGCCTGGATATCTCCTAGTGATCATTTTTAGCTCAATCACCACTTTTGTTGCTTGCCATTTCTACAATTCAGCTTCTTTTCCCACCATTCTTTCCCTCTCTTTCCCTCCCTCTCTCTCCTCTCACTAACTCGCTCTATCTATCACTATCTATCTCTTTAATTTTTGTCTATCTATCTTATCTCTCTGCTCATATCGCCTCCTCTCCGTGCGTAGTCAGCGCCCTGTCGTGATTTATCCGCGCCACGCCCCCACGTCGCCTCCGGCAACGCCGCTTCGGTCGCCACCGCCCTGCAGGAAGCTGCGATGCGGTCGTCCAATCGCATTGCCAATCTGAAAGCGCGGCAGCGGAGGAGACGGAGGAAGTGGCAGCGACGATGACAGGGCTGTTGCGATGGCAGAGGGGGGGGGGGCGGCTGTGGTGGAGATAGGGGTGACCGTGCTAGTGGATGTGGCGATGTCGGCGGGGGGGGGGGGGTTGGGAGAGGGGAAGAAATGCGGTGATGTCAGTGGCAGAGAAAGATGCGGCGGGGCTGGCAGATTCGATGGAGGGCGCGGTGGAGAGGCCAACCAATCACGCCAAAAATCGTTGACGCTTTGATAATCGCGTTCCGCAGCATCCTCTTCAAGCGGTTCTGGAAATTGCGGTTGTTCTTCGGCTGCACAGGGAATTACGTGCCCCTGTACAACTGGGAAGGTACGGCGGACGTCATGAATTCCTCTGAGAGAACTAAAAGGAATATAAACATAAATGCGTAGCTTATTGGGAAGCTAAACAAACACTGATAATGGCACAATTGATAAAACACAGCATTTAAGCATATGAATTTGAATACTAGAAACCATTTGACAAATGGACTGAAAGACGTAAAGTAGTTAAGAATAAAGGGAACTAAATTGTGTAGTATATAGAACGCGGTACAATGTTGTCAGTACGTAGTATCGACGAAGTAAGTTCAAGGCTACACATAAACGCAACATTTCATGTTTCCTTTGGTAATAAACTCGGTGATATCGATTGAATCTATTTGCCTAGTCTCTTTGAGCAGTGAAAGTGAAAGTGGTTTCAAAGAGGGTCTTTTTCACATAAACTTAGTACTTTCTCAATGCTCGGGGCAAACAAAAAGTTTAATTGTTTAAAAATCCAGATTATTAAAATCCCAAATTCAACATGTGTGGGTTATGATTAACGGTGTGCCAGGTATGCTACTTAACTAGAAGAAGATATGTGTATATACATTTTAGTATGTGAATTTCAAACTTGAAACGTGATTTATGTCAAACATACAAAACTATTTTAAAACAAGAAAACTTTGCTGTATTTCGGTACCCGAATTGAAACATGCGTGAGTTTGCTATGATGCATATTTCAAAAACAAGTAAAGAAAATAGGTTCATGAATAAAAATGAGAACAATGAATAAAGGTATGGAAGATCAACACGTCCATGAACACACACGTAGGAAATAAAAGAATACACAGACGAAACTGTATTTTCTTGTAACCTCAATCTCATATCGTCACACGAAGAAATGCATTTTACGCGAATCGGCCATATCGTGAACTGATATCGTTGAATTGCTAGGGAAGCAATATACATCGCACTCCGTAATAATGCCGAGGCAGTACTGAAGACATTCGGAGACACTGCTGTCCTACAAAGTGTGTTCGGAACGATTTCCGATTCCCACCAACGCTTCTTAGAATCGGGACCGCGATCCAACTGGGCAATGACCGACAACGATTGAGGAAATTTCCCGTTTGCTCGCAACAACAGCTTATCGTTTTTATGTAGTATCGCTCGAAGGCAAACTTTGGGAAACGTCGCCTCAATGTTTTTCAAAATAGGTTTCCAATGCAGCCATTATATACACTTGCCTGCGCAATTTGTTTGTTTTTTCCTCGAGAGCATTGGTTCTTTGCGTAACTTTACTATTTGATAATATATTCACTTTCCAAGTTTTAAATGTGAGAGCAATGGACTCGAAAATGATAATTTTCACGATCATTAAAAAATGTAGTACCTTAAGTGTACAAACCTGGACTATTATTTTTAAAATGTGTATATGAAAAACTCGATATATTACTTATTTACTTTGCAACACACAATTAGATAATGTTTCATTAATCAATGGATTTCTTATATCACTTTCCAAATTTAAAGTCATATGCTTCAATCTCATTATTTTTTCTTCTTCTTAGAATATCCAATTTTTTTCAAAATTTTCATATCTAAGAAGTTCTAATAAGTTAACTTGAACTATCAAGAATTTTATTAAAAACTAAAAAGAAGAACGTAAACTATGTAAACCATCAATAATTTTATTATGTAATATATGTCTGTTTCATTGACATTTATCTCATTTGATCATTTAATCAATTACAGACAAATATCAATTTTACATAATAAGTCCTAGCTTTTCATGAGAGCTTACAACACTTACTGAACATTAAATATACGAATTTAACCCATAGATTTCAGAAATTTCGTCCTCAATTCAATTTTAAGCTACGAAAACATAAATTATAAAAATGTAAGCCTAATCTCAAACGCAAAAACCATCGAAAAAAAGTCGTTTCTTAGGCATCTGAGAGGTAACTCATTTTTTGTTAATTCCCTTCGTTGTGCTAGTTCCACGTGAAGTAAATATGGTTGTCGAATTAAATTAACAGATTGTGTTGAAAAATTCGTATTTTATACGCTGTCGTACCGTTCCTCCGATTGCGATAAAACTTATGTATAGCACTTGCGCGAATAATGTAGGCATAGTACAATGGGAATGTATGTCTTGTCACATAGACGTGTGTTGAAGATATTTTATGCGTTTATTCCAACTCAAGTGCCCCTGAACAGAAGCTCTTCGCAACCCGACGTACTCTCATGTAGTAAGCATACCTTTTCTGTATATTCTGACCCTAATATTGTGAAATATCGACCGGAATTATTACTTGACCGCTATCTCGGATCAGTAAATCAAATATCTCCAAGACAGTGTCATAGCAAACGCATGCCCAAATTTAAGGGAGAACGTTGTAACAATAGGATACCTGACAACCATGTTCAAACCAGGTCGTAAAACAAACCCATCTCGCGAGAAATATTCTCCATCTATTAAATTTTTGCAGTGCGTAGAGTAAAACGTGATTAACAATCACGCGACCAGAGGCGTGCGCAGTGTAATGCATTGCAATAGCGAAGCAGTGCTAACGCCCCCTCCCTTTGAAGAAGACAGCAGATTCACCTTCCACGGCACTCGAAGCTCGCACCGCAATAATTGAGGGCTCGTGCACGCGCGGGCACGTACACGTCAGACGCCTTCCGCCTACGCCGCGGACGGCTGCAGGGGCAGCGCTGTCGTGATAGGTTGCTAGAGATCGCAGCGGCGCGTCCTGCGTCAGCAGCGTGACGACACGTCCTCCCACACGTCCGTCGACCAGCCCACCTGCCCCCCTCCGCCGCCCCGTTCCGCTTGTCAACTGTCTGGCCCACGCTGACGATGACAGCCGGGCGAGATGATGGACATGGTGTTTGATTGATATTGCTTGATTGATTATTTAGAGTTTTCTGGAGTGACAACTAGTATGGTTATGCCCGTAAGTGTAGTACTTGTCAGAGGATGTGGTATTCAGCCGCCTCTGACACGTGAGATCCAGCTCCGATCTTTTCGTCGGATGGCCAGATCTCTCATTTTTCAAGAATCTCCCCAGTTCGGCACTGGCTCAACCGGGACAAGCTCTAAGCTCTTCCTGTATGCCAATATGTAGTTCTGTCCGTGGCCCTTTTGTAGCTATCTAACGCTAGCAGCATCCAAAAACCCAAACACTTTTCTAAACCATACGCAAAATAACAAGATAAGTTTAAAGCAATTCAGTTTAGGCAAATTTTTTCCGAATTTTTGACTCTTCTGGATTTCCCAAAATCGCCCACCTAGAAAATACAATTTCACGTTATTGGATATCAACGAAAATTGATCTAAGATTAAATGCTAATATAAAACACAAGAAAAAATTATTCAAGCCGGTATTTTGCAAAATTTAAGGGTTTTACAAATAAAAAATGGTGGCATACGTTCTTGAGGGGTAGCATACATAAAACCTCAAAAATTTCCAAAAAAATCTACTCAAACTTTAAGGCTGATTTTAGGATCTAGGAAAAAGATTCCACACGTTTTTGTATGCCATTTTCTTTTACCACATAAAAATATGTTCCCTATTTTTACACCCCCTGAATTTTCGAAGGTCTCCATAATTTTTTTCTAGAGCCTAAAATTCACCTTACATTTTTAGCAGGAGTCATATTTTTTCTGAAGTCGCGTTAGCCCATTACAGCGTGTTATCTATTTGAATTTGTACAACCCTGAAGTTTGGAAAATATGAACTGTAACATTTTTTATAACTTTTAATTACCGTTTAACATTGGATCTATTTTTGTAAACTTGACGATCTTCCGGATCAATTATGCAAGGTTGTATTTTCTAGGTGGGTGCTCCTGAACTAAAGCTCGCAGCACCTACGAATTTGAGAAATTCAAAAGAGCCTAAAATTTAGTACTGCGGCACTTAATTAATTTAAAATTATCTTTGAATTTTGTACATGGTTTGATAGCGGTTTGTTTTTGGGCGCTGCTAGCTTAAGATGGCTCCCGTTTGTTTTGGTACTACTGTTCCGGCATTCGCCTTCCATTAGCCGGAGAAACCACAGAAAACTACTGATCAGACTTCCAAGACACTACAATTCCCCTCCGGACTGTTTGAATTTTATCTAGCTAAGTAGCTGGTGCCAAAAATTCGCCTCATCGGGACTCGAGCCCTAAGATCTTCCTATCAGGTGTTCTCCAGATATAACGTTAATGCAACCTCAGAGACATGCCAGGCGTTTGGCATCATGTCATGTTACAAATATTTGCAACAGAAATATGTAGAACTGACGGCCCATTGTGTAGCAGAGAGGCGTCTCAACTTTCATCGTTTGGACGAACGTTCAGTTACTGGCCGGCCCAAATTTAAATGGTGGTGGGTCAAGTGGATTTGCAGCAGGTTTTCTTCAGGGTCTCCAATTTTCTCTTCTTCTGATTCCTCAATTCCTCCATTATCATTCATCATTTCATCGTCGACACCTGTCAATCAATTACAGTCATCCATTCCACTCCATCCAATCCATTCATTCCATTCCACTCCATCCAATCCATTCATTCCATTCTATTCCATCCATTTTCAGGTTCTGGCGAAAGGTGTTGAATCGGGACTGTTTTATGATTACAATGTTTGTTTATAACGTTGTCTTAAATTTCATAAGCTATTTTTCATTGTTTTGGGTTAACAAATAATACATTTTGCCATTTCTCAAATGGATGAATTCTTTTGTACTTCAATTGTCTGCGCATTGTGTTGTTAATTTCTCATTGCACTATGCACGTTATTAAAACAGAATGCAGAGATTGCATTATAACGACTCAGTAATTGCTGACACCATTCCATTCTCGCAGACAAGCGCTCCCTCTACCATTGACCGAGATATCGAACGATGTGCGATGTTATCGCTTCGGTTTCAGAGGAACAGATGTTCCTAACGTGGCTTCGACGCCCGCTCTGAAAGTTAACGTTCATAAATATTCATGCATCAAGTACCCGAAGACGGATGCGCTCTATGATTTTCGTCCCGCCCGGATCAGCAGAACGCGGCACCGTGCGGTGATATCAGAAGTTGCCGCCGCAGCAAACGTCGAAAGTAGTAGTGGCTTTGGAAGTCGGGGCGGCGTAAATGCATAAAAAGAGAAGGACTAGTTGTAAGAGGAGAGAAAATGAGAAGTAGGATGGGGAAGGTTAGAGAGAAGAATAAGATGAGTAAAATTGTGAAATGACCGTTTGTTCCTTTTCCATTTCCTCCACTTTCTCCCATCGGTATCTTCTTCCATCTGTTTCTCCCTCTGTCTCTTCGCCTCGCCTTTCCGTTTCTCTTTCCTTTTCATCCTGCTCGGTCTCGCTCTCCCTCTATCTTCTCTTTTCCTCTCCCCTTTCCTCTCTTCTTTGCTTGTCTTCCCTAGCCATCGACACCGACAGTGTCAAAAACACTGTTAATCATAATGAACAACACAGTTGCGAGTCCACAATATCGCCAATGACACCAGCACTCTCACTGACGAGAACTCACCTTTGCACTATATCCTTACCGCCGCACTCGCTATCACAGTCGCCATCATCGTCACCGTCAAAATAAGAAGGGGAAGGTGAAAGTAGAGAAGCAGTGAATGTGATGCGGCTGTAGCCACGGTGGCGGCAGCGTGAATAGAACTGGCGAGGGGAAGCATTGGCGCCGGTTGCGACTCGGGTTGGGCGATGGTGGCGACTAGCGGGAGTGGAGATGGTGGCGGCGGCGGCAACAGCAGCGAGGGCGTGGACGGCGGCGGTTGCGGTGGAGCGCGGCAATCGAACGCCGTGAAATGTTAACGCGCGCGCCGTAGTGCCGCCACGCCAGCGCCAGCGCCGCCCCCGCCCCTCCTTCATCTCTCCACCCCGCCCGCCCGGCTCCTCCGCCAACGCAACACGTCGTTCGCCCAGAGACCGCACCCCCCCCCCCCCCCCCCCCCGTCCCTTCCCGTTCCATCCCTCCACAACCCGTCCCTTCCCATTCCATCCATCCCCTTCCCGTCCCTCCCCATTCCGGCCCTCCCCATTCCAGCCCTTCCCATTTCGGTCCTCCCCTTCCCGTCTTTCCCCGTTCCATCCCTCCCCAAACCGCCTTCCTTCCCCCTCCCCCCCGCCCCCCCCCCCCCGGCGTCCGCGCGCAGCAGACGCTGGCTGACGTTTCGTCCGGCTGACTGGCGCGCGCTGTGGACGCCCTTTAGTATTTCCCTACACTCCGCGTTCGTGATTTGACCTCACAGAGCTGTCGGAACAAATACATGCGCGTAACATGAACGTTTGAGGAGAAGTCATGCAACGTGCGAGACAAATTACTCCGTAGGAAAATATAAGTACATTTCAATAAGTGCAGTAAAATAACAGCTCATGAATATACATAAATAAGTACAGCAGTGGCGAATACTAATTTCATGCTCTGGGCTACCGCTGAACTTAGAAATAAACATTGACTATATAACTATCATAATCTTCGATTATGTAGTTTGTCTAGTTCGTACTACTTTTATTCTATATTATATATAATTGTAAGGCTTTTCAAATTAACTCTGTATTCAAAACATTCATTGTCAACAGACAAACTTCTCGAAGTTTGCTGTGACATTTTTTTCAAAATATCTTACCAAATATCCGACAATAGTTAATTTGACACTATCACATACTTAATATCTTGCAATTTTAACACTTAAAATACACTCAATAAAGTCCATTATATATTTGTACACTCACCACTTATCGTGTGTATCGTGCACACATCTCATTTATTCTGTCCGTTTACTGCCCACTACCTCGGAACCACCGAACTGCTGCGAGCGTGTCAAGACCGCTCGGGAAATCGGCAACCTGAGCCCTTGGCTGGCCCTTTCTTACAGTAGGAAGAGAGAGTATTCATGCAACGACGCGCGCTGTGTGTGCGGTGAGTGCCAGCGGTTTTTTCGCGTTGTCTCTTAAGAGGACTGATGCACCGACTAGCGAGCGATTTAATACACATCTCAACAGAACGTATTATACAGAATTTTGAAAAAGGATGTCACTGAAAAGAAAACATGTGGTCTATTTATATATATATATATATATATATATATATATATATATATATATATATATATATATGTCAGATTTTTGTTCTCGAATTTTTCTCGGACTACCGCCGGTAGCCTCGGTAGCCCACATTATACGCCGCCGAATTACAGAAATATATCATGGAAATATAAGTGTAAAAGTTACTCAAAAGGGAGTGTAAGAATATTGTATGTAACATAAATATGGTAAAACATAGTTGATAATATTACATAAATGCGATCGTAATATCCTAGTGAGGAGTGAAAAGAATAGTAGTAGTTCACATTGCTGTAACAAATATCAAAGTTCATTGCTGTATCAAATATTAGTGGTTCGTAATAAAATACCAAAAAATATTTGAAATTTACAAATTCATGAAGTCTCCTGTCTTAAGTCAACTGACCCTGAATAATATACGGAACAAATTATGTATTTACCAATGATAATGTTTACATATGTTTCGTTTGGGATAATAACATCCCTAATGTCATGAAAATTAGGATACGAATAAATGTGGAAGCTTCGTTTGTGTGCGTTCCCCAGAAGAGTCGGCACAATGTCACGCGAAGGGAGATGCTAAATATTTCTAGAGGGCTAATGGAATTTCCTCGTCGGCGCTCATGCGAGAACTTCGCGCTTCTGCTCGACATGGGCTTCGATGGAACTAATTCATTCTACCCACTTTGATTTCATTGCGAATATTTTTGATGTGTGCGCATGGTAACGACTTTTTCACATTTAATTAAATTTCCTTTTTTTTGCTTTGGACTGGCATTTCCGAAACATACTTATCTACCAAAATAAAATTGAAATGTCCGTTTGCCATTACAAAATAACTCTTTTTTTTATAATCCTACATGTTTATTTGCGTGAAATGAAAATCTATTCAATTGTTTTTTGAATTTTGACTGTTTGCCTTTGTGCCTAGACTCATTTCAGGAGCCGCATGAACGGGAAAGCATTTGCACTCAAATTTACAGTACATTGTCGAGTATAAGTAAGGCAAAGTTTTCAGTTCGTTATTTTATATTATATAAATAAGGATTTTTTTGCTTATTTTTAATACAAATATAGTTCTATTCAGAAGTTAAAGCATTTTTGTGCACTAAACATTCAAACTAAGAGAAAAGCTTAAGATCTTGTAAAAACTACCACCATTCCACTTTCCTACCCTGCAAAGCTAAGTTTAAGTTACCTCTACTTCCAATTGTCGCAATAGCTTGAGGAAACCGTGCAAGCTCGAAAACCGCGAGGAAATATTGCAAAGTGGATCAACATCTTATTTGTCACAATCATTGATTACATACGAAATGGAATGAATTTATCTATAAGAATCCTCACCGTACTCTGCCCTACTACGCTTGGCACTTCCCACACACTCAATCCCATTCTGTCCCGCCTCACACTGCCAGAAAGTTTATCAAAGTTCCTACAAATGCATTTTAATTCATTTCGAGGGCGGCATTAAGCTTTCAATAAGTGAAATTCAAAATTTTTACTAGAAGTTTGCCGGCATATTGCAACAATACTTTTGTTTAAAGGTGTCCATAGCAACAATTGCGGTAGCCAAGATGATCATAGCAGGGGAGTTCTTGCGACTCATATCCGACTTCAGCCAATGAGCTTCAGACACCATTTGCGTCACAATATTAGCGGGAATTTTAAGTGCAGCCAGATACCAAAATTATCACCTCGTTACAAGACATTGAAATAGATTTATGAAGCATTTCTTTTAAATATTATATTTTTTAGACCTTCATTATGTTATTGTTGGTTGGCTGCCGTTGAAAATTGTCACTTTGTACCACTTTCAAAATGTTTCACAACACTTCTCGCTCTCCATGCAACTTGTCGGCCAGCGTCAGGTCTTGATTTTCAAACGCAGTGCCCGTGCTGAGGTCACGTGATTCGTGACGCAAACTGGTATCGCGCAGAACGAGCAAAACTCAGAGGGGCCAGAGTAATTCACCCACGTTATTCTACCATGGATTATAGCATATCATGAGAGGTTATGAATAGGGAGGGGCTGGACGATGTAGGATGAGGCGTGGCAGGGCAGTGCGAGGCGGGTCAGGGTGAGACTGAGCGTGTAGAACGCGCCAGACGTCGTAGAGCAGATAGAATCGGTGGGGATTCTCACAGATAGAATTCATTCCACTTCACGTCTAATAAGTGATTGTGATAAATAAATACTCTGGCAACGCGTGGTACTTCAGTTTGTTTCAAATAATTACTTGTTATAACGAAGGCGTACTCTACAAATTATCTTTCAATGAATGAATATTACGACATTCTTTTATTTATTTTACAAATTGTTTTTAGTTTCGGATACTGTTATAGAAATAAAGAGAAGCTATTTCTATGAAATAAAAATAAGATAAATTATTATTTTCGTATACAGCAGACGTTGGATAGAAATTTGATCACGTGTACCATTGTAACCATCATCTGCAAAACATGTTATTTAATACAAGATCATTGGATAAACAAATATATACCTGGTATGTTGTGCTATATTTTGTATCTTGTTAGAAGTAATATATTTTAACTTTTTTCGTTATATAACCGAGAGAGTTTGGTTATATTTGTCGGATATATTATACGACCTACAAACCCAATAAATTAATCTTACACAGTACTTCTTCGAAGATATACTGCAATTATGGGACGTGTGTACTCTTTTTACAGTAAATTAATTACGTTCTTCTGTAGAGAACAGCCGTTGTTCCGACCGCGCTTGCACATCCTGCCTCGCCACTCTGATATTGAACGCCTCAAGGCACGCAACGTACCTGACCTGGCTACGGACCCAATACGAGCACAGTGCCTCCCACTGACACTGCGAATCGACATACAATATTTGGCTAAATCGTGCTCTGTGGCGTATTAATTTTAATTCTCTTCCGTTATTTCTCCTAAACCTCCCTTCGCATTCATACTCGAACGACCTTTCATTTCCATTTATGATCCTAGTAATTCTCCTCACTTGAAATATTGAAGGTTTACCCAAGAAGATCAGTCAAACTGGTAATCTCAAAAGAAAAGAAAAGAAAATTACAAACTAGTATACCAAGCCGTAGAACATTGATCTCTGATAATGTGCACATCGACTACTTCTGACCGCTACGTTCTCGCTCGTAACAGGACACACAACTTGAGTCGATAACGATAAATTACTTTCTTGATAAACTAATAGTGCTAAAATAGCACATACTTTCTCGAATGCATTTTTCCGCAAATTACTGGAAAAGTACTTAAATTTTCGAAAAATTGTACAAGACCATTTTTTAATATCAATATTTAAGGAACAGATTTGGTTAAGGGGGAAAATGTTAATCATTCTAGTCGTAGGAAGACGCGAAAAATTTGATTTGCAATTTTCGAAAAATCAGGATTTCAACGAACAGGACCTGCACCATTCTTTAAACGTCCTTCACACTATCTAACATAAAATTTAATCAAAAACGATGGAACCATTTTTTTTGAAAATGTTCCAGGGGCTAATGTAAAGTATCCGCCAAAATTAAAATATCGATTTCAAATTCAAGGAGCCAAACTAGTCATATCGACTGAAAAATGTCAATTATGGAAATATCGACTGAAAGGTTTAGCCGCTAGCGTTGTTCACACATGGACAGACGGACGGACGTTTTGCCGTCATTTGATTTTTCAGTATCAAGGACCCATAAAAACGGATTCTGGCTACACCATGTGTTAAAGAATTTTGTCTTCATTTAGCCACTGGATTTACACACTTTTTCGTTATTAGGGCTCTGTAATAGTTTTTCTGCCGAAAATTTGCAATATTTTCGCGCAGCATTTTATAACTTTCTCTCTACTCCGTACCGAGAAAGTAAAAAGAGAATATCCGTTCAAAATTCATAGAGAGTTTTCAGAAACCACTTCCACAACAAATCAATAATATTTTATTGTTCCGACTTATCCAATGTCTTAGGTACATCATTAATCCATTTAGTAGTCTTTTCTAAGCTTTTTAAGTATATTTTATAAATTAATTTTTAAATAACGTACTATTCCTTTCGACACTTTGTTTTCATTTCGTTCTGTTAAATTTATGACAGATCGACAAAAGTAAAAAACTGCTATACATCCCCTGTATTCTTATTTTTCTGATGTGAAGAACGAAAAGTGACAATTTTTAAATCAAAGTAACAGATATTCAATTCCAAGCACATTTTTATGTCTGTTAATCACAGACATAATTCATCTAATAGTTCAAAAACCATTTAAAGAGAAATGCATTTTTTTCACTTTCCTCTCCATTTCAACAGGGAATTTATCTGACGTTTCAGATCGAAAACTACTCTGAAGTATTTATTTTCACGTTTTAATGAATGAATGATGGTAAGATTTGATTAGAGTGAAGAAATGGTGGAATGAGAGATGAAAAATAGAACTTCCAGAAAAGCCGCAACGAACATTTTTGTTTGCCACAAATTTCATATGGATTTTTCCCAGAATACCCAGAATTGGAAAGTCGGCATTTTGAAACCTACATCTCCATTACCCAGAATTAATTTCGTAATCCAATAAATAGCAGCCAAATATTTTTTCGTACCTTTTTACGTTCTTACGTACGTAAGTACGGTACTAAAATGATTTAATGACTTCCGAGAACGTCAAATTCCATGGTCATTTGTTTTGTTTGTGTAATGAATGTTTTATCCTGGGATGTAGCGGTTATTCCGCTCCCATTGAATTTGGGAGTTCCGACCCCGATTTAGACGTCGGCTTGCGATTAATATATCTCCAGGTGCTCCCCTTCCCCCAGCAGGGCACTGCTACAGCCGGGAGAAGCCCGTGGCTCCCGTCTGGTCTACCGACATGTGCGGTAGTGTAATGGAAGCAAGTATGAGCAAGTATGAGCCGATGAGTCTAATGCCGATAATCCGTCACCGTCAGGACTCAACTCCTAGGACGCCCTGTTCAGAATCACTGCAGATACAGCGCCAACAGTGACCCGAGTTGAAGTCACCCGTACGACACTAAAACAATTTTTCTTAACGCGAATACAACCCGTTGCGCGAATACATCGTCACGTATTCGCGAATACAAACGCGAATACGTGAAACCTCCAAAATATTTTCTGGTGCATTCTGTGTAGCATATCACGTGAACTCCACAGAATATTGCAATAAAGGACTCATCAGTAGTGGGGTTCGACCTGTCAAATCCTCTGATCTTACCCACAATTAAATACTGTGAGTTTATTAGAACTATTTAATGTACATAAAAAACTCTCCTAAAAGTAATTTTTGAAAACATTACAAGCATTTTTAGTGCAATTCGCATAATTTGCAATACTTTCGGTAGGTTACACGAACAACGATTCAACTTGTATTAGCTGGAGAGCCGCAGGAACCAGATTCCCGACCAGTTTAGATTTGTCGGCCAGAGAAAATTGCTAAGACGCACGGTAACTTCAAAAAACTGTTAATTGCTTCGATTCACCAGCATTTTATTCCAGATGGTTCGATTCGAAGAAATACTTTGTGCGAGTTGAGGATCGCTGATTCGCGGCCCGAGGCAGCCGGCGTGGAGCGTGGTCAAAGCGAGCAACGGCCTCCAAACGCAGTGGCGCGGCCGCGCTGGGGGGTGGGAGCGGAGGCCCGCGGATACCTTTGCGGAGGAATGGGCACGCCAGGCACGCGGCACGGTCAGTGCGCGCTTCTGGGCGGCGCGGCGCCACCCACAGCCCCCGCGGGCCACGCCCACCCACACACCCCAGGCGCACGGCGACCATGCGACCACGCCTGTCCTCTCTTAGCGCGAATGCATTCGTTGCGCGAATACATCGTCACGTATTCGCGAATACATAACGCGAATACGTGAAACCTCCAAAATATTTTCTGGTGCATTCTGTGTAGAAATCACGTGAACTCCACTGAATATTGCAATAAAGTATTCATCAGTAGTGGGGTTCGACCTGTCAATCCTCTGATCTTACAACAAACTTATTTTCATCGTTTGCTCGTATGCCTCTGACACTCCTCCTCCTGCTCTTCTCTTTCCTCCCCATTCCTTCTCTTCTTCTTCTTCTTCTTCTTCTTCTTCTTCTTCTTCTTCCTGTCTACGATCCCCACCGTCTACCCACATACTCACGGCTTCGATGCGAGCTCGCCTCTCCTCCGGTTTCTTTCTTCCTATCCCATCGTAGCTTGTAATCCTCCGACACCACTCCTCCACTACTTCCACCCCCCTTCCATCTCTTCTTGTTCCTCGTCTACCATCCCCACCGTCTACCCACAACCTCCAGGCACACTCTACCATGCGTCTAGCCTCTCCTCTGGCTTTGCTTTCCCTCCATCTTCGTCTAACTCCTCTTCCTCCACCACCGCCTACCCAGACCAACCCCGGGCACACGGCTACGACGCAACCCTGTCCTCTCCTCTCTTCTTGCTTTCCTCCCATCCTCATCACATGCTCCTCTTCCTCCAATACTCCTCCTCCCCATCCTCTACCTCCAACCCCTCCTCTCCTCTTCCTCCCTTCTCTTTCTCCACCACTACCACACATCTCCTACACAAATCCTCCTCTTCCCCCACCCCCCTCCTTCCACACCCCACCCTTCCCCCTCCCCCTCCCTCTCCTCTTCCACCCCCACTCCCGCTAGCGAATTTGAATGAAACAAGAACTGAGCTGCTCTTATTTCATCTTAAGACGAATTGCCTTAGAAATATTTTGTCGTAACTCTTGCCTTCTTTTGACAGACTAGAACGGAAACTCGTAATAAGATCGTTATAATACGACGAGTAAGGATTGGTATTTTCAAGGACTTTCGGCAAATCGTTTTCTGATTAGTGTCTTCTAAACAAAACAATTTACCATCCATAAACTCGGCCAAACAAAAAAGAAAAAACACATTTTCATGTACGATAACGTTGTGATACTTGTTCCTATTCCACGATATTATTACCGTCCAATTGTTTAATGAAGTTAATAGTTAAAATTTACAATCTCTCATCCTCTAGAAATTAATATTTCAAATCTTCCATCCTCTAGAATCTCATTGTCACTCCATGAGAGACGAATGCAATCGAAGTGCGAAGTTATTCTTATTTAGTAGCTTCGTGATTTCGTTGACAGTATATAAATGATAGCTTTAAAACAATTTAATTCGAATTGGAAGCTGATTAATTTAATCAATAAATGATATTAAATAATATCTTGTCACGAGACAAACGACGAGTAAAAAAGTTCTCGATATGAAATGAGCAACCTGTTATGAACTGAAACCAACGGAATTTTAGCAGTAAAAGCGTAATGTAAATTTCCTGATTAAAGTATGAATAAATAACCAACTACCCACTCGTGTATTTTCATGATATTTAAACACCTGTGGTTAAATAGGAAGTTCACAATCAAATTAGATAATTTAATTGCGCTTGGCCGTAATTAAATCTGAATGGCGCAGAGACGAGTAAGGAACAAGTTGCACATTTATCAGATGCGTAGAGGCGTCTGGGATCACACAGGTACTGTCCACTACCACAAAATACTGTAAATTACAAAAAGTATTGCAATTACGAAACGTTGCAAAACTAAATAATGCAGCGGTTGCAATTAAATTTCAGTAAAATTAATCATAGGAAGAAAATATTATGTTCTCTGCTCATTTTAGGTTCACGTATCATATGTAAAATCATTTTATATAAAAATATTTTTTCATAATAATCCAATAAATCTGAAAATTATTACGTCGCATTGATGAAATGAACTGATACAGTTTTCGTCCGATATAAATTAATTTGAAAAACGTGGACGACCAGTAGTAGTCAGTAGAGTTCGGAAGTTGGGCAAAATGGCTTTTTATTATTCTTTGTATTTTAGATTATTTTAATAGGAATCCCTTAATTGTACTTCTGCAAATGTTTTAGTAGATTTTTATTTTGCTTCTTTTGCCTATTTTAGCTTCCTATGCCTCTTTTCTGGCATTGTGCCTTGTTTTTACGTCAATATTTTCCCTTTTTCCCTCCAGGTACCTGGAAAAGTACATGCAAGCCAGGACAACGTGAAGACACGGCCGTGCATTGCTTTTTCTATGGTCGCGGAGGCTCCAGTGTCAGATTGTGTTAAAATCGAAAATGAAATGAAGATGATAACAGTGAAGATCTTGGTATTTTTCATTGATGCTGACAGATTTGCTTGCTCACGAGGAATATCTTTCTGTTTGAGTATGGCCTCAGATCTCTTTTGAGAACAGATTTCTAATATACCTTTCTTAGTTCCTTCTTGTTCTCATCCCTTCTAGCCATTACACAAGTGGGAAGAACGAAATCTGTAATTCCGCTTTCATTGAAACTATTTCAGGATATAAAAGGGACTTCACAATAGCATTTCATAAAGAAAGCGTCGCGAGTAAAAAATCACTGGCGTCATACCGCATATGGAATCAAAATTACAAGGAAAAGGTATTTTCCTTCCACGTAAGAGCGAATATAAATGTTTGAGTTAGAGATAAAATTTGATTCGTTTTAATTACTTTTTTATAATAATTACTATTAAATAGTGATTTTTCTATATTTTCTGTGTTTTTACACTCCTACTTTTTCCAGAATAAATGCCTTTTCAGCATGCCTATTTTTGCAAAAATAAATGCCTTTTTGTCTAACTATTTTAGGTAAAATAAATGTCTGCATTTCCGGGCTCTAGTAATCAGTTTTGTTTCCAATTTAAATGATCGTCAATACTATATTTATCCATTTCTTATTATTTGAAATATCATACCACGTTTTTATAGATTACACAATATTTATATAAATAAAAATATCTATAATTTAAAACAAAATTATGTGTGATAAAAAAAATCGATGAATGAATTTTAAAGTAACAACGGCTCTTACTACATAAATTTTATCTAATAAGTTCCATAGCCTGATCCGTTGCCACGGCCAATGTCAAGATTGAACACTTTCTGACGTATCAGTCACTTTTCAGAGCCGTTTGAATGAGCTCGTGTTTACCGTGCTTATAGCGCATTACGGATTTCCAACAACGCATTACCTTTACGTTTTCTTTGAAGTAGCAAAAAAGAGCCAAAGAGGCTCGTGAAATATAAAATCAGGGTACTGCGAGTGCGGTAACTCTCAAGACTTGTTTACAAGTGATATGAGCGATTTAAAGGCTGAAATGAATCACTTGAAGATGAGCAATGGTCGGTAGTCCTTTGACTTTAAAAAAACAGAACAAAACGTGCAACAAATGGCAAAACTTCTTCGGTAAGCTCTCGAATAGTCATTCGTCTGATTGAACGAACATCTTAACATCTGTATAGGCCTTGCAAGCATTTTAACTGATTTAATTTGCAAATAAGACGACCAGAAAATTGAGCCACCGGTATTCATTATGGCAGAGAGTTCCATGCCACACATCGCTTTTCATTTGCGAGTTTTTGTCCCCAAAAAGTGTTCCTGTCGGTTCACTTACATCATATTCACCAGATTTAGCACCATACGACTTGTGATTCTTCCAAAAAATAAAAAGTGTGCTAAAAGGAAAACATTTTGAAACCATTAACGACACTGAGAGCCACGATATAGCATCAGAAAGCCATTCCGAAAGAAGCCTTCTGGAAACGTTTCCCGTCATTGATTCAACGTTGGGACAATTGCATCGCTAGACAAGGACATTAATTTTATGTAAATTCATTCAAATTCTATGTAAGCTTATTACTTTGTTTTTTAACAAAATTATCGTAATGAATCAATACTTTTCTTGCTTTTATCCAAGCATATTACTGCGTTTTTCTTCCTCTTATCTCACCGTACATTTTTTCGTCATAATCTTCTTTTCGAAAACTTAAAATTTTATTACCGTTACTTTTGTTGCTTCCTTCGTTGCTAGATCTTTCCTCATTAGCTATTTTATCTTTCGATTCTCAATCTAAACATATCAAGTTAAGACAATTTACCAGCTCCAAATTCAATCATCGAACTATCCCGTCAAGTTTTTCTTATCTTTATATTTGCGTAAACGAAGGCTATGTATGTCTAAATAGAAAGAGACACACAGTCGCTTTACGTGGGACGAGATGGGATCACCGTAGTTTGCACAGAGAAAACAAGCGTGAAGTCTAGATTTTCTACATGACGGCAATAAGTGGAAAGTTTGAAACAAGTTAAAGCCGATTGCATCAGCGAGTTACAGAGTTTGATGTGGCGCCATAGCCAAACAAATAAGTTCGCTCCGCCTTCATGCCGCAAATACGCCGGTAGACTTCTTAGCGGGACTGTCAAAACAAAAAGCAAATTCCTGAGCAAATTCTCAATACAACTTCAGTCTTTCGCGTATCTGCAAAGGTTTCACATTGTCGTTTTATTCTGGCACACAAAAGATTTTTTTCTGGTCCAAAACTGCCCCAGCGAGATTGGAAATTCAAATGATCGCAGATGAAATGCGCCGAGGTGAAAATGCAAGAAACGACTGATTATTTCGTGTTGGTCATTAAGTGCAGACCAGTAAGTGCAATACTTGTTTCATGACGGTAGGTTCAGAGTTCTTACCCCGCTGGAAGGCGTGATGCGGCACAGACCTTCACGTCAGCATGCGGGGTTTCCCCCATCGAGATATCTCCACTAGCAGGGACACCACCCCAGTTGGATCAAGCTGAAAGCTCCCGATGTGTATGTTAGTGTAGTATATGAAATTCGAAGTGTGTGTAAGAAGTTAGAATAGGAGAAGGAAGGGGAAGGATAGATCCCGCGCGGTTCTTGACCCGTTTATTAGGACACTGCTCCGGCATTTACCTGGTATTGATCGAATAAGTCACAGAAAACTACCGATCAGAGCAGCCAACCTCTATAATTCTCCTCCAGACAGCAGCAGAATTAGATCTAGCTAATGTGGAATATCTTGCCATCGTCGGGACTTAAACCCTAGGACCTCCCGGTCAGAGGCACTGTAATGACATTAGTGAAAGCCTTGAGCTAGCTCAGTCAGTTGCAGGAAACGAGACAAGCGGGCCCCCACAGAAATACAAATTCGAGTAAAGAGGCGTGGCGGGGGGTGGGGAGCCACGCAGCGAACTAAGCGGCGAGCATTTATGGCAGCCCATTAGTGTGCTCCGACGTCGAACGATAGGACTCGTGCCATTACGCGAGAGCGCCGGCCTCGACGTGGAGGCGCCATTTCCCCTGCAACGGAGCACGACAGCTCTGCGAGATCGCCGCTACCCCTCACCCCACTCGCATTTGCATTCGGCTCCTCTCGACTTCCAGCCTCGCTCGCACGCGTTTTCTCCTGCGTTGCAGCACTGCCTTTGGTTTCTCTGGTATTATCCGCGCACGTTTTCTTGAGCCCTCGCTTCGCTAGTTGCGAGAGGAGTTTGGTTATTTTCACAAAAAAAAACTTTATATCAAATTTGTAGTTCGTTGCAAAATAGTTTCAATCACACGGGAGCAAACATTTCTGGTTATCAGATATTCTCTAGAACGCTCGTTCGTATCATTTAATCTTAATTCAAATAATTTTGGCAAAGGAGGGGGGGTAGGTATTCGGGGCTCAAGAAATTATGCGCGTTTTATACACGTCTGGGTCCACGCTGCGGAGGTATATTGTTCACAGTACGCCCAATACTATGCCGTTTCATTTAATGGATCTAGCTGAAAGTGACATTTTCAGTTTTCCACTTTGTAGTTTTAATATTTGAGAAGATAACCTTTTTTTCTTCGACTTGAGTAATGAGTTAATGACTTTGTATTGAACATGGACAACTATCGTTGACTTTCTTTGTCATTAAAAAACGTTTTGGCAAAAATTACGTATTCAAGAGGAGGGGCATCTATTTTATGCCTATGATGGCCAGGAGTCACATGGAGGGAGTATCGTGAGATGTAGCAGAAGTTGAAGGAATTGTTAGTGTTGAGGTTAATATCTACAAGACATTTGTTGTTATTCTTCGGTATTATTTTATTGGCAAATGAAATCAAATAGATGTAGATAAAACCCTTAAATTTCAAGTAAAATATTTCGTTGCATAACTAATTCTACACGACTAGATAATAAACTTCGTACCAAAATCGAGAATAATATTTAATTTAATTATGCTCGTTTTAATGCGCTAGATACGTTTTGTACCTACATCTAAATATGTTTGTTGAACTATGCCCGCAACAATTATTGTAATTAGCTGTCTGGAGCGATGACTCGCATCTCTATCTCGCTTAGATTTTTCGCCGTTTCCCTCGTCCATTAAAAGAACCTTTATGGTTCTGTATTTCTATATGAGGTAGATTGTCTACTTTGCATTTAAACACTAGATTCCGTATTTCTTTCTTCCAAACTTCAGATACAGTTGTAATTGATTTTTGGAGTAAAAAAAATTAAAATCCATAATAAACATCAATAGGCGCTGTCATTCTTCGATATACCGCGTCATATTAAAATATCTTCGTAGTTTTCATATTCCACAACACCCTTTACATAGACTTTCTCATTTATTTCCTCTTTGTGGTTTCCTGTTTGCTGCTCAAACTCCGTCATCTTTGTCTTTCCCATTTCTCTCTACGTGCATTCATTTACCTCCCTTTTCTGTTGTGGAGCACGACAGCATCGCAACCTCTCCACTACCTCCCCTTTTCCGGCAGTCACATTTGTATTCTCCTGCATACGTACTTTCAGACTCGCTCGAGTGCATTCTCTCCTGTACTACAGTTACTTTCCTTGATTTTTTCGGTGCACATTTGCTTGTGCGCTTGGCGGTTTTGCGACAATTCAAACAAAACTATTTCCATTGAATGGGTTCTCTTTAAAGCTGCTTTTTTCATTTGAAAAGAATTCAACTTTTTGTCGCATTTTTTAGCAGCCGCGTGCACACTTCGCCATTTGCAATGCTCAGAATATCTTTGTTATCTTCTTTTTTTCGTATCCTCCTTTACTTGTCATTCTTACATTTCCATTTGTTCGACGTTTCCGCGTTTTCTATCTCAAATATTTACCTGAACATTCTTTTTATTAACTATTCTCGCCGTCTCAAAGTGTTTTCTTTGTGCTTTAACGATATCCTTTCTGCTCGAGTTATTTTGTGTATTGTCTTCAAAGGCTTGTCAGGTTCCTTCCCAAATTTTCCGCATCCTACCTAAATCATCTCCATATTCCACCCCAGCCCATCTCCTCTTGATATCACGTGCGTTGCAGCCTCACCCATGTCTTCCTTCCGCCTCACCCTGCCACCCACCGTATCTCCTTTATTACTTCCAGCGCGCTCGGCCGGCCCCCCCCCGGCCCGCATCGCCCGCCGCACCGCGCGGCGGCCCCGCCCCACATCCAGTCCCCGCGCCGCCCCACCGAATTGATATGCAAATGCGCCGCAGCCGTGTGCCGCCGGGCCCCCCCCCCTCCTCCCACGCGCTTTTTGCCCACGCGCTTTTTGCGAATGGCACGGGCGCGCCGCGCCGCCGCCGCCACGCTGCAGTCGCGCTATCCACTTGACTCACCAGATGCGAGATCGTAGGGCGGACGCGAAAGCGGCAATCGACGACAGATGACTGGACGCATGGCAGGGTCGAGAGGTACTGAATGAAGGGACGGTGAAGTGGTGGTGAGTTAATCTGCAGAAGATCGGTCTGTTGACAGGTTGGACGTTTAAAGGGGAATGAGCCGTCAATCCGTCCGGATAAGGGCACTCGATCAGGAAAGGATCGGTCGGTTGAAGGTCGGTCGGTTGAAGGTCGGTCGGTTGAAGGTCGGTCGGTTGAAGGTCGGTCGGTTGAAGGTCGGTCGGTTAAGGTCGGTCGGTTGAAGTCGTCGGTTGAGCGGTGGAGAGTCGGTAGGTCGAGAGATGAGGCGATCAGGTGGTCGGGGGGCGGGGGGGGGGGAGGTCGGAGGAGGGAGCGGTGGAGAGGGGCGTCAAGAAAGGAGGGCGGCGGGAAGAAGAAAAGGGGTCGGTGGGCAGTAGGGGTGCAGATGTGCAGAAGAGGGTCTTTCGGGCGAGGGACAGAACAATAGAGAGAGGATAAAGACAAGTGAACGTGACTGGGACGACTGTGTTTCGGCAGCGCGGCGTAGAGCCATTTCGGGGTTGCTGGGAATTCAATCCCTTCTATTATTCGGAAGAAAATAAACACCCGTAAATTCTAATTAAGAGGAGTGACTTTTCGTTAGAACATTATTTATTTGTTATGCATAATTTAACGGTTAAAGAGAATACATCATTCACGAAATGAACTGAAAAATCCCTTTACGCACTAAACCCCCTTCCCTCATCTCAAATGAAAAAAAGATTGCACTCAAATCATGGGAAACTGTGAAACGAAATATTGGCCTCCGTATTTTGATTTTCTAGGGAGATCCCTTGACTGAATATTAATTCTAAGTTTAAACATTCGAAAATATTTGAGAGTTAATACGTTATATTCGTTAATAAGTTAAACATAACCTTATTATATTCTATGTTTGTTAATAGATTGATAATGAGGCTATGTTTTGAAATATGTTTAATAATTCCTAATATTATAATATTTTTATGAATATTATTCTCTGTGAGCCTTCTGTGTTTGATTTTTTCTATTTATCAAATAGTATTGTTTAGAAAATTGAACACCATTCCTATTTATTTATTTCGTAAAACTACATTTGTTTCCAAATTTTAGATTATTAACAAAGTCGATGCTTGACAAAAAAAATTGGTGAAGAATTATAAGTCACGTGTACTAAATAAAACCAAATATAAATGACAATGATGTCTCGTAGAACAGAACGTGTGTAAAGTAAATATATTTATACCATATGGAGGAAACTTTTAAACTTAAAAATTGATAAGAATTCACTAAAATATCAACGGTGATTGTACTAAATAAGGGCACTAATACACCTACAGAGACTATACCAGAATCACCATTGATAATAACGTACAACATTGCACGGTTATGGACAACATCCTTTTCTCCGTCAGCGATTAACCTCTCTCAGTAAAACACCCACGAACAACAAAATTCATGAATTCACAGCAGCCGCGTAACCCCTGCTTATAAGGCTATTCAAGCCCTTCCCTTTTTCGCGCAAAAAAATGTTCCCATTCATAAACAGCTCGCGGGCGTTTGTTCTTTCTGGGGCGACGCGTTCTCCCCGCACGTTCCTGGGTGGGCCATTATCGCGCATTTCCAGCCCATTCATCATAGCCCATTGGGCACGGCGACGGCGGCGGCAGCTGCTGCATTGCGGCAGTGGAGTGGCCGGGCGGCTGGGCTGGACCCAGAGGCCCATCGGACACGCGGTCGATCACCACGCGTGTTTCGGAAGGGGAGCCGCTGGTGATGGGTGACTGGTTCGGAGGATAACACAACGCACTGCTCGCCATAGTTGATCATAATTCCGCGCCCGCATTACCGATTACCTTGAGATTCACAAGTCGTGTGAGAGGAAACAGTGGTAATCGGATCCTTGGTTCGCCGGGAGGCTCAGTGTTCTTGGCAGAGTTTAGTGCGAGTTAATATCCCCACATAAGCCTAGTTGCAGGCTAATGGAATTAATCTAGGCTGAAAGGCTAATTTTTTAGCCCTGAAATAGAAGTTAGCCTTCCGTCGGGAAATGTCTCTCCGTTCTGAACAGAGCTCCCTTACCTAGTAGCTTGGGAAAGTTGTAGAGACTCAGGTGCTCGCTCAAGGCAAGACGTAATCAATGGCCTTCGCGCAAAGCCAGCGCGTGCCATAGTCGACGATAACTCTGCGCCCGCTCCCCGCCTCCCTTTGGATTCACAGGACGGGTGAAAAGAAACACTAATGTTTTGGAGTCAGTTCTTCGGGATTTTTGGTGCGATAGGTAGAGGTCAGTACAAGATAATATCTGTATGTAAGCCTACTTTTGTGACTTCTCCTGCTCGGCGAGTTTGGGGATGCAAATATGACGTTACTGGTTAAACAAACATTTTCAAGATACTTATTCTGCATGGTACTACATCACAATTACTGCTACCTGTTCTATTTTCTGAAGTTGGTATCTTATTTTTCTTCCTTAAGAATTCCCAATGTTTCCTCCATTGATCTATCAGTATTGAATTTCTGTTCTATCAGTCACATGAGAAAAATGAACAATAAAAATCCACCTTCCTAATGTTTAAATTTAAAATATATTCTCCCTGTTTTTTAGGCTTTATGGGAGCTAAACTTGAGTTTTAAAAGCTTTTCTATATGACAATGAGAATTTTCACTAGTCACATACTGCTACAAACGATGAGCTCGTCATATCGCACCTTTCTGCAAGAAAATGGTCGATTCATTTATCACATTAGTTTAAGAATATGAGATCATTTTTTAAAACTAGAAAAGAGAAGGATGTCTACCATCATAAGTCGTGTTTATATGTGAATCAGATTTCATGAAAATATGAATTCAAAACTGTATCTAATATGATATGAATCCGTTTTTAAAGGATGACAACAGACCTGGATAATCGTTTGAATAAATGAACTCATGGATCGTACAAAAAAGAAGACGTGGAAGTCAATCTGATTTCCGTCGCTCATTTCTATAAGACTGGGCCCCCACCCCCATATTCTCTAAACTAGTTGTTTAGGGTGATAGTTAAGTCCTATTTTATTTTTTCATTTTACAAAATTTTAGAGGAAAGGGGTGCAAAGTTCGAAAACACCAAAGAACAGAGTATCAAGTACGCTTGATGATTGAGCACCTCCACTACACTTAGAGATTGGCAGTAAAAACGGCGCAATGCATTGTTACCAAAAATGCAGCGCAGACTTCGTTGCCTTAACAACTCTGACATACTTCTTTTCCCACACAACCAATATCCTATGTATTCATTCAGAACGACTTTTACTCACATATTGCAAAATGTACGCAAAAGAAGGATCTGCGACTAGAAATCATGCCCCAGTAAAGTATAAGATTAAATCAAAGTAGTTCTTTTCGAAATTAACCTAATTATTTCGAAGCTAATTTGGAAAGAAAAATCGGACATTAAAAGGGTAACGGCGTCACTAACATCAACATCATTCTTGCAGTGCACACTCGAAACTCAGTTGACCGATTATATGACAATGTTTGCCCGCCTGAGAAAGCCGGTTGGCGTAGGTTAACTTAGCTCACACTCTCCCTGAATAAGGGTCTACCGTCGCCAAGGGAACAGAAAAAACGCTTTCTGGAAGATTCTCAATAACCCGAAGTATACAACCAGTTTCCTCAGCATTTATATTTCGTGTTGTTACCTCCTAACAATTGCCCGCGTGTGTTTGTTCATTCGATGACACCGCGCCTCCAGGGAGTGAAAGATTGGCGAGGCTCAGCCTGATAGGAATCGCGGTCGATCGCCGGCCACGCACGTTCCCGGAAACGACGCACAACCAGCGGCGACTGGCGAAGGGCAGGGCGTCTCTCGAGCGCTATAGCACCCCGCCACCTAACTGCCCGCTCCGGCCCGCTTCGCCCCGATCCGCCCCGATCCGCCCCGATCCGCCCCGATCCGCCCCGATCCGCCCCGATCCGCCCCGATCCGCCCCGATCCGCCCGATCCGCCCGATCCGCCCCGATCCGCCCCGATCCGCCCCGATCCGCCCCGATCCGCCCCGATCCGCCCCATCGCGCCACGCCTCGCCACGCCTCGCCACGCCTCGCCACGCCTCGCCACGCCTCGCCACGCCTCGCCACGCCTCGCCACGCCTCGCCACGCCTCGCCACGCCTCGCCACTCCACTCCACCCGGCCCCGCGACGCCCCGCCCCAGCCCGCCCCGCCCGCTCCAAGATTCCCGATGCTCTTTGACTCAGAACAACGTCGAGTAACATGATACATCGTGACGTGCTAAAGAACGGGGAGGCTTCGGTAGCACATTTTTTTATAGAAGCAGTTTGTATCGCGTGTTTTTGTAATGAGGCATTCACGTCCCTGTTCTTGCGTTATGTAACTGGGTGGTTCCTGATTTAATTCTTCAGTCAATTTGTTTGAAGGAAAATGATTCAGTCTCAAAATCCACACCAAGAGGAAAAACGAACTTCGTTACAAGTGAAAATGAACTCGATACATCATCAGTTGTAGATTTTTATGTCATTTTTCATTAAAAGTATTTTCTCCCTTATAAACACACACTCTTTGCTTAGTTTTCTCTATTCTAAAACATTGTTGTTTTTGCATTGTCATTGCTCTGTGTCGTTACAATAACATCCACCTTTGATTCCATATAAAACTCAATCAGCTCTGATAACATAATTCATTAAGATTCAACAGTAATTTTAATTCAATAAGAAAAGAAACGAAACATAAGGTTCCCTATAAAATATAGCAATATAAAATATATCAAACAACTTCAAGAATTTTAACCAGCAAAGTGCGAGTGCAAGAGCCGAGCTCGGAGAAGCAACGAAAACTCAACGCAAGGGGAGCGCCCAGAGCCGACTCTCATGAGCGACATGTTAGACGGATTAACTGAACCATCTCTCCACGCGGTAATCCCGCTAATAGGCGTCGGGGGATTCAGCGCTTCAAAGTAACAGCCCGTGAAATCGACCGCGTGACGTTCTAATAAAAAGGATATCACACAGCCTGTTCGCTCCCTTTGAGCAGATCGACAGGCACCCACCCCTCTCCGTCGAGGGCGCTGAAGCCGAATGAGCACCCGCCGCGGATGCCAGATGGCGGGGGGGGGAGGAAAGGAGGCGGGGGTGTGAAAGGGATAGGGTGGAGAGGAATGTCCGGCGACAGACGTACCAGGCATGACGTGAAAGAGGTTAGTTCGAACAGTCTGCGACAGGTCCCACAAAGTTTGAGTACGAGTATAAGCGACAAAAAGGGGAAGTTGGCAGACAATGAAATCTGAAGATGACAAATAAAAGACAAATCGGGAGGCAGATGAAAATGACAATGACGTAATGTTAAAGAATGGGATCCTGAAAGGATATCAATTGAGACTATTTCAATTGCGAATATCAAAGTGAATATTTGAGTTATTTGAAAGTAACCACGAAATAAAAGTTATTTGCTTTTACGACAGGGAGGGGTAGCTCTCAAGCAACTAGAGGCCAACCTTCGCGAAAAGAGCTCTTTGATTTCAAAATAATTTATACACCAATATTGCTGAAAAATTTCGGGTTTTAAGGAAATAAAATCGAAAAAAAATATATTTCTAATACATTATAAGTATTTTAGGATTATCTGGAGTTGTGTAAACGTGCAAACGAAGCACGAGCTGTCACTCATTCACTCGCGCGTAACATCGCATTTCCTACGAAAAGTGAAATGTCAGATTCCATTAGTTACAAGGTGACGTCTCATTTACAAAAGAGTGCCCGACAACAAATTAAAATAAACCCTCAATGAGTTGAGGTGGATCTACAAAGATTAGATTAAACCGAATATACGTTGCAAGAGTGAATGAATTGAAATACAACAATAGTTACGTCTATGATTCTATATCTATTTCTAGCCTTTGTGGCGTATGCCACGAAAAGCAAATTAATAAACAACCGGTGTTAATTATGTTGATCCACTGGACGGTGGTGAAGCAACGGTACAAATACATAGAAACAGAGATTACGCAAGAAAATCCACCATCCTGGATTTTTTCTTAGAAATTCCTCATATATCAATCTGGAGCTGAATTCCGATACCTGGAAGTGTAAAGTTATCACGTTGGACGCCGTCCACCGGGACGACCTTCAAGACGTGGGAGAGGGCGAAGCTAGCGGAGCAAACGAGGGCACCGGCGCGCGACAGGGCGGGCAATCGACTGGAAGCGCCACAGGTCAACACACACCCAAACCCGTCCTTGGGAGCTCTCAGCACCCGCAACGAATGGCACATGGCGGCAGATGGTGAGGGCAGAAGAGAGGGTGTGAGGAGCCTAAGAATGATATCAATTAGGAGAATAGCGTGCCTAGTCCGACAGATCCTACAAATTTCAAATGCTCGTGGTGGGGGAGGGAGTAAAAATGACAACGGCATTCCCTTGTAAGATATAAAGTCTTAGACTATCAAGCTTTTTTGCATCCCCTCAATAACATAAGATAACGAAACTGTAAGTAAATTAAGAAATAACTGATAACACATCAGCTCACAATTTCTCGGATTAGTAACGCTTACGCAATATTAACGCAAATTCTGCTCATATTAACAGATCTCAGCCATTACTTGTGAATTGAAGCGCATTTGGTTCGAAAACTAGTTAGCGGAAGCTAATGGATCAACACAAATTTGATAATCCAAAATAGCGTTCCATACTTCCAGAAACATCTCTCAATAATGAGAAGTAATTCTGAGAATTTCTGAGTGTCTGTCATTGCGGTGCCATTGTCATATTGCGATCTGATCCCTCGGCGCGTGAAATTAATATTTAAGATTTAGAAGATACAATTTCTAATTTTTTAAATTCGATTTCATTCATTTTTTCGATTTTAAAATTACGAAAACTACTCATATTTTCAATAAATGTAGTTAATATGTTACGTTATGTTAATATCTCATTCTGAAAACATATTTCATTAAGAAAAAATTCTCCTCATCAATATTGTGAATTTTCAATGTTAATATTTTTGCAATTTTTTTAAAATACAGAGAACTTGCCGAAAATAAGTTCCGCGCTATTTTTATGTGCGTGCTTTGCTCTATCGGTAAAATAAATTGCTCGTGGCACATAGCGAAGTCGCTAGCCTTTCACCACTGAGGTCCAGGTTCGATTCCCGTCGAATCTCATGTGAAATTTGTTCCAACAAAACGAGTTTGGCTGCTTCACAAGGGCTAGTCCAACCCCTGTGAAGTGTCCTAAACCCTACCCCTATCCTTATTCCTTCCCAATTCTAGCCGCTGGGTAGTGACGCAGGAGTGCGTAGCAGGAGGCGCATACGCGGAAATGCTACCTGGCGGTCCTCTTGGCAAGTGACAGCGACCTGACGTGAAATGACTTAAAAAGGTAATGGAGGATTACTCCCGCGCAAAATAATGAAGGATTAATCCCCAGCGCAAAGCGCTCAACGCCCCTTGAGGGTTACATATCTTTCTCATAAGTAACATAGTATCCTAAGAACTTAAAAATGCTTCACTTGTTCTAAAATTTTATTTTCAATTACAATTTTGGTTCTAACGGGGAATTTGCCTTTAAAATCCATTGTTTTTGTTTTGTTGTTCGAAATTTTAAAATTGTATTTTTTCGCAATATTATTTGAAATATGTACCGCGTGTTGTAGCTTGTCTTCACCATCTTGCAAGATAACTTGGTCGTCAGATAGCATAAGGAATTAAACTAAACATTTTTCTCTAGATGAATTGTTTTATCTAGCAGTACTTTCCATGCTCTAAACACGTCGTCCTTATAAATATTAAAAATTGTTGGCGAGAGACTGCAATCTTGTCTCATTCGTTTATTTGTGGGAACCTCCTTCGTTAATTTACCGTTTATATCTTAGCACTCTGTGGTTCCCTTGTACAGGTATTTAATAGATCCTATTAGGGTATCCCCTTTTTTAAGAATTCTCTAAAGCAATATTCTGTTCGCGTTATCAAAAGCCTTCTCAAGATCTATGAATGCTGTATGTGTTTCGCAGTTAAACTCCTTTCTTCAATTATTCTTTTTATTAGGAATAAGGCATCTGTGCAAGCCCGCCCTTTTCTAAAACTAATTTGCTCTTCAGATATGGGAGTCTACAATGGCTTTCAAACGATTGTTTAATATTCTAGCATACGGTTTATACGTAGTATATAAGAAACTCATTTCTCGGTAATTATTGGTTTTGGAGCAATTTCCATTTTTAAAGAGTGATGTTATTTTTGCTTGTAGCCATTCTTGAGGAACTTAATGTTTTTCCAACACATATTACAAAAATGTAAAAGGCGAAAATGGAATACAATTCCAGTATATTTCAAAAGATCGGTGTTTATGTTGTTCAATCCAGGTGCTTTCCGATTTTTTATGTTTTTAGGGCTTCTTACAACTCTTGTAAAGTCAGGCTGTCTGTTTCTGTAGGTTCTTCTTTGTCACTAGTTTCTTGCATATTTTTTTTCATTCCACAGCTTTTTTTAATGTTTTAACCAAACCCTTTCGTATATTGCGTCAAAATGGAAGTTGTATATTTCCTCTCTGTTTAAAGTCTTCATTACTTTATATTCCAGAGACTGACGACCATGTACGTCATGTTTAATGTTTCCTATAAATCTATCCCGTGACTCTTGAAGCGCAGTTCTTAAAATGGATTTTGCTGTAAGTTTCTTGATGTTGGAGTTCCGAGGTATATTCTGTATTTTTCTTGTTTGAAGTCAACTGCTTTCTGAATTTCTTCAGACCAAATTCGAAGACCTCTCTTTCTTCTAAATCTTTTTTAAACCTACTTCTTCCATTGATGGCTGTCTCAATATAGTTTTTGTGTTTTGATATTATATTTCTACATTATCACTTGTGGCAATATTCTGAAGATGAATATTAATTCTGTTTTGATACAAATGTTTTAGAATATACACAATTTTATAAGAAACAAATTAGACGGTGTGAAAGAACATATGTATCCTACATTGACCTCATTTTCCGACCAATTTGAAATCATAAATGAATGGCAAAATGGTTCCCAAAAATGTTACAAATAGAACATAAATAACCGATTATTACAAACTTTTTCGATCATTTAGAAAAAATCAGGAGAGATAAAAGTAAATTTGTAAAGTGTTTAGGTAGCTAAGCTAGTGCTTAGGTAGTGGTGCTCTTGAAAATACTACAAGTGGCGACGTACCTTAAATGATCGCAGAAGAGATAAAGTGAAGGTTCAAGGAAGTAATTGGTATGTATTACGGGTGCGTGGGAGAGAGAAACGAGCGGGGGCGGTCACAGTGGTGGCGGCAGCGAGCGCCGGGCATTGCGCCCACTCTCCGCCCGCTGATCAATAGGGCTTATTGATGCGCCTGCCGGTTCGAGACCGAACCCGCGCCAAGGAGACGGCGGATGGCGTGCGGGGCCACTCACTCGCTCCGTCCCCGCTACCATGGCTCCTCCACGCCCGCTCTCCGCGCCCGCTCCTCCAACCGCTCTTCCGACGCCCGCTCCCCACGTCCGCTCCTCCGACGCCCGCTCCTCCCCGACGCCCGCTCCTCCGACGTTTCGCTCCTCCGACGCCCGCTCCCCCCACGCCCGCTCCTTTCTTCGCCGCTTCTACCGCACCAACCCCTCACTACTCTGCCCCGCGAGTTTCCTCCCAGTTCGGCTACCATCCAACCAACCCCTACCTCTTCATCCACCTGACTGAGTTCACCTGATAAACTCCAGCCACGCCTCCCATCTATCTGCTGACCACTCACGCAAAGGCAGAGACTTTCGTTTGAAATGCGAACTTTTTTTTAATTGGTTATTTAAGGTCGCATCAACATCTAGGTCATTAGCGACCACTATTGCTGTTAACGGTATGGTAACTATGAGGATTAAACGATATGGTGATGATAAGGGGTGAAAGGACGAACACAAATACAACCATGCCCCTAGGCAGGACTCGAACCCGCGACCCTTCGGTCCGAGATCACTACGACACTACTGCCTTAGCGATCTCGGCCACCGGGCCGACAATGCGAACTTCCTGCTCAAATTATTCACGTTACATTTCCACTACCAATATGTTAATGCTACAAAATTTTTTTAAATGACGTTGGTGATCAGCTTAGAACCGATCAGAAATGACGTAAGTCGCGGTGATCGACTCAACCGAATGAAATTTTCCTTGTTTCAATCCCTTGTAAGTCATGGAAATTTGGAATTCAATGTCAAACCCGCACATTCAGCAACTCTCATTAATCGTCTAATGTGATTTACAAACAATCAGGGGACGTAAAATCAATCTGAATCTGTAATGCGCCGCACATTGACAACCCTTCCATCAATATTCAGCCAGTCGATCAACTCGCTTGTCTTAGAGACTTCTATTTCCATCTACCCCCAAACACCATCGATTCAAATCCCCTTGCTTGTTGTAACCCATCACAGAAACATTTCACATCGACGTCGCACTTAACATCACACTGAGTTGTCAAATTTATATGACTATACCTCGTTTCAACATTCCTCCCTCTTAGATGCATTTGTATAGATGCTGGTGAAACTATTTCTAAATTATTGAGTGATAAAATAAACTAGTATAAGCATTTTGAGGTCGGAGGTAGAAGGTTGTATGATAAAATATTACAGACTGCAATAGAGGCGACATTTCTGGCAGCAGGGTAAACTTTGTTATCACAAAAAAAGTAGAAAATTGAAATACACTAAATAAAACTACAAGATACGGAAGCGTAAACCACCTAAAACGTTTTCTTAAGAAAACTTACTTCGTTATCGACAGCGTTGCCTAAATTGCAGTTATTATGGGTGTTTCAATAATCGTTCATCGAGGCTCCAGGTTTCTAGTAACAAAATATTTGTAAGTATTCAACAACTGTTTCATTCTTGGATGATTACCTTATTTCTCCATTCCGTATGCCGCTCACTTATGTTCCTCCTTTTCGCGGCGGTTCATGCTTTCCACAATCAGCGGCGAATCCAAGATAAAAACCTAAGTCTATATTGTACACTTGGGCACCCTGAGAGTTGTGTCTGCTATTCTTACTCTTTTCTCTCTCAGATTTGTTTTACCGCCTCCCGGCCGCGTCTGAAGCTTCATATGGCACCTGTAATGACTGCTATTACGCGACATGGTGTAGCCCACTGACTAACGTTTAAATGGTCCTAATCCAAGCTATGCGGAGCCCATGAGTCCAATGTTCCTAGCCTCAATTAGAAGAAGGAAGCACGATCAAACCACCTGCCAGCACCATTGTGTCTCTGGAATCCATTGGTACGCGCTAGCTTAGGCTTACACTAGTTACCGGGTGGTGCCGGGGGATGGCCACTCAGGGAAGTGCACAAGTAGCTTTTCATCTCTTACGCCATGTAGGATGGAATGAGGTCGAAAATGGTTGGTAGTGCACTCCATGCCACAAACGGAGGTAACATAGAGGTAAACATCCATGTCCGAGGCGGGATGCGAACTAGCGATCCTTCGCTCAGTGGCTGCAGAGCCCCCACCCCCACCCCACCCCACCCCTTCCCCTGCGATCTCGACTATTCAGGTCGACAAGAATGATCAAGTTCAGTGACGACGAAGTTGCCTACTTGTGGCATTGGCACGTCTACCGTTGTAAGCCACAACGTATCAGAGCAGCAGTCATGAAGGGAAACTATCAATAGTTCTCGGAACCAATTTTACTAGCGATGACGCTATGGAAAACTACATCAACGAGTTGTTTTAAGTTTGATGTGAAATATTTTGATCCAGATTTGGATGTTTTCCCACGTCAAAATATGTCGCTCGTGTGAAAAGTTCACTTTGTAATTAATTATTTCAAAACAGTGTTATAAAAATATTATACGAGGCACAGTAATAATTTGAAAATGTTGTTGAGGGCAAAAGGTCAATTATTTTACTCCTTTGATTTTATTAACGGACGGAATCGCATCTGAAAAGAAGCTTAAAAGTACAGAAAAGCAGAAAATTAAAAGAAAAAAATATAAATAAACATAATAACAAATACAGTTATCTAAGCCGCAGGTAAAGTATCTGACATTCAAGTTCTGGGGTTGCATTCACTAACACTGTCTTATAGCGAGATGGTCAACCACGTAGAAGTGAGAATTGTACAACCCATCAAAGATGATTTCTTCCATGGTCTTAGACTGAGATGATCTACCCATTTCCAAGGTAATTTAACTACGAAATATAAAAGGCAGTGTTACAAGAAGGAAACCTTGTAAATCACCAGTAATATCTTATTCGAAAATGTCGCTCAGAGTGAAAAGGTCGTATGCCAAAACTCCATTTTGTAACTGATTACACAGGTCTGCAAAATATTTGTTTTCAGTTGTTCCGGTTTAGTTGACTGATTCTTACTTTTGTCGTGCTCTAAATCCAGGAATGACAACCGTATTGTTCTGGACAGGTTTTCGAACAAACAGATGATCATCGTTTAAAAAATCTCTAAACGCAAATATTTTATTTACATAACAATATTAATCCATTTGCCCTGATGACGAGAAAATTAACACCACTCTCGGTTGATCCCGGGTTTAGGGTGGCACGGTTCCTTTGGTTCCTTTTATGATTCATTATTTCTCGCGATTCCTATGTTTATAGTTGCGCGGTTCATTAAACAACTGAATTATTTATGTTCAATGTTAAATGAGAAGAAGTCACCTGATAATTTGTTGGCGAGGAATTGTGTGTATTTTCGCATTTCAAGTCTTCTTCAAATAGGTTTGTGTGTCTACTCAGATGGAAGGTATGAATTTTCTTAAAAGTGAGTGTTCCCTTTAAAATAAATTCTCTTAAAAGTGAGGAGGTATAAAATACAGCGTGAGCGTCGGAGCGACAGCGGAGGCGCGAACCAGGTCTCGAGAGCGAGGGCCGGAAGGCCCTCACGAACGTAGCACGTTGGATCTGTCGGGTAGCGACGTGCGGTAGCTAGGTGAAAAAAATGCGTTGGTTAAAGAATTGTGTAGGTTATAAAATTAAATTTGTAGCGTGAAAAATACGAATAATCAGTTCACTTAATGAGAGTACGTTGCTACGGAGATTTATACGTACAGGGGGGCTTTGGAGCAGGGGGTAGCTATTCTCCCGATCATCGTTATTTTAAATAATTATATTTATTGCTGTAACATCATGAACTTAACTACATGCGACTACTACGTATAAAGAAGGATTCAGTTCATGGAGTCGATTCTCTTCTAATGAACCGAATCAGTGAATCAAAGGAACCGTGCCACCCTAAACTCGGGATTTACCCCACTCTCAATTGAATTACATGTGAAATCGATTTTTTTTTTAATTCCAAAATTCTTTTTGAGCTTTTCCCTCTTGAAGATGGCTTCCAAAAGATCCATGTACAACATTCAGCAGTAGCCTGCCTTCATCGTAACACTCGTAACATGGTAACGCTTATCTTGATAGCTTATTTCCGTTTCTTTTATATCGTGGTGGAAATCCTTTATTCTTCTGGCTCTTCACTCACTGCTCTCAAATGGACAGGAAAATAGTCGAAGTGTGAGTTGAAAAACTGAAATTTTGAGTTCGTGTAGCAACCAAGCCTTTGGGATGCTTCCAACATTGTTCGCAGAAAGTTCTTATTGAAATAAATAACATAAGATTTCTAAACAAAATCCGCAATATTATAATATTCAATCCGTAATATATTAACCATAAATTATCCACACAAGAAGCAGAAACTGTCCGACGAATTTACACACATTCTAGGAGGTATTGTACTAATTTTGAACCACACAGAAAATAGCTGGATGACGACTGAAATAAAATACAAGATGGTGCAGGAATCAGAGTACAAGTAAATGCATACATGAATATGTGCGGATACGCCCTAGCAAGCTCACTCAACAATGCACAGATTCTCATAAGGATCAATACATAGGAGTATTTTCATGTTTTTGGGGACCACTAGCAGTGAAAATAAATTTGTTTTTCCATGGTCAGTCTTTTTCCCGTGGGTGATGAAATAGAAATTTAGCCATGTCTAGCTACCTGTATGACCAAGTCATATTTCGATCGTGAAAAAAAACTGACGTTAGGAAGAAACGGTGGTGATTTTCGAAATAATTAAACGTAAGAATCAGATACAAACACAAGAATCAGACCAAAAACATAAGAATCAACTAAAATTATGAAAACATTTTTTGTTTGCAGACCTGTGTTACTTCTACGTGGCATTTTGAGATTTCTACCTAGTAGAAAGATCTTTCGAATGTAATTAGCTGATCCAATAAAGTACAATTAATGGTTAAATGGATCTATATCTGACGCTAATTTGTGGTACAGCAAATAGCCAAAATAACGTTTAGACAAACAACCTTTCGAACTTTAAGTAACGATAATGTCTCTTTATAAACATACAAGTTTGTACAATATATTTCGTATAAAGATTCTTAGCCGGCCGTTGCATCGTGCTAAATTTCCCTTGACTATATATCTTTGAACTTGTTCTCTTTTTTATGAAGTGTTTCCTGCGTAATCAAAATACGCCTCTCAATTCGTTTATAGCACAAATTTATTTTATGTCCTCCTTTCTTGATAATGTTAACCTATAAATCATTTTTGTAATAAACCCTTCGCAAATTATAGCCGTGTTTCTCGTCTATCCATCGGTGAGATAGGCTTTTTCTGTTTATTTCAAAATGTTATCTTCCATAGACTGTTATTTTGAAACAACTCTTGTACAAAAAAGTTGTTGAAAATTATTAAAGAAACTAAATGGAAAAAGCTCAGCAGATTAATTACCAATTCTGCTGAGCTCCATTTGCTATTCTCATCGTGCCACGAATTTGCAATTCTTCAAGCCTGTGTAGCCATTATATATCATTCTTCATGTTCTGCATTCTTCTCTGTGTAACCTTCTCTCATGACGATTATGAAGATTATTAGATGTTGAATTTAAACGTGAAAATATATTACATATAAAATATGGAATGGACAATAGTAGTTTATGCAATTAGTTTATAATGTTAAGCTTTATTGCGTGAGTACATGTTTTGAAAACGAGCGACGTTAGGAGCGAGTATTATATTTAAATTTATAAATTTTCAGCATTATAAATTTATGCAAGAATCGAAATTAATTTATGAACTAATTGCAAAAGCAGTTTTACTGTTGGCAACATTGACATTGGTATTATGACGTCACGCATTTTGGACAGCTGATGAGCGATTCTGAAGAGCATGCGAAGAAAGATGGATTCCTTGCCGCAGGAAATTGTTGAACAAGCCACGAAGGCAGAACAATGCTTAATACCGGCAAAGTCAAGTGCATTGTACGAAAAAGAGTACAACAAATTTAAAAATTGGATGGAAACAAAGAACGTGAAGATTATATGCGAATCAGTTGTTCTGGCATACATATCGGAGTTAGTAAGTGTCTCTTACTTTATTGACATACCTAGTCGAGTTTTAGTGATGGTCTAATTTTCTAATTTTTATTACATTGAAGTCAGCAGTATGTAAGGCATCAAGTTTGTGGTGTAGTCACTCGAAATTGAAGGCCATGATCAAAATTAAAGATGGTATTGATATTTCTGCTTTTAATAAAGTTCAATTGTACATGAAACAAGCGAATGTCGGTTACGAAGCAGAAAAATCTATGGTCTTTTCCCAAGCTGATGTGAACAAATTTTTAGTAGAAGCAGCTGATGAGAAGTATCTCTTGATGAAGGTATTTAAGTTATATTTATTTGAAATATTTGTGAACTATTGGAACACATCTTTTGCTCTCTTTTTCAGGTTGTTGCGATTTTCGGCATATTTGGAGCTTGTAGACGAGGGAATTGTATAACATATGCACCGATGATGTCTCTGAAGAAGGTTCTGTTTTAGTTGTCAAAATTAGAGAAACTAAAACTAACAAACACAGAATATTTACCGTTATTTCTGATGAAGGATTCTCTTATATAGATTTGTATAAAAAATACATTGCCCTCAGACCTTCTAAAGTCAAACATAATAAACTTTTCTTATTTTATAACAAAGGTAGATGCACTTGTAACCCCATTGGGATTAACACTTTCGGAAAAATTCCTAAACTCATTGCCGAATACCTTCAACTTCCAAATCATGAAAAATATTCCGGACATTCATTCAGGAGAACATCGGCTACTATGTTAGCCGACAGTGGTGCAGATATTACCACCCTTAAGCGTCATGGAGGATGGCGATCATCAAATGTTGCAGAATCTTACATTGAGGAATCAATTCAGAATAAAATAAAGATAGCTAGAAGAATAGTGTCAAATGACGAAAATAACGTAGCAGGTACTTCATCAACTAAAACTTTTAATGTACCTGGTTCTGTTCCTTTATCTTTCAAAAACCTCACAGACTGCTCCATTAATATTAACATCAATAAATAATGTAATTATGTAAACTGATTTATTATATTCAAGAATAAAAATCTTTGGTTATTCTGGTTGTATGGTTACTCTGTGAACTCTTCATGCAATTCCACAGCGTTCGTCAATTTTAAAGGTGAGTTGTGACGCAACTATGACGTGTGTGATGACGCAATCATTCGTGCCGTAAAACCTAATACGTCATCATTTGTGCTGTAAAGGCCCTTTTATGAACGATTTCTTGCAACAGAAAACCTCGTTTATAATGCTGGTATACAAAAAAATAATTAACTTATAATGATATCATGAAATTAAATACTATAAACACAACGAAATCGTAAGAAACAAAAGAAAACTATGCAATACAACAAACAGAAATACTAAAATGAAAAGGGAAATAAAGAAAACCGATGGGATCACCCAACAACGATGTGGTACCCATGATCAAGCTGGAGACGACGAGGAAAGGGTCAATCCCTTTTAAGTGGTCCAGCACTGGTCGCTCGACCATCTCGAAAAAAATTCAAATTTTGTACATTAATTTCCTTATGTTTTGGCTGTTCAAAAACATCTTTGCTTTATTTTTATTGTATCTGGTTTACAAATGTCGGCCATTTTTGTTTTACGCCGTGCGCCATTTTTCGCGTTTGTAGTGGTTTACTCTTTTCAAAATTATTCAGTTCTGGGTTGTTCTAGCATTCTAGAATAAAAGGCATTGGATTCAGTATACTCTGGCCTACAAATTAAATTTTTTTTACCTACCTTCTATGTTTTTTATTTCAGAAATATTTGCAACTAAATCTATGGAAAGCAAATGAACCAAGTTCGATTTTCAGAGAGTAATTTCTCAAGGAAGGAATAGAATTTCAGCCTTAATTTTCTCTGTGCATTTACACATAACAGTATAGTTACTTTTTGTAAACTATCATGGAAGTAACTACCCCTTAAAAATTACACCCTCTTAAAAACTGGAATTTTCGATTTTTCCAAAATATCAACTGTAATATCTCTGTTAGTGGACGAGATAAAAATTTGAAAATAGCACCCATATTAGATCGTTATGATACCAAACTTTAGTAAACATTTCAACTTTTAATTTAAACAAAGTATTAAATTTAAAATTCTACATTAACATATTATTTTGAAGCTATTTTAGCTAAAATCCATTATGATTTAAATAATTTATTTAATTTCTTTTAAACTTATATTTAATCTACTTGGTAATTAAAAATATGGTCATTTTGATGTCAAAAGCTGAACCGGATAATATAAAATAGTTTATAAAAGATAACAAATAAATAAATTTAGCGTTTTATTTTTTCGAGTTCCAATTTGCCATTCTGGTTATTATTTATGAACGTTTCTTCAAAAATATGGACCGTTGCACAGTACTCCTTAGATTCGAAGATCGCGAAAGAATTTTAGAATAATGTTGAACGCAATGGTTTTCCTAATAAAAAGTGAGACCAATTGTCTTTATACATGAGACCAATTGTCTTTCGTGGGACATGTAAATTGACGTGTGACGTGTAAATTAAAATTAATGTAATTAATTTCATGGGATGTGTCTTTCTTGGGACGTTAAAGTAAATTAAAAAATAGATTACTTACAAAACATGTAAATTATAACATATTTCCAACCCATAAAATCACAATAGTCATGCTTCCAGGTCTTAGGTGAACGGGCTAAACATTGATTCGACTTCGCCTGGGAAAGTCGTTCTATTCCCCACTCATTCTTTGGAAAGAAATGACATGGTGGAAAATCGATACCATTATGAAGTTGCAGCCAATAGAAGCCTTCAGACAACTTCCTCCAAAGATGAAATATGCATGACCTAATAGGAAAGAATTGCCTTTAATGGGTCAATCGGATTCAAATAGGCTTCGAAGTAAGAGGATGACATTACTTCAGAAGTGATCAGGGATTTTGGTTAAAAGCAGGAATATGTTTGATAAGATATTATTTATTCAAAGAATGTTCTTAGTTTTTTTAAAATATATGACACGATTAGCTTATTACAGCAGTATCGCTGAATTTTATGATTTTTCCAATACGTCTGGACATTAGCATACGAATTTTAGGGAAGAAAATGTAAAAATATATTTAAGAAATTTAAAATTTAAAATTAGAAAAATAACCGTCTTCATTAATGGGCAAATTTTTTGTCTATAACAATATTTTTTGTGTTATTTATACTTCCGTGTCTCAAGTTATTTCCGGGTTTCTATTCCCCATCCCCCACAAACGGAATTTTCACTGTTTTATCCATGAAGCAAATGCGGAAAAGACGCCTTGCTTTGCTTCTACATGAAGCCCTCCGATCTCTCATGCAGTTTTAATTGATTTTAACGTCAAATAAGTACTCAAGTGAATAAATAAATTAGTAAATAAATAACATCCTTCGCAAACCCCACTTATAGAAACAACAAGAGGAAAGGTCCGGTGACCTTAGTGTCTAATTGTGACATACCTAGTCATCAACAATAGCTTTGCTAAACCAGATGTAAAGCTGATGTTCATGAGGAAATTGCACCGAACTGCATTAGAATCTAAGGTTGATGCTTCGGCTTAACGAAACAGATAATCCGAAGAGACGATCACCCATCTGTAGGTTACGTTCTTCTCCACTAATAGGACATTCCGTTTACGGGGTTCTTAACAAATAAGAATGAGCCAATGAAGTCCGTGATATGAAAAATGCTGACATGAATAATGCAAAATAAAGGTTGACTTGGGGTAAATGTCGAACATCCTCAATGCTGAAATGCTAGTTCTCTATACCTCACAGGTGCACGTTACAATATTCCAGTTAAGATGAAATATGTATAGCGCAAGAACGTTTGTAGCGTAAAAACTACCTTTCATGTTTGTTTGCATCTCCACCCAGAATGAATAGCGCTTTGTCGTTTGGTTTCACAACATGTGCCAACTACAATTTGTATGGCTTGATGATCAGTTAATTGCAAAGAACATCTTCTTGAGAGTGGACTGACAGCTGGCTGGCTACGTGAATTTTTGCGTGCTTGTGAAAGCTTCTCTAATACTGATTCGCATTTGACAGGCTTGACCGTTTGCCCTTCAAATTGGCGTTACCGGGGGTAGATGTTCTTCCGAAATGGTGGATCAAAACGGCTTCAGCCACAAAACTTCAGCAGAAGTGTCATACCGCAATGAAGGAATCTCAACTTACACTAGCGCTCCAAACGAAGTGCGGCAGAAACACAGTGCGCTCCCCGTACAAATAATACTTTGGAGAAGTGGTTTTCTGATATATTGTACGTTTTCCTACCTTTAATAGTTTATTCACAATAAATAAGTATTATTGTTTCGTTCTTTCAGACCACCTGTAAAACTTCTCATACATTACTAGTGTAAACAATAGAACTTTCAATGCCTAGAAAAAGAAACAACATTCATACACTCTACAAAATAGAGAATTAACTTGTAGCAGTGTTCTTGTTTTAGCAAAAATAAAAAAAAATATAAGCAAATTGTAGAATGATATGTTAAAGATGCAAGTTAAAGGATTAAAAAATAAGTTCATGAAGGAAATCAAAGATATTAGTATCAACCGATAATATCCGTCATCCTCTATAGCATGCATACAATGTGCACATTTCACTCCATTTTACAGAATTTAAAGATTCATGGTACAAATCTACGAAAAATAGAAATTTTGTAATATCTGAAGCTGAACGTAACAATAGAGCATATTACAATATTGCATATTTGTAAACATCTGCTACTGAAATTCAGTTTTTTCTTTTTTAATGGCATTACTCTGCTTTGATAAAACGTTCATTAACCATGCAAATATCGTACTTTCCCAAAGATCAAAAGATAATTAGCACGTGGCGTTTGCAGTTATCTCTTCCCTTCCATTGCACGTCGCCTGAGGTTAATAGCAGCTTAAACCAAATCTCTTAAGAGGCAGTTTCAACCCTATCTCAATAAAATTTAATTTCCCAAGAGAAATTAACGGCGAGGAACTCTCTCGGCAGAAATCAGCCGCTGCCATCTTATCGCTAACTTTGGTTGTGTACACAGATATCTAAACTTGTGTTTACTGAATCGCTATCCGAGAAACCTTACATGCGCGGATTTAAGATATGTAGATACCGAAAGCTGCCATGTTCAAGTTCGTGAACCAGACAATGTTATGTCACGGCGAAACATTAAGACAAACAGATGAAGAAGACGTAGAGTTGTTTCGTTGATGTATTTTAATAGAATGTGAATCTGAATCTTTGGCTAGTAAATCTCTTAGTTCCTTCGTAATTAATGAATTTTATTAAAAGAATGAAAAATCTAACACATTCGTGATACCCAAAATCGGCATTTTAGTACAATATACAGGAACAAAAAAACAACACAAACACATCTACACAAACTAAGAGAGTTTCTAATGTAGCTGAAACAAATAATTTAGAGATTTTCTTGCCTTGAGTTTTCCCCTGATAATAGAATTTTGAAAAGATAAAGGAAAAGGTAGAGGTCGAAGAAAAGGTAGAAGTCGAAGGAAAGGTAGAAGTCGAAAAAAGGGTAGAAAAAAAAAGAAGTGGAAGAAAAGTAAGAAGTGGAAGAAAAGTAAGAAGTGGAAGAAAAGTAAGAAGTGGAAGAAAAGAAGAAGTGGAAGAAAAGAAGAAGTCGAGGAAAGGAAGAAGTGGAGAAAAGAAAGAAGTCGAGGAAAAGAAAGAAGTCGAGGAAAAGAAAGAAGTCGAGGAAAAGGAAGAAGTCGAGGAAAAGGAAAGAAGTCGAGGAAAAGAAAGAAGTCGAGGAAAAGAAAGAAGTCGAGGAAAAGAAAGAAGTCGAGGAAAAGAAAGAAGTCGAGGAAAAGAAAGAAGTCGAGGAAAAGAAAGAAGTCGAGGAAAAGAAAGAAGTGAAAGAAGTCGAGGAAAAGGAAGAAGTTGAAGAAAAGGAAGAAGTTGAAGAAAAGGAAGAAGTTGAAGAAAAGGAAGAAGTTGAAGAAAAGGAAGAAGTTGAAGAAAAGGAAGAAGTTGAAGAAAAGGAAGAAGAAGAGAAATGAGTCGATGAGAAGTTTTAATTGTTGACAGGCAAGCTGCTCCGAATGACGACGAGGCGCCAGATCCGGGCGTGTCGCAGGTGGCACTTAGAGCTCCCCGGGGGCCGCTTGGTGCCGGGAGCGGCGCGAAGCGCTGTCGGGAGCCAATCGGGGCGCGTGGAGCTTCCTTCCGCCGGGACCTTGGGCGCGGCTCCCCCGCCTGCCTCAAGGGACCGCCCCCGCCTCCACCCTTCCCCGCCTCAGCCCCTCCCACAACGCGAGCACTGCGCGCAAGACGGTGGGCGTTTAAGAGGCTTAGCAACACGCGAAAATTGGAAGAACATTTATATTCGGGGAAATGCTGTCTCTGGAAGAGCTTTATTTTGTTTGCTATTCGTAAAGGATTAGAATTTCATTTCTTTTTCTACAATTTTCTTCACTACTATCAATACTGAGTCTAAGTATCTTCATTCGTCCTTCGACATTTCTAGTATTTTTTCTTATTTTAATACTACCTTTTACTAGAAATTGATGGAATTGTTTGTTTACTTTATAAATGCTTTGGATTGTCTTTTTTGTAATTTTTACTTTCTCGTATACACAGATATATACATAGTATAGAGAAAGTTATGTAATGCTGCGGATTCGATTGCGAGATTCATCCGTCCGTCTATCTGTGTCTGTTCGTCCGTCAGTGAACACTTCTAGCGCCTAAACCACACGTACCATCTTTTCCCAATTAAAGAAACCCTTGTCCTTCTGGCTCTAGTTGAAGGTTTGGAATTTTGAAAAATATTCTTGAAAATTTGGGGGTACTTGGGGGAGTACATGAAGGTTCCCCGATATTTTCAAAATTTTCTCAAAAAACGTCTCCAAATTTTTTTCTTTAAATTTATTGTAAGGATAGAGTAAAATACACTTTTAAAGATGGCTTAGTATGTTTTTCACGTTTAACTATAAATTTTCGAAAATTGCAAATGTTTGATTTTTGGCGTTTTCCTACAAATATAAAATTGAAGCAGTGATTTTTCCTTCAAATGAAATTTGTTGTTCATAAATAGGTCTTTCATAAAGGTCAGTACATTTTATTGAAATTTTAGTAGTTTTCCTGGAATAGTGCGTACAATATTTGCAATTTAAAAAATTACAAAAACAATATTTTATGAAAAACAGCTACAGATATTTTCTTTACTTTTTTGGTTGATGTAGTTCCAACAAACCCTATTCGATGACATAAATGTGATATTACTCTATTCTTTTGTTTTTTCAAAAATTACAAAAATGTAATTTTTTTACTTGTCTCTCACGTTGGTAATACATTAGAGGCGATTTCTTCATATTATTTTATTTATGAGTACATGTGATTTAAATAATGTCATATAAAGTTTCTCGATAACTCCACAGCTTTCTGTGGAAACGAGCTCAGAATTCCGCATATTCAGAAACGCTCAAACGCCATTTTCTCAAAAGTGGCTCCAAATTTTTTCTTCAAACTTTTCCAACCGATAGTGGTTTAATATGAGTATTTAATACGACACAAAGTTCATTTTGTTGTATACATTTGTTGTTTTTTCAAAAATTACACAAATGTAATTGTTTTGAAATATATCTCACGGCGTTGATATGTACATTTCCATCGATTTGTATATATTATTATAGTTGTGAGTATAAGTGATTTAAATGACTTCAAATGAAGTTTATCGAAAACTCAATAGATTCTGTAAAAAAGTCCAGTAATGCTTAACCGCCATTTTTTAAAAACTGCTTCACATTATTCAATAAAAATTTCTATTTCGGACGAGGTTTTACTCATCTTTAATATTCTTGAAGTAATATTTTGGTTCTACTATTAGAAAAGCAAAGAGTTGAGAATTGTCAAAAAATGTACTTTGGGCGACGATAGAGAATGGAGCAAGACCTTAAAGCCAGACCACACCAAGGAAATTTGAAAAATTTGCAACGAGAAAGTCTGTACAATTTTGTGGCACCTGTAGTTTTATTTTGTCGTCAGAAAAAAATAATTTCTCTCCTTGATCGTATTCTAGATGTATTCAGTATCATTCTATAAGTGAATACTATATAGACACTGTATTGAGCCTCTTCTTCATTGCTTAGCGAATTATATGAAAAAACGTTTCTCAATTCAACCAGAAAATTCTCCTTTTTTCAATATTATCAAGATTTTTTTGATTTCGGCAAAAAAATACTGAAATAATTATATAACACCGAAGCAATTATAGCATAAAAATATTGAAGGTGAATTAGGAATTTGAACGAAACGCAATTCAATCAAAAATGATGTACAACTTGATGAACATGGATGGTCCGATTTTTTTCTTTCTATGTTCCCCCTGAAAATGGAATGAGAATATACATTTGAATTGATATGTTTCCTCGAGATTAATAAACGTTATCAATGACATTGATTCTTTACATAACCACATTCGCTTTCAATGCCAGAACTCCATCAAGGTTAGAAACTATAAAGTTAGTATTTCAAAGAATGTGTAACTAGTAGGCATCTCTGAAAATTTGCATTACTAAAGCTGGACGCAGACTTCTGCAGACTTATTGAATGAATCAGTTGTTCTTATATTACGGTGTAATTCGGCAGTAATTTTTGGAGAACTGTGCGCCCACAATAAATATTGTATAAGACTATCAATGAATACACAAAAAGGAAGTCATAACTCTCTGGAACTTTATTTATACCAACGTTTAAACATTGAACGCGCAATACTGGAGTAACCAAATCACCTTTTCAAAAGTGCTGACTGACGAATTTTTAAATGTTTCTTGGAATTACGCAGTTGTTGACTAATATCTAAATTTCTTCATTGAACTTGGTCCAAACTAATCATAATATCTTCTAATGAAAACTATTCTATTTCATTTCTACAGAACATTGGAGGCGGTATCACATTCTATAAAATAATAGTGTAGTAACGGATCAGTATTTATTAAATATCATAATTATAAAAATTAACTATAATAAATGATAGTCTCATGTGTCACAGTCAATAACGCACTAACCCAAAAAATTGCATTAATTTACTATCACGCAAAAATGGGAAAATAATTTTGCCCTCAATCTTCACTGTTCCACCTACAGTGTAGTAGTGAAATAGCACTCTCTGGGGTCTGCCACAACTTGCCCGGTACTAAAAACCGCAATCTCCTTCCGGTGTTCCGTTCCGATGTGTTTTGTTGCGTCCCCTTCTCACCCCGTCGACCGTCGTGTTGCCTGTCCGATGCTCACTTTTATTGCGGACAGCGGCTGCCACAACACGCGGATTTCCTCCTCCCCCGGCCGGTCCTCGAGAGGCGACCGCCCAACGCAAAGCGTCCGCCCGCCGCCGCCCGAAACCCCTCCACCGCAACCAGCACGGCCCAGCACCACGGGACCGCGACCGCCGCCCTTGCCACCGAAACCGCTGCCACTAAGACCACCTCTGTCGCCCTACAGGACACGCCTTGGCCCCCCTGCTTTACAACCACTATCACGGGCACGCCTCGGGATCACACTTTCTCAAGCTTACGTCTTCCTTCCTCCTCCACATCGGCGCCGTCCTTTTCACTAGCCTTCTCCTTTCTATGATACTGCTTCTCCGGACCTACACTTCCATTTTATCTGCTCTCCTTTTAGTTCTCCTCTCCCTTTTCCCCCTCACTATTTTATCACTTCTCCGCACCTCTTTTCCCATTTTATTTGTCTCTATTTTATGTCTGTACTTTCTCTCGCCCTTTTCCTCTCGCTTTCCCCAGCAGCCTGACCAAGGGCAACTGCCTCGCTCTAGCGCAAGATTCGAGCCACATCGTTTCTGTCTCCATCACCTTTCGCACTCTCGTCTCCAGCAGCTCTCGCCGCCGCGCCATCGACTTGGTCCACCTGTTGCGTGCCGCGCGAACATCGGCACGGTGGCAGCGGCGTCGGAGGCGGTCGCGGCGGAGAGGGGCGGGCGAGGCGGCCCGGGAACGGTCCCCGGTGTCGCGGCGGCGGCGGGACGTGGGGCGGCACCGCGGGGGGGGGCGGAGGCGAACGACCGGAAGCAGAGGTGGGGGCAGAGGCGGGGGGCGATGGCTCAGGCGGCGGTCGATATCCTCCGGTGCGCGTCGCAGCGGCCCGCCCCGCTTCGCCCTACGCACCGCCCCCGTCGGGTGCTCGCCTCTCACGGACGTCCTCCGGTGATACGTGTTCGCTGCCTCAGGCCCGGCCCTCGCCGCCCTCCCGCCCTCGCCGCCCTCGCCGCCCTCGCCGCCCTCGCCGCCCTCGCCGCCCTCGCCGCCCTCGCCGCCCTCGCCGCCCTCGCCGCCCTCGCCTTCGTTTCTTACATTTGACGCCCCTCCCCAGATCTGTTGCGATCGTTCTTGTCTCTACGACCCTCCTCAGACTACCTCCCAGCTGCCAACACCTTTTGGTCTGCCAGTCAATGCGTTCTATGCTTCCGTGTCCCTAGAAAATCAGCCTGTCCCACTGTCATTTTTTCGTGCTAGTCTCTATGAAGATTACCGTTTTCATCAGGTGTATCACTCTTTAGTATTTCGTAGCCATATTTACCTGTTCTAGGTTGAATTTCTCTATTTATTTCAGCCAAATAGACACTTTTTTAATTTTCCTTGTAGCCACACACGCTTTTCAGTAACACGTCATTTCCACCTATTACTCACTTTTATCACCGTTAACTTGCTCTTGACTGCCGCATTATATCTCACCGCTCCACTTCAACTCACGGTGAAGGCGCGTTGATATTGACATAATCCTCTGTCCCATATTTATCTCTCTCAAAATGCGTCTCCTTCACCTTCCCTCTCGCCTTCTTCATTGCTATCCCTCTTGCAAACCCTGCCCCTCCACAATTTTTGCCCCCTCCCCTCGCTCGCCTCCCGCCCTCTCACCCATCTTCCCAATCCCCCCGCCCTCTCCCTCAACCTCTGCTCCCTCTCGCCCGTCATCCCTTGCCATCTGTTTCCTCGCCATTTCTAATTACTTGCCATCTCTGTAATCTCTCGTTTTACCAGTCCCGCTATATAACTCTTCACTTTCTTCCTTCTTCGCTTCTCTCCTTTTGGGTACCTTTCTTTCTCTCGGCCTAACCATCCACCACAGCCCTCATTTTTCCGCAGGTCCCTCCTACACCATGTCTCTCGAGCCACAGACGTCATTCGTGATCCTTGCCTCGCTCTCGTTGCGCCTCTCTCGCCGCGTCCGCCGCCGTGAGTCGGCCCAACATAGGTCGGATCGAAGCGCAGGTCGGGCGTGACTCCACCTCCTCCCGCTCCCCTGGGCTGCCACCTTCAACATCGTTATCGCATTCCCGTGGCCACCGCCACCGCCTCCGCCTGCGCCGCTCCAGCTCCTCACTCCGCATTCATGGAGCGTCGCCAAGTTCTGCGCCGAGTAAATACCATGTGAGAAATTATTTGCAGATTCTGGGCAATTAGGGCACAAGTACACTGCATTAGGGCTGCGACAGTGCTGTGTGCCATCTTTATGAACACAGCTAATTTGCTGGAAAGTTGAAATTCACGTGAAAGTTACAGTACTGGTTAGTAATAAAGTTTCATTACTCGGGAAGGATATTAAAAAGAAAAATGCAAAAAAGTTGATAAAAATCTATGTAGTACAGAAACAAGTGAATTAGTTGTTTAGAACTTTATATTTATGCAGATAACCTTGTGAAAATTTGCTCAAAATTGCATTTCTGTACTACCTTACCAATCATTTGTAGACTTTTTTAAAAATGTTTACACTATCTTCGCTTCAACTATTTTATCAAAATCTATTTTTGACACGTGTTCCTGGAAACACATGTCACCAGTAGTAAGAGATAAAACGTATGAATCGGATACTCCTAAACATGAACCTAGGACTCGAGGAGAGTGGCGTTAATTTTCGACGAGGTCTCTGTTACGAGCTGTCAGCGGCATATCGAATATCTGAAACTCAGGGCAAGAGTCAACGCCGGGCAGAGCTGAAGCTGCCACCAAATTAACGAGCTGACACGCCCAGGCGACCAGAGACTGCGCCTGTCGGGGCCGCCCGAGGAAGTCGCAGGCAGAGAGCAACCTGTCACGGACCTGCACAGCAGGAGCGCGGCCAAGGCAGTCCCCCAACGGCTAGATCTCTCAACACCGAGGATGAAATTTGCAAAGCGACCACATTGATTTACTTGCGTCTATTACTTGTTTTGTAGAATGGTAGTACTCATTGTGTAGTTATCAGTTCGCTCACGGTCCACTGTCGGATCTGCGATTCAAATCCAGGTCGATAAGGAATTTTTGTGTCGTTTACCAAATGAGTTTGTGGCTGTTTATTGCCTCATGGTGCTCCCATTACCGTCTCTCTCATTCCACCATTACTCCATTTCATTAAGGCAGCCCAACTTGGATGCTAGTGCACATTCAGGATTGATTTGATTCGATTTGATTTTTTCGTGTTTCCAGGCACGTCAACTGCTTTGGTCATTAGTCCCGTTAGTGTAGTGCATGTTTTTCTCGGATATGCGCGGGATCTTTCCCCACTGATGGCGAGATCCGGCGCCGACCTACTGTCGGCTAGTGGAGTTTCCCCCTCACCAGGACTCTCCCACCCGCGAGGCACCGCCACAACCGGCACAAGCTCTAAGCTCCCGACTAGTCTCCCGGAATATGTGATAGTGTAGTGCATGTTAGTGTACGTGTGTGTGCGTAAGGGGAGAGGATAGGACAGATCGCGCGCGGTCCGTGGCCCGTTTGGTAGGGTACTGCTCCGGCATTCGCCTAGTGTTGATCGGAGAAACCACGGAAAACTACCGATCAGAGCAGCCGGCCGCTAGAATTCTCCTCCAACAGCGACTGAATTCGACCTAGCTGAAAAGCTAGTGTCGAAAATCCTCCGCCATCAGGACTCGAACCTAGGACCTCCCGGTCAGAGGCGCTGCAGCGACATCAGTTGATGCACTGAGCAACCGCTCCCGGTTTCAGGATTAAGATAAAAGTATATTGAATACGGATTTGTGAGATATATTTGACCGTGTTCAAAGTAGTTATATTTGATAAGAATGGAATTGATAAAAACAAGACTTTTCATCACTGGTTCTTTCTTAATATTTTATTTATAGTCGTGACGAAAAGCAGTAAGAAGTCCATATGTAAATTGCTTTTTAGCTGTTAAAGTTAGATTTTTAGTTACTTTAACAGCTTCGTGAGTAACAAAACAAACTATCTAAACCTTCATTCGATCCTACTCATTTTATTGTTTTAGTTACTTAATGTGAAATAGCTAGATCTAGAAATATATAGAGTATTTTTATTTAGTTATTATTAAAATCTTATAATTCTGTACCCCATTGTTGCTTTCTCCTCCTCCCATTTTTTCTTCGTTCGATCCTTCTTTAAAACGTACTGCCTCTGATAAATACATCTGTGAGGCGACGAAACGACCGGGGTTCGATAAACTTCCGAAATGTTGCCCTATTATCTGTTTCTTAGAACCGAATTTTCCATCTTCCTAGCTGACAACAGGTGAAAAGTGCCTCCCCAACACAAAAGCAGCTCCATTTTTCCTCATTGAGGCTGTGAAAAGGCACACACAGTGTGACAAAAATTAATACTATAAGGGTTGGAATAAATGTGAATTCATATTGTGTGGAAGATTTGAAAATTAATTCACTGTATATATTGAACATTGAAAAAATCTTAACTGTATTAAAATGTATTTATAATAATTTGCGAAGATGTAAAAAGGAATTCTCAGAAAATATATAATTTTTTAATTCACAAGTAATATATTTTTATGCTCTCAGTGACTAAGATATACATGATGGTTTTAAAGACTCAATGTATCTTATCTTAAAGTATCTCATAAGATAATTTATTGTAATTTTTAACTTTCTATTCATAATTTTAGAAATCATTTGTGGTAGGAATAAAGAGAGGCACTTGACTGAAAAGATAATTATGTATATGAACTGGAGTTTATTTATTAAAATGCAAATAATTGTAATATTAAAAGAATTATACACGACACGTATTTATGTTTTAAGTCTTTTATTTCTGTTGCTACCTACAGGCGTTCCAACCTGAGAATATTTCCTCCGAGAGTAGGCCCCTTTCTAGTGTTGCCACACTTCGCATTGGTGGAACCTTTGAGCCTATATCGATCATTGAATATCAGTGGCGAATTCTTCGATACACCGCGTTTACGAGTATCTAGTAAGTGGAAGTGTACAATAAATATGCCATAAGTTTGGTAATCCTATAAAAATTAGAGATTTTGAAAGCTTTGAAACATGTGCAAAAAATAACTGTTTTGCTATCGAGAGCCAGTCAGTCTTCCGCACCGGTAAGTGCTATGAAGTGCGGTAGAGTGAGAAGTTTCAAACAGTTCTTAATGCTGTCCAGAGAATTCGCTAGCGCAGGCGAAGGCACCGCATGCCAACCGCGATAACCTAGGTCTCCTCATGTTTGAAGGGCGGAAGAGGGGAATGTGCGCGTCTGGACGGTCGGGAGGCACCGCAAAATATTGCCGTGAACAGTCCGTCTTTGCTTGTTCGTAAGTTACGCTTCTCTCAAGTTTTTATGAAAATGGGGTATGTTAATGATCCAGAAGTTAGTGGTTTGTGTAATTGTCTTATAGAATAATTATTAAGGATGAAATTTCATAGTATTGGGATTTCAGAAAAGCTCAAAATAAAAAACGTCAGTGCGCTATACTTAAAATAATGTTCAGGATACGCCACTGTTACTAGCTCGTGATTCCAATCGACATGTTCCTGATATAGAGGAGGCCAGGTCACATTTAGAAGACGCAGACGCTGCGACCCCTAGATCTGCACATCATGCGCCTTGTTATATCCTTTCTTGTGAAATTTGGCGGTAACTGAGAAGAAATGGGCAGAAGTAACGGTTTTGGAGCTCTCATTCTATTTTTTATTGATGCATAAATCATATAGACTTTGTATAGCAAGCCTAAAGTACTGCAAAGTAATAATTTACATGGAAAACACCCACAAGTCTCGTCACGTACGGACACACAACACGCCTGTCAGCACCTGTCAGGAAACTAGTTGCCGACAATATGGCGCAGGGAGCAAACTTCAAATTATAACGCAACACTAGCGCTGCAAGTGTATCTTGGTAATACAGTACAATCTGGCTAAGCCGAAATCGATCGAGACACAAAAATATTCCATTTAGCGGGATTTCCGTTTTATGCAACGTTGTCCATTTCATGATATTGACGTTTCTGCCCTGAAAGCAGCAGATTACACGACTCATTATATTTCTCAAAATACATTATCATAAAATGTATTTATCGAAGGAATTATAAATAATTAAACACTCTTCATTGACAGTTTCCTAATTTTAGTTGAAAATCACACACCTTCATGGCTGTATTCGGACTAGTTGCAGACTCTTTCAACGCACAATGCGTCACAACCCAGTATTATGACTTTCTGACACACTCACATGGCCTTGTGCAATGCGTATCTGGTCGAGGGGTTATGCTTTTCAACGCGGAGCAGGGAGAAGCGTGAATAGAAATCATGCTCCTACATCTTCCCACGTTCAGAGATCCGAAAGATAGGGAATTCCCCTAAGACGTACGCCTTGAAAAGGAAGCGACCCCAAGGTCGAATTCTACGCTGACAGATGAAGCCCGTCTCCTTCAATGTTCGGCTGCCAGGACTAAATCGCGTGTCACAGGGATACAGAATATAAAACAAGATCCATTCATTTCATTAAGAACATCTCGCATCTCTCAGCCAACTGCATTAAATTCACAGAATTCCGTTTTATATTTTTTTCCTGCAGTACATGAAAAACCCGTTCCGTTTCCGCGTTGGACAGGTTCCGTTATGCTGTGTAATATGCATTTAACTTCACGGGCAAGAGAAATTTTCCAGTTTAGACAGGTTTTACGGCTTATACTAATTCCTATTTAAACATATTTTTCTGTACCATCGAATGTGTGCGGTGTGCGCAGGCGAGGACATGTCCGGCGGGCCCGCGTCGACCGGGCCGGCGGGGGGCGCCTCCGCGCGGCCGCACCACGCCGCCGCCACCAACTTCCTGCGCCAGTTCCGCGACCCGCACAGCCGCGAGCTGCGCCGCCTCTCCGCGCACCAGTTCATGGACGTGTGGAGCCACTACGACAAGGACGGTGAGTCACGCAATAATTAATATAATAATAATATAATAATAATAATAATAATAATAATAATAATAATAATAATAATAATAACAATAACAATGCCATTGGTTCCAATGTTGGGCAAGGTATCCCACTTAAATAGTGGGGAGGTTCAAAATTGTAACCGCTTTCAGGTGAGCTAGTCCTGGAGAGCGTTTATTCAAATCGAATTGTCCTCTGTCTATATTATTGACCTTGTTCACATTATTCACTGACCATATTGTTATTGACCACTATCCATGTACTTGGCCACTGGCCGTATTATTGTCCACTTATTATTTATTGACTACTGAGTATACTACCATCACTACCCACTGTTCACTTATTGACCACTGTCCATCTTCGGCAAGTGGTACACGTCGAATTCAGCCGCTGTCTAGAGAATTCCAGGAGATGGCTGCTCTGATCGGGAGTTTTCCGGGGTTTCTCCGATCATCAGAAGAATTCCCGAGCAGTAACCTAACAAACGAACCGCGCGCGATCCTTCCTTTTTCTACTTTGTCCGATCCTCTCCCCTTATTTGTACACACACTTACACTCACATGAACAACGCTTCTACTCGTCTCGGGAGTCCAGTCGGGAGCTTAGAATTTATCTCGCCTGCAGCGGTGTCTTGCTGGTGGATGATGCCAGATTGGGGAAATCCTAGCAAACCGACGTAGAGGTTGGAGCCGGATCTCGCCATCAAGTGGAAGATCACAGCTACTTTCCGTGATAAAAATGTGACTACACTTACAGGAAAATTGATCATAGTAATTGACTCCACCAGGAAACACGAAATAATCAATCAATATAGCAAATGGTACAACAAGTTCACAGAATGTAAAAGTATTACAACCTTTTTTTAAATAGATCCTACAATCTTATTATTTTAAATAATTTATTTACTTTAAACGTTTGAACCATAACTGGGATCTTTATCAAAAATCATGGTTCAAATTGTAAACAAAACCAAGAAAAAATTAAAACAGGAGCATTTTATATAAAAATTGTTGATATTGTAAAACTACAGGCCAGGGGATGTTAACAAGTTCTTATTTATACAAGGTATGTCCTCAAAGTAGTCGATGAGAGTCAATAAAAAACATTTGACATAAATAATTCATGCGATCAATGTTCTTCATAGTAGAACCCTTCTGCATCCATACACCGCTGTCAGCGGCATTTCGAGCTTTCATACGCTTCCTGGCTTCCCGGAATACTACACCACGGCCTGTGATCACGCATTCACCGAGCCGCGATAGTGACCTTTAAGGGGAGTATGTAGAGCCTATTCTGGTAATGTTAAATCTTCAATCTATGGTGCACTTTTCTAAAGAACAATGAAAGTTACATCTTTGACAGCAGTTATGTCTCACAATTTTTGAATTTCATAGACAATTTTATCTTGCATTAACTCTTTTTATTTAAAAGTTTTGATTTTTTTGCCACATGTATTTTTTTATTAAAAGAATATTTTTTCTTTTTAGTTTTTTGAAACAATAATTTTATATAAAAACGAGTCTACTGTGAAGAACACATTTAGTTGTATACGGCACATTTTTTTAGAAATGTTATGTTAAGTATTTTTGGGGATAAATGCACCAGTATCCACTGGAAATAAATGTGCGGCAAATGGCCTTCAAAGTAAACTGTGACACCCACCAACCACTACGATAGGCTAGAAGCCTCCTTTGATGTAATCTGTGTCCTCCTCTTCCCTTTTCTTCTTGGTGTTTCTCTTCTTCATTCTTACCTGTTTGCTAAACTCTTCCACTGCTTTATCAGATTTTTCCACTTGAAATATAACTTAACTCAGAATTGCAATTGTATTTTTATAGACAGATGCGCGTTGACGTACGGCATGACACGAGGCATGGTAAATTTAAATACTTGAGAAAAAGTTTTTAAATTTCAGATAGGTGAAATGGCGACAACAGCTATATTCCGCACAAATTTCCACTACATACTCCCCTTAAGGGAAGTTTTGAGGGGGGAGGAAAAAGTCTGGTGGAGCAACATCAGACTGTACGCTGGCGAAGGCTGGGTTGCAATGTGTTGAGCCAGGTACGCTGCCACGCGGAGGCCTATCTGCCCTCACGGCACCAACTTCGCGCAAATCTTCATCATTGACTTTTCACTCACAATTTCTTGCGTTTGGATTTTGGCGATGTCAAGTTCGTCGGCAGTCATGCGAACAGTTAATCTGCGGTCACTGTCTAGCAAATTCTTCATTCTCGTCATATTTTCGTCAATTTTGGAGCTAGAAGGTCGTGCTGACCGTGCGTCGGTTTGAACTTCCTCTTCCCCTCTCAAAACAGCTTGTGGCAGTCACAAAACACACGATCAACCCTTGGTGTTCTTGATCATTACGACTCTCCTTCCCCATCGAGCTTAACGCAAAATTAGATGGCATAGCACTGTTCCAAAAATGATCCCTGACACACCGCGACGGGGGACACTTGCAGAGGTTACGGATACAAGCGATCTTCACTTCACTACGGCTACAAGCCATCTGCCGCTAGCTTCTAGACTTTTCTTAAATCCTCTAAACCAACACCAGGTGGAGAAATTGCTGGCAGTCCTTTGGTCTGCCTGGAAAAAAATTAGTCCGACTACTTTAAGGACAGACCTTGTAGACTGGTAAATTTTTTTAAATCGTCAATTTCTTTATAAAATACTACCTGCTTTAAAGTTTTTACAAACTCGGACCATAATTTCTTTGAAAAAACTCAATTAGGGTCGAAACGTTCAAAGTAAATAAATTATTTCAGAAAGTAACATATAGTTCTATTTAAAAAAGTCGGATTACTATTACAACTTTACGATTAATAGAGTTGACATATTCCATAAAAATAAGAGTACAGAATGTTTCAGAATAAGTGTTACAAATTTTTGGAGTATGTATGGGGCCAAAGATGACCACTTCTTCCAATAAGTTATGATGGGAATTTATAAATTACACGTTCCACATGTACATTTGCCCCTGGTTGGTAGGCAACTCGTCCTGCGTTGATGGTTTGGCAGTACACGCCCTGCCTGTGGCAAAGATTTTGTTTCCCCCTGTATATCAATGAACAACAACACAGAATTGCATTATTGGTATATTTGAGTATTTTACACTGATCCATTTAAATTGTCCATTGTTTTTATAAACTAGGGTTGAAATATCTACTAATATCAAAATCTATTAAGTAAAAAAATCAATATTTTTGCATTATTGAAACGCCGGACTGTGTATCGACAATGCTGAGTTTATACACATCATCCAAATAAAGTAATTTTAAAAACTATTAGATTATCGCATTGTAAAATTTACCATTCCAATAGATGATGTTAATCATTTCGACGTCTGACTAGTATATTCTTTCTACTTCGTTCCCAGTTTCATGTTTATACGAAATGATTTGTGGGGAAACCTTTTACGGCCACCGGCAACCAGAGTGCATCAATTTACTTGTGAATTTAACACATATACATAAAATATTTGTAAACACGATTGAAACATCGAATGAAGTGCACCACAATCTGGAAACTCATTATGAACAAGGAAGAATGAAATATTATTTAACTAATTAAATACATGGAGTTCCTTACGTGCATTCATGATGTAAGGAACAAGTTATGTACTTTATTTCTCACTGTTTGTCTGACTCATGGGTATATATTTTTAAATTTAAATGATAGTTACTGAATTGTTTCTAGTCTGTTACTTTTAAAATGATCGATGCGTCACATTCAATTTTCTTTCAACTTCAAAAGTATCAAACATTAAAAATCGTTTGAATGGAGTTATGGTTTTCATAGCCTTCCAGACCAAGAAACTCACCGATGTTCAGAGTAAAAATTTTTTATTTGCAATACTTCTAATTTTGAAATTGTATTCTAAGTAAATATTTCTTATTTGTAAATTATATTTGAAATAATTCTTTAATTTCTATGGATATCTTAGCTAAAACTACTTCAATAACTTAATAAAGAGTCGCCGTAACTTATATGTTGCCCTTATGAGTTAAATAATAATTAATTAACGTTTATTTTAATATATATTTATTGTTATTGACAACTACACATTTTTAAAATTAAGAGTATTTTTACCATGGGGTAACATCAACCTCGCCTGACTATTGACTCTACATATGTTAAGTCACCTGGCCATGCAGGTTTTGTAATAATGTCAATGTAATGTACCAAATATATAACTTAAAAGCAACGATAGTGTAAATAGGTATTGCGCAGAAAATACCTGATTGTCTTAACAATTCTTCTCATTTCTAGCTAGCATTACATGCTGATGTTCATAAGTTATTAATATATTTTTCAACATCGGAGAAAAATTAAAATACCGTATTAGGTAAATATATGCATACTCTCAATTATTTGAAAGCAGATATAATTCAACCCCCTTTGAATTCCAATATGCATTTGCTGCGAATAATCATCTGATCGTAATCACATTAGGTTAATTCCGGGACCCAATGAAAGTATTTAAACACTACGCATTCGTCATAACGCGCTAACACACACACACACACACACACATACATACGTAGGTACAAACATTCATGAGACATAAGTTGAAAATTAGTAATAATTCTCAGTAAATGTTTTCACAAATTTAATTACCCTATAAGTGCATTATGTTGAATGTAACACCAAGCCTGTTACGGCAGTACAGCATTACCTCTAATGTGTTCAGCTGCTCTATTCTCGCAGTTTGCCTTGCTTGGTCTCAGAAATCCCAGTACGCAATGAACTCTCAACTGCAACAACTCTTGTTAATGAGACCAACAAGTTTACTTCTGTTTAAACTACAACATTACAGTTTACTTCAGAGTAGAATGGTCTCATCACAAAGCGAGAGAATTCACACTTCCTCCTACTTACTCTTCAGCATGTTCCCTCCATTTGCTAATTACCATCAAATAAATTTTCATGTCGTGGTAAGTATTTGATTTTTATAGATATGATTCTATGTGTAAAAGTATCAAAGCTACAAAACATGTGGATGTATTTAAAAAAAAATAGGTTCTATGCAAAATTTTAAATAAAGCGGAACTCACTAAAGTCTGTTCATACATCGTACACGGATCCTGTACGACAGCGGTAACTGACAACATCACACATCAGCATCTTACTTACGTACGTACTTTCTTTATTTAGTAAAACTATTACTTTCTCACCATTCTGGGAGAAAACCTGGAACATCGGTTTACACAATGTGCACATGATGTACAGATGCACAACAAACATTTCCCAAAACGTAAATAAAATCATGCATCTTAATTACACAATTTCGTTTCCCAAACGCACTAGAAGCATTGTGATGAACAACACCACATTCGAATTGCCTCGAAATGGTTTCGTATTTTATAGCACAGCAACTTCTTCAATGACGTCAATGTTTTGCACCTGAGACGACGCTACACAACCTCCGCGACATTCAGTTGCATGAGATGCAGGTGAAGAGGTAATTCTCTTCAGCAGTATCGGCAAGTGCATTGAAGCACATTGCACATGATAAGGAGTCATGAAATGTGTTATCGAAGCACAGAACGTCCCAAATGAGTTTTATCAGGATAGGTGACGTTAGATAACATAACATTATTACATATTTATTAAAATTTTAAACTTAAAAAATATTTATTTAAGGTCGCTTTTAAACTGAAGAGGTCATAAGCGCACACAATAAATATATCTTACATATGCAGGCATACTTGCAGACATGGGTGACCGAGGTGGCTACAGCGCGTTCCAAATCAGCGCGTCGGTCCCAAGGATCGCGGTTTCGAGTCCAGCCGTGGACATGCTTGTTCGTCCCTTCTCTTTTACGTGTGTAATCGCGGAAGGCCTTGTGAGTCTGCTGATAACAGACCGAAGAGCCCGCACATGTGTCAGTGTCTAGTGTAAATGTTAATATGTGTCCCCATGAGAGACATAGTGGGTAGAGAAGATCGGCATCCCCTGAAGCTGGAAAAGCCCCAGGAAGGAAAAATTCAGATGTACTACTATTAACATGATTATGCATTACAAGAATATATTTCATGTCACATAAATCAAAGTCCGGAAACGTAAACAAAACAACTTTCATTTATTTTGGGGTAAATGGTTGCAATACACAGCAAAAATAAAATAAACATAAGTTTTACGCCAGTGCCAATTAATTCGTTAACCTGTATATTAACTCCGAATCCTCTCGCAACTTTATTTACCCTGACGTGACCATTTCTGATGCACCGATGTATGAATATTAAGTTTTTGTTTAGCACATACAAATAAACGAACATTCGTTCCAATTGTATACACACTACTCTAATTAATAATAGCTAAGTGCATTATGTTTTCATTCTTATTCAATCACAACCAAGCCCATTGAGTTCGGATCTGACACCATTAACTTGCCTATATACGTCGTGCACAATATCTTTAAAATTCAAACACCTCGCCGATAGAAACTCAATCTGCGATGTTATAATTTCCATTTTCATCGCCCTAATTACGCGTAACGTCGTGTTAAATCTCCGTAATTTCGTTGCATTTATCGCTAATTCTCGTAGCGTACATAGTACACGAGCGTCACTTTCAGACCATCCTGTACAACAAACCTCCCCGTTTCCACGCAAAAGCGAAGGCAACCGCGAAGCCACCACAACAAAGCGATCAGCGCCGTAGCGGAAACGCGATCTCCAATAAGCGCGTCCCAGAGGGCGCTCGCAGGTGGCTCGTGGCTCGTGGCTCGTGGCTCGTGGCTCGTGGCTCGTGGCTCGTGGCTCGTGGCTCGTGGCTCGTGGCTCGTGGCTCGTGGCTCGTGGCTCGTGGCTCGTGGCTCGTGGCTCGTGGCTCGTGGCTCGTGGCTCGTGGCTCGTGGCTCGTGGCTCGTGGCTCGTGGCTCGTGGCTCGTGGCTCGTGGCTCGTGGCTCGTGGCTCGTGGCTCGTGGCTCGTGGCTCGTGGCTCGTGGCTCGTGGCTCGTGGCTCGTGGCTCGTGCTCGTGGCTCGTGGCTCGTGGCTCGTGGCTCGTGCTCGTGGCTCGTGGCTCGTGGCTCGTGGCTCGTGGCTCGTGGCTCGTGGCTCGCGTGGCTCGGTGCCTCGTGGCTCGTGGCTCGTGGCTCGTGGCTCGTGGCTCGTGGCTCGTGGCTCGTGGCTCGTGGCTCGTGGCTCGTGGCTCGTGGCTCGTGGCTCGTGGCTCGTGGCTCGTGGCTCGTGGCTCGTGGCTCGTGGCTCGTGGCTCGTGGCTCGTGGCTCGTGGCCGTGGCTCGTGGCCTGGGGGGGCGGCCACGCCTCGCCAGCGCCGTCGCGCACTAAAGGGCGGCGCGGCGTGCGGCCGGTGCAGGAAATGTGAAGGCGGCGGCGCGGGGCGGGGGGAACAGTGCGGTAATTGATTGATTGATTGATTTTGTTTTTGATTCTGGGCGCGTCAACTACTATGGTCGTTAGTAGGGGCGTATTTTGATGATCTAAAACATCGTCAAAAATTATCAATAAAATGCTCTTAAAATGCTTTGAAAATGCTCTAAACCAAAGAAAACTGACGTAAAAAATCGTGTCAAATGCGGGTCGAATGAACAACTCAAACTATTGGATATGTTACCGATTTAATCGAGGCTTCTTCCATTCCTTCGAGTGAATTCAGCTTGCAAACTTTTGGTTTGGACTGTTCTTTGCCAGGAAATATCTGCCTTTGGTTATCCCGAAATCGGCCAAACTGGCAATGGCACTGATATACGTTACACGAATTACATACTCACAATGTCTGTCAAAACAATTTCTGACCGAACAAATGGAATAGGCTGAATAATTTTGTGAAGAATATTTGTTGCATCTCGTAAATATTATTCGAAGCAAGTCCCATTAAAATGATATTAAAATCGATTAAATCAGCACAAATGCATTATAAATTAAGGGAAAAGGGAAAAAATGACTTATCACTCGAAATCGACAAAACAAGTAATATAATGACCTATAAAAATGGGTAATTTCCTTTGTTATAACATAAAATGAATTTCTATACTAAACGGTATTGTTTTAAAGTGAAAAGAAAAAAATAAAATTTCATTAAAATCGCCCCCTAGTGGTTACTCCCGTAGGTGTAGTGCGTGTTTTTGCTCGGGAGGTTGTGGTGGTCTTCCCCCGCTGATGGTCAGATCCGGCGCCGACCTACGACAAGTTCTAAGTCCCCGACCGGTCTCCCGGGATATGTGGTAGTGTCGTGCATGTTAGTGCATAAGTCTGTGTGTAAGGGAGTGAGGATAGGACAAGGAAGAGAAAGGAAAGATCGCGCGCGGTCCATGCCCGATTGTTATGGTACTGCTTCGGCATTTGCCTGGTGATCGGAGAATCCACGGAAAACTACCGATCAGAGCAGCCGGCCGCTAGAATTCTCCTCCAGACAACGACTGAATTCGACCTAGCTGAAACTCTAGTCGAAAACCCTGCCACCGTCGGGACTCGAACCTTGGACCTCCCGGTCAGAGGCGCTGCAGTGACATCAGTTGATGCACTGAGCTACCGCTCCCAGTATCGCGCTGAGCCATCGCTCCCAGTAACATTGCGGTGAGCGTGGTGACGGCGATGCAAAGGGGAAAGGGATAATCCAGACTCGTGGATAGGAAGAAGCAGCTCGTTTAGAACTAACAAATAGAACAAAAATGCTAGTAATCCTATGAAGCACGTTGTCGATTCATTGATGGATTAGCGTTTGCGGGCTCGTATACTGCTATCATCATCAGGCGCGTACCTTTTCGGCTATGTCTCGCGAGAGGAGACGGTGATAGCGAAATTTGACACGACCTAACCAGGTGTCTCCCAACAGCGGAACACCGCCCCAGCCGGGACAAGCTCGAAGCTTCCAACTGGTCACGCGACGTGTGGTGTAGCTAGTTCATGTAAGTTTAAGTGTGTGTATGTTAGGGGTGATGATAGAACAAGGAAGAGAAAGGAAAAATGGCGGAGTCTGTGCCCCGTTTTTTAGGGTACTGCTGAATTTGACCTAGCTACATAGCTAGTGTCGAAAATCCTGCCAACGAACCGTAGAACCTCTCGGTCAGGGACACTATAGTGATACAATATTGTTGTGCATCAACCACCTATGCCTCTATGGTCTGTCGAGATAATGTGGCAATTCAATCGATTTGTGATAATTATTGTTCCCGACGCGTCAGCTGCTTACGTTGGTTGGTTGGATGGTTTATGTTAGCGATTCCGGTACGTTAGCGTGGTAAGTATGTTTTTCATCGGGAGAGTCGTGATCTTCCCCGCGAATGGCGAGATCCAGCGCCGACCTACATGCCACCTTGCGAACGGGGCGTCGCGGTGATTTATTAAAAATGATCTTTAGATTTGATTTATTTCAATACCTCATGCTATTTGTAATGTATATGATTTATTTTACAAATTAATTGTGAATTAATTTCATCTGGCAAGTCCTTTACTAATAGCCTATTAAACAATTACTCATTTGTGTTGAGTATTTAGGCCTATATTAACTCTTATATTTAAAAATTATTGTTACCAGTGGAGACGGGTGAAGTTTCGATTAGGTCAAAGGGAACTACGCTTTAGCATATAATCACATTATTACATTTTTCTTAAAAAATGGACTTGGTCTGCTGTGGTTGTGAACATCTCATATTATGATCTCTTTGTATGGCGGTAACGAAGTACGAACTATATATGTTTCGAGGGAGAAGAAATCAGTTTTTCCACAACTGCAAAATCATCACAGTATAGAATTAGTTGAGACATCAATTTCGAGGGAGATAGCCAAAGCGAGCTGGGCTGATAAGAAAGAAAATATATGTGACGAATTAAAATTACAAGAAGAGAAAAAACTGGTGAAAAAACGAATATAAACTAACATTACATAGTGGAATTGGAACCACAAAATATACCTAAAATTAAATTTGAAGGTGAAACGAAAACACATTACGTATAAAAAAATTGAATAATGGTTAAGTATGGAAGATATCAATTTAAGAGAGTGGCTGTACGGATAGAATAATTGTAATTAAAAGATGCAGCCTGCATTTTATGAATATGAATGTACGCAATGTGGTAGCAGAAGTAAGATTGCAAATGAGACAATAACCAACGAAATGCACCGTTACTGTGATGATGACGTCGGCGCGATGGTATCTGTAAAACTGAAAAATCGCCATTGTTGTCAATGCTGCAATTCTTTCCGAATGAAGTAATCAAGCTAATGAGATGCGCGCCCAATAATACCGACTCGCGCTTTATTCGATACGGAACGGTCACGAAGTTCGTAGATATTTAGTACTTACTATATCTGCACGAGACGGAATGGAGTCTCGTGATAATACGGCTTTTGAAAGGCAGCTGTTGGAATTAGTGAATAAGGATAGAGAAAAGAAGCCAGGAAACGGCATGGTTGAAATGTGAAATCTTTGAATAATATCCAATTGTGGTTACAGCACAAGCATTGGAAAGAATAGTCCGATGAAGATGTGGGAACTGACAGAATGTACGTGTGGCTGTGGAAACTAAAAAAGAAGGAAAGGAAAAAGAGAGGTAATCTGAATATGGCGGGAAACGAAAAAAATGGATGAGTTCAAGTAGAGGGCATGATAAAGCGTGAGTTAAAAAATTGTATGTATATCGATATTATAAATGACATTTCCCATTGAAAAATGGTTCATAAAATGGCATTTTACGGCACACATGCCTTTTATTGCACTGGCCGTCCTCCCCCGTTCATTCTTCCCTGTCTCTTCCCCAGTCCGTCCTCCCCCCCTCGTTCTCCCCGTCCGCGACCGGCAAAGGTGATTCAGGGCATCACTGCAGTGCCTCACCGTTAGGTCGTAGGTTCGAGTCCCAACGGACGCAGTATTTTCGACACTTATTAGGTCCAATTCAGCCGCTGTCTGATGGAGAATTCTAGCGGCCGCCTGTTCTGATCGGTAGTTTTCCGTGGTTTCTCCGATCAACACCCGGCGAATGCCGGAGCAGTACCCTAGCAAATGGGTCACGAACCCCGTGCGATCTTTCCTCTTGCTCTTTCCTCTTTCTCGACCTTTCCTCTCCCTTACTTACATACACTTACACTCACATGCACATGCACTACACTACTACACATTACGAGAGATTTGAGCTTGTCTCTACTGGAGCGGTGCCACCTTGTGGAAGATTCTTGGTTGTGGAAAAAAAACCCGTACGCCGACGTACGTCGGCGCTGGATCTCAACACCCAGCGGAGGAAGATAACCGCTACCTCCCGCGATAGATACATGCCCTAGACTAATGACCTTAGCAGTCGACGCGCCCGGAATCTCTAATCAATCGTCCTTCCCCGCTCGACCTCCCCCGCTGGTTTTCATCGTTTGTCCCCCGAGAAAAATAATGTCTGGATTAAAACATGCAGGCTCAGCCTCAAGTCACTTTCTACATTCAGAGCTTTTAAGCCTAAGTTGAACTCCAGTTGAGTGTTCTTAATTTGATGATTCTTTCACTTTCTTTGTGTAGTCTTCTAACTTCGACTCTTGACTAACGTTCTGCGGCCCACTAACGTGCTACATGCGATCCACTTACGGCCGACGTTCGCAGGTTGGGAATCGCTGCTTTAGAGCACAATCAATAAAATTCTACATTTTTTTCGTAAATATGTTTGGCGCCTTGGTAGATATTCCTTACCTAGAATTTGCATTGTGTCCGAGTTTTGTATTGATGGCATCTAAAAAATATACATATTATATGGATGATGTTAGCCTCATTTCAAAAGGGATCATTTCAAAATATTATTGTACTTATTTTATATGGTACACGATTTGTCTATTTTTGCATCAATTTAATACAGAAATAAGGCTTCATTGTATTATAGACAACTATATTTGCTCACATCCTTCACATTTTACATAAAACCACACCAAATTTCTTAATCACTTAATCACGAAATTTGGTGAGGTTTTATAAAGGACTGTTATGTAAAATATGAAGGATATGAGCAAATATAGTTGTCTGTAATACAATGAAGCTTATTTTTGTATTAAATATTATTGTAATAACCAAATTTGTAACACACGAAACATTTATGTTCAATAGGTAGGATAAATATTTGAAAATAGTCATTTTTCGTTGCATATGTTTATAGAAAATATTACGTACGTAGAGAATATTACCGGCGAGTTGTGAGTAATATTTCTTTTTAATTAAGAATTAGACTAAAATACTCGTATTGTACTGCTTATGATTACACAAATCTTTTAGGAGTTTTACATATTTTCTTTAAAACTCAATAATATTTTCATTTTTCTTATATTTTAGCGTAAGGGGGAATATGCAGTGTTAATTATGAATGTGTAATGATAGCTATAACCACGAGATTGATTTCTGGCGGAACGCGACAGAACGGCGTTCTTATACCGCGGGAATATTTATTAAATTATATTATAAATATATACTATTTCTATCAAATTAATAATTGTTTGGGACGCATTGGGGCCTAAAATTTTATAAATCAAGGCTGTTTAAGACTATATAAATACTTTGTCATTGTCGACTAGAGAAGTAGTTGTTGCGGTTAACATTGCATTACAGTTCACGCTCTTCTGCTTCATCACGCTTCTTCTTTCATTACAGTTTCGCTCTTCATATTTTACTCTTTTTTTCGTTGGCAGTCACACATGGGACCAGGAAGATTACGTTTTTTGAAAAATTCCTTAAAACTCCATTCAATTGATTTTGAACATTCATCTACGAGAAAGATAAGATTGGGATAATAATATAATTAAAATTGTAATATTCAAAAATTGCTTATTAAACACTATAAAACAATTCTCCTAAAAAATTCAATTTTATTTTCAAAATTCATGCGGCAGGTTCTCTACCAAATTTGGTGTTTCATTTATCACACTCCCGTATGTTTATCTACATATCTACTACAAAGTTCCTCCAAGCTCCGCTAGGAAGTGTTCGTCAGGAGTTGTCGAGGTTTCGGGCAGAGGGCGCACCTGTTGCTGAACATCCGCCAACGCTCTCTTTATCAACACAGGCTTTTCCCTTCTCCTATTATTACGTGTCGATCGCGTGGACGATAACACGGGGTGAGGTGGGGAGACACGACAGAAATCAGTTTGCATGCACTTTCTCACGCCCCCACGCGAGTTCGAAACAAATTAATTAATTAAATTGCATTGTCACGGAAACGCTATTGAAATGTCACCGTGTATTTTGCAATATCAGCCTGAGTTTCCAACTCAGGCTGTTATTTTTCATGTAATCCTGCCACTTTGTAACTTGTCACTCCTGATTTACAGCATTCCTGTTTATGACTTTTCTACTAAGCAAACCATATATATATATATATATATATATATATATATATATATATATATATATACATACTACATATATATATATATATATACATACATATATATGTTTGGTTGATCCGCAATAAGCACTTAAGGTAAGTTAGTTTGAAAAAATTCCTTCTACGCCAAATTAGCATTTCAGAAAGATATAAACACTGCCGAAACATGTAAATCGTTTAATATTTACAAAATAAATCAATATATTTGTTCATAAAGAAAAAATTTGCGTTGATTTTCTTTTCTGTAGATGATAAAATACTTCTGTAGGATATTCCTTGGTATAACATTTTTTAAACCAGACAGAAGAAATGCAACAAGACATATAATGTGCTTCACTAAAATGAGGATTACTACAATTACTTATTTTGCGAAATAAAGTAGATTATATAATGTTTGCACTAAATATATATTTCATTCCAAGTACGCTTCTCCTAAATTTTATCAAGAAAGGTTTATTCAAGGAAGGAAATATTGATAATTTTTATTGCCTATTAAAGTTTATATTTCAAACTTTTAGGTATAAAACATTTTTTAAAAACATACTTCAAGATTTTTAGGGCAGAAAAATCTCCTAATAACTAAAACTGAGAAGTTACATTACAAATTGTGGGGTTAATGTAAAGTATTTTCAGGCATGAAAACTAAAATAACCTTAAACTTAAAACGTCAGAATATACATTACTAAATTACTTCGTCTTTGAGATTTCTCACAAAAAGTATGCAAATAAATAAATACACAACACTGCTACATTCTGAAGAAACAAAAATTTTCGAAATATCTTAGAATTAGTTTGTCACAATATTCGAAGTCTGGTTACCATACCAAATACGATTAAAAAAGCACTGTCTTACTCTGCTGTAAATTTTTTACCTCACCATTTCCTTACATAAACATTATATACTCTCATCTGAAGCCAAAAGAACAAGGGCATGAAGTTTGAAGTTTGTGGATGGGCCAGTAATAAAAACTGATGTCAACATTGTGCAAAACTTCCCAGTTTCTTTGTAGAAAACGTCCAAAATAATAATCTTAGTTATCCTTTTGAATACATCTTCAATGAATAATTATTTCTGCACAATTTATTACTCTTAGGTCTGGTAGAAAATCTGCTAAAGTTGTTGGAACAGCGAGTTTCCGCAAATATCTTCAATTAGTCAGTTTGGAGTCAAAATATGACGACATTGAGTATTATTGAAAGATCGTGGACAAACCGATTGTTCTTGAATGATAATGAATGCAATAAAAATTTGGGAATTTTATAATCCACAAACTTATTTATTCGAGAATACTCGTAAAATCTCATTTTCCCACAAATATTGCAAAGTTTGTTGAAATACATATAACTTCATTGGGATAGAAGGTTGAATTTTATTCATTTGTAATTTATATCATCTTTCTTTTCTAATAATATAATATAGAAAACTTTTTGTTTTATCATACTGTAAGCCGCCAACTATTTCCCACACTCCGAGGCGGGATTCAGAGGGGGCAAGGGGAAGGCAACTGCCCCCCTCCCATGTTGGGACAAATTGTTTTTAAACATTTCGTTTCGAAGTTCCTCAATTTATATCATATACGATTTACTTTTTTCTGTATTTTGAGAACTAATTGCAACTTGTAAATAATAATAATAATAATAATAATAATAATAATAATAATAATAATAATAATTAAGCGAACAATAATTTTATTAAGCTGAGCTAGCAAGATATATTAATAAATTGCGGAAAGTTAGCTTTATATAGCCAGCGTCCAGCGGGAAAATATTAAGCATTATGTGAATATCCCGTATCATCCTTCAATTATATCGCTTTTTACGTTTTACTAGAAATTAACAGTTCTGCCTAAAATCACGAGTCATAACACTCGAATTACCATAATTATATTATGATTAAATAAATTCCTTCTATTACAAATTTCTTAGAGTTCTTAAATATTTCAAATGCCGAAAAATAAGTGCTTCTCAAGAAACGTATCGTGGGTCCGCGGTGCGTTTTTGAGAAAATGACATTTGAGTGTTTCTGAAAATGCGGAATTTTGGGCATGTTTTCAAATAAAACTTTTGGGTTTTCGAAAACCTTTATAAGAGATCATTTGAGATCGTTTAAAGCACATTTACTCGTAAATATAATAATGTTAACAAATCGACGCTAATGAAAATATCGACGTAAGAGACAAGTTAAAAAAAAATTAGTATTTATAGGATAATCATGATGATCATATGCGTATTTTTCACTTCACATTACATTTATGAAAACAATAATCTTTCCTTTTTTTGTAATTCTTAACCTACAACTTAGCTTAATGTTTTAAAGAGTTGAAAACCAAATATAACTTTCTTCAGTTTCAAAATTATTATACGCACGATACATTTTAATTTATCAACATCCTTCAAAATATTAGTCACCCATCAAAGTACTAAAATTGAAAGATTGAATTGAAAAATATTAGTCACCCTTTCATCATTATTTTCATCACTATGTTTCAGAATCACAACTCTTTAATTCATCGCTTCAGAATGACTTGTAGAACTATTTGTTGTTGTTTTTAGTCTTTCTTAGGCCTTCATTTTTGTGGATTTCTTTTTGTTGTGTTAAGGGGTTTTATTTGACTCATCAGGCACATTTCTGCCTCTTTACCGGTATCGAACAATGAGACAACGGTAGCCTTGACCGAATGTTTTTACTTCTTACTTAGTGTAACGATAAGTAAAATATAAAACTGAAAAAACTTATTACGGGATACATGGAAAGAGTTTACAAATACATAATTTCCAAATACGTTTTGACAAAAATATAAAAATGTCTATGCAAAGAAAGACTTTATTTAAGATGATAATGGGTTTATTTCGTGTGGAACTTTTAACAAGATAAATTTCATAAGCCAGACATGTTAATGAAGATGCATTGCTTACATTTTGTGAATCTTCTCAAAACAATATTAAGCAATTTAAAACTGAGGTACAAAATTAAAAATTATGGTGTACTACTATGCAATACTTTAGAGATTGTAAAAAGAAAAATATTTTCTGTAAAAATTTCATCAGTATAATACTGTTTGTCTCGTGTCGTTCAAGTAATTAATTTACAAAAAGAAAGATGGTGTTTCAGCATATTTTTTGATTCATTCCTTATAAAAAAAAACGAACGACACTACTAATGAAAACAATCAATACTATACTACAGTTTAGGATTAACGATCTACGGAATTTGCACAAGAAAATGTGCATTCCAGAGGGTGCGGGCGGGGAGTTGAGGTTCGACCTATTAACATTAGACAAACCCATGAGTTATTTACTGCAAAATAGCACTGTACAGTAAACTTTATTATTTTATTGTTTTCGATCAAATGCAATATTCTTTGTCGAATAAGGAATGCAAGGTGTTTCGGTAACTATTCGCTGATCATTGATTTCAGAACACTAAATATTTCAACAAGGTAAATGAAACTACCAAATTCTAGTGTGCTACAGTTTAGGATTAACGATCTCACGGAAATTTGCATAATTCGGCAACGCGGAACATTCCAGTCTGTCCGGACGGGGAGTGCATGAGCGGCCCATTAACTGCAGTGACAAGCCCGGAGTTATCGACAGCGCGCCAGTACAGTGGAAGCGAAAGGTGCAGTTTGTATCCTGCAGAATAGCAGAATATTAATACACAGAAGACAGAAGGAACTAATACTGTTTCAGGAACAATTTTTGATTCAATACGCATGGTAGAAACTTTTCTGAAGTTATACAAATATTCAATATTTATCATCACCATCATCATCATTTTTATCATCACTGCTATCGCCATTACAGTACTTACATGTTTGTTATGAAAATCATCCAAATAATTTGGTTTTACCCTTCCTTTTTAATTGTTCCAGTAAATATTTGTTTCTTCCTATTGTTATTCTTCGACCTGGCTGTTGATAGTTTATGAGCTGTTGAGGATGTATGTGCATCGGCACGCTCGGTATGTGTCCGTCATTGTCCCTAGTTTTCTGCTATCTTCTCATTTTTTTAAATACAGTACTTGTGTATAATTTGCTGTAGATTAACATAAATGATCTCAGAGAATTTTGCATTATTCGGCAAGGAGGTACATTCCAGTCTTCGCATAGACAAGATGCATAATCGGTGCATTAATTGCATTGAATCCGCTGTTGTCGGTGATCGACCAGAACAGTAAACACCAATATTATAGTTTGATTTTTTACGATCGAATAAATTAATTTTATTCGAGACAAGCGACGTTTGTTGTTTCGATAACAACTTGCAGCAAATTCTTTAAAGAAAAAACTTTACAAAATTTACTGGTAAATTAAATTAAGACAAATAAGAACACTGTAAACCACGTGTTATACTTTGCTGCAGTTTATTACAAAGAATCCTCCAAATAATAATTTGGCAGTTCGTAATAGCGATTCTGTTTTTTGCTTTCCATTCAATTTGTTTAATAAAGAAGTGAATTCTACCATTCCGCAGCTTAGGATAAACGACCTCACGGAATTTTGCATAATCCGGCAACGCGGAACATTCCAGAGTGCGCGGACGGGGAGTGCATGATCGGCCCATTAACTGCACTGACAGCTTCCGGAATTTTCGGCGCTGGCTGGGGTGGGGTGGGTGGAGCGGGGCAGGGGGGCGGAATGGCACGCGATCGGGAAGCCGTCGAGTGGCGTCGCGCGGCGCAGGTGGGCGCATCCGTCAGCCCCCAAATATTCGCCCGCCGCCGAATGCAGGGGCGTTGCGGGCGACGCGCAGCTAGTACCACCGCCGCCGCCGCCGCCGCCGCGCGCCGCCGCCGCCGCCGCGCCGCCGCCGCCGCCGCCGCCGCCGCCGCCGCCGCCGCCGCCGCCGCCGCCGCCGCCGCCCCGCCGCCGCCGCCGCCGCCGCGCGCCGGCCCGCTGCAGTAGCCCATCGATCGCTCGGCGGCGGCGGGGGCGGCAGGGGCGGGGGCGGGGACAGCGGCGGCGCGGTGTTCCCCAAGGCACGTGGAGGGCGCGCGGCGCGTACAGCCGCTCGTTACGGGGCCGAAAACATGCTAGTCCAAGGGTGCGTGAACACTGTAGAGGCTAAAAACATTAGTGGCATTAGTGGTCATAATCATAGGTGTGCGCAACCTAAAATGAGAGGAGGCAACTACATTTCTAAGCCCCAATTCCCATTAAACTTTTTACTAATACACGACGTATTTTACTAGAATAATAACGTTAATTAGAGAATCAATAAATACAATTGGTTTTACTTTATTGTATTATCTGTAAGGTTGAAATATGTCTTGGAGTGACCTTATCAGAATATCGATACCAATGTCAAATACAGGTAAAAAAGAGGAAAATCAAGATTGAACATACTTACAAAATAAAATGTTTTATACTAAGATGAGTTTTGTTTCTAATTTTTCAAGAAGACCACAGTCCATCCCACCCCTCCCGTATGCGCAATCCTATGGCCACAGTTCAAAACATTTGAGCAAATAGCAAACTGTTTCTGAATAGATCCATTACCAAGAAGGGCCAAATTTGGCAATCTTGGCACAGTAGATTAAATTGCGATTAATGATGCAGATGTTTCGAATCAGAGCACGTCAGAATGCTGCATGTCCACACGTGTTTGCAGATATTCAAACGATTGCAGCTGTGTTCACAGGCATGCGCAGAGAGAGGACTAGTCTGATAAGATCTGATTATCTGCTATTAAATATCTAAATATATTTAATATATGCCGTAATTAAATTGATTTCTGAAAATATGTTTAATACCTGATTTTCCCTTTTTCAACATGACAATGTCTGGAATAGTTACACGACTTTCGGAAGAGATTCTCCAAGCGATCTGCCAACTCCGTTAGAGGTTCAACACAAAATCAATGGTATTAATTAATTGAATCCTTAAAGATATAATTTAATTTCACTTGTAATATTATACATTTATTTACTAGTATAATGTCATATGTAAGTAAAGCGTTGAATGGAGAAGGGGGCCCAGAAAGTTATCCCCACTTCTTGTTTTAGGCTCTGCCCGTCTAGGTTTGTGCCCCCTCCTTTACCATTGGCTGCAGCCGTTATTTTACCGCCGTCGTCGTTCAACGTGATGTCGCCACGTGTTTGGTGTTGATGACAATTGATTTTCTTGGAGAACGTCTGCACCGTAGGCGCCTAGAGAGGTAATCGATTCGTATCAATTCGTTATCGATTCGTAAATCATATTAGATGACCGTCGCAAAGCTCCAATCCCTGCTGCATCACCCCTCCAATAAATTGCGAATGTTGAAAAGCGGGCATTTGGAGAGATGTCGCAGAGAAGGTATGAGGGGAGCCTCCCCAACGCTTTGCGAGCCTAGTCCTGCTCATGTGTTTATTTTCTGTTCGGTATATATTTATATTCTGATATCATGCCTGAATTGACTCCCCCTCTGGGCTCGTATACGTTTTTTATATAACTCCAATGGAATCCTTATTGGTAACAGTAACAGTTATTATTTCAAATTAGTAGCTCGTTTTTATTTGAAAAATAGTATCTATTACACGGGAGCGATCATTTCTGATAATTCGACTTGGTCAACAACGCTCGTCGCTAACATTGATTTTTAATTCAACAAATTTTAGCAAAAGAGTGGGTGTATGTATTCCGAGGCTCAACGCTAATAATACACGAGGCGCTTACAATACCCAATACCCAACTTGCATTTAACTTGTCTTGTCTTGTCTTTCATTGGTACGATGCAGATGAATGTATAGTTATGTGGACTATTCCACTCGCGAGATTAAAACCAATAGTGTTTAACTATTCATAAAAGATGCCCCAATTAGGGCAGTGTATCTCAAAAAGTTTACCGTCTTTTCTATTCGGTTTTTCTTACCGCTTCCCCATACTGGCCAATCATAAACTGTGACTGATTTACCTTAGGAGGTGATATGCATCGATCGCTATGTCCATGTCCAATAAACCGCGTATGCACTATATCCTCTTTGATTTTAACATAGCTTAAAGTTATATTCAATATTTGGCGATTTTGGAACATGTTGGACATAATTTCCTTCGTGAATAGTCTTATTAAATGCCACTCGTGCTTTGGAAATTCTCAGGATTTATCGACAATTTCCAAAGCAATCTTGGTATTACCTTTGATAAACAGATATTCGCATCTACCCTGTAACAACACTACTAAAGTCAAAATATCTGTACCACATACACAATTCGAATTTCCAATTATTGCACAAGGCCATTTTGCCGCCGCAGCTGTCTGCCATATTTTTATCGAGGGGGACACATGGAAGCATAAATACTCCTTTGCTAACGCTGCAAAATAGGTTGCGAATGGTGCTTTAAGAGAAGGCAGACCAATGATCGAATTTATGCCGACAACCAATGAGATACTATAATAAGGTGGTAAATTCATTATCATTAATTAAACTACGATTTCTACATTCATTTTCAATGGCATTTAATGGACGTAGAAACGATACAACATTGAATGGTATGTCATCGATGGAGTTACGCGGGCCAATGTACTGCCTTCCAAACCCCAAGTTGGTTGAATCAATCCTAGTTGGGGCAGTGGATTTCAAAGGCTCGAATATCCCCAGAGAGCCATGTCGAGTAAAATAATCTGACAGAGATCAGGCAAAATCAAATCCCTACGACAGTACCACGTGCTTCTACTTGTGATATTTCGAGTTCTAGAATCCAAGACAGTTCGGATTTTTGTGAACATTGTCGAAGAAAGTTGAAGTCCTTTCCAGGCGTTATAAAGGATGCCCAAGGGGCGCGCTTGTTCGAAATATCTCTTAGATCCGCGCATGAAGCAGACTCTAAACAAAGCCTTTATTTGAAGAAATAAAGGAAGTCATCTCCGTCAACTTACCGGAGATTATTTCCTTTATTCTCCATGAATAACGCCAACACCGCATCAGAATTCCCACAAAGCCTTTATTGAAAATACAAACAAACAGCCATCTCTTATGACTATCCAGAACGAAAAATAAATTTATAAATTAAATACTGTAATCACTAATTCCGAGTTTTTAGCTATGAACCTATTCTCATCCCATTTTATCAATGTTGGTTTTCGTATTATGTACCAACAAATAATATACGTAAGTTGAATAGAGCCATATAGCTCTAATTTCCACTACATGACCTAAATATTTGCTGTTGGGGAATCTATATTATAGGTTTAGAGAATCAACATCGAAGAATTCAATACGTGAATATTCTTTGCATTATATTGAAGAATAACTATGGAAATTATTCTGTGTTTTTATACTCAATGAAACCGACGATCTATTTAGGGAAAATACGTTTCAATGACTAAATAAATGTGGACTATTATTTCGTAACGGTTCAATATAAACAATGTTTGGTCCTGTTAAAAATAATGAAAATAAATTAAAATAATTTTAGAATGTTCCTGGGGAAGGAAGAAAAGGAAGACCTAAATATACCAAAATGGTTGAGAGAAATTGAGAGACTTTTGAAAGAGTAGAATTTAACAGACAAGGATTATGAAGATCGAGAGTAGTGGAGAAATAAAATTAAAATTACATAAAGTATTAGAATTTTTGGGTAACAGTTGTTTTTTAACGATGTAAAACTGTGTAATAAATAAATAGTATTTCCTTTAGAGAACATTAAAAACAGAAAAGCCTTTCATTGTTTTATTCAGAAAATAGAAGAATTTGGTACTTCATCATCATGGTAAAAGAATTAATAAAGATTTTTTTCCAACTAGGAAAATATCGTGACAAAATAATGACCTTACTATGTTAAGGGTTTTAATTTTTCTGCATAAAACTAGTTTTCAAAATTAATTTTTAAACATATTTAAACATATAACATATTTAAAAAACTTATTTTAAATTTTTAGTACTAAAAACACTGGCTCTAGTATTATATCGAAGAAAATATTGGATTTTTTTGTCTTCAGTCAGAGACCCTTAAACCTTCTGAAAAACTGTTTCTAAGACCATGCATTAGATAAGTGATTCTCAACCAGAATTATGAGGTGTACGAAAGCGCAGCAAATACTTTCTAGGATTACAGCGCGATGTAACAAGTGGTCATACAACAGCTCATACTTTCTCGCATTATTTGTAATGGTCAGGTAATATTATGATACTACTTTATCATACATTTGTGTAATTTTTGAACAATTAAAATAGTGCACCAAAGTAATGTATATATGATATTAATCTGGATATTTAGCTTTATCATTCAAACGTTTAAAGAAAAATTTCGAGCCGTTTTTGTTTAAAAAACATTTTTCACGGACAATTACACCAAAACTACTGCAATTTTGAAAAATATTATACATAATGTTAATTAAAGATGTAATTTATAAGAATATACTTAATTACAAAGAAAATCTCTATCTTTAATATTGTAGTTGCAGGAAGACGCAAAAAACTTTTGAATTTGCATTTGGAGAATTCAACGAAAATGGACCTGTTGAATTTCTATAAGCGTTCTTTCCTCTACAAAAAAAAATTACAAAAAATGGAGCCATTTTTTTAAAAACAATGAATATGCCTTTGGGGTTTCATGTAAGTCCCCCAGAAACACGTTTTAAATTTAAGGGGCTGCTACATCAGTCAGATTGGTCTATCAATTTTGATAAAAATCCTACCGATACGCTAGTGTTGTTCACAAAGAGACGGACAGACGTTTTAAAGTTAAACCATTTTTTGGGGTATCAAGAACCCCCATAACGTGGATTCTGGCAACACAACGTGATAGAGGGAGTAATTCGCTAAATACAGGGTCAAGAATTATCCACTCTTTCAGTATTAGGGGCCTACAACACGTCTTTTTGTGACGAAAAGATGACTTTTTTGCCACAGCTTAAATTTCTTTTTACTACATATGTAGTATGCGCGAGAAACTAAAAATAAAAGCATGTAAATAAATAGTTTGTTTCAGGTAAATGTGTGGTCATTCGCTTTAACAAAATATATCAATGTCATGAATTTTAAAAGAAAGAAAAAGTTTAGAAGACATATTTGACGTATTATGCACAATATTTAAGTAGCTACTTGGTGGCAGGAGCTTGGGGTGAATGCGTATAAGAATATGGGCCCCGGGTGCGGGTTCAAGTCCCACGTGAAGCATGTATGTTTTCAGATGTGTTTGGAAAATGGAGCATTTCCAGTCATGATCACTCACAAACCTTATTCCTTCTTTAATCTCTTGACCTTACTCGCTATCTTAGGAAGCCTAACACAATTCATTGAACACGTTTGACTACCATGGGTCGGCGTCACTAAGACAACGGGTCCTCGAGTGCCGTGAAAAACAACGCTATTAACCGCATGCATTTATGAAATATATTACATAGACCTAGTTGGGCCCAAGGGACACCTCAGCCAGAAGTTTTAGAATTAAGGCAGTGATCTTGCTGAGGAAGTTCTGGAAAAAGATTAGATGATCGGTACCGCGATAGTGCCAAGGAAAATTTCCTTAGGTGCCAACACATGAGAACTGAAGTGACCAATCGGGCAAGCCAAAAAGGAAGTCACTATGATAAAATAATTAAAGACACGAGTATAACAGAACTGAAATTTAGCACTTGATGGAGAGAACCGATGATTGTAATATAAATAAAAATGCATAGAATTAATTTAATACAGATGTAAGTTTATGCTTCTTTCAAAGCTTTTGGAGACATGACGAAGATGAGTCTCCCGAAGAACCAAGATTTCATTGGCCAACCAAGAAACCAGTTGAAGATTCAAACCATCCCTCTCAAGTGGTGAATTCATAAAATTCAAGCCATGCCGGTCTCCATGCCAACAGAAATTCTTCACAAGATGCAAAAATGAAACGTTTCAGACATGTACAGAAAATAATTGAAAATCTTCTGACCAATTGCTCTACTTTTGTAAGTCATTCAAAATCAAACAGGAGAAATGGTCAAAACTTGCATTGAATTATCTCAATTTTTGAAAGCATTGTAATTCACGAGGACGAATTCTTACATAATACTGATTAGGGATAATGAAAAACCTCAATTCAAAAAACGAAATGTCAATGAAGTGATTCTCTTTGGGGTTAATGTTATCTTAATTAGCTCTAATTTTATAAGGATTTTTTCGCATAAGCACATTTCGAACATTGTTTTATTGATTAGTTTTTTATTTTATCGAGAAAAGAATATATTATACAACAATTAAATTTATATTTTATCTTGAATGCTGTTTCTAATATGTATGACAATATATTTTTGAAAAACATTTTTTCAACTCCATTGAAAATTCTAAATATTTCAGAAATGATTTCTCACTAAAATAAAACTAATAATTCAAATCTAATGCGTCCTGCATTATTAAAGTGGAAGTAAATGCATCTGCTGTGAGAATAATTTACGTTTGACGGCACGAATGGTTAGAAAGGTACGAAAATTCATGAATGGATGATATCAAACTGTGAACACTTAGGAAATCACCACATATTACTGGTTATCATTTTCTCATCATTTTCTAATTCATAATTGATCGGAAGTGGCCTTAAGTCTATTCTGAATGGTTATTTAGTTGCGTTGTGAGTTGCGGTGAGGAAGAACAAGATGAGATCGAACAAACCATGATTAAAACTAGTAAGCTGAACAGCTTTTCAAGCATTTCCTTTATATGTATGGTATTTAATCCACACGCATTTCCCATAGAGCCATAACACCAACCAAACTCGTGACTATGAAATTAATAATCTTGAAAAAAATATTCGTATAGCTTAGATTTTCTGAATGATTTTTCCACTTCATTTTGAGAGAGAAGAAATGAAATCAAAACAAATATTTTTATAAGTTTCTGAATTTCCAACCCTGACAAATTGGAGAACTACAAAATTGTCCATTGCAGAGAAAATATGCCGACAAATAATTCAAAAATTAAACAAAAACTGAAAGTGCCATATGAATGAATCACGTGAAGCTGATATTATTACACGAAGGCATTGATTAATAGTTTGCCACGACATAACTAGTCATTAACATGCAGAAATTCATTACAAAAGGGAGATACAACCCATCACTGGCACATATTAATAACGTACACAATGCCAGTTTGATGAAGAGACCGTATGTCGAAGCAGGGCGGGGCTCTACGACTAAATATTCATGCAGCAACTCTAGTGGAAAACATCCATAAACACCGCGTGCCCGCTCGTGCATCACTTCCTCGCATTCATCATCCTCACCAGATCGCAACGCTTCCCGAAGCGGTTCTGTTAACGCGACGCAACAAGAAATAAATCTGCCAGCTCGAGCTTCAATGCAGCGCGAAACTACTGCAGGAAATAACTTCAAATGTGGCAGCGAACTTGTTGCTGACATTTACGAGGAATTGTTATGAAATTAAGTTGACCTCCTCAACGTCTAATCGAAGTTTTGATGAAAAAATATTCTAAACCTTTAGGTCATTAAGGGTTAATTACGATGGGTTAATAACAATTATGATTACTGCGAAATGTCAGCTGAGTGATTTGCTTACAATATTTAGGCAGATCGCATCGTCATAAAGAAGGTTTGTTTTCGTACCGAAATTTCTGAAAAACTGGTAGCTTAGTCAACCGCAAAGATGTCGATTGTTTGATTAAATGAGGTTTTCGATTATACTAGAAGCTCTATGCTCTTGACAGATCTCCGGAATGAGAGGTAATGTAGTGCATGTAAGTGCAATTTTGTGTGTGTGTGTGTGTGTGTGTGTGTGTGTGTGTGTGTGTGTGTGTGTGTGTGTGTGTGTGTGTGTGTGTGTGTAAGGGGAGAGGAAAGGACGTAGAGTAAGGAAAGATCGCGTGCGGCTCATGGTCCATTTATAGAATATTGCTCCGGCATGCACCTTAATTGATAGAGAATACATAGAAAACTACTAATCAGAGCAGCCGACCGCTAAAATTGTACACCAGTCAGCGGCTGAATTTGACCTAGCTCTCCAGCTAGGGGAAAATCAGCTACCGTCGGAACTCGAAGCCTAGAACCACCTAGTAAAAGCCACTGTAAATTCAGCGACAATATTGGCTTAGAGCTAAACAGTCGGTCGAAGATTTCGAAGTTACCATCAGAATCCCCGAGAGATTTGTGATTATTATTCAGAAGTCATCTCTAGGACTACTGAATGTCATTCGAATTGTAAAATTTAATTGCAAATTTTGTTATAAAAAAGAATCAATTTGGGAATTGAATAAAAAGAGTATCTGGAGGCTATGAGGTTTCTTTACTTTGAATTTCCTTTGTCATGTGTTATTTGTGTCAGACAGAACTTCTAGCACTTGCCTAAAGCAAATAAGGAACACTAAATAATATTGCGAAAGAGTAGCAAGAGTAGAGCAATTTCCAAATGTAGACTGAGGTTTTAAGATCTTTATTATCAAAATCAATATCCATTTCTCAAATGGACTCTGATGCATACCGAAGTGTAAAGTGTTTAAAGTGTACTAAATGTGCTTTTATTGACAAATAAATAACCTGAAGGAAGCATTGATTCAGTACTATAACTTGACAAAATTATATTTAAAAAGAAAAAAATTCCCTGCCGGTCAAGGCAACAGGTGGAGAAAGCACTTTTCCTAGGACTTAAACATGCAATAGACTGAAATGCTTGCACGCCAATATAATTATTTTGTAATTAGTTGCTGTAACTTATTTAATAAGAACTACAGAGATGTTTAATAAACAAATGACCTTTCTTTCTAGGTAATGGTTACATCGAAGGAACGGAATTGGACGGCTTCCTGCGAGAATTCGTATCTTCTGCGAACCAAGCAGATGTCAGTCCTGAGGTAAGTCAGCGCTGGCATCCTCAATCCGTTTAGAGCTTCCGTCTGACAAGCAGATGTTATGTCAGATTAAAAGAACGTCATGAAAAGAAATGACATGAAAAGAAATTGACAGGCGATTTGCTGATTTCAGTGAGAAACTGGCATGCATAAATGACATACGTAGTATTTCAGGAATACATGTGTGTGTGTAACAATTCGTATTTATTTTGTAGTACATTCGACCTCAGATTTCTGGTGAAAGTCGATTTGTTTTGACGTAACAATATTCTACAATTCATTCCTTTATGTTCCAAAGATGAGGAGGGTGTTTGGGGCCCTATAAATTTCTCGTTGAGAAAGAGCAGTATATTAAATATAAACGTATGATGGTGAAATTCCGTTTTTAGGCTTCATGTTTCTCACAAAAACTTATCGATGAAACGTCACCAGGGTGTTGTAATCAGAAGTAAAGATGTTTATAAACAAATTGAAAAATTCTAAGGTCCAAGTAAAGAATAACATTTTTGCTAATTTTCCGTGTTGTAAGAGTATTTCTATCAACTCTGAAGACAAAGACCATGATTTTTCTGTAAACAAATATCTTTATGAAACAGACGTCATTGAAAGAGTTTAAAGTGCGATTTGTCCAAATTCATCATTGTGCAAATGAGATCAGACTGTTTCAAAATCCTTTTCCGGCATTCATACAAGAAAACTAACACTTACCTTCACTGTTTAGTGAGTGTTTTGCGGTACGCGTACCGAAAAATATACTTTACCGAATAAAAAGTAAGTTGGAAATGCATGCAGCCAGCGAGCTATTGAGTGTCTGACGATGCAGCCGGTGGGTATAAAAAGGTTGCCGACCCCTAGTCTAAGAATTTCACACGATTTGCCTATTCGAAGAAACTATTTTTTTTTTTCAATTACTGGATATCAGCCAGAAAGATTCTTGAAATATTTTTCCAACTACAATGAAATCACGGAACTCCGCTGGAGCTCGTTCCTCCCTTTGAAGAGTAACTTGTCAGTCCCCGCGAGGCGATCAGAAAGACAATCACGAACTCCGTGCCCTCGTCGTCCCCTATCACTCGAACTGGCGAAAACCGCGCCCCGCTCTCCACTTGTTACCGCAACTGTCAAGGGAAACTTTGTAGAATATCGCCCGGAGCTCTGCGGAGCAAACAAAAGCGCCGCCCGAAGTTGGGCGAGTGGGCGTCCGCGGGCGGGGAGGGGCAGGGCGACGGCCGTTGGACGTGGGACTCAGGGCGCGAGATTCCGCCAGCTGGGAAGAAGACGGCGGCAAAGGCCTACGCCATGGAAGGAGGCGGACAGTGAGAGCGGTGATGTTGAGGGCGGTGGAGGGAATAACAGCAAGGAAGGAGAAGAGGCGTAGAAAGAGTGTCAGCGTGCTGAAGAGACACGTTGACAGGTGCTGCGGAGGCGGGAGCGACTCAGGAGTGGCTAACAACAGCTTAGAAGGAAGGAAGGAACAGATGGGGTGAGATGGGTGAGAAAGAGAAATGCGAAGTGGACGCGTTTGAAATCAAAGAAGAATCAGAATTCCTTGTGAAAGAGTTAAAAAGGGAGACGACAAGGTTGAAAAGATAAACTACGTCTGATGAAGAAAAATCAGGATTGATGGGTTAATGAAACTGAGGGGAAGGAAAATAAAGGGTTCAACTGAGTACCCCTTTTGCTCTATTGAACCCCTATTGTGATGGTGGTGGTAATGACGGGAGTGGTGGAAGTGCTGGTGGTGGATGAAGAGGTGGTGGTGGTGTGATGGTGTGGTGGAGGAGGTCGTGGTGGTGATGGTTGTGGTGGAGGAGGTGAAGGTGCTGGTGGCGGAGGAGGTGGTGGTGGTGCTGGTGATGGTGATGGTGGTGGTGGTTGGTGGTGGTGGTGGGGGTGAGGTGGTGGTGGTGGTGGTGGTGATGGTGGTGATGATGGTGGTGGTGGAGGAAGTGGTGATGGTGGTAGTGGTAATGGATGGTGGTGGTGGTGGTGGTGGTGGTGGTGGTGCAGGTTGCAATGGCAGCATACTGAAAGCAATGCTGGTTGTGATGGTGATAATGGCGAATGAGATTGCAGCGACAGCGGTGTTGGCGGCGGCGATGGAGATTTCAGATTGCGGGGTGACTACCGCGGCGGTGGGATTGGTGATTGTGATGGCGAAGGTAACGGAGAATGCGACAGTGGTGATCGTGAAAATTGATGATCGCCACCACCACCACCACCAAAACCATTCACCATCATCATCGCAATCATCGCCGTCGCAACCACCAACGCCGCAATCTACAATAGAAGGGTACAAACCGTAAAAGAAAAGTGGGAAGGCGTCATTTGAGGAGTCAGCGATGCCCCTTTAATGTAGTCGAGGGGGGCCGCGGGCGTCGGCGCGGAGTGGCAGCAGGTGAGCGACGGGGATGTCGCGCGGGGGGGGGGCGCCCCGCCCTTCCCCGAGTGGCGCCAGCTGTCCTCACAAGGGCGAACTACTCACAGGCTGACGCCGAACTGCTCCGGGCAAACGCGAGCACCTGGCGCAGGATATGAGGAACTAGAATTTTTTATACACGACGTTACCCCGCAGTAGGCCAAGGCTCTTGCTAACGGATTCTGGAAGCCTCCGGCTCTTGGAGTTTGAAGATAATGCAATAGAACTTCCGAACTATCCCTGCGGTTCCGCTAATGAGCTTCCGGCTTCCAATTCAGGAGCAGCTTCTTAGCCAGGCGGACGAGGAGCGCCCCCCCTTTCCACCAGTTCTTTAGCGTGTGATTTGTGTCATTGGCTTGCATGAATCTCGCAATTATTCCCGAAGGAATTGTGACGGATTATTTCCGGATGTGCTATAGATTTTCAGAACAAATCAACATAAATTGTTAATTACTAAGATAAAACATAAATCAAAGCATTTTCCCTTTTCGATTCGTTTCACTTTTGAACCATGTTACAAGAGGGCTAAGTTCAGACGTATTTTTTCTCGATCCTTCAAGGCCGAATCCCACCATAGCGGATGCTCGTCAGTTATTCGTCAGGAAGCAATCTATAGCGGTCTCGGGTATTAAAGCTGAAATAATTATAGTTCACAATGTAACAATTATAAGATATAGCACAATAAATGTTAGTCTTTGAGGTTGGTTGACTGGCAGGTATTCCGGGTGCGCCTACTACTATGGTCGTTAGTCCCGTAAGTGTAGCGCATTTTTCTCGGGAGATGGGGTGGTCTTCCCCCGATATATAGCGAGATCCGGCACCGACCTTCCGCCGGCTAGCGGGTATTCCCCAACCAGGTATCTCCCACCAGTGGGGTACCGCCCCTGCCGGGACAAGCTCTACGTTCACGAGCGGTCTCCCGAAATGTGTGGTAGTGTAATGCATGTTAGGATAAGTGTGTGTGAACGGGAAGAGGGCAGGGCAAAATAGAGTTAGATAAGATCGCGCGCAGTCTGTTTTCCCGTTTGTTAGAGTACTGCTACGGCATTCGCCTGATGTTGGTCGGAGAAACCACGGAAAATTAGCGACCAGAGCAGCCGGTCGCTAGAATTCTCCACCAGACAGCGACTGAATTCCACCCAGCTGACAAGCTAGTGTCGAAAATCCTGCGACCGTCGGGACTCTAACTAGGAACTCCCGGTGAGAGGAACAGCAGTGACATCAATTGATGCCCTGAGCCATGACACCTGGTTGAGTCGTAGAGGTGATTCATAAGAGATTCAATAATGATGGTTATGAAAAATTAAAACAAACACAAACCCCTGTGACTAAGGAACCTCGAACCTATAATAATATAAGAAGTTAAAACTTTATCATCTTAGAGACCTATGCAAACTGGGTAAAATGTGATGTCTCACACATTTCGTTGCATTTCGTACTATTCCGTTCCGTTTCACTCCACTTTACTGAATTTCGTTTACGTCCCCTTCATTAAAATTATGCTGCATTATATTGCTGTAAGATGTTTGGTTCCATAGCTCAGTCAATAGAGCACCTACCCTGGTATCAGATTGTACTGGGCTCGGATATCGGTCGGATTAAATAGTGCACTTCCTGTCAATCTACTTTATCTATAAATATTTCACTGCATTAATTGCAGTATCATTGACACCGTCCACACTTTTACGCATGATGACCCAGCTGCTAGCCAATTTGGGGATTGCCGTGCAAAATGCAGGTCAGTAGGTCACTCTTCCTCAATTCCCCGAGAGCGGCGACGGGCTGCCCCGGCCGCCAACGAGCTGCCCGCAGCGCGCGTCGCATGTCGCGCCTGATCGGCAACGCGAGCGCGCACGCCAGGGGTGGCCAGAGATTGCACTCGAGCCTCTCCACCCTCACTTCAAGGAAGACGCCGACTAGCGACACACGTTTTGAACAACACTATCGTCCGTTTTGGATAAAATGTATACAAAAATATTTAAAGAAATAAAAAAAATCACCGCTGCGAAAAAGAAAGAGAAAGAAAAAATAATAAAACGATTACTACCAATACTCATCAAAATAAACTACCATAAAAGTGATGCCAAGAATAAAAAAAATATTATTTTCTCTTTACTTTTAATAAAATATATTTTACTGACTCAGGAAGCCATTGAAAGGTCTGGTGAACTGCCACAGTCACAACTCGAGCGCGCGCTCCAGGTTTGCCCAAATGATACACTGGAGACTCTCCACAATCAGCTCAAGCACGAGCAGACTAGATAGACACATTTTAAACAATACTGCAATTCATTTTAAATAAAAAATGTACAAAAAATATTTTAAAAAATACTAATCACCGCTACAAAAAAGAAAGAAATCAATATAAATAAAAATGAATCTCCGAAATGTTGGTAAGCGCATAACTTTCGAACGACTGCACCAAATTGAATAATTCTTTTTTGGGGGGGGAGGGTATGTTCGTCAAGACAAGGTTTGTATACAAGAATTTTTTTAATCGAACAATTTTTTTAAATCTCATAATATGAAAAGTGAGTGAGTAAATAAGACAGAAAACGGTGAGAGATGTTCCATATATTAATAAATCAATAAAAGAGAAAAGGGAGAGGAAAAAAAAAAAGATGAAGGAGAGAAAGAGAGAGAGAGGAAAAAGAAAAAACAAAGGGGTAAAGACACTAAAAGTGTAAGGAGAGGAAAAAGAGGGAAATGTTAGAGGGAAACTGAGGGGAGTGGGGGGAAAGTGAGAAAAGGAAATAGAGAAGGAAATATTGATTGATTTCTTCGTGTTTCCGGGTGCGTCAACTGCTTTGGTCATTAGTCCCGTTAGTGTATTGCATGTTTTTTCTCGGGAGATGGCGGTGCTCGCGGATGGCGGATCTCGCTGTAGGGCGAGATCCGGCGCCAACCTACCGTCGGCTAGTGGGTTTTCCCCCTAACCAGGACTCTCCCACCAGCGGTGGGACACCGCCCCAGCCGGGACAAGCTCTAAGCTCCCGACCGATCTCCCGGAATGTGTGGTAGTGTAGTGTACGTCAGTGTAAGTGTGTGTGTAAGGGGAGAGGATAGGACAAGTAAGAGGAAGGACAGATCGCGCGCGGTCCATGTCCCGTTTAGTAGGGTACTGCTCCGGCATTCGCCTGGTGTTGATCGGAGAAACCACGGAAAAGTGCCGATCAGAGCAGTCGGCCGGTAGAATTCTCCTCCAGACAGCGACTGAATGCGACCTAGCTGAAAAGCTAGTATCGAAAATTCCTGCCGTCGTCAGGACTCGAATCTAGGATCTCCCGGTCAGAGGCGCTGCAGTGACATCAGTTTATGCACTGAACTACCGCTCCCGGTGAGAAGGAAAGAGAAAAGAAAAGAGAGAAGGAATGAAAGAATGAGAGAGAGTGGAAGAGAAAAAGAAATAGAGAGAGAAAAAGAAGAAGGAAATGGGGGAAATAAAGAAAAGAAAGCGAAAGGGGGGGGGGGGAAAAGGGGGGGGAAAGGGAAAAAGACAGGGGCAAAAAAAGAGAAAATGAGATAGGTAAAAGTGAGATAAAACCAGAAGGGAAAAGAGAAAAAAAAAAAAAAAAAAAAAAAAAAAAAAAAAAGGGGGGTGTTAAAAAAATAAAAAACGATTACTCCAAATACCAGGAATAAACTACAAAAAAAATGATGTCAATTTATAAGTACAATTGGTATGCAAAAATAAATTACAATAAAAGAAATATTATGAATAACACGAATATATTTTATATTTACTTTTCATGAAATAACAAATTTATTGACTTAGGAACTTATTGAAAGGACCGATCTATTGACACAGTCAAAATCTGTCGTGACTATTAGTCTGTAATTAACGTGCAATATTGGTGACTCAATAAATGTGCATATTTACACAGCTATGATTTCTAGAGTTAGTATTGAGAGCGATTCTCGCCAATGAATACAGTTCTGAGATTGAGCGGATCGGAGTGCGGTGAGATGGTCGTGGAAAGCGGTTCTGAGTGTGGGCGACAGAGAGCTGATCTAGGACACCGATAGAGGACAAGTCTGAGCTAAGATTCCCACTCATTCAAAGATTTGTGTTCGAAGATCTGAGGGCGGAACTCGTGGACCTGAGGAGACCATGCTCATTAGTGTGATACAAAATTACGGTGCTCATCACCATACACATTAGGGTGCTGTCTTGTAAGTGTGATACAAAAACGTAGAATAGTGATGCAAAAAAGTCTTTTTTATTATTCTGAAGTGCATCCCTCCAGAGCGTTCAGAACTAAATAGTATTAAGAGTGAATTAGGAAAATCTGAACCTATTGATCTTTAGATACCCCTAGAATTTTAAATAATTTTACGAAAGATATAAAATGACACAAATTTTATATGAAACAAATACATGACATAAAACACATGAAATAAACAATTTTATATCTCCATGAATTACTTATAAAATTTGTTTAATTTCTTTCGGCATATATTGATTCCTAATAATTAAATTAATTCTTGCCCAGAAAGGTGAACTTCAGTTCGCATTTGAGTAATTTTAATAAATGTATATTTTAACCAACGAATATTTTAAAAATTAACTTTTTATTAAATATTATTAGAGATCTAGAATACACATTGCACTGATACAGTGTGTATTCATACTATTGGAAGCCTAGTTTAAGTTAATATGTATTGTAAAGTAATAACAAAATTGAAGAAATCAATGAAAACAACTACATTAACTTTTCGCTTCGAAATCTATAAAATAAAATTTTTAATCTTCGGTTTAATGTAATTTTTAACAGAAGCTTATAAAACGCAAAAATCTCTGCCACCGTTTTCTCAGCCTCCATCTTACAGTCCTTAAGTATTTTCCTGACTGACTGCTCACCAGTGGACAGGAATTTGAGTGTTGGTCTCCAGAGTGCGGCGCGACTTGACTCTCGAGTGGGTAATTCCGCGAACCACGCGCAAGCAGACACGTTCTTGCGAGCTCGCGCTAGTTACTCTCTAGTGGATGCCCACCTCATTGCATTGCACCCAGGCTCCAAAAAGTTACAACTTCCTGTCTGGTACTACAGGAACATGGATAAATGAAATCCATTAAACATTTTAATTGTTACATCCTTAACTTCACAGTTTCAGCTGTAAAATGCATATTAACTATTTGAGTGAACATTTTTTTCAGGATGCCTTATTCTACTTTTTACGCCAAACTCTGTAACTGTCTCAAAAACCGAATGGATATCTAAAATACATTTTAATAGACAATTATAATATATTCTAAAAGTCAATATATTAGTCATGAATCAGTGCATTAGTAAATACTAAATGTCCTTATTCGGACACAAACATATTTCGACGGTTGGTGATCTCAAAAGCAGAAGCAATTAATCAATGAATTTACTCCCGAAGGTGCAGTCAATGTCAAATTACCATACATTCAGAATTAGTTCGTGTAGTCAGTGATTCAAACTTCCGTCCAGAGTAGTATTCGAGAATGAAAACTGTTCAGGATTGACAGCTGACGAGTGGCAACACCGAAAATTTGTCCAAATTTCTGCCGGCAGTTGTTAGCAACGCTGTTCGTCCGATCATTTTTTTATGTGCGCCATTTGTGGTGTTTTGTTTATTTTGCGCGCGACTCGCCAGTGAAAAAAGGTCAACGAGAACTCCCAAAAACACTTCCCATCTGCAGTTCAATAAAATGTAATTTTTTAGTAAATGTACAAATTTATTGGAACGAGTTAACTCTTTCTAAATTATTCATTCAGAAAAAATATGTTGCTATGTAATCTTGCTTTCCTTACTAGAATAATATGAAAACTATACACTAGACTCTCAAATTTTTATTCAACACTACCTTTCGTCGATATTACTGCAGTTTGACTACTCTGATTGACAATTAAATTCACCTCCTGTTCTGTTTAAAAACATTCTCTTCCTATTGAGAAAGGTTTGAAAGCATTCCACAAGTCTTTGTAAGAAAAATGTTGAATTTGTCTTTTTTTAGCTTCTTGCAAAAATCATTAACTAAAAATATTGGCAAGGGCTAGGAGGTCAAAATTCTGCAAAACAATGTTATGTTGAGATACTATGTGTTCAATTTTTACTCTTTACTTAGAATGTTATAGAAACTGTACAATGTTAAAGTTTCGAATTTTGTTTTGAACACTCATTTTTTTCTGGATGTTGCTACTAATTACTACTGTATATCATAAAGGCAAAATTGATATTATTTCCATTAAATAGAACAACCCCGACGAGGATGGCGGAAATGGCTAAGAGTCGTGTGCAGAATGGTCCCTCCGAAGGGTAGCGGGTTCGGGTCCCGCCTTGAGCATGATTGTTTGTCCTTTTTCTCTCACATATGTGATTTCGCGGAGGATCTCGCGAAATGCTAACCCTGAGGTCAGAGATGCCCGCCAGTGAGTTGGTGTCTAGTGGGTGGTCAAAAGTGCGACCCATCGGGTCGCAAAGGGTAACCGGTTGGAGAAAGTCCTAGAAAGAAAAAAATAGAGGAAAGCAAGTTGTGCAACAGTTTCTTTTGTTGTTAGAATAACCCAGAATATGAGCTGTATATCAGTTTCCAAATTGTAAAAGCAGAATATCGATGCTAAATGAAATCCCAACACCACTGTATTTAAAACTATTTCACTTGCAAAGTTGAATCATTGCAAAAATTATTTCGAGGTGTGTGGAACAGTCATACAAAATTTTATCAAAATCCACGAAAGCACTTTTTCAAAATTTGACCACTGACATGGAATAAACTCATTGTCAGTAATATATATCAACAATTATATAAATTTTAATTTGATAGCATAATTGGTTGATTATTGTTGTTCAGTATATTGTGTAATAAGTGTGTAGTGAATAATATGAATAACTGTGTTTAATTCTTACAAACACAGATACTGTCTCATATTACAAACAGTCATTACTTTGGGGAACATTCCTGATATTTTGGATCTAACTGTATTGAAATCCCAAATGTATGTAATAATATAGAATAACTGTGTTCTAATTGTCTTACAAACACAGGATACCTGTCATCAGTATTCTGGCCCCCGAGCGGGGGCTGGCGCGCCCTGGCGCCGGCCGCGCGGGGGCGGAGCGGGGCGGGGCGGGGCGGGAGGATCGCAGCCCCCAAGGGCGAGAGCGCTCACACATGTACGCATGCGCAGGCGGTGTCGGACGCGATGCTGCAGGAGCTGAAGCGCTGCTTCCTCGAGGCCTACGACGACAACCAGGACGGCAAAATCGACATCCGAGAGGTGAGTGCTTTTCCATCCTTGCTCCGTATTAGTTGGCGGCATGTCAATTAACACAGGCAGTCTAGAACGTCTGCTTGCATTGACAATATATGTGAGTGTATGATGTGTGTGGTGTGTGTGGTGTGTGTGGTGTGGTGTGTGTGGTGTGTGTGGTGTGTGTGTGGTGTGTGTGTGGTGTGTGTGTGTGGTGTGTGTGGGTGTGTGGTGTGGTGTGTGGTGTGTGGGTGTGTGTGGTGGTGTGGGTGTGTGTGGTGTGTGGGTGTGTGTGGTGTGTGTGTGTGTGGTGTGTGTGGTGTGTGTGTGTGTGGGTGTGGTGGGTGTGGTGTGGGGTGTGTGGTGTGTGTGTGTGGTGTGTGTGGTGTGTGGGTGTGGTGTGTGTGTGTGGGTGTGGAGTGTGGAGTGTGAGTGTGGAGTGTGGGTGTGGAGTGTGGGTGTGGAGTGTGGTGTGTGTGTGTAGCAAGATTATTTGTTTTACGTAAAAGTCCCTCGCATGATTTTTCTCGTTTCACAAAATTCTCATAAATGAGTTTTATTAACTTAATTTCTTTATTAACTCTCTTTGTATATTACATGCTTTACCAATTTTAGCTTTGAAAGTAATTTTAAAAGTAGCGAAAATTATCAATTATAAATCATTACAGCTTTATTTGTTTCTCGTTTTCATTCTTAAAATCAATTTCACTCATTACGCATTTTATATCATTATAACATTGATAACTAATGATCATCAAATAAACTGTTCCATTCGGGAAAAGGAATTTTGTTCATTAGAACTTAGTCTTATAGCTCAATTTGTTCCTTGTCTGTTACTATCCTTAAACATCAACATGTCCAATATAATAACACATTGTTTTGTTATATCCCTGGATCTCAACTCTTTTATTCCTGCCGTTCGGGATCTACTAATCTTCCTCTCCCTCCCCAAATGTGTTAAACAGTTTCAATATTAAATTATCAAAATTTTTAGCGTAATTTAAAAGTATAATACTCTAATTAAGCGTCTCTTAATTAATCTGCTTCTGGCCAATGCTAATAGAAACTGTTCAGTAACATGACACAAAGTAAAATATAATGTAATCTAGTATTTAATTTAAAATCCTATTTCAGAACTGATTAAAAAGTACGAAGATCACAATACCAAATTATATTATACAGTACGTAAACTCACTAGATATAATATTTGCAGTTCAAAATGTGTACCATCACGCTATTTACGAGAAGAGGATGTATAATACGGGAGAGGATATTTAAAGGGAGAGGATAGGACAAGGAAGTGGAAAGAAAGATCGCGCGCGGTCTGTGACCCGTTTGTTAGGGTACTGTTTCCGGCATTCGTGTAGGGTTATTCGGTGAAACCACGGAAAACTACAGAGCAGCCGGCCGCTAGAATTCTCCTCCAGACAGCGGGTAAATGCGGCCTAGCTGAAAAGCTAGTGTTGAAAATCCTGCCGCCGTCAGGACTCGAAACTCCCGACCTGCCGGTCAGAGGAGCTACAGTGACATCAATTGATGCACTGAACCACCTCTCCCAGTCAGGTGATTCGCTTCAATTCATAAAGTCTTCATATGAACTACTTCTAAGTATTGTACACGTTTTAAAAAATTGTACTTTGCTCAAAAATGATATGTTAATTGAAAGCAGTTCGCAACGTCGGCATATCCTAGGGTAATGAGTTGGTGGAGCACTTAAAACACTGGCATGCTGACACCTGCAAGAGCTGCTGATAAACAGCGTTATTCATCCTGCAAGGACGGACACATAGCTCGCCGATTCGACAGGGTCGAGATCGTGCGGAACTTTTTAGTACTCTACTTCCTGCGTATACGAGGTACAGTGAGGACTGCGAACCGAAATTATTTATCCAAACCATTTATCGAAATTATTTATCCAAATCATTTATCGAAATTATTTCCAGCGACAGTCAAGAAGAAAATACATCCTTTTTATGTACAAACAGTAAATTAAAATAAGTTACCAGAGAATAGGAGTGCTACTGAATTCACTTTTGAAACATTGTATTCAAAATATGAAACATTACCTACAAGCATGTGGGTCGATGTTAACGTTTCGAGAAATAATTGAATATGCGTGTGTTTTACAATACCCTATTATTGATAAATACGGACTTGATAGCCCTCTCAATAACGCAATTCAATTAGATTCACATAACATTTCAATTCAAGGCGATGTACAGAACGACGTCCAATACAACAATCATGGAAGATATTTTTCTTAAATTAGTATTTAATTATCCAATTGAGTACAATCACTGAAATTGGTCAATGATTCTGAGAATGAATTCTTGTTTCGTTTCTGTTTATTTGATTCATTAATTTTCTCTCAATGTAATTTTTGACATTACCTAAAAAATTTGTAGCTGTTTACTTGCTCTTTTTTTTCAGAAATGTCTTTGCAGCACTTTTCCACAATTCTGTTCGCATGTCGATTGTCCCTTTACCCCACTCAGCGGGCCTCACAAACATCTCGATATCAAAAAAGTTGTATAACCATTTTGAATCTGGAGAATACACGCTCTAAAGTCCTTCCTCGACTTAGAACCAGCGTGTGCAGCCAGCGCACCAAAACTCACAGGAGTTCTAGCAGCTGGTAGGCCTTGATGAGTGAACGCCGATAGGTTTTGGCAAGCGTTCGTTGTAATCGCCACCATTTGATAACACACAATTCCATGGACCCCCAAAACCAATCAGTAAAATACCTCGGGATGAACTTCGACACAAGACTCAACTGGAAAACACACATAACACTAAAACAACAAGCAAAAATAAAAATAGCTCAACTAAAATTCCTTATCAACTCCAAAAGCCGGCTATCCCTAACAAAGCATTACAATTTATAAAGCAAAGTCAGACCATTAATGCTCTACGCATGTCCCATCTGGACCGCCATTACAATTTCACAACACATAATTTTTACTCCAACCTGAATACAATTAACCGAGCCGTCCACTACAACCTGGCCACTATGAATTACTTCCCTACTAGAATTAAGAATAGATTTCCTTCCGAAGCGTTCTTGAACATTTTCTCTACTAATTGTTCATAGTAGGGGCTCTTGTAGTTTCCTACACCTATAGTAAGGTAGTTTAGTATGAAGTTTTTAGTGTTAAGTTTAGTATAAGTTACAATGTAAGCCAGAAAATGCACATGAGATAGTAATTTAGTACTGATCTGTGTAATTTCCAATCACTCCATAAATAAATTAAAAAACCCATTTGATATTATGGCGCAATCAGCTGCTGAATGACGTGACTCAACGTGGGACCCCCATGCGCTGGAACCCAGCGTCGTATGTGAGCGCACCATCGTTCCCTGTATTTCAGTAGTATACATCATTTTGGCTCTCACGCGCAAGCTATCTTTATAAATGAAATCTCTAACGAAAGATAAATTTCACGTAGACGTGACTAACTTTACTTTAACTTTGAAAATAGGACGGATTTTTTTTTTTTTTTTCAAAAACGCATCTAAGTATTCCATTCAAATGCAACCCGCAACACTCTGTCGTATTTTCGATTCTATGTCGTCATTTTCAAAATATTTAACCAGTTTTTAAAAACGCAACTTCACTACCAATTTAGTGTAATTCTGCAACGCCCTCTAAAGTAGCACGGCGTTGATTTCGGGATTGTGGGTGTTAATTCCTGACGGCGTTGACTTCAGCTATCCTAAGTTTTACGTTCCGTCCACCGGAATCGCTAGTTGTATGCGCGGGCTTCCCTAACAAGCCAAAAAAACGGACCGACCTGCGCAACTGTATAACAAAGATTTTGGAATAGTACACTAGACCCACGCATAGCGCTAGTGTAGAGTTGCAAATTGAATCGTTTCCTGGCATCTATGTTGGGGGCAATCATATGGACATTGACCCGGATTACGGCGATATTTCATTATCGTTTGTATGTTGATCTTGTTTTCTGTTTGTTTGGTTTTTACGGAAGAGTACGATTCTGTATAATAAGAAATAAAATGGAGAAGTAGCGCGCGACTTACAGATATACAAATCGTGCGACGAAAGCCTGCACACTGTAATTTCACAAGTCCATCATTTAACTATTTGATGTAACCTATTGAATGTGCTGGCTACGCTTACTATCAATAATTAATTTGGTGGTCGTGGATAAGAATAAAATCGATGAATTTTAATTTTACGTAAAATAACATTCGCATAACTTTGATTACCATGTTCTTTGGAGAGAACTTGCGATTTCTCTAAAGTAGATAAACAAGTATTTATATTCTCAAAATTCAAACTTAATAAGGAATATTGAGATTTCTGTCTAGAGGCTAGTAGGAATTTCAATAACAGATTTATATATTAATACCGATTCATATCATCGTTTACTCCAGATATCTGCATTCTCAGATCAAACATTTTTGTATATTGGAAGCGTATCAAAAATAACGTATTTAAAGTTTATAATTTAGTGAAGAATTCTGAAAATTGAGTGTAATGTGATGTACATTTTTACTGAAAAAAATTATTCAGAATAAGTCAAGATATAGAACTGTTAAGAGAGTGTAGATTAGAGAATCATATTTTCAAAATATATATATATATATATATATATATATATATATATATATATATATATATTATTGGGGACATAAGTGATGGGGTTGGTTGCGGAGAGGACAACATCCTCCACTAAATCCAACACTGCAATTACAGTCAACTCTAAACAAAATAAGTATTGCCACACATAGTTCGCATGAAAATTCCCATCAAGCTCGAGCGAGGAAGATCTCATTAGTAGGTTCCGTATTATGCGTCTCTGAGACAGAGGTGTATGTTTCACGGTGAGTTGCAGGAATCGGGTTAAGACCATAAGACTGCAAAAAATGTTTGACAGATTTCTCATCGATGCAAGAATAACGTGATTGGCATATGAGTCTATTGGGAAATGAGCAAACACGTGGTGGGGACTGTTCTGATTCGCAAATTTCCGTGCATCCTCGATTCCCAGTAAGCGCTTTCCGAGAACCAGTGACTAAGTTTGTCCATTCACGGCAAAGGTTCGAAGTTCACAGACGTGTAGTATTACATTGCTTTGTTTCACAGAAAGACGATTCCAGGAGCATAAATTGGCAAATTTGTTACCGAAGTGCTCCGTTTCGTCATGTAAAATATTAAAATGTAATGAAATATTGAAGTAAACTGAATATATTTAAAACAAACTACCTGAGTCGAGGAACCTGAAAAGCAAATATCTTTCTATCTTGCTACTTCATTGCTAGAATTGGCTCAATGAAAATCATGTATTCATTTCACAAAAACATGGAAATTTATTAAACAATTTAAAACAATTTTAGTATTGTATAAATTTACCTAATATAAAATTAAACGTTTGTCATGACCGTTCCAACCTTATAATGTCTTCGCCGCTTTTGGACCATCTTTATCATCTCCGACGCCGCCGTCCTCAGATCCAGACACCATATTCTCTCTTCTTTCCTCGGACGCACCTCAATCACCGTTCATCAGATCAATAAACTATTTGCTGCTAACATTCCAGTCCAATCACTGACAACTTCGCCCAAGCCCTCAATGTCCCTCCAACTCGTTCACATGAAATATTTTAAGCTCCACTGTCACACTTAGTGTTCAAATTTTGATGTTCTCTCAATATCCATTCCCTAGTAGATGCTTACAAGCCCCAAAGAAAAAAACTCCTAACATTAATTGGAGCACGATCCGTTCATGAGCACGACATCAGTCAGAATGATTGTCTCTTGTATTCTTTCAGCCCTGTAAAGCTCGGTCCTTTTTTCGATTGTTTATTTGCAGATAACACTTCGTACCTAGCCAATCCCTAAATTTCTTGCAAACGAACTAGCCGTCTTCACGACTGTCACTGCTTTTTCGGCCAATCCCTGAATTCTATACAGAATTAACTAGCCGTCTCCGCATTGTCACTGCATGAATATGTTAACCTTGAGACGGCTCCTTACGTTGCTATGCTAGCATATTCACATAATTTATCCCCTTTAATTGACGCCATTTATAATAAATATTGTACAATATTCAGTGACATATTGGTATGTCACAATATATAATAAACTTGTAGTAATATGTAGAACCACTAATGTTAAATTTCTAAACGTTATTAAATGCAAGTATCTTTTATCTATAAAAGTATATATTTACATGAAAATCCATTCCCTAGTCACAACTGATATTTTCGGCCTTATGGTATTTTACAATTCCTCAAACTATTTTCGTGGCAACAGAATGTCAATGAGAAACAGTAATTTGTGTTGTTTGGATTAATTTCGTGCATCCATTACCTTTTCTGCTTTTCTGCAATTGACTAGGGGGTCAAATAAGCACTGAAGGATTTTGAGGATATCTTATAATCTTATTGACTGTGCTGCAATGCACTAATATTCTACCTAATTTGTCTATAATCCAGTGGTGTATTTTTGTTTTGACAACCGATGGCAGTTGACAACATAATGGACTTTGGCGTTCAGCTGCTTTTCTCAATTGAATAATCACAGCGGTGCAGCGTTATTCATCTCAAGTTCATTGTTTTTTTTCTTTAAGGCATACTTATTCTACAATCTGTACGATTGGAGTATTATTGCGCTTCTCACTATTACTCCCGTTATGGTTTTGTCTAAGGTTAACATATTTTATTTCTTGTAATATCCGAGAGGATAATGATTTGATATTGGTATTTCATTAAATGATTTCGCTTTTAATTCCAGAAAATTAGAAAACCAATTCATTCTGAACTTGTTTCCAAGAGAAAGGAAGTGCCGAAGTAAATTTACAATAATTTCCAACGATAAACAGCATATATTACTCACTGTTAGATGTGTGGAGTATGTAAAGTAAAACGTTTCATAAACGTGAGTAACGAGAGGCAAAAGTGGATGTGAACCGATTACAATGGAAGTGCGTGATAGAGGCGAGTTCTTTTTTTACCTTATTGCTCAATTTACACTGTTTAAGTTTTAAAAGTTGACTGTACGTTTAACAAATGCATTTCTGTGATTTTACAGCTTATTTACTTAAACTAAAATTGACCAAATGACAGAATTCTAAAAGTTCAATTTTCAGCACTAGTGCTGCAAATTGTTGTACTAGTGCTGGAAAGTGACTTTCAGCACTAGTGCTGAAAAGCGAGGTGATTCTCGAATGTTCAGTTAAAACAGGGTGATTGCAAAAATAAAACAAAATACTTTCGTCGACCTATCAGCTCACTGCTAAAGGTAAATTGTACAAATTAAATGTTTGTATTTTGAATAACAAAATGAAATTCTGGAAGTCAAAAATAATGATACGAGAAAATAAAATAGTTTTTACTACTAAGGCAAATCAAGGGCAAATCATGGGTCTGTTGTCGTGCATCGAACTTTTCCTACACTCAAAATAAAATGTCACTTTTACCACACGTATCATAAATAAATATTAAAATGTATTTATTGAAAAAATGACTATTTTTAACATATTTCTTCACTCTCCTCAAAAATTATTGTTGACTCCTCTCATTTTTCCTACGCACTGACATGTTTGTTTCATTTGAAAATAAGCCTTTTAGCGCTCATGCATAATGGAGGCGGCTACCCCCTCTCAGAGAGCTCTCTTGGCATTCGCCCACTGCGTTTTGAGGAGTAACGAGTGAAAGTCATCTGAGCTTCAGCATCCGGGTCTGAGAGATAAATACAGAATAACTTTTTTAGGCAACGGCGTTATTCCGGGTAAACTTCACACGCAAAGTCGCGTTGAAACTTCTTAAATGATCAGAGTTGAGATGAAGCTTTAACAGCTTCCCCATTTACTTGACACTCAGCAGCCATATGAAAGTTTAAAATGGTCGAGATAAAACTTCGTCTCATCTGACAAATTTTCTAAGGAATAATTAATATAGTCACTCAAAAAATATATGTTGGTGTTGAAACAACCACAGAATGATTAGAGTTAATGACCCTTCGAAAAGCTTATAACTACACCGATCTTTAAAACGTCCATTCATGTTTTAATGACATACCTTAAGTCCATAATTAACTACCAATTTGAGGATTTAACTTATATTAAAGAATTCAAAATGTTGTAGTAAAAATTTTTAATTTAAAATGTATCAATACGCCTTAAAAAATTAATTAAAAAATTTAAAAAAATCTGCAATTCCTTTAACATTCTCAATTGGCCTCCAAGTTCCATAAAGAATTGTAAATACAATAAGCAATTTTAAATAATAAGAGATTGACATATCATCTAAAAAATAATATGTTAATTGCATCGCATGATAAATGAAGTAATTTCACATAGTGAGAATTCGCAAATTGCTCTTTACTAGATGAGAGCTTCTGATGCCATGCCAGATGGCAAACTAGCATGTCGTATCGTTTTAAAACCTTTTTTAAAAATAACTTAATATAATAAAATATTTTAATAAAATATCTTAAAAATCGTCCTACAAAAAAAGGAAATGAATTTGTATGTTATTTTACTTCATAATGTAATTCAGACCACGCCACGGATTTATAGAAGACACAGCGCGACGAAATTATGAATGTGAAGGGGGGGGGGAAGAGTCGTTGTTCAAACCCCTTTGTGTGTTCTGTCACATTATTTGTCTCTTGAATATGCCTGCGACAAATAATGTACCGGAAAACGTTAAAGGTTACAAACATAAATTAATAGTAAATTATTGTTGTATGAATCTTGGATTATTATTTATCTCTTTGTAATAATAATTTGCTATGTTTGATTTTTGCGTCTATTAAAAGGAAGAATTCAGATATAAAAAAATTAAAATCGTTGGCTTTTAGTGTTTAATACTCTAAATGTTATGCATTTTTAATACGTCCATTGTAATTATTTTTTAATATTTTTAATTATTAGTATTCGTTTAAAATAAAACGTTTATAAATAATTGTTTTGCGGTAAAAATTAATATTCTGAATATATTAATACATACCCTACCACGCGAAGTGTAGGACTGGTGATAAGGGTAGCAGTGCGCTTTGTTTTGTTTCGGAGGGAAAGAACTATTTGTATACTCAGTGCAACTGAAAACTGCAGCATTGATATAGACCAAGTCTCTAAGACATAAATAGAGGGCTTATATAAATATATAGACTTTGTAAAAACTATTTTGTGTTCAAAAATATCTCTAACTGTCCATTTAAAATCATGGGGAAATTTTGACACGTGCGATTAATAAAGTATTAATAACGATATGAAGAATGGAAGTATTTTGAATCCCTTAAAGTAACCACATATTCCATTCATTTCTACACAAATTCTACAATATGAATACATGATATTATTCTATTTAATGAAAAACATCCAGTTATGTCTTCTTTAACTTCCTGAACCCCATAAAATACAACGTAATTTATGTTTCAAATCTTTAATGAGTGATCAAATTACTAAATACTTTCTGTGTGTTTAACGTCATGTTTCTATGAAAAATTATCTCACGAAAAACTAATTGTGCTGGTTAATTAGCATTACGTACTAAGTTATGCAAAAATGTTTTATTACTTCGGAACAGGAACATGAATGCATTGGACTGTACCGCCCCGGTGCTACGCGCGACACAACTGTCACCCTTAGTTCTCAGATGCGCCAGTTTCTCTTCAGTCCTACACTTCACTTGGTCGGGTTATAGGATTTCTTAATCCCCTCTTTTTATTTACAATTTTACAGCAACATACGCGATTACAACTGTAGCTTCTTTATAGAAGGAGAGAGAATGGTTTTGGCCAATCCTTGTCGTTGAATTACCTTAGGATTGTCGCGTAACTTCTACATTTGTCAACTGTTTACTACTCGGTCGTCATATTCACAAAATATCTTGTGCAGTGCCCAGGCCATTTTGTTGCTGTTTTTGGGGAGGGAAACTTGACAAAAAAAACCTTCAATTCAGCCAACATCGCCGCAATTTAGTGGAGCGCTGGGGTTCAATTTTTTACGTATCACTTGTTAAATATGTTAAAGAAATGCCCATAAAGATCCAAATTTGTCTCAATGAGGTATGAATGAACTTGATGTCATCATTTAATTCTCTGCTAATACAAAATTAGATCCTTTATCATTAGCAACTGTAAATATACATACGAATTAATAGTACGAAAATTGAAATTAGGCAAATCATTTATTTATTTTCGAGAACGGCTTTAGTTTCCTAACCCCCCCCCCCCGTGACGGGCGTTGTTTTACTGTTCATTTTATGAAAGGATAGAGTTAGTTTTATCAAGCTTACGAACGAGTGTTATGACAATGTATTGAAATTAACCTAGCAATAGAAAGAACCCTGAAGTTAACTGTATCCAAGGCACCTAGAACTTCAAATTCAAGCCTGATCAAACTGGCTTCTCTGCAAATCCAGTCATTGTCCACGTGACGTTGTGGATTTCTGCGGCGAACCATGAGTACAGTCCTTGAAGCAAGCAGGGACTCGACCATTGCATTTCAGCCCCATTTGCGCCTGTAATTATTTCCCGCACCATCCGCTTAACACACGCGGCCGATTAGCGGTTAATTGAAAACGAAAACCCATCGATCCGCAGCTTCTCGCGGCATGCAAGCTTCACACTTTCACAACCGCACGTGTGCATACTAATTCCAGCGAAAAATCTCTCTGTTTTTGACATTGATGTGTCGCGTGTGTAAGCATTTCGTTTTCCGGTCGTGCAACTACAATGGTCAATAGTGGCGTGTAGTTAGGGATGGAAAAAAGCACCGATGTTTTTAAAACATATCTCACATGTCTGTCAAACACGTAGGTAGTACCCCTTTGTCAAAAGAATTTAATAATATCCGAAATATTTAAGAGGATAATACCTAAAACGGAGAAGCTTCATTACAAATTGTGGGGTCACAGTAAAGTATTTTGGGGTTACTATAAAACTGCTTGAAAACCAAAATAATCTCAAACTGAAAACGTCAAGAATACTATATTACTAAATCTTCTTCTACCTTTGCGATTAAGACAAGGAAGAGGAAGGAAATACCACGCACAGTCCGCGGCCTGAATATTAGGGTACTACTCCGACATTTGCCTGGTATTGATCGGAGAAATCCCGTAACACAGATCAAAGCAGCCAGCCGCTAGAATATTCCACCAGACTATTTCTGAATTCGACCCAGATATGTAACTGGCATTGAAAATCAGCCACCAGCGAGACTCGAACCCTAGAATCTTCCAGTCAACGCCTACGCAGTGAGCGTTGTCACCAAGCCATTACATACCATAAAAATCTGATGTGACGCCATCTTAACCACGAACAAAGAGACTAGCAAGTTTAAAGTAGACGTCACCTGCTTTTTGTGTTTTTTTTTCTTTTGCTTTCACCCTACTTCGCGCAATTTCTCCCCTTTTGTGAAGCCACATGGAAGCCTAGGAAGTTTCGAAGACACTCGTGGAAATCCTCAAAGCCTGTTTTTTTTATTAAAACTTCGCTTCAGTCAAGTTTCTGGCGTTCGGCTGCCTGCGCGCCGCGCGCGACTACAATAAGCTTGCTTGGCGGTACATCGAACTGCGCGGGTCCTCGCTCTCTTGTTATTGCGTCTCTGGGGAGACTTCGCAGCGCGGTCCCGGATGTCGTAGAATATTGCCCATTTTTCCACCTTGTCTCTTTTATATCGCCTCCACAGTCGCTCTTTTCGCTTTAACACGTCATTCTGTCTAGTTTTACTATCTCCTTCACGAGCTCAACAATGGCTTCGGTTGTACAGTGGGGTTAGAGACGGAAATGGAACTTGGAAAATTACGTGGCATGGCTGTCGTTTAAGATTCCTCAAAACTTATCCATGTGCAGTAACGAGAAGTAATGCTGAAAATTTTTTTAAACTAAAAAATGAGAACTTGAGGTAATGCGCAATTTCCCCCCTACGATGTGGAGAAATAACAAAAAAAATACTCTTTATTCGGCGTTTCCCATTTTTCCTAGAGGCAGTAAGAGTCTTTTCTACGCTTAGAACGGCGTTTTTGTAACTAATAATGATATTTACACAAATAAATTTTTAATATTTCTAATCAGATTACAGATTTATAAAAATGTTTAAAAATCCAAGGAAATGTTTAATTAGAGTTAATATTTGTACAGACCCCAGACAATCATTTCAATAGATTTTTTCTAGAATATTTTAATGAAAAATATATTTCTAATATGCTGAGAAAGGTACACCTGAAAAACAGGAAATAATTTCACCACATTAATGCACTTCTCCAATATAATTATGTATTGAATTTGCGCAAAAAGGAATGTTTTATTATCCTTTACATAAAAATGCGTTTGAACATTTTATACAATAAAGTTTCCGCTTTGCTCATTTCATATTCAGAAACCAAGAGGAAAATTAAAACAATGTTTCATTTATGTTACATATTTATTCGCAACTAATGTATGAAATTCTTCATAATTAAACTACACATAAATGTATATAATTATTTAAATTCTTATATTTTTAAAGAAAAGAAATCGAACAAAAAGAAAAGTGTTCGAAACTGTATGAATCAATTGTTAGTAAATGAACAAATTAGAAGTAATCTTAAAATCATCTCTTTTAAAAATTTTAAAAAAAAAAATTTTATTTAATCTTTTATAAAACAGATAACATATATTTTTAAATGTGTCGTCGAAACGAAAAACAAAATGGAATCTACTTTTTAAATTTTGAACTCGCTTCCAGACTTTTTTATTTTCATTTTTATTTTTAGACCTTCCGTGATTATCATGGGAAAATGAATATGTTATTTCCTCCTTGCAACGTCTCTCCTCATCCTCCAGAAGAAAGGGCATGTACACTTTTTAAAATGTTTGGAAATTCCAAGGTGTTAATGAAAAAACTCCCGTTTTTAATGCATTATTGTATATCTGTATAAAACATTTAAGAAAAAATGGAGCCCTTTTTAAGAAAATATGTAAATTTAGACAATTGACTGCATTTAATTCAAAATCACAAAATGTACTATTTTAAAAATTTAATAATTAATAAGAATTTTTTAAATTGTTAAACATTAGTTAAACCTTTTGAAATAAAAGATCATCAAAAGCTTCAAGAGGTGTTTGAGAGGGTCAAAAAAGTTCAACTTTGCAATTTTCGAAGAGTACAAAGAAACCGGGACTTTCATCACATCTTCAAGTGTATATGAAATATTTGAACAAGAAATTTTAAAAATGTGTTACCATTTCTGAGGCCAACTTTGTAAATTTAGTATGAGTATATACTTCACTACTCCCAAAAATTAAAAGATTCGTTTCAAATTCACCGTGCTTCATTTGTATAAGATACTTGCGATAATATCGATTTTGGAAAAATCCTCCATACGTCAATTGTTACATCAGTTATTGTGTAACCTATTTGGACACTATTATCATAATGTTATCAAATTGTCCCCGAATGATTATATTCTTTACGGGAAAGGAAAAATAATTTAAATTAGGATTTGCTTGTGAAAGTTATGTCTGAATACGTACAAAAATATAATGATAATAACAATAAACTGTAATACACACTTAAGATGTACATTTATATAAGAATACAAATGGCGAATCTCACATTTGAACACAAAATTACCGACTAACTACTATAAAGTTATTAATAATACAAAACGAAATAAGGAATGTTTTATTAAATAAATACATTATTATTAAGAAGTGGAGTAATAATTCAGAACACTAAATAATGCTAACGTAAGGAGACCAAAACACGTAAATAAGAACAAATTTTAACTTAATTGTTACGAAATTCTGCAACCTAACAAGGAATAATGGCAAAGGCAGTGGTTTCAAATCTTGTGGTTTATAACAAAATTTTGTAGCAAGTGAATATACGCCAGCACTATACACGAATAATATTGAATAATTTCGTTTCGAAGACGGTTCAAAACATAACACGATCGTACGTTTACAATACTAAGTAGCGTGCAACAGTTGCTTAGCGAGCGACCTTTGGCTACACGCCGCGTCACGGATCCTCTGTGCTCCGCTCCGCCGACATTTGGGGCGAGGAAAATCGCAGGCACTTCCTCTGGCGACCTTCCACAGCGGAGGGAGGGACAGTGACATTTAGACGACGCCCGTCTCCCTCGAGACGCCTTCGAGCTCTCGCCTCCAGCCCCGGAGGGGAGTGAACGGCTTGGGAACTTCCAAGGTGGATTACGAGCGTGTGTGCGGGGTGCGACAAAAAGGGGAAGGCGCGGAGGGGGTGATATGGGGTAAGGCGGGATGAGGTGGGATGAGGGGGGTGGAGCGAAGTGGGACGGCGTGAGCGGGATGAGGCGAGGTGAGGCGGGTTGAGATGGGATGAGGCGGAGTGGAGCGCGGAGTGGGGAATGAACGGAGTGAGGGAATGAAGCGGAGTGAGGGGAATGAAGCGGAGTGAGAGGAATGAAGCGGAGTGAGGTGGAATGAAGCGGAGTGAGGGAATGAAGCGGGGTGAGGTGGGATGAAGCGGAGTGTGGGGGGGGGGGGGGCGGGTCGAAACGGGGCGGGGAGGGGCGGGGAGGGCGGGGAGGGTAGGGGCGGGAGGGGCGGGGAGGGGGATGGGAGGGGGCTGGGAGGGGGGGAGGGGAGGGGCGGGGAGGGGCGGGGCAGATAAGGACGAAGCAAGTCGAGGCAGCAGGCCGGGGTGGCGTGTTGGGGGCGGTGTGAAGCGGTGCGGAAAGGGGCGGGGCGGCGCGTAGGGGGAGAAGTGCGAGCGGAGGCGCAAAGAGAAACTCCCGTGGGTATTGCGCTCTGGTGCGTCGCTGTAATTTCATTCGCGCTGAAAATTAGAGCTCCGCTTCCCGAGCTGGTTAGAGTTTTGTGGGAATGCAGTTCGCTGCGCTAGTTTCATGAGCTCATCCCCTCTTTGTTTCTACAGTTAAAAAGGATGAACGATGACAAATTGCGGAATTTAATAAATAATAATATGTGGTTATCAGACATGAATCAATATGAGTGGTTGTGTTTTTTCACCTATTGCGTTCTACGAGTTGGAATGAAGGTCGCCAACATTGTAAAAAGATAGATAAAAGTTTTGTTTAACAATCAGGTCACATATACAAGTCTGACCTTTTTATCATCTCATTAGAAGCACAGGGTGTCATAGACAAAGTGGTATAAACTTCTAGAGCATACGGGGACCCAAAATGAACAAATTTTGCCAGTGAACAAGTAGTAATAGGAAATTTGATATAACGAAGTTAAAGATGTGAATGGCAATTGCTCATACATTTGCTTTGGTAGGCAATTCATCATGGTGTTTGGCGTTCATGGTGACTACGTTCTCTACGTAGTCGAAGATATTTCGTGATTCTGTATGTATTTTCTGAGTGAATATACGTTTCAGTTTCGTAAGAATTTACGTAATGCATATGGTTTGAAGTCGTTAAATTGACTAGTTTCTTTGAAAATAAGTAAATTTAGAATCGAATGATTTTTTTGTATGAAGTTTTTCTGACTGACTTATGAAATATAATGGAATCTATATTTTGTAAATATTAGTTACTAAAAATTTAAATAAAAAATAATTATTTCTCTTAAATTGGCTAACAAATATCAATAGCAAAACCGTCAGGTACTCGAGCCTTTATAAATTAAAATAATCCGTGAGAAGAATCAATTATTAAATGTCGTAAGATATGAAATTACCCTCCCCAAACTTTTCATTTTACTAATTCCCCATTGGAGTAATATAATCATATTGCGAGTAAGTATTAAATGTCTTGTACGGAGCTTACCATGCACAATTATGTGTAAATAAGTTATGTATAATACATTTCTTCTAATTAGCACACGCACTATTCTCATTAAAGCGTGTATTACGTTACTTTTCGATTATTGGGACTTCCTCTGATTAATATGACATGTGATATGTAAATTACAAAATAAGCAAATGATACAGAACATTTGCATCCGATTTATTTTTGGTCTAAGATTATACAATCTTTTATATGAATTTTACGAAAATCTACAGATACATACTCTAAAAGGGTCACCGACACGTCTCTCTCCACTTCCTTCACAAAATTTAAAAATGATTCCCAAAAGCACTCCTTGAAATTTACTTCAATACTCCACTTTAGTACCGAGACCAAAAGCACTACTTGTAATTATTTACAATGTTGTATGTGCTTAGAAAAAGCTGTCAGCGAAATACTCAAATACTTTCCGAAAATTCAAATATGAATTAGTAACTACTTCGAAAAAGAAGAATGAAATGCTGTAAACACTTTCCAATATTCAGATATATCTTTTTCCAGCCATCCACAATCCATATTTGCATTTCCCCTTGATTGAAATCGTGCGTGTAAATCATGGATGATTTTGGATTTGCACATCTTACTATAAATGTAGTTTGCCCTTTCCTGACTGTATTTCTCAAATACTTATATTTACGAAGAATAAGTAGTATATAGAAAGTCATGTAATTCTGCAAAATATCAATGTTGAGATTTTAACGGAATGTAGTGTACGGCAACACATACATGTCCATTCAGTATTTTGCACTATCCATCAGAAGTAAGAGTTTTGGAGATTGTGTTTGTAACTTTGACAGAACGTTATAGATTCATCAGTGTACATAAAAATTTATATTCAATGCACATAATAATTTACACTGCCCTAAATTTACAAGGGCGACAACTTGTTCTCACGAATATAATTAATTTCTTTCCAATCTTACGAAACATTTCTCTCTATAAAATTTCAATGCTGAGGTATTACAATGTTTGAAATAGGAAACTATACATCTCACATGATATAGAGCGATTCTTATCAGCTGCGCTATTATTACTCGATTGATTGATTGATTGATTGATATTTTCGTGTTTCCGGGCGCATCAACTGCTTTGGTCATTAGTTCCGTAAGTGTAGTGCATATTTTTCTCGGAGATGGCGGTGATCTTCCCCCTCTGGATGGCCTACCGTCAGCTAGTGGGGTTTCCCCCTAACCAGGATTCTCCCACCAGCGGGGCACCGCACCAGCCGGGACAAGCTCTAAGCTCCCGACCAGTCTCTGGGAATATGTGGTAGTGTAGTGCATGTTAGTGCAAGTGTGTGTGTATGTGTGTGTGTAAGGGGAGAGGATAGGACAAGGAAAAGGAAGGAATGATCGCGCGCAGTCCGTGATCCGTTTGTTAGGGTACTGCTCCGACATTCGCCTGGTGTTGATCGGAGAAACCACGGAAAACTACCGATCAGAGCAGCCGGCCGCTAGAATTCTCCTGCAGACAGCGACTGAATTCGACTAGCTGAAAAGTAGTGTCGAAAATCCTGCCCCGTCAGGACTCGAACCTAGAACCTCCCGTCAGAGGCGCTGCAGTGACATAGTTATGCACTGAGCTACCGCTCCCGGTATTATTATTAGTCGAGACAGAATGAGTTCTGAATCAAAGAACTGTGGAAGAAAATGTTCCAACGGCGCACGTGCTACTTAACAATGCTGCGCCACCCCCAATTTTTTGACTCAATTCGAGCTAGATGAAAACGTTTTCGACTATTCATTTTTTACACTTAAATACATATTTCTAATATATAATTTTCTTCTTTTTATTCTCTTTGATACCACACTATTCAATTAAATTAATAATTACATAATTTTTTTGTATTTCCTCATCTTCGTTGTTTCAGGCTAGCTCAGGTCGCGTTCTCCCGATTAATTCTGTGACTATCAGAGGTACATCAATTACATTCGCACTCCACCTCTTTACCATTTTTAAGTAAAAGCAAATTAACAAAAGTTAATTAATTAATATAAAAATGGACTGTGTTACAGTTGGCTCAGCTACTTCCCATGGAGGAAAATTTCCTGCTACTCTTCCGGTTCGACAACCCCCTGGAGTCTTCTGTCGAATTCATGAAAGTGAGTACAACGATTGGGCATGCTGACATACATTTATACAATTTCTGAAAGTAGATTATGTAGTTTTTAGTGACATTAATGTAAGAAAATCACACCACATAATTTTCAAAGATATAAATATTGTTTAACTCAGAAATGTTTGCAGTTCTAGTCAAGTAAAAGTTATCCTTCCATTCACCATCTGATAGCCTGGTAGTCATAGGCCATGGCAGGATGAAAAGTTATTTTATTGAAGCACAATTGCTTCACCAAAATAACTCAGCTGAAGATGCTCAATTACGTACCATTAGTGTCATTCCTGTAGACGAGATTTGAAACTTCAATTAATCCCTCACTACATCGTTTTATCCGAGTTGTTTTATGTGTATATCCTTATCTTTAATTAGACTGTTGGTGATGTAGATACTTTATTAATTCAAAGTAAATAAAACAGATGTTGTCTGTAAGTTCTGCAGAACTTCGTTTTCCGCCCAGCAGCTACAAGCTCTGACGATGATCGCTACGCGATCGAAAAGATCTTCAGCATAAATATATAATTGATACCAGACAACCACAGTTTTATTAGTGTATATCCTTATCTTGATATTGTAGTAGCAGTAGCAGAAAAAGATTAATGCAGATCTGATATATCTTCGTAGATACTGACAATAGTACTCGATATGCGTGTTCAGTGGTTCAAATTGTCAATTTTAGAATTCATATTTCTTCAAAATACCCTTATTTTCCTATCGACGCTATTTTTATAATTGTTAGTTTGATTTCTTATATTTTTACTAATTTTCATAATGCATTTATAATACAATCTTTATTACGTATTATCATGACCTCCCAACACATGCATCCATTTGTTACTCGAAATAATTATGTACAAGAAGTATATACTATTAAATCCGATGAACATTGTAGGAAGAATGTCTGATACCTTTCCAAATAAGAAAAGCAATTTAAACACTCGACTCGCTCAGCGCTCAAATATCAACGCTTTTAACCTCGATCTTGGACGAATAACTCAATACGACGACGACTCGCTTAATGACCTACTCGAGAAAGAATCCCAAATTCAAGCACCGCCACTACCGAAGCGTATTCTCCGCTGTCTGCGTAGTAAATCGGTAACAATGAAGTTTTCATGCAAATTCGGCCTCGCTGCCTTTCAATGAGGTTGGATAATGACAGGCTCGCACATTCACGGAGCTTCAGCCAGCATCCAGCCTGTATAGAGACAGCTCTCCATTCACGGGGCGTCAGATGATGCCATTGTGGCTAGGAACGACGCACGCCTGCGCCACGCCGTATACCTCCAGCCGTTCACTGCCGGCTGGATCGTTTGCGGCTTGACGACTACAGAACACAAGGTTAAACTCCGCTGCGAAAAAGTCGCCTGTTCAGAGGGTGACTGGAGTGGCAAAGATGATGCTTAGAGAGTGATTACGCGAGTTGTTAAGTAAAAACATTTTTAAAACGTTTAAACTTTTTCATTTTCAACCATTTTAACTTAGTTTTTACTTTAAGAAAAAATATCTAACGACGTTCCTCTGGTATTTTATAAAATTACGCGTTTTTTTTACAAGTTTCTTTTGACAGAAATTCACAATCAGTAGTCATTTCGTTAATAAATACGTTTTCCAAATTTTTCAAATCTTTTCAGAACACGCGAAACTTCAATCCTTCAAATTTTTCAGAACACGCGAAACTTCAAACATTAAAATTGCCAAAATATATGAACATGCCATAACGCATTTCATTGTCGCAGAGATTACAATTAATCATATTTAATCTACTTTAGGTATACGTTTAATAAAAGTGATAGAAGTTCAATAGATATTTTTCATTCACATTGTGTTACAACGCTTGTCGTCTAAGTCTCTTGTTCTCAAGCCTTCATTGCTTCAAGATGCAAGGATAAGGGTGTAATATTATGCAGCTCCTGACAGGAGTAGCCAATAACTCGATGTGAAGGCTCCTATCAAGTGGCAGGTTTCAAAGTGCTTAAGAGGGTAGTCGATTATATTCTAATTTTGATATTAAAATAGAGGATTATTTTAAATATCAGTTTCAATCTTATTATAGTTTCAATGGGAATCTATTTCTTCTTGAACGAGCCAAAAATTATTAAATTGTTTTACCATGGAATTGTTATTCATTTTGCGTGTTTGTATCAAACAACATTAGTAAAGGCATGTGTTTATTGATATACGTGGGTTCTGCAGGTACTATTGAATAATTCGCCCACTGTATTATAGTCAATAAAGCCAGAAGGTGGTTGACAGGTCTTGGCAGGTTGATGGGTCAGCCTACCCACATTCTAGGCACCAAACTACTTTACGATATAGCTACCACGCTACTACATTAGATAAGCAATAACAGATCAGCCGATGCTACTCAAAATTCCCACTCACGCAACGCACTTCAACACCAACAACCTCACTCTCAACAATTGTAATGACGCTTACCTGATTAATCACAAGACTTGCGGCATTCGGTTATTTTGTTTTGAGGTGACAACATTGCGCCAATGCCGACACTTCTGATTCGCTGTTGCTTTGGTTGCGGCACTGTCATTACCACCTGACCACGAATTGCCAATATTATTTATAGTATTTCTCCTATTATTATCTTTTTTATTATTCAAGGTCGCATCAACATCTAGGTCACTAGCGACCACTATTGGAGTTAACGTTATGGTAACTATGAAGACGAAACGAAATAGTGATGATAAGGGGTGGAAGGACGAACACAAATACAACCATGCCCGAGGCGGGGACTCGCACCCATGACCCTTCGGTCCGAGATCACTACGACACCACTGCCTTAGCGATCCCGGTCACCGGGAAGGCTTCTAATTTTGTTTCGTGGTTCTGTATGCTGCATGAACATCGAGCCTGCAGTCGTTCACTGCCAGCTGGATGGTTTGCGTCCAGGCAGCAGCGTGAGACCGGCGCACGGGGACGTCCGTCTCAATCGCGATTTTTACAACGTGGTCGCAAGGAGATTCAAGTGACCCCCGCGGGAGTTTTATGACTCGTAAATTTTTTATGTGGCGCGAGATATTCTCGTTAGCGTGTTGCATCAAACAGGTTGCCATGCTCTTCAAGCGGATATGGTGTTTCGGAGTGTGTGCGGCAGAGTGCTTGTTTCAGTGAGTTCTCTCTCCTGCTCAGGCAACCCTCAAAGCTGCTCCTGTGCTTGTTTTCGTTGGCGAGATGCTATGCTCGTATATTAGGTGCTTTGCAAGAATCTGACATAACTTCCAGACTTCGATGTATCCTAACTACTACTAAACTCAAACGACACTCTTTCGAGACGAGGCTTGTTTGACATGTGACTGACTAGTCACGTCAAAAATATTCATTACTACACAAAATGGAAAGAAAGGCTATGACGAGATATTTGTTTACTAGAAAAAAAATTTATAACAGTTAATGCTCTCAGGTTAAGTCAATAATTTCATGTTTCATATCATCGAAAGTTACTATCGATACTACGACTACTAAGTTCTATTTTCCGTATATAAAATGCACGTTGAAAATCTGTATTTAAGTAAATTATTGTTTGTAAGGACTTGTAAATGATGGATGAGCAATGAAACGATTTTAAAAATGAGTGTTTCGATATATCTGTTGCTCCCCGAAATCAATTATCTCTCTCCATTTAATCTCCACAAACTTTTTGAATGAATTACAATTAGAGCCACCCAATTCTCACATTTCCCTACACCAATTAAAAGAACGTTGTTCGAGCCGGCAGGAATGTCATTTTTCCATTCCATTATTTTCCTTGGCTTTCAAACAGACGTCAATATGCTCGAGAATCAAATTCCGTGCTATCTGTTCAAGTTACAAGCTAATTGCTCTTCTCCGGGTGGTCTATTGTTTCCGCCTTTTTCGTTAAATGCTTCTACAAGGGATTCATTTGCTTGAGTGCCCGCTCGCTGGGCGGCCGTCCGCCGTTGAAGCTACCGCTCCATACCGCAGACAGCACTCCGCCAAATGAATCTCTCATGCGATTGTCCACGGGCGCTTTGGTGAGTCACGGCGATGTAGCCCCACTACATCTCGCCGATCTGAAAGATGCCGGTGTAATCGTACCTTTACAATAATGCCAGAATATTATATTTCTTTGCGCCGCCGATCCTTCACATGTTTGCCCAGTGTTCTGTTGCCCCAGCAACAAGAAATGGATTGCCTGTTTTTCAAAATATGGTTGTTTGAATTCCACAAATCCCTCTCGCTCGTTAGTAATTTTGTTTTGAAACGATTTATCCATTCCTTCAATTTCCGGTTGTATTATATTACCAGACTTTCACACACCTTAGGGATTCTCATCGCGTCTCTGGTACGGTCCATTACTTTCTTGGCATATACTTTCCTAAATTAACCCATATTCATAACCATCTGTTCTTAGGCAGTTTCTTGAATCAACTAACTGATATTATAAAAAAATTCACCCTTAAAGTTATTCACCTTTAAAATTCACCTTAATTAGCCCTACTGTTAAAGAACTGTACAACAGTTCTATCTGATTTATGGACGGAGCAAAGCAAACTCTTTTTTCTTCAAAATTGTGTAATATTGTTGATATCGAGTGTGAAAAATTTTAAGGCTAAATGAATCTCAATAAAACAATTTTAAAAAATTAATAAAGGGAATATTGCCTATCCCGGTTCCCGAGATCGCTAAGGTGGTAGTGCCGTGGAGGTCTTAGACCGAATGATTGCGGGTTCGAGTAACGCCTCAGGCATGTTTGTGCTTCTGTCTTTGTATGTTTGTGATTGTCTATTTCATCCTTCACCACCACCATCATCATCATCATCTTTTCCATACCTCACCCCCAAAGTTAACAACCCTGGGGTGTAAAAATTAACTCAGCATAGAAATGCTGATTCCCCTCCCCCAATAAGGTTGCGTACATACCCCCAGGAAAATGTGCTGGGCCTCGTTGGGTACAACGTTCGCGTGATCTGTAGATTGCAATTTCGCGACCAAAAAAATTTAATATTATTCAGGAAAGTAATAAATCAGGAAATATCTTTAGAACATATCAAACTGCTTTATTCAACTAGGTGATAAATGTTTTCAATTTCAATCTATTTTTTCTGTAGATAGAAAATTAGAGGTCATGAGACCTAAACTGACCAAAGGAGATTCGCAGTTTGTCATTCTGATGTTTTTGAGTACAGATTCAAAGATCCACTTTGCCTAATGTATGTGCTAATCACCAAACCCTATATTCCAATATATTCATTGTTTTTTTACTCTATATGTTATCAAATGAAGTAAGAATTAAAAGTGCAAGTACGCTCGAGTTATCAAGAATAATTTGAGGATATATTGCACGAACGTACGCTCTAAAATCGTGAGCGGAGGAGCAGTCAATGATCAAGAAAGGAAACTGCGTATCCTGTGTAAATCATTGTAATTAACATGATGTAATTCTGACTTTTTCATATTTCAAGACTCATAAAAAAGTAAATTCATACTTTTTCCAAATTTATTCGTTCTGACCTAACTGTTTACTCTTGCTAAGACCATGTGTCTTATACACTCTTCTTTTTTAATAAAACGGCTACAGTTTAGGATTGTATAGAAGCCTGCGTTATTGCTTCAGTTGGTAAGATCAATTTTGGTGGTGTACCTCCAGCTAGTACAGAGTAAAAAACGAAAGATCTCGTTTTCATTCTTCTGATTTTTATAAATCAAATATTACGCTGCGTCTTAACGTAGAAACAATATTCTTTATCGTGTTCCAAGAGAAATATTTCGTTAGCACAAAATATTTCCAGATTTATATCTTATTCTTTGTTCACGTTACTTTTTATTTCATGTATTATCACACAAGTTCAGTTATTGGTTTTATTATTTTTAATATGGTGGTTATACATTCAGGTACTTCCTTTTGTGTATGTTCCTGATAAAGTGCGAATCTAGCTAATGCCCTTGAAGATAGTCAATGTTTACATGAATCCAAAATGCGAGGATTAAAATCTCATTGATTGATTGATTGATTGATTGATGTTTCCGAGTCACGTACGAAGGACATTAGTCCCGTTAGTTTAAGGTTTATCTTGGGAGATGGCGATGTTCCTCGCCCACTGATAAAATCCGGCGGCGACCTACATGTCGGCTTGCAGGAATTTCTCTCTCTATTTATCTCCCCAGCGAGGCACCGCCCCGGCGGACAAGCTCTATGCTCCCAACTGGTCTCCTGACATGTAATGATTATGTGATGCATGCAAATGTGTGTAGGGGTATAGAGGGTATGAGACAAGGAAGAATAATAAGACATTGCTCGCGGTTCGTGGCCCTTTCCATAAGGTGCTGCTCCGGTATTCGCCTGCTATTGATAGAATAAATTACGAAAAACTACCCATGAGAGTAGCCAGCCACTCGGATTCTCGTCCCGACAGCGGCTGAATTCAACCTTGCTAACTAGCTAAGGTTAAATCCGCCACCGTCGGGACTCGAACCCTAGAACCTTCCGCCCAGCGTCACTGCAGGGTCTGTGGCAATGCTAGCTCTGAGCTAATATCAGTTAGTTGGATGAAGTCCGAAGTAGGAACAGCTTCAAAACACATTCGGGACTTCAGCCTGGTAAAGTTAACCTTGGGTAACCAGAGGTATAAAGCGGAGGTGAAGCATGTTATGGTGTCGAGAACTGGCAGACATTACATGAACGGATATCAGTTTTCTGGTGGGAAGTGTCTAAGGTTAGTAAGAAACAACGTTTCGAGTTTCGTTGTGTTAGACGCAAATTTCTACTTACACGCTACCGTCAATTCTAACCCCATTAAAACTCAGTTGACGCTTTGTTACATATTTCCGCGTTGAAGGGTGGTTGCAGCCTTCGCAAATTACATAAAAAACATTGAGTTTGTGCAACGCATAATATTCAATGCAGTCTTTTGCTGAAGTACTTCTTGCGAACCACAATACGTCTCACATTCTGACAATCATCTTACTTTAGTCCGTTCCTTGTAGGTGATACCAACAATAGCCGCCTAGAGGATCCACAAGACGAAGTTCGAAATTATCCTTTCACTGTCTTTCATACAGTTCCGCCAGGTTAATGTGGCATAAACTGTGCATTTCCGGAAAGATTAATCAAAACTGAGCCCCATAGCCGCAACTTACTACATACTAAAAATCCGTAACAAGTACATTAAAATCATCTGTACTCTCTCCATGTTCTCTAAGAAAAATATAATCCTACATAACCTCATTTCTTTACAGAGAGAGAAATTCTATTTCATTTAACTTTATTCCATTTTCACGACACACTTGTTATATGTGCAGATATGGCGTGAATATGACTCAGATGGTTCTGGCTACATTGAAGCGGACGAGTTGAAGGTGAGTTGCTGTGAACATGCGCTGTTCAAATTGGAAATACTTAATCAAATATATGTTCCAATAAATAGATATCCTAACTTAAGCTTATAGGTTAATTAGTTGAAAATTAATTATGTATATATTTTCTCAAATCAAATACAGTAATTTCACAACAAAATTTTTGATTCAAAATCTAAACGAAATATTCTGGTAGACCTAAACTTTATTTTTGAATCCCCTCTATATTATGCATACGAAAAATCAAAATAAATTTTCAAATTTTCTTTCTTGAATTATTTGCTTTGTTAACTTATTTATTCTTCGCCTAGAATCGGCTTAAGAGAATACTCTTGAATCTCTTTGCACGTCATGGTGCTGTTCAATTAACTGAGAAAAGTATGAGTTTTAAAGTATTATTACAATGAACCCCAATTTTGTTTTGAATTATTTTAGATTTTATTTTTAAAACATTCAGTGCTATTTCTTATAAAAAGTCTGAAATGAGAGAGGCATGAAAACTAAGAACGGTATAAGCATGTACTTCTTCATTCTAGAACTTCCTGCGCGATTTGCTCAAGGAGGCCAAGAAAATCAACGACGTTTCAGAGGATAAACTCATTGAATACACGGATACAATGGTAAGTTCTTTTCATAAACTTTTCTTTAGTTTGCTAATGGTATGTTAATTTACTACATAAGCCTCATGACAATGACATATTATGTTGTTCTTTTATAAAAATAAAAAAGATTCCTCTTCAGCATATTGAAAAAACTACTTTTGATAGAATTCAAAATAACTTACCACTGCTTAATTTTTTGAAAAAAATTTAATAATCATTAAACTATTTCAACTTCCGTTAAAAATGTACTTTCTCAAAATATGAAGCATGAATGTTCCGACGGTAAAATTTCTACTTTAAACTAAGTTTTGCATCCTTAATTGAGATAAAAGCATGATTGTGACGACACTTATTTTCTATTCCTAACAAGACAATTCTCTAGGCAATATTTCTTTTTTCGCCTAATATGGTTCCGCCAGGAACTTGCCCTATTATTGTCATTGGAAAATTATGCAGAAAAATATATGTATCTCAAATGATAATCTAATATGCGAAACAGAACGGATTTTTTAAGATAGCCATTAGTACTAAAAGCGGTAACTTAGGGCATGCACTGTGTGCTAAAAGTCCAATTTTTAGCACTGGTGCTCAAAGTGAGACAACGCTCAAATGTTCAGATCAAACATTGAAAGCAACAAAGAAAACAAAACACTTTTGTCTCATCGCGTTAACTCATACTGATAATACCGATAATGTAACATAAAGACGATTAAGTGGTTTGTGTATTTTAATTAAAGTAAAATAAAAGTCAGTAAGGCTGCCTAAAATTAGTGGTCAGGCTGCCTAAAAATAGTCAGTAAGGCTGCCTAAAAAAATATGACACACACGGTAAAAGTAATTTTATTTTCCTCGAAGGATTGCGCTACTCGGCCTGTCAGCCTTTTTCCTACTCGCTAAATAAAATGTCTCTTATCATTCGTGTCACTCGTATCATTATTCACTGCAGAAGCAACATGTTTCATACGTGTTGATTGCACAATTGTTATTAAATGTTTCTTTGCCATCCAGATCAGCTGATTATATATGCAGTTTCTAAGATGCTTCAAGCAAGACATGAGGGACGAGGCTGTCAAAAATTTCGTTATATCCGAAATAAATGAAACCAAAGATACCTCAAGATTTTTATTGTATCTAGTAACTTAATGAAATCTTCAATCATGGATGAAAAGTAAATAAAAAAAACCCTATTTATACTTCAAGAAATTTAGACCAGGCACACACACATACGTAAATTTGAAATCTAATTTAATGTATCGTCGGCCGTCGGTGTTCTTGGCTGGCCCCAAAATAATCTGAGATACCAGAGATTCAGATGCATACACGATGTGATTGATTTCAGTAATATCAATTTCTCTATCTGGAGTCTGTACCACTTCATTTAAGACAGAGTTTGCTGCCTCTATCATTCTTTTAGCTTTAACATTTTCATATATTTTCCTGAACGGTGAACGAGATTCGAACGGTAGTAGATGATCTCGTTTAATCTCGCGTGAAGGAGATTTCGTGTCATATATATATATATATATATATATATATATATATATATATATATATATATATAGAGAGAGAGAGAGAGAGAGAGAGAGAGAGAGAGAGAGAGAGAGAGAGAGAGAGAGAGAGATCATCAAGAAAAGAGTAAGCTGAACATTACAACTGAGAGTGCAAAACAGTGACCACACCGACGAACGCCTCAAACGATTGAGAAAAAATAAATTACTCATATTTCATATTTATTGGTTCCGTGTATAATATTTTGACAACTCAATTGTTGATGATTTTTATTGTTTCTGAACGTTTGCAGAAAACTTAAAAAAAACAGTAAGGAACTCATTAAAATCATTTTAGATTTAGGTCATTTTTAAAATATGTTCTAGATTCTTTTATCTTTTCATTACGCACTTGTGCAAAGCAGATAACTAGACTGAAACATCAGCAGAATACTACAAAGTTTCCTCTACAAGGCGAAAGAATAATTAAAATTCTTGTACACAGCAGTCGCATTTTAGAGCGCACTTATTTTCAGCCGCGCATATGCAGACATGTTTATGGCATTCATTTTTCACCATAACTCAGAGTTTTCTCTCCAGCTTAGAGTTTTTAAAATCATAAAATACAAATACACACTGACGGTACATTATTCATGCATTACAGGAGTCTAGGAAATGAAAATAAATTCCTTCCTGTAATGTAAGTCAAAATTCCCGAAACAGGTTCGGTGTCCTGAAAATGTCAAAACGTCATATCATTTCACTTCTCCTACCTCTCGCCTGAGAAAAAAAATCAGGGAATGCAGAAGAATGTTACACATCCCGCAGCCGCGCAGCATATGTTGTATGTCTGTGTTTCAGTTTTCTTTTTGTAAATTATTTCAATATTTCAAAATTATATTCTTAAAATGTGCAAATTACAAACATTTAACGAATTATAACAAAACCCACCAACACACTACTGCCTAACTTCCAGTAATACATGGACAGAACAATATTATTCACACAAACTATTACATTATAAAACAAGTGCAGTAGCGGTATGGCGAGTCAAATTAAACACCAGTGTGTCTCTCGCCTCCCAGCCTCCATTTTCCTCTATCGCTGTAGTCTTGACTCTTCAGCCCTCTCTTCACCATTGCCCCTTCTACTTCTATTATAAAACTGAAAATGATAAATAGTTTGAACTGATCGGTATACATTTGTTTTTTGTTTAATACACGAATATTCTATAAATTGCATTCATACAGCATTCATGCTTTTAATCGTATTCTCAATCAGAACGTTAAATACTGACAATTTCATTTGTGGCCTACCGCATTTCAAACGCTAATAACTGTATTCAATCGCCCCGCCTTCACATTGCCTGCCCCCATTCCCCGCACCCCCCCCAGTCGCCGCGCCTTGGGCCCCCTTTCCCGCCTTCAACCCCGCCTCCTCTCCCACCTTCCCCGCCCCGTCCCCTCCCGCTCCTTCTTCCTGCCTCGCTCCCCTCAACCGCCCCCGCCTCCTCTCCTTGCCTTGCCCCCCCCCCACTCTCCTCTCCCTGCTCCATTTCCCCGCCACGCCCCCGCTCTCCTCTCCCCGCCTTTCATCTTTCTGCCCCGCCCCCGCTCCCCACCTCATACCCTTGCCCCCCCCCCCGCTGCCTGCCACCCGCACGCTTATGCACGCTCTGCATTGCAGTTGCAGGTGTTCGACGCCAACAAGGACGGCCGGCTGCAGCTCTCCGAAATGGCCAAGTACGTGAGCAGCTCCCCCGGCGCATCCCTTGCGACAGACTGTACACCGAGTTCTAGTGCAGTAGCGTTAGAAAATTTCGGCGGTTCACCGAGATCTCCCACTATTTATCCTCGCTTCGCCTGTCCTCTTTTCTATGAACCAATAGAAATTGCCCGCGCTGTAATTCGCGCTCCGAGTTCTCTGCAATGGAAGCTCTCAAAGCGCTCCACAGGACGGCGTTTCTTCCAAAATGCAAGTGGGCACCCGTGTGCGTGCAAGCAAAGGGTCGATGACGTATCGGCGACGGCGGGAGACGTCGTGGGTGACACAGAGTGGGACTTCTTGATGACCTTGAGACTTCCGAACTATTTGTGGGTACTATGGTTGCTTTTTTCCGCTCTGCGATGGTCCCTAGGGAAGATTCACAACCAATCCTTGATATTTGGCTGTTCTAAAAGTATACGAAGTAATGAAGGATTATTTGAATAATAGTATGGAATTCGTGATAGGTCGTCTTCCACACCCACTCACGTGGAAATAATTATTACACAGCGGATTCAAACTCACGATCATTGGTGCCGTTAACTCGGTTGCTGTGGCAACCACCTTCAATGCGTCAATTTGCAGAACTTACAATTTAAAGATTAAAAGGGACCGTGCAAATATTTGTTCTTGGCTTTTCGCATGTCGTTTCTTCGATTCCTGCTATTACATTAATTCAAAAATTATGTTTTCCTTCATGTAAATTTTGCAAGATGCCGAATCATTGGTTTAACTCCTTGGGACATCTTAACTCAAATGCTCATATATTTTATCCATATATTTATTATAACGTTCTTTAAATAAAAAGATTACATTTTTAGGAAATAATAACCGGCATTTGTTTCAAAAATCAACGTTTTATTTTCTAATACGAAATGTTGGTTTCTTGGATAAATTCCAGGAACCCAGTAATGCGAATATATTCTCATTCATGGTTGACTTGACTATGAATCATTCTTTATCAATATGAACTCATTCTTTGCTATGAAGAGAAAACGTTCCTACAATCTGAGGAAAGTAATCCAACAAACAAACTTCTCCATACCAATAACACAAAATAATATTATCTCTAAATGATATTTATGAGTCACATTTATTTCTTTTTGGGGTGAGTTAATGTTTGATTCTGTTCACGCTTTGAATTTAATATTTTCAAGTCAAGCATATTTAATTAATTATCCTTTGAATAATTCAAAATGATAGTAGAAGAAAAGAAAATATGATATTACACACCAGGAAAATAATGTAGCTCGAGCTCAGATTAATATTTTTACAGCACTGTACACGTTCTGAAGTTATGAGGGAACAAACTAATACACTAAATAATATTCACATTATTTGATAAATATATTCACAATTCACGTCGACCTATTTATATTACATTAATATGCAATTACTTATCTAAATATATTGCATCTGTTTCAGGCTTCTTCCCGTACGAGAGAACTTCCTCTGTCGCCAAGTATTTAAGGTGAGATTGTCTAGGTTTGATTATTCCTGTTGGAATAAAGAGCCACATTTCATAAATAAAATTAATAGATTCCACGTTTGTTATTCATTTTTCAACTGAATATTAATAACACTCATTTTATTAACTACATCGTCTTTATTTCTAACATGATTTTTCCAATAAAAATATTTTAAACGACATGATGTGAAACGCAAAACAAAGAAGTATAAGTTATTTTAAAATTTAAACCACCCTCTATTTTGATAATAAATCTTAATGCCATGCCATTATTTCAAATAATGAATCGTATTTTAAAGATATTGTAACAATCCAATATATACATTTACCACATTTACATGTGAACACATCTTATAGTAACACGAAAATTTAATGACCGACAAAATGTCTTAAGTGAGAATAACTAAATGAATTACTCAATCTCAAAAGAAAGTTGAAAAATATTGTCAACAATACTTTTCAACTTTTATTTCTAAATTATTTCCTAAACTCGGTGTAGGCTGCTAGCCAAAAACAATTATGGGCTCAGTTTTGTATTTAATTATCTACAGATTGCTGAAAATAAAAAAGGCTGCTCTTCAGCATTGTGTAACAACAAACCACGCTTAATGTACGTATTTTCTAAGAGATAATCCTGACCAGATTGCAGTTTTTAACTAGTCCCCATTTTATTTCAGACAGTACAATTGATTTGGCCGTATGTATTATGGTTTCCAGACCAATAATATTCCCATATGATACCCTAATAATAAACAGCCCACAGATTTTACGTGGCATACTGTTGTGAATTATGTACATCTTTTAGGTATCAAAGGCTTCTAAGATTAACATTAGGGTTATCATCCGGTACAAAGCATAACTGGAAAAGATAGCTTTACTCCTTACCATTGAAAGTAATGTAACGTAGCTTATGGCAATCCCATTAAAAGTAATATATGTGTAAGCTTCCAATAGCCAGAGCATGATATGATCATGAGAGCCGCCTACGAAAACCACGATAAATTTAAATGTAGAAATCTTTAATCTTAAATAAAATAAAAGGCAGGTAGAATTATTTGAACATTAAATTGTAATTTTAATCTATTATTACTTCTTATTAACTTATAATTTTAAGTAATTATGAATGTGGTACTCCAATGCCCTCCTCACTTATTCACTCATAAGTAGACATCTGCTTAAGGACACATATAAGCAGCAGGAGTATTAAAAGAAAGAATAATAGAAAATATAGGAACACCACCAACACCGCCTCCGTAGCACCACTGATAAATAATTACAAGAAATAGGATCTTCATTAAGCTATTTTTTCTAATTAATAAATTAAATCCTATTTTATCTTATTAAAAACAAATGAAAACTTGAAGCAACTAATGAAATAATTCCACAGTAACTTTTATCAGACATCAAAGTAAATTAATTAAATAATTGACGAATTACAATTATTTAAAACGTACCTAATAGAATTATTTGGACTACTTTTCATCTCTATATTTCAAATAACTTGTATTGAGGATTGAAAATAGAATTCCTGAAGTTTATATCAATTAATAAGTCGGAACGCAAACAACAAAAGAGCAGTAAATAACTTCGAAGCGGTTTTTTCGGCGACTCTCATGTTTTCATCCAGTAAAATGCTTTCCCCTTCTACCAAAACCTGAATGTAAAACCGCAAAGTATTTAACATTAGTTTACCCCCAAAAATGCGTACGCAGAACGTTGAATGTGTGTATCGGCACGTACGTCATACCGCGTGTAATTTGAACGTATCCTCTGTAGCAACAACGCTGTATTTCTTCCAACCTACCCGAATGCATAGAGCCCGGCAGTGCTTTGAAGCTAAGCATTGCTAACTGCATTCGGTAACTGCAGCCTACCCGGGTACCTCAAGCTCCCCCAGCACCGCGAGCCCAATCCTACGCACACTGTATCTGTGTTTAAATACTTCTGTAGCTAAGTGTGTTCTTTCTTTTTGTGACTTGCAGTTTCTTTAGCTTCGACATATGTTCTGTCGAGACGTGACTTATGTTTCTGGCTATTAGTGTTGAAGTGTGCTTGCAGTATTCTAGTAGAAACTGTCTGTGGGTCTTCTTTCTGTACAGTAGATGTAGTGAACTCTATTTACGCCTTTTGACAGAGGCACACTTCAAAATACATGTCCTACGAAACGGACAGGTTTTGAGCGATCATCAAACGACTGACTTGTCTCTCTGAACATTGTTAAATAGAATGATAAATATTTCGAAAGGATTTATTAAATTCGGCATTTAATAAATAGTTTAATTTGAAAGTAGTAAAATTTATAGCAGGATGTTGGTAAGCTTATTTTCTGCTTACGTTAACAATTACAGTCAATCAATTTTTTTCTATATTTTACTAAGTTAGAACTGATTATTATTAATATTCAAAATTCCTCTTTCTTCAATTTTTGGAGCATTTTTATCTTAAGTTTGTCTGTTCGAATATCTAATAGTATTCATCGATAAAAAGTTGAACTTTTAACATCAACGGAAACGCAATGTATTCACGTTCAAAAACACTGCTAAATTACAAAAACAAAATATGTTTTCGGCGCGTTTTCTCCCGTGAGAAAATGCACTTTCCAGCCTTGAAAGTCATGTGCCAGGATTTACGCACAGGACGCTTCTGCTGAATTTTTTTGGCGTCCGCTGTGCCATCAAACCGGCGGTTAAGAGTTGATGAGAATCGTACTTTATCTGTGACCATACACTGACTTTCTTCCTTGTTCTGTGACGCCCCGCAGGAGGGCATAGAAGTAAGTATTCTTCTCCTGTTCGCCTCTGTAGGTTGCATGAGACAAGCCTCGTAGTTAGCACGAAAGCATGGGCAAAGGTGCTCGATCACGGCAGGCCAACTTCTCGTCTTCCCCGAGCATTTCCCCAACATAGAGAGCAAGTACCTACGTCCATCGATCCTTTATCTTACGCTTTGTATCTGAAACAAATGCATACCTCAAGCGCCCAATTACAAGAACTACCTTTTACTCGTATACTTCATTCATCGTGCTTCTTAGCCAACATATTACCTGCTACCTATCATTCCATTAGAATCAACTTTTAAAATAAAATATCGTTTTAAATTAAATAATAAAAATGCAAAAACTTCATTATTACTGCTTTTTTGACGATAAAAACGAAGTGAGTGATAAAGAAGTAAAAAAGATAGTTCTCGCTCAATAAATCATTAATTTCAGTAGGTGCTAAAAGAATCGATTCTAGTAAAACGAGAGAACAGACTCGAGAAGTTCTTCAGAAGGAATGCATTTCTATATTATATTTATTTTTGTCTAGTAATAAAAAAACTGAAAAGTCTCATAAAATAATCTAAAACAGAATTCAAATAACTGAAAACGAGAATAGAATTTTCGTAGAGTACTGAAAATTTGGCTCTAAGTATACCATAAATGTACCCCATTATCCTTCTACCTTTATTCCCATGTCCGCTATAACAAGTCCAATAGAACCGCGCTGTCATCGCAGTCACCATGTAGAATTAAAATAGTAGATCCTTCTAGATTCGTTTACCAAATAGAGCATGTCATTTGTGGATGCCCTCTAGCTGAGTAGACTTCAGTTATCTTATGTAGCGGTTCCTTCGACTAGGCTTTTCGATCATGTTATCTGGTAACGTCATAAAATTTCGCTTTTAAAAACATGTCCATTAAATTAAATTATAAATTAAGTATCTAACAGTATACTCTGTGACATAAATATGTTATTCTTTCAATATAATGGTCTATTAAATAGTGATAAGACAAGCTTTTCATTTACATTGTTTTTGTCTCGAAGTAAGAAAGTATTACAGCCATGCAATCTGAAGTAACCAAAAGTATACGCATAATGATCGCAAGATGGCAGATTGCATGCGGCAGCTAAACAGTCAGCACAGAACGAGAGTAATAAAACGCTAATTGCTTTGGAAAATGATGTCGATCCTCATGGCCTTTCAGTAGTAATCGGTTTCACTACATTGAATTACTGAATATAAAACGACCAATAGTGTCCAACTTCCTCTAATAAGAAATATGAAATTTATTAATTTTTTATTTCCTAGAAATTACTAAAATAACAGAAATCAGGAGCTCAATAATCATATTGCATATGCTTTAAACATACGTGAAATTAAAATATTTTTTCGGCCTAAATTGAGATCTTTGAAATATTCTACATATTAACACATTGGTAAAAGCGTATTCTGAAGAAGCATGAAAATATACCATAAAAAGCATTTAAGACGATTTACGTGAATTTTAGGACGATTATAATGTTAATTTGCGTAAGAATACATATTTCAATCGCATGTTGCGGAAATTCTTCTGTGAGAATTATGCAGGGAGTCCACCTTTTCAATCGCTTTGACAGGCACGGGTATTGCGGTCGTTGTGATGTGAGGACTCCTGTAGCGGTAAACCACTACAGAGGGCCGTGGAGATCGCACTGTCGCTTGAACCGGAGTATCACACAAACGCATAAGAGCCTCGCTTCCTGTTAGTCACGTAGAGAACTTTGAGCTCCAACGAAGAAAAAGGCTCACGTTTCATCTCTTCTCAAAGCTTCTCGATTTTATGCAGTATTAGCAATCGCTTCACAGTGCTTTGTTTCATCGCTGGAACAGTAGATGGAGAAATAATAGCTTTGCGCACGTCAACAATACCGTATACGTTTTAGAATATTCAGCTCTCGTTTCAGTACAAACTGAATAACTTTTGCTTATGATTATCAACATTTTGCGAACTTGTTAACACTTATATGAATGCATTTTGTAACGAACTTCCTTCAAATGATTTTAAATACTTTACAAAGTTCTAAATCTCGAAGAACAATTACATATATATGGATTTTTATTATGCTCAAGGCAATGTGTGACTCTCCAGAACATTGAAAATTTCCCTTTTTTTATATTTCGACTTCTAATGGCTTTCACTTCACATTTCACAATATTATTATTAGATATTGATACTCCCAATACTTATTAATATCTATTTAGACTTAATAAGTGTAATTCAAGAACAACGCACCCAAAAAATATTTATTAAAACAAAATATGTCGAAGAAGTAGAAAATTAATATTTCTTAAAAACAAAAAACCAAGAAAGGTGTTCCTCCGATTTATTCAATTATCTTTGGAATGACAAAAATCACATTGAAACGGAGTATTTAACATCAATGTACACTCTTAACAGTCCCGGAATAGACCTGCTAGCTTGTCTCAATTTTCTTCCTTTTCCTTGTTCGCCTCTTCGTTTCTTGTGCGTCTCGGCCGCCTCAATGGGGCCCGCCCTCGAATCGAGGGCGAGGTGCCGCGAGGCGGCAGCTCAGTGCGCTCTCTGACGCTTTTCTTGTCCCGCAGGGCGCCACCAAGCTCACCAAGGACGACATCGAGAGGGTCTTCTCACTGTACGATAGGGTAAGTTAGAATTTCTATATTTTTTTGTTTTTTGTTTGTTTGTTTTTTTGTTTGTTTGTTTTTTTGTTTGTTTGTTTGCTTGTTTGTTTTTGTTTGTTGTTTGTTTTGTTTGTTTGTTTGTTTTTGTTTGTTTGTTTTTTTGTTTGTTTGTTTGTTTTTGTTTGTTTGTTTGTTTGTTTGTTTTTTTGTTTGTTTGTTTTTTGTTTGTTTGTTTTTTGTTTGTTTGTTTTTTGTTTGTTTGTTTTTTGTTTGTTTGTTTTTTGTTTGTTTGTTTTTTGTTTGTTTGTTTTTGTTTGTTTGTTTTTGTTTGTTTGTTTGTGTTTGTTTGTGTTTGTTTGTTTGTTTGTGTTTGTTTGTGTTTGTGTTTGTGTTTGTTTTTGTTTGTTTGTTTTTGTTTGTTTGTTTGTTTTTGTTTTGTTTGTTTGTTTTTTGTTTGTTTGTTTTTGTTTGTTTTTTCTTTGTTTGTTTTTTTTTTTTTTGTTTGTTTTTGTTTGTTTGTTTTTGTTTGTTTGTTTTTGTTTGTTTGTTTTTGTTTGTTTGTTTTTGTTTGTTTGTTTTTTGTTTGTTTGTTTTTTGTTTGTTTGTTTTTTGTTTGTTTGTTTTTGTTTGTTTGTTTTTGTTTGTTTGTTTTTTGTTTGTTTTTGTTTGTTTGTTTTTTGTTTGTTTGTTTTTAAGACAAATCTGCGTTGGTGTTGATTTCATGACATTCCCACGGAAATGTCTTACGTGTCAGTCCGAGATTAAAATTTCTTAAGAAAAATGAATAGTGGTTCTTGTTTGGAGACGCGAGGTTATCATAGTTCGAATGCCTCAAGACCTTTAGCAGTTTTCGCGAAAGCCATTCTGGAATGGCTCAAGCCCATTAGCACTTTCCGCGAAAGTCATACGTTGTCTAATGTTACAAATCAGTTCATTTCAAATAACAAAAATTCTTGCAATGAACATCTAGGAAGTACCATATTACTTAATCAAATATCTCTACGTGTTTTCCTTCTTACATAACATGTAACTAAACTCCCCTGCTGAATCTGTTTCTTGTCAGTCCTCCTGTATAAGCTCTCCTTCATTATGCTGTTGGACACCTTAAAGGACATTCCGATGATTTAAGGGGAAAGCTATTATACGCGCACGTTTTCTTGAGCTTCGGAATACCTACTCCCACTCCTTTGCCAACTTTATTTGAATTAAGAATAAATGATAGCAGCGAATGTTGTAGACAAAATCTAATAACCAGATATGTTTGTTCCCGTGAATAAAACTATATTGCACCGAAAAACGAACTACGTATTTGGATGTAAAATTCCTTTTGTCAAAATAACCAAATTTCTCACTTCTCTCGCAACTATCGAAGCGAGGGCTCAAGAAAACGTACGCGGGTAATAGTAAGTGATTTAAAAAGCAAAGGCCAAAATGTTCGTATTTTACATTATCTCACTTTGAATTTTGGTTTTAAAACACACTCTTTGTTCTTTTTGTTTGATTTAAAATATTTTTACAATTTAACGATTTTCAAAAACGCACGAGCAAACCGTATTTAATATCTATTTCAATGTCTGACCATTTAACACCACATAATTTTGTATTACGCTTACAGTCCATTTTTTCCTGCTGAATATAATAAAAGTAATAGTGTAGTGAGAGCATTTTCGTCAAGACTAACCCTTTGCTTTTGAGTACCTAAGGAAAAATTTAACTAGGAGGAATAAATAATACAACAGAAGTTTTCATGCATGTCATGTGTTAATTAAAAAAATATAATAAAATATTTAAACTAATGTTTCTTTCTTATCAACTTAGTTTTCAAAATGTTTTGAACTTTCAGCAGGGTTTAAGGGTTACGTGAACCCTTTGTTGCCTTGCTCTTTAAACAGTAAACAAGACAATTTTATTATAAACAATCAGTATACCATTCAGTGAAACTGTAAATCGTGTTGCAGGATAACAATGGTACCATTGAAAATGAAGAATTACGTGGCTTCCTGAAAGACCTTTTGGAACTAGTAAAGAAGGTAAGCTCCATTGCGTACGTGGTGTTTTAACCTCGGATTTATAATAATTTAGTGAACAGTATAATACGATTGGATTAAATGCTAATTAGTGCACTATGATAACTCAATGGGCAATTGTTTTGATTTTGTCTAAGGTATCCTTCATTACATACTACACACACACATACACACACACACACACACACACACACACACACACAATATATAAAGTTTCCCGACGCGACTCAGTTTCAGGCAAGCGATGCAATTGGCACGCGAGACGAGTTTGTCACCACAGTGAACTAGTATGGTATCTGAGTACTTGACGTAATAGTAGTGAAATTGATCACAATTTAACACATTGCAATTACCTCACAGTTCAAAATACACATTTGTAAAATATGTACGTTTGTGCTAACCTTATATTACTGTCACTAAAAGCATCTTTTTTTCACTTTTTTTCATTTTAATAAAAGATGGTTCGGATAAGAACATAATGTGACAAGGAAATCTAATGTCAGCGAACAATTGAAAATTAAAATACAGGGCATACACAGCTTCTGTACACTCACCATCTTTCACCCACCCTCGGCTTCAATGGATCACCAGACCACCGAGATTGAGATGATGATGTCTGACACACCTGTCGCAACATGGTTTAAGCCGCAAAGAAGCAAAAGAAAATGGACCCTTACATTAATTTCTTACATTTTATTATGAGCAATGCACTACAGTGCTGAACGTGAGATTTAAGGGTTAATTTAGTAAGGCAAATGTGTATTGAATGTACTGTCAATACACAATTGAAGTACCGCAATTGTGCATACAACAGTCTTCAGAAACTGTTATTTCTCTCCTAGAAAAAAATTCTTCCAGAATATTTTTTTTTTAAATTATACATATCGTTTTAACATAAAGTGGGCTATATACTTAGTTTTTATTGATAAAAACCCATTTCACCGGTATATTTTAATGCTATTCAGGGTCCGAAGTTGAACCGGCCAAATCGTTATCCATAGTGGGTGCCAGTCCCGCGGTGTCCGGTTAAGAGGAACAGTACTGTAAACTAAAACTTAAATCCCGCGTGATGCCAAAGCAAACTCGTCTGTTTGCACGTACACGCGCGACTACCTCCAAAGCGCGGGGGGGGGCGGGATGGTGGTACGAGGGTCGGAGGGGGGAGGGCGGGGCAGGACGGGGCAGGGCGGGGCGGGGCGGGGTTGGGGCGGGGCTGGGATGGGACGGGCGGGCGGGGCGGGCGGGGCGGGGCGCTCCCCCTCGCGCATTTGCAAACGTTCGTGCAGACGCATGCCAATTTGCAGAGTGCACGGAGCGATGGCTCCACAACTCGCTAGCACGAGCATACCCGTAATCGCGCGCTAGGAAACCACTTGTTGCGTGCTGGAATGCGGTGGCGATGTCCATTGTACAAATGCCCTCTAAAAGAGAAATAAAATTTAACAGTGCTTTTCACGCTAGCTATTAAGAATTTTATTATGTAAGCTGAGGAAGAAAGATGAATAAGTTCAACATTAGATATTATATATTTGTTTCGATGATTTAATGAAATTAAGAGCACTGATAACGATAACGATAAATATAAAGGCCGTAGGTAAGTTGGGGACCAAATAACCCCTTTCATTTTTTGTCGCGAAACTTACTTTCTAATTCTACATGTAAATTGGGGTTCAAATCAACCCAGGTAAGGAAACAGATGATTAAGCAGGTAATCGCATTAAGGGGACCGTCGCCGCCGCGCTGCTATTCAGCTTTTCCTTGTGCCTTATTGAAAATCTTCCAGTCTCGCTCAAAATTAAAAGCAAAGAAAACACCAAAAAGCGTGTCCAAATTTCATGATCAGCGGTATAGAATATTAGCGAAAAGAAGAAAGAATATAAAAATAGCAGATAAGCAGAATTCATTCAATCAACGATTGATTTAATGAATAAAAACCAACTTTAACCAAACCACATCTCGAAAATATATGCCAATTTTAATTGATTGGGATTGATATTAAAATTGATAAGGGGTTTTATATTAAAAAAAAATGAAAATGTTCTTCGAAAAAAGACACTCTCCATTTTACCTGGATGGTGATGAGGTAGTCGCTCCCTAATTTACGTATGCCTTTCTCTGGGTCAGACTCCAATTTACATATGGGCTAAACTCTTATTTTCTCTCTGGTCCCAATTTGCTTACTTCGAATATAAAATATGTAGGATTTAAAATGGTACTTCTCACGAAATGGACTAAGGTTACTAACAATAATAAACTGAAACCATCAGAAACCAAAGAAGAGAGGGGAATACAGGTTCACAGAATAAATGTTACAAACTTCTAAGGCATGTAGGGAGGGTCGAAGATTATCATACTTTGCCAATAAATATCTGGTAGAAATCTCATATAATGAATGTACACATGTGACACTTTCTCCTGCTTGTTATTCTATCCTTCTTGTACTGACGTCCGGTAGGTACAAGTTCTGACGCAAAGAATGTTCGTGTACCCAACTGCAAAATTAGTAGCCTAGCTATTAAGGCGCAGTGTCACATGAGTAACTACATTATTCGCAACGAGTGCATTGTTCAATTTTATAAGTTTCTGTCCTCTAGGGGAAATATGTTTGTCACGAAATCGTGCAGAAAATAAAAATGATCGTGTAAAATTGTATTGTTTGTATATCAAGCTTCGATTCAGAAACAGTATCGTGTAAAACAGTACTTTCATTTTCCGTTCATCGCTCTAAAGCGCTAACCTGCTGAATTAAAATATTCTTTAAATTAAAAAGTTACGTTATGCAAAATGACTAAAAATGAAAAGGGTGCACGTACTTTCTCGACCATATTTTCAGCAAAATTACGCGAAAAGTCTAAAATTTTCGAAAAACTGTACATGGCCTAATTTCAAAATCTATCTTTAAAGAACAGATTTCATTAAGGGAAAATCTCAATGTTTAAAATTTTATTTCCAAGAAGACCGCGAAACAAAATGTAAACTTTTGCAGTTTTCGAAAAGTCGGAAAATCTGAACTGCACTATTCTCTTAAACGTCCTTTACATTATCGAACAATAAGAATAAAAACGATGGAACTGTTTTTTTGAAAATCTGTAAATGGCTTCATGTAAAGTACCCCCCAAAATTAAAATATCGGTTTCAAATTCCAGGGACCGCGACATCAGCCAGATCGATTGGGAAATATCAATTTTTGAGAAAATCGGCTGAACGGTTTAGCCGCTAGCATTGTTCACAAACGGACAGACGTTTTGCCGTCATTTCATTTTTCGGTATTAAGGACCCCCAAAACATGGATTCTGACTACACCACGTGTTCAAGGATTTTGTTCCTAAATTTCGCAACTGGATTTATCTACTTTTTCGTTTCCAGTGCCTTGTAATAAGAGTTTTTCTACCGAAAATTCCCGTTTTTTCGCGCAGCAGTACATCACTTTCTCTCTACCGTGTAAGCGATAGCGAGAAATTAAAAGTGTGTAAAATGAACTTGATGCCCTTTTCAAACCTCTCATCCAGCGCGTTCCTGCGTTCCGCAGGACTACGACGCCCAGGACCTGCAGGAGTTCGAGGAGACCATCCTGCGCGGTGTGGACCACAGCGACGAGGGCAAGATCAGCCGCAAGCAGCTCACCATGATCCTGCTGGCCATCGCGCGCCACAACCAGGACGACGACGCATAGACGCGCTGCGCGTGGCCCCGGGCGACGACGGCGGCGGCGGCGGCGGCGGCGGTCGCGCGCGTGCCGGCCAAGGTGGAGGCGGCGCGGTAGCGAGAGCTGCCGGACCAGCAGCCTTCACCAGCAGCAGCCCCCTCGGCGCCGTGTGCCCGCCCTCCACGACCCCGCTCGCGCTCTGGAGAAGGGAACGCCCCCGCCCCTCACGTCCCCCTCACCGCCACCCCACCCCCGCCCGTTTCGAGGACGCCCCGCGCCCTGTCTTCGGATCTGCCTCGGAGGCGACGTGGGGAGAACTCGTCCTGAAGCTAATACAAAATTACAATAAATACGTGATTGACATTTGTTTAATGCCGCCATGGAGGAAACCACTGATCGCAGTGCTGAAGTACATATGAGGACTAAGGCGATTCGCTGAAAGGTCAATCACTCATTTATTGTAATCGAATGGTATACGAAGGGAGATTTTTCTCTAGGACTGACGCCTCGCCTTACCGTTTAAACGCCGAGCGAAACACTGTGAGGACGCCAAAATCCAGTTTTAGTCCATGAAGAAGCAGATCAGCGCGGCAAGCGAGGTTCTTCTGTCCCCTGCAAGCGATATTTAAATCATAAATCAAATCCTATGCTGACGGAGATGAGAGTGAGATAGCTTTTGGTAATATTTATGTCTTGTCCTTTTTCCTTCGCTCATGTCCCCACCGCAACTTTCCATTTACGTAGGCCGTTCCCAAAGATATGAGCTGACGCCGAGTAACAGTCAATCCTGAAGTTATCTCTCCCGGAGTATAGAGCAGACAATGTCAGTCAATGAGCAGTAAAGAGAGCGTCGCACTTAAACAACTGTTGGCAAGAAAGGAGCGGATTTTTGAATGTTCAGATGGTGAGAAGGTCCAGGATTCTTGAATTTCCAGATGGTGGGTAGTGGCTTTACTTTCGCTGATTCCTTTTTGTTGTGTACTTGGGCGAAATGCAAGCCTCTGAGTAAGGCTTCTGCCATCAATACTGTTGAACACAAATTGCATAGCACAAAACGCCAAAGAATTGATGTTAAATGTATGTTACATAGCTTGATGGAAAATACTGATCTCATACGCCATATAAATGTCATTCCCTTTGTGACTCTCAGATGCATATTTTAGAACTAACAGAATTTCCGCTATCCTCATTAATGGCGAAAGCATTAAACGTTTTGGTTAATGACATTAAACCAAAGATTAAGCCTGCTATGCGTTTACCTTCTGTCAAGCATCTCAACTACGAGTAGTTAAATTAGATGAATGTCGTTTCCGCAAGGTCAGTCACAAATCCTTGCAGCCTACTGAGAAAAACTTCCTGATTTGACAAGGAAATTGATGGCAGCGAAAGGTAATTCCCTCGAGTGCGTACTTTAAACGAAGTTGATTACAATTATTTTAGTCATCTATTTTCTTCTCTTCTTCAAACCATGCATAAAATAATTTTTAATCTATTTGGGCAATGTAACCAATGGGAAATCCATAGTTGATCAGACCATCATTATGTTGCCTCTGTGATGATCACGATTTTTACCAACCCGTGTTTTTCAGAGCTGAAAATGAAAACAGCGTCATTGGAAAAAGTGGGTTTTAAACAAGAACCTAGAACATGACTCTAACCGGAAGATTCCTATTAAAGATTATGAAGTTTACTCATCGGTAAAAATGTTGCTAGCGGACTACACCGATGATTTTTTTGTCGTCGATACTGATGCCTATAATAAAGTAAACAAATTTTAACAGTTTTTCAAACTTGAAGTTAGATTCATTCTGCTCTGAATTTCTTTGCAAAAGAAATTTACAGTTGGTATGTTTAGTAGAATTTAATTAGCCTACGCATATCGATTTAGTAAGCCAGCAATCTGACAAAATTAGAGGAGAAGCATCACGGCAGTAATTCTGTAATTTTTGCAATACAATACAAAATACGTGGCCACTAAAAATGCAAATGTTGCTCACTGAGACAATATTCAATTAGGATAGACGTATCATCTGTTCGGTTTCTATTACTACATATCATGTCTCAGTTAGTGTAGAATTTTTGTAAGTAGCAATCGGTAAACGTATTCCTGAAAAACAGCAAAACCACTTTCGTTTTCCAGTTTTTTATACTTATTTTTATTGTCTGTTATAAAAGAATTTTTATAAAAATATATATTGTCTGTCTCATCAGAACACATATTATAAAATGTTTCTCAAGAATATATATCATTCCTCACGATTGAAAAATCAAGACCTAAATTTCAAGAATGCCGTCTTTTTATCCCCAAATGAAGGGCATAGAACTCCTCTAAATGTTCGTACTGGCTATTGCTATGTCTTCCGAGTTATACCAGTTGCTCTTTTCAACAATAGATATTAATAATTATTTTTCGTGTGAAATACATTTGTGTTTAATAGCGTAAAACATTATTATCGAGTATCAAATTATATTTAAGGATATAAATTTAAAATATTAAAAGTCTCTTAAATCAAATATCATGTTGAAGTAGCAACTTACATAACGACTAAGCATAATAATATACTATTAATTTCGTGCATTTTGATTTCACAATTTGCAGACGTGATCGCCGGTCAAATGTTCCCTTCTCCAAAGCAAAGATCAGATCGTGATTAAAAATCTCGAGTGCACTTTAAACTAAACTTTACACTTGAGAGAACAATTTTGGTGAAACTGGGATCGCCTCTTCGATTTACAATGAACTATGTAACCTAATATATTTTTATGGACCCTCATTTTCATTTGAAAACTGTACGTCTTCCTAAACGGAATAGCCTACTTCGCTTGTTGCACGTTTTTTGAGATTTTCCCGAAGAAGTGATTACGTATGCAGATAATACTGAAATAATAACAAAAAGAACTCTAAAACGTTTGTTGCAGCTTTCAGCTCTACTTCTTTTTCTTCCAGCAAGTTTTTGCTTCCCATTTAATGCAGTGGTTATATAAATAATAAATACTATAAAAAATAAAACATGCTTCAATTTTATGTTGTAAACGCCAATGCAGTAAAGTAGCTAACCTCGGCATATCCCAGTGCCAAATGAATGCGCTACAATATGTGGAATTTGTTGAGTTGCGTATAAGTTTTAAAGTGCACTCCATTGCATTGTTGCTGCATGCACGGAGCGTGATGAAGGTAATTTTGTGGGACGGAGATGAATCTATAAAAGCGATTCAAATTAGAGAAATGATGGAAAGTGCCGTTCTAAAGATTCATCTCTTTGCCGCCTCGTAACGGACATTCAGTCCCACAGAAACGTTGAAGTGCCAGAATTACAATCCAAAACCCTTTTCGAACTCCCCAAGGCGTTCGTTTAGGGTTGTGGGTTTTGGTTCTGGGTCAGCCCTAGCTCGCACCCACAGTAAACCATCGTCGCCACACTCCAAATCGACGCGGGAAAAAATTCAAGTATTTAGAAGATATTCTTTGAAAAAGAAAGCGATACCGTGATACTACTCAATTACGCTGAGCAAAGCAATCAGAGTAACATATCCCTGAGCTACGTAACCTCTGACAAACGGATCGCCATTCACCTGGAGATATTGTTGATATCAAAGCTCTTCCACTGCAGTATGTAACGGGAGTAATTCGGTGATCACGTGTCACCAACGGTCGGCAGTTCGTTCACTCGCGAGACAACAAATTCGCAAGCACTAAACAAAACACAATCATTGCAGCCCTTGTGTGGTCGAACTACTGCATTTCGTAGCTGCGCGACTGTCCTTGGGCGTCGGCGAGCGTTCCCGAGGAGGACGAATAAAACCGAAGGCGACAAATCGTCTGCTGTTTTGTACCGAGTGCTGCCGAACTGTGCCGAGTGCTGCCGAGCGCCGGATTGGAGTGCCTAGGGCGGCGGCGCCGCGACATGTGGGCCCGGCGAAGGGCCACCCCGAGACACCAAACGAGCACAATAAGCACCGCGCCTCCATTGTAACATAATCTTTCTCTCTATATGTCACTTCTTCTAGCGCTAGGCCAGTACTTCTCAAATTCTTCGATAACTAATACAACTATTATAACTATCCCTGAGCGCAGGCGACCGGCGGGCAGAGAATTCCCGTGTCCTACATGGAACCGCACGTGCTGCCCTCTTCCCTTCCACATCCTACCCCCTGTGCCCGCTACTCCCATTCCCGCGCTTTTTCCTTTGACGCACATCACTCGACTTCCTGCATGGCGAGAGCTTGTTCTTAGCGGAGAAAACTGAGGAAAGTTAATCAAATATTAATTATTTGCCGAAATGGATCGTGTCTGACTTTGGCTAGGGTCATACTTCATTCAGACTCAAGAACTTCCTCTATTAAAAGGTTCAATTGCTTAACTTCTTGTACAGTGGTGCCCACCTTTACGATCCAATTCAAATTCCACTCAAAAATATTTTGAACTATTTGAAGCTAGCATGATTTTGCTTCCGATTGTTCGTTTCCATTTCAATCGTTTCATGATATCGAGTATGATATATAACTGTTATATAAAGTATTCCATGTTTAACATCATTTTGTAGAAAAATGAATAGTCTGTTCGTACTGTGAAAATTTATGAAATAATTTCCAGCTTTGCCTTTAAAAGTAATGGAAATCCAAGAAAGAAAACGTAGATAAGGCTAGAAAAGGTGAATTTCGTCAAAGCCTCCACAGCTTCAGTATCGTACTGCATCGGTACGCGCACAGTTATTGAATTGCACCCGATCCACCGAATGGTCAAACGCACAACAGATGAAAAGTCAACGCACAAAGTCGCATCCCCGCCCGCCCTCGCCTCGACCTGCCCCTTCCCATCCAGTCCCGTTCCGCCCCTCCGTGCCCTATCGCGCCACGCCCCGGTTCCTCCCCTCGCCCGCCCGAGTCCTCCGTCGCCTGCCTGTCCTGCCCGCCCCTTGCGCCTTCACGCCGCGTAATGCGATGAACGTGGCCGCCGCGGCCTGGACACCCACTGATTTTAGCCCCTCGTCAGTAGAGTAGAGTAGTGACGTTTTAACCTTGAATAGAGGGTTGTTAACTCGGAGACCAGGCTGACCACTGAAACTAGGTGAGCATCGTTGTTTCCTGAGTACTCAAGGACACGTGGGCACAAGTCATACAATATGAGTAGCATCGAGTACTGAAGGACACGTGATGAAAGTCATACAATAGGAGTTTTACTTTTAAATCAAGTTTCTGCTTTCTTCTGCTTGTTTCTTTCAAGCTATGATTGATATAAAAGGTTCAGAAGACATTACTTGATCTATCATTTTTACATTTATATCAAATTCAAACAATTTTACCAATCATATGAAACTTGCGTTAAATCTATAGAAGTATACACTGAAAGTAGAAGAGAATCATTTCAGTAAATTTCTTATGTACAAGAGCTAAAAGTATTCCTATTGAATTTTCAAAATTGCTGCTTACGCTGCCTGAAATCTGGAAGCAACGTAAATGAAAACCCTGGTATTGAAAAGTGGTGGTTGGATCCCGTGTTAACAATTCACTAATACCGAAAGAGTGGATTTATGTCACCAACGATGAGTATGGTCGCTTCTGGTAAGCGTACCACGAATATTAATATGACCTCTTCCGCGTAATTAGTTGTTTAGCTGCGGGAGTCATTAAATATGTTCGTACAATCGCTCGGAACTCTAAATCAATTTCACCATTTGGACTACAATTTTAATTCTGACAAAATTATCTAGTTCAGTCTAAGAGAATTCATTACATTTTCTCCATGAACTTATAATAGGAAGATCTTGCGCCGACGATTTTGTGAATTTATCATCCTAACAATTTATTTTTGTATGTACACATTATAGTATTATTATAGGGTGTGGATTTTATACCGTCAGACTATTATATACCTGAAAATAGGTGATTTGGTGCCCTAAATCATGGAATCTTGGTGCAAATGTATGACATTAACTGATGCAAGAAGAAAATTGAAATCCTCGATGGACGAGCAGCCTCTAAAGAACAAGCGAGTCATTCTATACACCTAATTCGTTAATGACTTTCCCTCATATAATTTTGCCATTGTTGTTTACAAGCATTACAAGTTGTATCATAGTTGGTCCAGAGGAGAGGCTACCTGCCATCGGCTGAAGCTGCGATAACAAAACATAATAATTTCAAGAAATCGTCACTTTTTTCTGAAACATTACCAAATTTTTCTGTAATACTGGCAGTATCAGAGAAAGAAATACACTTTAAAGATTGAAACATTAAGTCAAAATATTCACCTATTTTGTATGAGTTTGATGGGGAAGTACCACGACACAGTGTAAAAAGTACAAGGCAAAAGCACTTTGAATGTTGCGCATTACGCTCTTCGGTACTTAACTTTCCCCGCCAGTGTAGCGTTGTCGAGGGCGCGACTCAGTCATGATTGCTGCCCTTGGACTTTTCAAGCAAATCTTTGCGAATTGCGTCAGAAGGGCCTCTACGATGGTCGAATGATTCAGTTAGACGTTACACCCCAAGGCTGATTCTGAATCCAGTCACTCTGCTTCTATCTCTGATTAGAAAGTGAATTTTGCTAGGAAGTGGTAACGTATTCAAGTAATTACACAGCTCTTACACTCACAGTCGTGAGAAACATTATTTACAAAACGAGAAATCAGTTTTGATAATAGAAAACTCTACTCGAAAAATACTGTAATTTATCACCGAATGGTAGCCATGAACTGATATACAGTGAATGTCACTCTTCGCCACTACATATCTAATGGCAACATTTTGCATTAAAAATGTATATTCAATTCTCTCACAAACAGATTTGAAATGAAACTGAAATATTACAATATTGGAGAGTATGAAATATTGATATTCACATTTTTCAAGTTTAATGCAAAATTAATTGCGTTTATAACTTATTCGCAACCTATCTAAAACACCACAAGAAAATTGCATTGAATCCACACAGAAAGCCAAGTATAAAAAGCAGCAAGAAACCACAAGTGCCCAGTATCACTGAAAGAAAATGGAACAATTTGAAGAAATGAACTGTGATCATGTCAAATGATTTGTTCACGGTCGATAATAAGTTGGAATTGTATCATACCTACACGTGCATGTGATGGCAGATAAAGTATCTCACTCATTTACAGCATCCCGTATATGTCGTAGGAGGGACAGCCGCCGCCAGATGGCAATCTTAATGAAGAATCTCCCTCGCCTTGCCTTATTTCCTACGTTCGTAATCGCAGCAAATCTACTCAACTACAAGTACGTCACCTCCACAGTTAACACACATAATACTGTTCTCAGATATTTCCAAGACATGCAGAACTTATTGAACATCAATTTTCTATCGGGTAAATAAAATCTTAAATATAAACGATTTGTTTATAAAATGAATTTTCCAAGAATTAACGAAATCGTAAAAATATCCTAATGTCCTAAAAAGCGTATTTTATACTTTAAAAAATTAATTCTGTGGTCTCGAAATAGCCTATTTCGGGCACAAAACGCATTTTGCTAAGTAAACAAAATAGCATAAAAATTCACACCCTATAGTAATATAAAATATTTTAAGATTTTCTTAAGTCCATTCAGATTCTTTTACATATCATTTGCTTTTGGCCACTCTCTCAAATCGCTTAACATATCATTATCTATCATCTAAACAAAACAATGTTTCTCGTTGACGAGCGATTGCACTTGTATTTTAAGATCAAATGAATTTTTAAATTTTTTTTTTAGAAAAGCAAACGAAGAAGTGTTATGGAAGTGTCGAAGCAGGGTAGTTAGTGAACAAATCGGGAAATATCAAAGGGCTTTGACTCGCTGAAATGAATTTTATAGGTCCAGAGTATTTTTTAATCCTATTTTAGACATTTTATCTGGTGTCTGCCATTCGAGCAAGTTTTACCAAATGAAGAAGCAGGTTCCCAATAAGGTGTTTGCACGTTTGTGTGCTGATACAATGACTGCGTCCCAGGTCGCGGCTTCGGTGGCCACAGCTCCCATTTTGTAACAGTCCGTAGGGATAGCATTACATATTTGTGAGAAAGTTGTTTTAATATTGTGAAAAAGTATTACATGTATACATTTTATGTGCAGTGTTGCAAAACATGGGAAAGGTTTAAAAAAACTAATATGGCAAAATAGTTTAGAGACATTTAACTTTTGTATGCTTGTTTGTAGTATTGTAAGAGTAGCGGAAGTCTATTTTGATATAGGAACGTTGTCTAGGCAACCGAGAAAACCGCTTGTTACCTTTACAGCGGAGAGGAGAGCGGGCCTGTGCAACGGCAATTCCGCCTCTTGAAATTGCCCGCTGTTGGATGAAAAATAATAAACAAGTTAATCACATAATGATTTGTGTTTCATTTCTTCCCAGTTTCCATTCTCAAGATTCATATACTGTCCACGTAAGATTAAAAGAGTTGTGAAGAAAGTATATGATATAAATCTCTCAAAAATAAACTCTACTTAGATATCTCAAAACGAACTCCACCGTTTTGTACCTTTCAAAGAAATTCACAGCAATTGAAAAAATGGTTTCAATTCCATGATTAGAGTGTGATTTAAATGTCTTTAATTTTTTTTTAAATTTTAGCATTGTTTATATTTCAACGGTTTCCTAAGTAATTTGTTACAAACAATGTGGATGGAAAATGCCAACAAATTGTAATATTAAATGGAATCTTGATTTAGTTAAGAGACTAGATTTAACCAAAGGAAACCAGAAAGGAACAGATCTTTCCCTACTAAATTAAACATTCTCAAATCTTAATACAAAAGAATTGAATAGGTTGTACACGCATGCAAGACCCCCCAAGACCCCCCCTCCCCGCGTGTGTGTGTGTGTGTTTGTATGCGCGCCCGCAGCGTGGGTATCTGCATGTTTCAGTATAATTGCTACGACTGATGCAATTTCAACCAAACTTGGCGCGCGTACGTATTACTTACAATGGGGAAAGGATTATTGTCGAGGTAATACATATCTTGGAGCCCAGAGGGTGAGAGAACGGGTGACGTTCACTGCCAAAATTGTTATGCAACACGCAATGCACCTAATGCAGGGGGGATAGGCGGTGGCATTTAGCAGATGATTGTGAACATGGGCAAAGTCTGATAAAATGAACGTGTGGCACAGAAAGCTCTTGAAACTACATTAAACTCGTGAAAATTGAATGTCTTTATTAATTACAAAACACTGTAATCTTCTTCACCAGCGAAAGAAAGAACTATAATAGTGAGTTTGTTAGGTATCAAACAAAATGTTACTATTTTATTTTTTATCACTAGAATCCAGAATTGTATACAAATGCATAATTTTGTAGATACATGAGCAAAACATTCAGGAGTGTAAATATCATCAAATGGTGATTTAACATGAATAATATTTTATTTCCAGCTTTATCAGCAATTAAGGGTTTCAAATGGAGCTTTAAGATATATACACTATTACCAAGAAAAGGTTCCATATCCTGTTGAAATATTTCACAAAATATTTACAATATTAAAAGTTAAATAAATAGGGTAATTATTGCAAAATAGAACTTTTATTTCATACATTTAGATGGAAAAAACTTCTAAAAAACATGTTTTTATGCATTGGTATCTTGAATAGTGGCAATACGAGGAAATATATTCAAGAACATGTTAAAATAGCTACAGATTGTTGAGAACCATAGTTTATTTCTCATTATCCCCACCAACATTTTAGTAAAAAAATATTAGAGAAACTTTACTTGTATACTAGCAAGTGTGAAACAACAAAAGATAAAAAGCCCCTGAAATAAAAAAAATTATTTTACCCAAATGAAGTCTGATTTTAGAACAAAATAATGAGAAAATCTCTTTACACAAAAATTCTCATAGTTAAAGAGAACACAGAACACATAATGTGAACACAGAAACAGAAAAGACACAGAACCAGAACACAGAAAAGAACCAAGAAAGTAATCATGAGTAATAACATGAGTATTTATAGCATTGCATGTCTTGGTTGAATCCAAACCAGACCAGATCAACAAACCCTATGATGGAATATTTTTTCAACATAAACTTAAAATATAAGTTTATGTTTATTTATGAAACTCATATTAATCACAAAAGCTTCCAACTGAAATTATCAATATGCTTCATTTGTCTTGTTTGCCATATCATTGAACACTGAAATGTAAAAAAACCTTTAATAAAGAAATTAAAAAACAATGTAAGTCTTAAATTAATACCAGCCTTTTCATCTTAACAAAAGTAAACAAGTTAATTCTTTGATATATAAGGAATGATGAATAAGAATTATAAATATACATTTAGTTATTTTTACTTAAATTTTAAAAAATTCACAAGATGATTTTTTGATTCTTAAATGTTTTTTATAGATGAAAATTTACAAAAAAATATCATAGCTGAGAATTGAAAAAAATCCATCTTCATTTTCTTATGAAAATTCAGTTCCATAAGAAAATCTAGATAAAACTAAAACTAGAAACAAAAATACACACTAAAACAGGAGTATTTTGATTCAGAAAGATCAATGTGCTAGTTTTTAATGTTTTTCAAAATATGAATTACTGTTCTTAAAAATACTAGCATAGATAGCATTCCAATCGTTTCTTTACTAATTTGACCCAATTTATCAAATTTCTACCACCATCCTCTGAATCAGCAGAAGACACAGTTTCAAATTCTTCTGAATGTACTATTAGTTTGTTACATAATAAGTTTGAAAATAAGATCAACAACTTTGTTATAAAACATACACCCATAGCATTGTAAAGGAAGGTGGAAAATATTCTGAAACCATAGTAGCATGTCTATGATCCAAGATTTTTCATTCCAAGAGAAAAATAACGATTTTTTTAATATTTATATTTCACATCTAGTTTTAATTAGCCATAAATACATAGTTGATGAAATATTCTAAATAATCAGTAACATTTCACCAATTAAACAATAGAACAGATTAAAAGGAAAAAAAATTTAAAAAAAACTGAGCAAATTCTATCCAAACCTTTTTAAAAAGGTTTTAAAATAGAACAGAAAGCTGCAATAAAAGTTATTCTGCAACACACATTACTATTCATCATAACTTGGAAACCATGCTTCCTTCAAATACCTTAAAAGCAGATTTTCTTGTGCCTTAAGGGATGCAAATTATATTTCTTATGCCAAAGACCTCATCTACCAACTCTGACCTTTTGATATTCAATTATTTTTGTGGATTTTAGAACCTTGGTAAGCAGTTGTAAGAAATGTTCAAAGGTGGATTCTCTTGTGACACTAAGCTGTTTGAACAAAAGGGGAAACAGGCAGGGAGACTACAGGAAACATTTGGGGTGCATGTGACAAATGCATGTGAGACATAAGGAGAATATGCAGAAATACACGGGAACGTTCACTGGAAATTACATAAAATGTAGAGAAGAGTTTTTAAAGGAAGAACTGAAATGTCAATGATGGTGAACTTTTGAATCAAAACCATTTCCTTGTAAAGATGTAACTTGCTATGTTTTGTGGATATTTACAATAACATTTCTATATCAGGATTAAACTTATAATCAATCTAAAGAAAGAAGTGAAGAAACAGAAATTGATACTTACAGTTTTTAGAATTATCAAAGTGCATCAGTATCTGAAAAATAGCCATACTTCTTAATAAAATTCCACTAAAATATTTTGCAGGTTGGTTGATTTAAATTTTTTAAAATATTATTATTATTATTATTATTATTATTATTATTATTATTATTATTATTATTATTATTATTATTATTAATATAATAATTTAGTTTCCATTCTTGGGGATAAGAGTAGCAGGCGTATGGTGAACATGACATATTCCCTTCAATGTAACTAGCAAATTCAACCTGTCTGAGTCTTTCTTCATCACACAGCAACATAAACTGAGACAATTTTTAAAGGAAAGTTACAACTCCAATTTTGCCTCAATTGGGAGAATACAAATGTTTTTATAGTTATTAATACTATAAGTCCAATAAGCATCAAATAACAGGTGGTTGAAGTTTGGAAACTAGAGCAATGACCAAGATTTACAACTAAATTTCTACTTTGCATTACCGTTCAGTACTTTTTGAAATACCACCTTCTTAAAACAAACAAATTATATTAACAAGAAATGACATTTCTCAGAATAAATGTACTTATACATCATCTTCAGTTACATATAATGTTTTTCTATTGTTCTTAATGTACAGGGAACTGTTAAACCCTCAATGAAAACCAACTGTTAAGTTTGGCTTTTCACTCCTGTTTGTTTGCCTTAAGTCAATAAGAGTACAGTATTTTGAAAAAGTAATTGACAGTCTCAATACTGGAGCTTTCGTTTCTATTAATATAGTTAGCAAGAATGCGAAAGATGAAGAAAATAGAATGACAATGCAGTTTTAGCATTTGTTTTTTGTTTCGAAGTTCTGCCAAAAAAAGTTAACAAACAGATGCTACTAGTTTTGTGGAACACACATTCAATCCAATTACCAAGTCTATAATGAACAAAGTCATTAAAACTAGTGGTGATACAGAATAGTACAGATTTTCTTATACTATTTACTTTCCTATTCTCTTCAATGTCGTAAAAACTAGAGGGCTTTTTGGAGTACTAACTGCTCTTCTTCGAGGTGGGGAAGAGCACCTTCACTCACCCTGAACATGAGATATATCTGGAGACAAATCTACAAAATGGTAGGCATGGCACATGCCATGGGTGCCATTCATAAGGGGCACTATTTAGAGTATATCTGCTAAAACAAATAATAACAAACCTAATCTGAAGTATACTGATAGGGGTGCAAGTTCTATGCTTGCTATCGGCACCTGAATACCTGCCTCTGGATAGATCTATCTTTTATTCCTATTCTTTTACATATTTGCCCATGGTTTTCCTAGACTTAAGTGCTTGTATCATTGCTTGGGTGTGGAATCAAGTTTCTCAATTACACACACAGATTGCTCACAATTGCTTGTGAGTCCAACAGATAAAGGGAGAATTAGAGTACAGGCGTAGGACATGAGGCAATAGGAATGCCCTTGGCTCAAACACAACAAAACATTTACAACTGATGTGGGTTTCAAATCCACAGCCATAGTGTCCACATCCTTTGTTTCACCTTCCCAAGCACCTGCCTCATGCAGCTGAATCCCTTGACTACACTAATTGTAATCTTGTTGAGGCACAATTATATCACAATAATTTGATAAAACTAAAGATATCACTAAAATTGACCTTTTCATGCACTCATGGCATTTAATGTGCAATGCAGAATTGAATTCTTATGCCTGACTTTGCTACCATTCATTTCCAAAGTGACAAAGCAAGCAAAGTTACCGCATCTTTAAAATCTATATACATCGAACAAACACACAGTTTTCTCAAAATCAATTAACTCTACAAAAAATGTAGTAAATAATATTTACAGCCAAATCAATTATCAGAATGGTTTAGTGTTATATTTATGTTGAGGAAATAGTGTTTTATCACAAAACATGTACATTTTGTCATTTCTTTTCAATTTTCCAGACCCTAGAATTGAAATATGATTTTAAGATTATAGAAGAGTAAAACCTGGTTCTTAATGCAAATTTTTTCATTGAAATTTTGGAGCTATTTTAAGAAAATGATATTTAAGCATTTCTGAAAATGCATAATTTTCAACATTTTTACAGAAGTTTCAAGTTTTTGACAAAAGCACAATGTTTAAAAATCACGTGAAACGTGAATATTGACGTCATGAACAATATTTCAAAACATTTTCATTAGTGTAATTTATGAAAAATCAAACGAATAGTTCAAAATGTGTCTATATCATGTTATTCAGTGCATTTGCCACTATCCTTGCAAAAAGTTTAAAGAAAAATGTTGGTCCACTTTTCAGAAAATAATGTTATTAATATTGCCCCTATTTCACTCACAATTTCATGAATACTATTAATATTTTCCAAAGAATGTATAAATTAACTAAAGAAATTAATTTAAGAAAGACATTAATATAAGAAGTAATTGTCAAAAACAAATTTCATTGGAAAAAACTCTTCTCTTCAAAAATGTAGTTGTACGAGTAGGACCAAAAAATTTCAAACTTTTGCAATTTTCAAAAATTTAGTGAAACTGAAAATTGGGCTTGATTCTTAAAAAATTTTTTTCCTTTTTGGGAAAATTTTCCAAGGGTTAAGCCCCCAAAATTGAAAGGTTTTTTCACAATTTAAACAAATTGTAGATCCAAATTTCGTTCATAGACAGGCAGAAGTTCTTTAAAAAATTACTTTTTCAATATCAGAGAACCCCAAAACATGTATTTCCATTAAAATCTCAATATATATATATATATATATATGGAAGAGACAGAGAGAGACAGAGTCACAGAGAGAGACAGAGAGAGACAGAGAGAGACAGAGAGAGACAGAGAGAGACAGAGAGAGACAGAGAGAGACACAGAGAGACAGAGAGAGACACAGAGAGAACAGAGACAGAGAGAGAGAGAGACAGAGAGAGAGAGAGAAGACAGAGAGAGACAGAGAGAGACAGAGAGAGACAGAGAGAGACAGAGAGAGACAGAGAGAGAGAGAGAGAGAGAGAGAAATATATGTGTATACATTTATGGACAAGACAAAGATAAAATTAAATGTGCATGGAAATGATCAGTTCGTACATATTGACATGAAAAATTCCATTTTCATTTAAAAAAAATAGTATTGATGAAGATAATTTTCCAAGACATGGCTGAAATATTGTGTTTGTACCCCTCAAGGGAGCTGGTACTTTTAGAAAGAATTCCATTAGTGAATTCTACTGGAAAAACAATCTTCCTTCTATATTTTCAGCTAGTTTCTTAAACATTTCATTTCCCATCCTGAAGGGAAATGCAAATTGCTACTGCCTAATCAATTAATGATTAATACTAAATTAAAGCATGGTATAGACCAGAGGCTAATTTTAAAATAATCTTAAAAGAAATTATACATAATGGACAGAGGAAGACCCACAAAAGATGAGACTAGCAGGAACACTACTTCATTACTTGCCAGCAGGAAAATCATTCCTAAACTGAGTGTGTAGGAGATGGTGGTGGTTGTGGTGGTTGTGTTGGAGATGGTGGTGGTGGTGGTGGTGGTGGTGGTGGTAGTGGTAGTGGTGGTGAATTAATGTACATTGTATAGAAATCTATCGCCAGGTGTTACGTTCCAAGTAGATGAAATGTATCGAATAGACAACTTGATTGACAATAATGCACAATACGATTCTGTGTTGTAGTTAACCACCTGTAATTATTGGACAGTATGGTGTAAAGAATGTCGGACATTTTGGATCAAGTTCCTCCAAAATACTCAAAACCTTTATTTACCCCTCGATAAATGTACTGAGAGATAATTTTTTTTTTCAGCAAGATATTTAATTTAACTAGAAGATGGTTGGGGAAATGTTGGGAAATACCCTAAAAAAAATTAACTACATGTTGGTTGGGGAAATGATCAATAGGTATTAGAAAGAGAAAATAACAACAATTTGTGAAATATTTCTTTTATGTAAAAAGCACTGAGAAACATTGATGTACATTATTTTCTGAAACAATTCATTCAATGATCACTCAAGCCTGGAACCAAGAAGTGAAATTCATACAAAAAAATTATCCAAAACTCAAAACGTTTTCCATTATTTACAATTTGATATTCATCACAGTGTTTGTATTTTGTCTTCCACTACAGATTTGGCAAAGGCTCCATTCATCTCAATTTAAATATCAGCAGTTTCAAAGCTTCATAACACACTGAACGTGCAATGTACTTCATAGTATTCCAGTCCCGTACTATTCAGTAATGTTATGGATTCTTTCATTAAAATAATACTAAAGTAATAGAAACAAAAAATTAAGGAGATTAAAAATTGGGCTCACTGTGTGAGATCCAATAATCAAATTATTATAATACATAATTATAAATACATTTTACAAATTTTTTCAATATTAATCCAAATCATATTAGCACATACCAGTCCTATTATTTTTAATATGCCAAAAACACTGCATACATAATAATGGCAAGAATCCATTAGGGCATGAATGTCATTCAAACTGGTAACATAAAAAATTCAATTCTTTAATCTGCATTGTTTTGAATTTAGAATGTGAAGGTTTCATTTTACCAAAACAACCTTCAAACATAGTACTATGGATTGTACTTTACTGTTCCACTCAATTCATAAGAAAAAGAAGTTTTCTTCAAATAATGCAAATATGAATAACACTATTGCCTCTGTAAGGTTTCCAACAGGGCATGAAACATTAGAGTGAAAACTGGTATAGAACTGGATTAGATTAGCACAATCTTGTGACACAGAGGAACTTGGAACAAAAAAATGAGTTTATTAATTTTACTTCATTTAACAGTAAATACTTGTTTATAGTGCTAATAGATACCCTAAAAACCAGATAATAATTATCCAGTAATAAATACAAACTTAAATTTTATATAATAATTCCCTTGGCCCCTGAGGCAGGTAAATGTGAAAGGCACAATTTTTTGAATAACTGAAGAAATAAATGATTGCCAATAACTTCTCACACACTACCACTGATAAAATAAGTTATAACAATAATTTATATTGTTAAATACATTTTAAAATGCTCTATTTAATAAAAATGCACTCCCGTAGTCATGGACAGACAAATGGATCCACAGGATCTAATCACATAAGTGCATTGCCATTTTCTAACAATACAAAAACAAACAAACAAATAGACGATCACTCTTACCCCAAGTAATAACACACTGGCAATTCACACAAGACGCTAACAAAGGCCTTGAGATTCTTTAAGCTGTCTGAAGACAATAATTTAATTTTCAAATGCATATCAACACCACAGAAATGGTGAAGATTTAGCTTCACAGAAAAACATTAAAAACTAAGCACAACCTCCAACTGTAAAACTTTTAAAAACATTTCCACCATTTCTACAAGACCAATATAAATATAAGTACATTGCACAATGGTGGAACATTCTTTATGTAAACAGATAAAGGCATTCCTAAAAAATCTCAATTTTAAGTTAAAGTTTCATTAGCGAATGTAGAATTGACAGGAGTGATTGTTGTAATTTCAAAACCTAAACTTTCTGTTGTTGAATTTCCATTTGTGTACACTGGAGCTGGAGTAGCATATACAGCAATAATCTCCAAAATACTGGTGTATGTGCCAGATCCTAAAGCAATTAAACCAAAAATGCAGAGCAAAATATTCTTCCAGAGTCGCCAGCGACCCGGTCCCATACCATGTTCCCAGAAAGTAACCACTTCAATCAAAGCAGGTATAATTAATCCAAGGATGGAGAAGCACAAGGCACCAATGAGGGCAATGAAAGGTGCAATAGTTGGAACTGCTATTGCCAGAATTACTGTAGAAAGAAAGAAAAACATGATTAACAATTGCAAAATAATAGAAAACTTATTTTAACTCACTCACAGAAAAAAGAAAAGAAAGTTTTTAGAGTTGAATAAGAAATATTTTCAAATGAAACAGTTCAAGGATAATCTCTGCACAAGGAAAAAAATAATTATAAGAGAAAAGTTTTCATATTTGGAACTTAACTTAGCTCCACAATTTTCAAGTGCAGAGTATAATAAAACAACACAACTTTTACGATTAACTTCTTATTTTACACTTTATGAGGAAAAAAGAAAGAATTTTAATGTATTCTCTTTATGCAGTAGATAGTAATCTTCAACATTTTTATAGACATTTTTGGAACAATGAAGTATTCCATATGCAGAGTTATATAAATGAATAAAATTATAAATGTAGAATCAAAAGTTTCGGATAAGGACTAACATAATACACAAACATACCTGTTGCTACAACAAGACTTGTTCTAATGGCATATTCTCTGAGCACACGATGTTTTGTGGGATATTCCTTCACAGCATTTACAGCAATTTCAAGGCATACATAATACTGCAATCCATATGTGCAATACACAGCTAATGCTATCAACACTTTCACCGACTGGGCAGCACTGTAACAGAAAGGATTTTTAAACTGGAGGGTTCTAATCTCTATAACATCAAAATGTAACCAATGTAATCTTCATTATATATAATATGCAAAGGATGGATGATTGTTTTTGACCGTTTGTAAGAAATCAATGATGCAAAACCCTGGAAAAGTGCTACTGCTAAATACAACCCTTTCATTCATCAAACACATTTAAGATGAAAAAAATAGAAATTTGCAGATAATGACACCGGGCTACAGATTACGGAACAAGGAACATAATGAGGATGCATCTTAGGCCCGTAAAACCATATTTTTGTTTCCAAAGGTGCAAAAGTTTTGAGGGGGCAGTCAAGTTATAGGGGAATGTGTTTTGGGAGTTACTGCAGGAGAATAGGTGGGGCACAAGTTATGTTTGTAACAGCAGTATTCTACAAAATGAGACCTTTTAAAACTTTCTGAGACATTTTTTGGAGATTTAGCTCTTCTAGGAACCTTTACTCTGATGTGGGAGGACAGATGTGAGGAGTAACTCTAAATATATATAAAATTAAGTTGAAGGAAGAGAGACATAAATAATTAACCTTGATAAAATGGAAGTGACAATGGTATTTGATTTTATGTGCAATTCCATCTTGACGCTTACAACGATTTAATCTCAATGCTTCTAATTAGAATGTTTACTAGTGCACAGTACTGCGCTTATAATGCTATAATGCACAGTTCAAAGGCTGGACGCAAAAGCTAGGATCCTTTAAGAATCTATTTTCATGTTTTTAAAAATGGTGGGATGCTTCATAGGTCATAAAATATTAAGCATGCATGTAGAAAATATTTATTTCTAATTTTTCACTTATTCCTACATAAGCACAAATATGAATGAACCTGAACACGTATCCGTAGTAATTTAAGATAAGCATTACTTAAAACTCCTAGTCTGTCTTACTAATTTCCAATGCACACAGAAACTGAAAGAAAACTATTCAGTCTCCAGCTTTGCATCTACGATTTTGTTAGATACCAAGAAACTGCGGAACAATCCAAAAACAATGAAAGTTTCAATTTTGATTGAGAAATGCAAATACTATTCGATTGTGTAGTTCTACATATTCTCATACTGCACAGACTAACAGGATTATCATAGCGCATCACTGCTGATGTCATGTGAACACGGGACAAGACACCAAGGAAGAGGTTGCCCACCATTAAAAATTTGCTATTTACACATCCTAATATGAACAGTAAATTTTCTTTTATATTCTTGGTATGTAAAGAACCGATGTACTCTATTTTAATGTGGCATTTGTGAAGACTATTCCTTTAAATATTTAACTTAATGCAGAGTATTGTACAAGAGTATTTTATTTGTTGTTCTCAAGGAGTGTGCTACTTTTTAGAAAATTATTTTGCATAGTTTTTTTCAGTATCAGTTTCGCTACTGCAGGCCACTATTAACTGCTACTGCACTCGTAGCTTGCTACTGCATGCCTTAACTATATTTTAAGATATAGTTATAGTTTAAAATGTTTAATTTTATAAACGATTATTATCAACTACCTCTATTCACAGTAAACTTAAAATATCAGTTAAAATAAAAATTGGAAATTTTGGACCAGCTTTCATTTTACTGTAGGCAAGTTAAGTGAAAAACAAAATTCTATCACAAAACAAAGACTGAAAACCACAATTATTGTGTATTATGATTTACAGACATCTTGGTTCCCATAAAATATTGATAACTGCATATCAATGAAAATTCAACATAACTCACATTTCATCATTTGGAAGATTCAATGTTATGCTAGCTGCTGTTTTTTCACCGTACTTGAGGTATCCCAAGAAACCCACTAAGATGTAAATAAGAGTAACACCAGCCATGCCTTGGTTCAGCACTCCACATAGACCAAGAAAATGGCGAGGATTACGCATGTTATTTTCCAATGGCATTACCTGCAAACAGAGAAAAAGCCTTTTGTTGATAGAGAAACATAAGTTATAAAATATAACACTTTTACAATTGTATTATAAAAAAAGAAAATCAGATGAAGTTCGTAGATTTACATCAAGTTAGAGAACTTCACAACCACATCCCATTGAAATAGTTTGGAAATATCCTAAGATATCCTTAACATTGTACTTCAAGTTTACAAAACGTGAACTGCACAAATTTAAAATTTAAAATGAAGAATTCTTAAATTTATATATTCCATATATGTTACAAAAATGCATACATTGTATGTATGATCAAACAAATAATGTATGAATTTCAATTTTAACTGTGATTATTTTTTTTATTCACTAGAGAACAAAATTGTTTTTTTCATTGCCAAGATCAATGGAATAAATTATGTTTCCAAAGCTGTGATGAATAAATATTAAAAATATAATGAAAAGCATAATCACATTGTTTTTTTCAACTTACCACTCCAATTGCTTCCAAATTATCAGATATTGAGGGTTTTAATATATAGTGATAGAAAACCAATTCCCATGAATAAATTTGCTATCATGGATACTGGTGCTAAATATTTTAGATTTGGAACCCAGCCAATAAGCACTAGAGGTACCAGTAAGAGAGCCAAATACACTCGCACATCCACATCATACATTGGGAAATAAGTCACAAACACCTAAAGAACAAAACAAAGAATTTGTATCAAACTCCCTTGATAACAGATTTGATTTAATGTGCTTTTATATAACAAACGTTAACTGCATTCAAACTGTAAAATTATTTTAAATCATACCTGTTGCAAATTAGTCGCAATGATTACAGTGTAGACACTGCAAGTACCAAAGTATGTCAAGAAGAGGCTTGCCAGAATAGTTGTCCTGTTCAGATAAAGAAAAATACTAAATTGGGTTCTTGCTTTTTGACACATTAAGTTCAAATAATTCACATTTGTTAATTCATGAACTTGTTTATGGGATTTACAATTTATTTTCATCTTTACACAACATATTTTTGAATTTCTGATGAAGAAACCTTTATTCTTTTGAATTAATACTTCCTTCTAAAAAGAAGTGACGCACTGGACAATAACTTAATTAATTGTAAGGCAAATGAGTATGCAAAAAAATAACACTTAGTTGAGTCCTCTTAAGGGAAGTTAAACATCATTTTATACAACAAACATTATTAAGAAAGAATATTTTATAGTGAATAATTATATTTAAATATCTTGCTGCTTTTGGAACAAGTTCATAATCTCTTCAGCTTTACGTTGATGTTATTTTTATCTTATAACAATGAAAGTTCTCACCTTATTGAGGGAGCATATGCACGCCCCCAAGATGGACCATTGGCAAATGCAACTTCACCCACATCAGCAAATGTCATGGCAGTAACACGTGTGCGACTGTACAGTTCATGAGCACATTTTACCAAAATGTAGGAGCAGTGAGTGCAAATAATAGCCACAAGTACAGTAGCAAAAACTCCGACAGCCAGTCCAGAATTCATAAATGCAATGGGCATTGCTAAAATACCAGTCCCAAGGGAAGCTTTAAGAAGATGGGTAAGCGTGTCACAGTCCCTGCAATAATGCCACATAAATTAATTACTTGTGACAAGACTTTAAACAGGAGGAATTCATAACAGTTTCATTACGTGATTTTTAAAAATTACAGACCACCCTGTCATTATACTTACGATGTAGGATGTTCAACTTTCCTTTCAGCAAAAGGATCCCATTGGGGTTTGGAAAAGTGGTCTGGCTCATTTCCTTTGGGTGTAATAGTGAATTTGTATCTAAAAATAAAATTATTAATTGAAATAAACTACAAAAATCATTATAAGTACAAAGAGTGTTTTGAGTTTTGAGGTTGATTTGTTTTCTTAATAATTTTATGTTCTCTGCAGTTTTTGTTCTATTATTTTATGGGTTTTAAGTTGTATATTGGTTTATGTTTTAGACATTTGTATTGAATAAAAAATGTATAAATCATCCTTTGTATAGGAAATGCTGAATTAAAACGCATGCATTCTATGAAATCAAATCTTTTTGATTATAGCAAATGTAAAAAACACATTATTTTTCTTATATATCAAAGGAAAACACACTTTTTGCCATCCATTCCATCCTTGAGATTTGATCCATCAGGAGGCAAGAAAACTTCCAACTCCGTGGCTTGCGGGATTGCATCCTGAAACAAATGGGGAAAAAATATTATAACTTGACCTATCACCAAAAATAAAAGAAAAATAGCCCACTTTTATTATGCATAAATGCATATTTCTGAGATTTTTTCTTTAATTGCATATTTTCACTTACGCATCATATTTAAGTGCACATATTCCAGGTTTTTATGTAGAAGTCGGTCGAAGTCAGATATTTTTGTACATTTCTCTTTCCAAAGAAAAGAGAATTAAGCCATGCAAATGCTACAATACCAACATCATATTTCTGATAGACTGGTAAGATTGTTTTCGCTCAAATCGATTTACTTCCTGTAACTTTATGAACTTTATTCATGTACATCTCGATCAGGATCCCATCTCGATCAGGTTTTTCGTCCAGTTTCCCTGATCCATTGAGAAAATGCTGAGATGGCCCCTTGTTTTGCTTCTGGACATAAATGTAACTTCATTTTCTGTGCACATCTTCTAGAATTCAGTGGGAAATACAATTATTCAAATTATCATTTCCATGTTGTCGCGACAGGATTATTCCGCGCGGTATTATTCCAAAGGACAACATGGATAAGAGCCAAAATTTATTGCCTTTTTATCCTTGAAAATAGATTTCATTACAAGGGAGTTTTTTTTTTTCCTCTCTCTCTCTCTCTCCAATTTTAAGTAGTATATGACTTAGTGTAGGGATCACAGAATTTTGAAAATGTGCACACAATTCACTTTTCCCCATAGCACGTCATACGCAGTTTTTAACTGCTTTTTTGACGTAAAATAAATAAAGAAATACATGAACTTAATGAGCTGGGCTGAGTATTATGGTATCATTTAACATTGCAATTGGCATTCTTGCTTAATATTATTTTTTATTACAATGTTTGAAAATATATTTTTATTATACATGTTTTTGTACTAGTGTAAAATGATGATTACAAAAATAAATGTTAACTGTTGCTAACTATATTTTTGATTAACACCTATTCTTAGTTTAACTGGCTAATAAATTATTTTAAGTGCATATATTGCTAATTTTAAGTGTGTGGTTGCATGCATATTTTTAACTTTTTTAATGCATGAAGTTTCGGGGTCTAATTACAGCATTTTCTTATAATAATGAACTATTATGTACAAGCTCAATGTGGTGCATCTGTCAGTCATTTTATTTTATGCAGTTTTATTTGCGCTTTGCAAGTTCATAATAAAAATAAACTTTAGGCCTATTACAGTTGCCTAGCTCATCTATTTTCAGGCATACAAATTTCATGAAAAATTGGCAATGAAAACATTTGTTTAATATTTTGTTTCATTACAAAATTGAATTAATTTTATTTATCTACATAAAAAGAATGTTGAACAAGATATAACTATCTTACAATAAAATAAAAATATTACACTTTGAACTACTGCAGCAAAAGATTATATTTTAGGTCAAAATTGTATTTAACGAATTTTCTTTAAATATCCTGCTATTTTTTGTCTGTTGGGTATAAAATGTATATAGTGTCCATCCCAGACTACTAATACATATTCCTTTCTTCTGAAGAGCTTGAAATATATGTTCATAAATTTGATCATCGTTGTAATAAACTACTTTCTATTAGTATATTATTACTTGTCTCATATCAGCATTATATTGAATGCAAAAAATGCCTAATGGTTTGATTCTAAGTAAATAAATTTGACTGTACAAATAGAGTTGTCAGAATAACGGAAATATATATTTTTCGGCCATCGAAACTAAATTTAATTAGTCATTTTACACCCACTTTATTACCTTCAATGATGGGTCGCTGACAGTGCGAGATTCTACCTTCCCTAATCTATCTCCATCCCCGCGTACACGATCCCCAGGTGACGGGTTGGTCCCCATGACTGACTATGAAAGGTAATAATTGGTAGAACACAGACTTCTTGCCGGAGACTGGCCAGGCCTGCAAGTTCTATTTTGGAAAAAGGTGGAGGGAGAATATTACACCTTTCCATTCCATTGCTTCAATAAAAAAAAAACTCATAATTAATAACGAATAGAATATTCCCGTTTTTTTAATTCTTAACGTCATATTCACTTTCCGAGGGGAATGATATTTCAATAGCCTTGCTGGAATTGCTTGATACGATCCAATTTGGGATGGAAATGCTTTTTTTTCTCTCGTAACGTCAAATGTTAGGAATGTTCTCAAAACGTTTTTAGAACACACTCAGCGATGTTGAATGTACTTTAGATATACTATCCTGTTTGTAACTAAATCTGTATAAAAATATAGTCAATATAGTCATTTAGTAAGGTCCGATTTGCGGACTAAATTGTTATTTTAGACTTCCATTTTCCAATAATTTTGAATCAAACCGCAGTTTCATCAACTTACATTCCAGACTTTATTAACATATTTTTAGCCATTACTTTCGTCATATTTAAACCGTGCAAGTTAACACACTTAAACACACTCTGTGAAGGAGAGAGTGTCACATTTGGCACCACTGTTTCCAGAGACCGTTCACCAGATTACACTTCGGACGTGTCATGACTCCTCAAAGTTAATCATTTCTTTGGATATGAAAAATATTCCACAGAAAAAAATTCTGTGTACTGTACAAAAGTGATCGTTGTGAAAAATAATTACTTAACATAAAGATGGAAATCTTAAAACGATTGTCAACGGAAACGCACGTAAAGCACTGAAGGGAGTCCGACGTCTTCGGGATATATCGTCTGCCTTGTGCAGTTTCAACGCTACTGCTGCTGCTGCTGCTGCTGATACTACCAGTAATAACTAGCTAATATAAACTAAATCGCGGATGAACCATAATAAAATTCAAGAAAGCTTTCGACATTTTGAAGCACGGTTCTATTGCAATGAGCCATTTCAAGACTTTCGTTCTTTCTTCCAATGTAGAATCTGCAATATTCCTGTACAATAAATGGTATTTTCAACAATGTAGTACATAAAGTTGGTAGCTTCGTAAAATTTTTACATGCCGAAACTAACACCAATAGTGGCAAGCAAAAAGGCAACGCCTTAGAACGCCAACACTGGGTGGAACGTGGGGCAAATGGAGTGACAGGACGCGGTTCCATTGGAACATCTCGAACCGTGAAGAAAATTCGGTTTGGAGTATTATAGATTTTTTTGACGACTCGTAAAATTATATTACACACATTGGTCGTTATTGTGATACGACTTACTTGATTGTTAAACTTTGGATTTTTAACAGTAAAATCTTCCATTTAAGCACCTAAAATAGGCTTTTAAAAGGCGAAAATAGGCAGTAGGATGAAATTGACTTTTCAAAATATATTTTATGTTGCTTTCAACAAGTTGTTTATTATTATTGTTATTTATTCATTCACAGTTCACTGGTACATAGATTGTAGTCATACAGATACAATACATCAAAGCATGACAACAATAAAAATCAACAGTAATAGACTAATAAGAATTTAAAATTTATAATATTCATAAAGTCTAATGTGATTAAAATAGCAACTAAACACACTCATTACTTCCCAAGAATTTTCGGACCAATGTGCACGTACAAAGTATGACACATTTCTGGATATTTATTATGGCATTTTATTTATTTTCAGCGTTTCTAGTGAATTCTTTAAAGTCTTCGGGATGACGCCCGTTGCTGAAAGAACCACGGGAACGGTTTTGATCTCTGAGATGTTCCATTGCTCCTTCACGACATGTGCCAATTCTTTGTACTTCTGGATCTTCGTATGATATGCTGTAGCGAGATTGCTGGTGTCCACAACTGCCATGTCTACAAACCATACTTTCTTCTCTTTTTATTCCAGAGGGTTATATCCGGTCTGTTATGATGTACTGTACGGTCCGTCAAAATACTACGATCCCAGTACAATTTATAGTTATTGTTTTCTAGTACATTCTTTGGGATATACTTGTAGTATGGTGTATCATGGCATGGTGCTAAACCACAGATCTTGACGAGTTGGGCGTGGATAATTCGACCCACCATATCATGCCTGTTCTTATACTCCGTTGGGGCGAGTACACTGCATCCTGCTGTAATATGTTGAATTGTCTCGCCGCGTTGGCCACAGGCCCGGCAGTTATCAGAGGTCATCTCTGGATCTTTGATGACATATTTGAGATAGTTTCTGGTTGCAATGACTTGATCTTGAATGGCAACCATGAACCCCTCAGTCTCTGGGTAGAGATATCCAATGCTGAGCCATTTGTACGACATGTCTACGTCTACATTTGGATTGGCTATTTCAGCTGGGTATCTCCCATGGATTGCTTTGTGCTTCCAGAGATCTATCTCTTGTTGGAAAGAGGCTGTTGAAGTTCTATATTAGCTTGATTGAGACTCAGAGGTGTATAATTGTAGTCCGCTTCAAGTACCACTTTGTGTAGATGAGAAGATAACGCTTTCTTCCTGAAGTATTCTCTCATACTGGTAATCTGTTTGAAATGGAGATTACTTATTTTCAGGATACCACGACCTCCCATCTTCCTTGGAAGCGTTACCCTTTGAATTGAGCTTTTGGGATGGTGGTATTGGGAACGGCTCATTTGGACTCTAATAAGCCTTTCCAAGGATTCAATATCCGTCCTGGACCATTTAATGATGCCCAGTGAGAAAGTTATTACTGGTATTACATACATGTTAACCGCTGCAGTTAGGTTTCGTGAATTGAGGAAGGTTTTGAATAAACCTTTCATTCTCTTCTCGAATTCCACCTGCAGCTTTTCTTTAATTTCACTGTGGATTATCAGCTTGTTTTGTTGAATTCCCAGGTATTTATAAAGTTCATTTTCTTCCAGGGCTGTTATAGTCTCCCCTGTCAGCGTTTCATGTTCTACCTCGCTGATGAGTTTACCCTTCCTTATACTTTGGATTTTGCATTTTTCGATACCAAATTGCATTCCTATGTCGGTTGAGAATCTTTCGGTGACATGAAGGAGCTTCTTCAGTCCCTGTAATGTTCCTGAGTACAGTTTGATATCGTCTATGTATGCTAGATGACTCACATTATGTTTGCTCTGACCTTTCAGCTCATATCCAACTCCCATGCTTTCCAGCAAGGAGGAAAGGGGATTCATAGCAAGGCAGAACCAGTAAGGGCTGAGACTGTCGCCTTGGAATATACCTCTGCGGATTTTCAGTGTCTTAGTGACAATTCTTTCACTACTTGAGGACATATGTATTGTTGTTTGCCAGTGATTGATTACGTTCGTAAGAAATCTTACGATTGCATTGTTTAACACGATATAGCTTTAGAACATAGATCAGCCAGTCATGCGGGACCATGTCAAATGCCTTCCTGTAGTCGATGAAGCAAGTATACAGATCTCGTTTTTGTTGGATGCCTGAGACATGATGACACTGTCGATTACAAGCTGTTCTTTGCACCCCAATGAACCCTTGCAACATCCTTTCTGGTACTCTGAAAGAATATTGTTTTGTTTACAATGTTGTTCTATCACTGTTTTTAAACAACTAGTGATGATTTTATATAGCCGTATGCACCATTGGGATTTACGATTTAAGCGTATTATTATTATTATTATTATTATTATTATTATTATTATTATTATTATTATCATCATCATTTATATACGAGTATAATTTTTTAAAAATAAGGATAAAACATAAAGAGAGATATACAAAGGGTCTATGAAACGCTTATCTCTAAGACCTCTGGAGCAAACTTATTTTCCATAATTTGGTTCACAATACATAAAACAACCCAAAACTCGTCTAAGTTACGAGGCTGAAATCTGTGAGAGAAAAAGTAGGTATTGGAATCACCTCAATTCTATCTCGTGTTTTCGGGAGTAAAATACTTGTATAGGGTATTTCTTCTATTGACCCGTCACTTTGACCATATATCCGGATTACGGTTAATGGTTCTGGTGGCGAGGAGATACAATTTTGTACATGAAAATCGGAATGTCTCTATCAAATCCCTTCGGCTAAGGGCTCGGCGCCGTTAGATGTCGGGGTTCCTAGGTCAAGCAACGAAGAATCCGCGAAGTCTCGAATTCGATTAACCTCCGTGACTTATTCGGCTAGCGACGCCAGCTACTGTAAATTTCTAGCACTTTATCGGGATCGAACCCGCGACCTCCTAATCACCGGTACGCTTAAATCGTAAATCCCAATGGTGCCATTAGGCGTCCCCTCCCTCCTACATTTAGTTTCTTTCTTCTTTTTGTTTTTTCTTTAGTGGATGTAGTAGGGGGCAATTTATTTGGCATCCACTTTTTTTTTAAGTATGTATTGAGTCACAAAATCACAAAACAAAAATAGCTGCCTATATGATTACTCCAGGTATATTTATTCAAATATAATTGCGCGCAGTAAAAAAATCGTATGGCCGTACAAGATTATTTGCATGAATTCCCTAGTTTAAAATTGGCCGATTAATTGTCACAAGCAAAGATTGGTAGAAGAGAGCAACACATTTGATGAAAACGAACGAATCACGGCAATATACAAGCAATGAAAACAACTATTTCGGTTGAAGGAAAGCGTTTACAAAGAAATATGAGTATATCTTTAATAAGATCATTGGTGAGGGTTTTCTTTCGTAGGGTTTTTATCCAGTCAACAGCCGGTTATCCTTTACGTCCCGATGGGACGCATATTCGACCATACGCTAGACCAACACACTTGCGGGCTCCTCTGATCTGGGGTCAGTAGAACGCGAGGCCTTCCGCGACAACACGTACTAAGTCAAGGGACAAACAACCATACCCTAGGCAGGACTCGAAACCGCGACCCTTTGGACCGAAACGATGAGTCGGTACTCGCTCTTAGCCACCTCGGCCATCCAGGTCGGCGGTGAGGTAGATCCATTCTAATAATTAAATAAATAAAAAATGTTGTCCGATATCAAATATATATTCAAAGTTAAGATATTTTTGATCGCGTAGCGATCATTCTCAGCTTTCCGACCGACTCATCGCAGAACTTCGTTTTCCGTCCAGACGCTGCGAGGTAGGTACCAGAGAGTATAATATAGTAGGTAGGGTTCAGTTAACTTAAGCATGCGGCATACAATGTTAATATTTTGTGCAAAATATTTTGTAATTAATTCGTGTAATTTATACTTCATTTTTATATTTCATGTATACCTGTAATTTTATGTTTTAAGCTCTGAGGATGATTGCTACGCAATCGAAAAGATCTTAAGTTTAAATATATGTGCGAGTGTGTGTGTGTGTGTGTGTCACACACACATCACACACGCGGACATCTTTTATTTAAGTTAAGTTAATGCCTCATTTTACGTGGCGAGACTCGGGCCATCAAGGCCCGCTCTTCCGTCTAACCTCGCAAATTTTGCTACGCTCCTTTCACCATCTAGCAGAGAAAGAAAGTATTATCCTGGGCGACGAAACAGGCGATTTGAATTTAGCTCTGGGGCTTCTTTTAGGCTTGAGGGTCTTACATGCAGTAAATCTACTACATGGGACAGCCGGCTTTACTTCCCCTCCGAAGGTGTACGAAGGATTTTTTCGCCCTTAAAAATCGACGACTACGGTCAGGTTTGAACCCGCACACTTGGGTACAACAGCCCGGTACACCACGCCTACGTACGACAAAGATACCTCTTACGTTTCGTAACCTGCACACAGTGTGAAACTCCTTAAAACAAAACTTATATAATGCGTGTATGTATCTACATTAGTAAAGTTTACGTAAAATATAAAGTTTATATAAATAGTTATAGATATTTTTGTGTTACAAATACAGGTGTTTACTGTAAAATGTTGATCAAATCTTTATAGAATTAATAATTTTTTTTGTTTAATTTGAATCCCTTGAATATTTTAAACATGAAATAATCATATTTTGAATGTGGAGTTGTTGGGGGTTTTTTTTACGTTTTGGTTTTCGCAGCGTTATCTAGTAGCAAATGCTAAAGACCACCTGGCAACACTAGTTCCACCCGGAACCGAACCATACCTCGAACCCGCGTCACGTATGGACGGCGGTCAACGCCAACGCTCAATAACATCGCCCACGCGGGTCCAAGGAGACGACGCCGTACCACCTGCCCGCCCACAGGCTAATTTTGGTCCCCGCAAATTGGTACGCATATTAGCTCGTCGCTTCTCCGGGACACTTCGGGCGTCGCGACGCGTCGTTTGTCAGGTGATCGGTACGGAGTCGAGCTGCGCCTCCAGTCGTAAACAACAGATCGCTGGAACGGAGAGGCTATGCTTGGGTATGACGTTGGTAACCGATCCAAAAACACATTATCCTTCTTGCAGAGTTAGCTTTTTGAGCAAGACCTACAGGTTCAACAGCTTGAAAGAATCCAACACAGAAGTTTTGATTGATATAGCGCGTTCGTGCGTATCCTTGCTTGATAGTTTATCTCGTTTACCTGAGAAGTGCGCACCTGACCAATTCAAAATAAACTTCTTTTCGTATCATTATAAACAGCACTTTGATAACTACTGTTCGACATAAATGAAGGTAATCTCCAAAGACGGAAGACGTAATTGCGTACTATCGCGACCCAATAAAGAACAGAGTTTGTGCACCCTCGAACGTTAAAGCACTATCGATGTTTTTGCTGATGCACAGTTCAAGTTTCGCATCATTTTAGTGCACTTGCGTATGCGCAGAAGATCGATAGTTACTGCCCGCTATGTCGTGCACAAGCTCTCTAGTGTGTGGGAATTCTGATGGTTTGTTGTTGACGTTATTACATGAAGAAATAAAGAGTGGATACCATACAAGAATGGATTATGTGATCGACTTGCATTTAATTTCGATATAGTCCCCTTACAAAAGCTTTGTAGATAGATCTCCATCAAATTCATTAACTACGAACGTTCCAAGAAATAAACCCGCTTTAATTATGGCGTTCAGAAGAATTTGGTAAATCTTACCTTGTTTACGATATTAACAGCACGTACGTTACTAGAAAAATAACAATTACATTTCTTCCAACGTGACCGGTCTAGAAAAAGGTGAGAAAATTAAAGAAGTGTTTACGTCACCGCTGTCACTTTCCTTTCGACAGGCCCAGTGGTGATTGACATTTACTAAGAGGCCTTAATAGATCCTTCAGGAGCTCCTTGAGCCTAAAATGTAGTGTTGTTAGTGCTAGCCGTACCGCGGCACGAGATGTAAACAACAGCATTATGAACGGACCGTCGGTGAGTGGTGACGTCGGGACCAATAGGTCGTGACACCGCGGAGGAGGAATCGAATTTGCATAATCGGGTTTGACTCTACATGCCATGTCACGTGGCCGTCGTGGATTTTTCCTTCAATAAGAGCGAATGGCTCCTTGAAGAGCAAGAGAATTTTCCGCTGTCGTGTTGCGGCAATATGAAATATGATGAGATTTTAATAATGTTCTTGCATTGCAGGACTGGTGCTTGTATCGTGCTTTTATCGAAATTCTTCAGATTTCTTAATTTTCCTTTTCTCCTTCTCAGAGATTAAATATCGTTTACATCTTTGTTCGTCATTTCTGCTTTCCAAAGTTTGGAATTGTATTTTTTCTCACATACATTTCTTGATTGATTAAGCTTCAGAGGTTACCACAAGAAAAGACCTACCTCTTAATATTGGTTCAACCGCATTCAACATGCATGAATTTATTTTCTCTTTGACACTACTCATATAAAGGTGCCAACAGTTTTACATTAGTACTTAATTTTGGTATAATTAGATTTATAATTAGTAATAAATTTGGTTAATTTACTTACTCTTACGGGACCTTAGCAGTTGACACGCCCTGAAACACTAGTAATCAATAGAGAGTAGATAGTTTGTGCACCCTCGAATGTTGAAGCACTATCGTTCTTCTGCGCATGCGCAGTTAAAGTTTCTCATTACTTTAGTGCATCTACGCATGTGCAGAGGATCGATAGTGCTGTCCGGTATGGCGTGCACAAACTCTCTAATCACAAGTGATCCCGATCGAAAGCACCCCACCCGGCCCGGCGACGGCAGGGTTCCAGGAGTCGCGATTAGTGATAGCAAAGTTTACCAAAACATCAATACATCGATGTTTCGATACATCACTAAAGGATTTCCGAGTCAATTAAAAATCGACAAAAAATATCGATGTTTCGAACATCGATGTTTTAATTATAGGCTAATAAACATCTATTTCCCTACCATTCTTAATTACAGTACGTAAATAGAATATATTGTATTGTTTGGTTACCAGCATTTTAGTAGTATGTTAATAAAAATTATTATCAAATGTAAAGAATAAAATTAACCATACAGAACATCGTGTTTCGTACATTAACCCTTTAGTTACTTCCATTCATACACCATCGAAGTAAAACCACCAGAAATTCCCTCAAATTTCACAGGCGAAATGTGCAGCGTGATCAAGAGGACGACGAAAAACAACGGCATTGCTGTAGATTGCTGCTATTCTACAACGCGCCTAAACCCCATTATTTAAAATTAAAAATTTCACATCGATGTTTAATGCAACAAAATATCGATGTGAAAAAAACATCGAATGCAAAATATCGATGTTAATATCGATGTTTCTGGTGGGAAAACATCGATGTTTTCTTGCAATCCCTAGTCGCGATGCGCATTTCGCCCGCCCGCTTCCCACGCCCCCGGCTCCATTCCTGGAAATAGCTCCCCACTTCCGCCCAGCGCAGCGCAGAGCGGAGCGGAGCAGAGCGCGCCCGGCGACTTGTACGGCGGCCAACGCGGCGTTGGCACTCCACAAGGAATCGCCCTCGGGAAGGTGCATGGAACTAAACATCTCGCAGAGAGAGAAGTTAATTTCACTCGCGTTGCGCAAAGTTATAACGCACGGCGTCCACTCCACACGCTCGTGGTGAAATTAACATCCTTTGCTTTTGTTTTCTTGGCGAAATTTTCAATGTTCTCTCAGCCTTTGTGACTGCGACTTTGTTTCTATTTTCTGCATAAAGAGTAACCTCAGTTGTCCCTTGGCCGTGGTACACTAGAACGAAGTCTCAAAAAATGTTTACGAGATAAATGTAACTTCATTATCTGTGCCCGTGTTCTAGAATTCAGTGGGAAATATAGTTATTCAAATGATCGTTTCCATGTTATCGCGACAGGAAGTATTATTCCTTGGCGAAGGACATGATGGATAAGAGCCCAACATATATTGCTGATTTATCCTTGAAAATAGATTTTATTAGATTACATCGGAGCGGTTTTTTTTTTTTATTCAAAATTCTAGTAGTATATGGCTTAGTGTAGGGATCACACAACTTTGAAAACGTGCATAGGATTCACTTCTCCCCACAGCACGTCATACACAGTTTTTAACTGTTTTTGACGTAAAATAAATAAATTTAAAAAAATAGATTCCACAACTTATAAACCGTGCAACAATAACTACTTGAGGTGAAAAAGCGTGAGGTTTGCAGGAGAGAGTGAGTATTGATTCCAGGAGCGTTACTTTCGAGGTCTTTCGTCCGTAAGCGTAGTGTATGTTACATCCCTGGCTGTGGCGGTGTTCCTCGCCCGCTCGATCCAGCGCTTGCGTGTTTCCCCTCTCCACGTTTCACACCCAGCGGGGCACCGTCCCAGCCGAGAAAACCGCTAACCTCCCGGCTGATCTCGCATCATGTCACGTTAAGTTCAAAAGGACAGAGTGAAAATTGTATACTGCTTTTCAAGGAGAAAAAGGATTTGAATAAAAAACGTAAAAACGTATGCCATTTCGATGTACCTAACAACATTATATATTTGACAGATGATGGTGAAACATTTTTTTTTCCCCTTTCTTTTCTTTCCAAGTATTTACTCTGAATTTCTTCATAGTCAATAGTTTCACATGTAGTATTTTCTAGAACATTAAATTAAATTGTATATTTTATTGCAATTTGATAAACATTTCCTCGAATAACGCACTCCCAATTATTATTATTATTATTATTATTATTATTATTATATTAAATTGTTTGTTATTGGTCGTCAGTATTTTATAAGGAATTTGAAAGTCCTGTTCAGTATAGAAATACGTTCAACTGTCTTTAGAAAACCCACACGTGTCAGTGAATATCTTATTTGTTTCAGTTTTGTAACGTTTCGCGATAGAGCGACAAAGACTAGTTTCATCAATTATCGTACGTCCAGACCAATACCAGTGTTCACCAAACCGTAGATATTCTAATGCAACAAGTAATTCACATTGGACAAGTGACACTGCTGACTAGAGTTAGCAGACCAAGATTCTGATCCATCAAAAGTACACATGAAAATACTTTAAAATTAATCGAATTAGATGTGCATGGTTTTAAAGACATAAACTTCAAATAGTATTTTGCGTCTGACGCAACACCACCATTCTCCGTGACCTTTGCGTCCCTGCTCTAAAAATAGCCAATGTTGGCATTTACGCTTAAACGAAGAGATCAAAATATAAAAGAAGGCCGGGAGAGAGTCATAAAGCAGAGCGGGACTTCTGGCGCGGGTGGCAAAGGGAGCGGGGAGAGGCGGATATCGGGTGTGGATGGCGGGAGTGGGAAGCGGGGATTGGGTGGCGGGGGCGTATGGTCGGGAGTGGGTGGCGGGGAGCAATGTTGCGAGCGGGGAGCAAGTGACGGGGAGCTACGCCAGGAGCGGGAAGCGGGAAAGGGGTGGCGAGGGCGAATGGGAGAGTGGGTGGCGGGAGCAATGTTGCGAGCGGGGAGCAAGTGACGGCGGCCGGGAGCGGGGACCGGATGACGGGGAGCAAGGGGACACAGGGTTCTTTGTGGGTGTGCGGGCCTCCTCACGAGGAGCGCTGCAGGGTTGGCAGGGAGCGAGTCGGGGCAGGGGGCGTGGGCAATTCATTACTGTGCAGAATGGGTGCAGCGCCGCCAGCGCACGTGGCTGGACTAGGCTGCGCCCGTGCATCGCGCGCACAAAGCGCTCCCGCCGCACACGCCATTGGCCGAGTGATATGTTTCCTGTCATATCCCAATACAGGAGATTGGTTCACAATTTAATTTTTCAAGTTTCGTTTATATCATATCTTTGACCCCGGTGAATAATCTGATAAGTCAAAAAAACTATTTTACAGCAGAGCAAAAAACAACTTTAAACTAATCAGAGAGGTAAATCAGGGATTAACGATATTCAGACAAAACCTACATACTAATAGTTTCGTTCGAATATCATTAATCCTTGATTTACTTCAGTTGAAAGTTGTTTTTTGCTTCCCTGTAAAACTAGGGTTTATGACTTATCAGCTTATTCACTGGGATCAAAGATATAAAGTTTATAATATGGTCGTACAACTACGTGTCGTCATTGCGAAATAACCTTCCGCCAAACCGAGGGAGGTGGCTCAGTGCATCAACTGATGTCAGTGCAGTGCGTCTGACAGGGGGGTCTTAGGTTCGAGTCTGGACGGCAGCAGGATTTTCGACACTATCTTCTCAGCTAGGTTGAATTCAGTTGCTGCCTAGAGAATTCTAGAGGCTGGCTGCTCTGATCGGTAGTTCTCTGTGGTTTCTCCGATCAACACCAGGCGAATGCCGCAGCAGTACCCTCAAACGGGCCACGGACCGCGCGCAATCTTTCCTTCCTCTCCCTTACACACACATTAATATGCACTACACTAATAGCGTTTTCCATTCGTTGCACTCAAAACCACCCTAGTGCAGGGCAGAAACGTCATCGCTCCGCAACAGTGCTGCCCCACACGCGTGAAGGGCAGCTACGAATGAAACGGATTCCGGAACTGAGTCAGGGCTTGTGCGCTACGCAGTGAAATTATACACAGCTGTTCTTGGTGTCACATTGATGGAACTCGAAAAATAATAATTTTGAATTATGATCGTCGTTATAATTTTTATGAAGTCTTTTGGTAATTCTTACTTCTTAATTCATAAATTATTAACGTGTGATTTCTTTATTTAAAAACTACGAAAACTTCCGCCGAAATGCGTATGAATCGCAAATTCATTTTTCGAGATTTGCCAGTGATCGATATAGTACACAAAATTTTGAACCGAAAAGCTTCTGTAGAATTGATTACTGAAAACAATAAAAATATTAACATGAACATTTCCGCTGGTAAATGTATGGGCATGCGAGAAACATTTCTTGGCATATATATTTGAATGATTTTGTAAGAGTTACTATTTTTATTTTCACTTAATTAGCGTTTCGAAATTGAGACTTACCTAAAACACTTTAGTTTCTAAATAGCACTGGATTTGTTAATATGAAGTTATTCAAGGTTAAATTTTCGGAAAAAACAATCTGATTTTCCAAACTTCGTGTAAATCACAAACATTATTTTAAGACATTTCTTGCACAACATAATATACTCCATCATTCGAAGTATCCCTGCGTGGCAGAAGATCCTCGATTGCCTTCACAATTTCACCACGAATCTAAATCAGCATGGATAACTTCCGTACCTAACCTCACAATGGCCCGGTGCACTGGACTGCACTGACGCGATCGTCGGTGCAGTTTAGTGCGCCCTGGGTCCGTGTCGATGTGCGAATGGAACACGTAGTTCACTGCACTGGTGCGCCCAACGATCGAATGGAACCGAAAGCTGCCCTGAGTGCGCACTGGGTGCCACTAGTGCGGCGAATGGAAAACGCTATAATATACATGTCGAGACCGATCGGGAGCTTTAAGCTTGTCCCGGCTGGGGCGGTGCCCCATTGGTGGGAGATACCTTGTTGATACCTGGTTGGTCGCCGGTAGGTCGGCGTCGGATCTCGCCATCCAGTGGGAGAAAACCACCGCCACCTTCCGATGAAAAACATGCACTACACTTACGGGACTAATGGCCTCGTTAGTTGAAGTACCCGGAATCACTAACACCAACCAACCTTCGCCAATCAGTTGAACACGAATGACATACAGCAGAGGGACACTAAGTCGATCGCGGCCAGTACTTCGATTTTTCTGGATGGCGATGACGTTAGGTCATCATTACACCTCCTGCCTTAAAAAATGTATATTTTTAACAGTGGTAAGCACACATTTGTAAACCACAAGCTCCGTTGAGTAGGACGTTAGCGAATTAATTAAAAAGATTCATTTTATAAGGCAGGAGGTGTAACAATGACCTAATGTCATCGGCCACTATAGAAAAATCGAAGTACAGCTATGTATAATGGTAATCACCAGTCATATATACTTAAGTAAAATGTTTTAAGTAAAACGAGCGGTAACGTCGCATCCAAATTAAGGAAAAGAGAACTGAATTGCGGATGAAAAGCAACCGTTACACCTTTCCGATTTCGGTGTTTTTCTAGACACCTGAATTTGATCAAGCTCTTTTTGTTTAAGTAGATATGTACTTACCCCATTTTCTACGTTGTGCGGCATAATGGCTGGGACAGGGACACCTGTAACAGGAAGGTGAAATTTAATGTGCTGGCCGATTTTCTCACGTACACATAGACAAAATACTACAATGCATGTTATTTTTGAAACGGGACTGCAAATTAATATACCTAAATAATACGTTTTGAATATATATGAAGATGCAATAAAATACGCTTGATAAAGTATGTCATTTGAAAGAAATGATTTTCCTAACAAAATTAAAATATTTAAGATATGATTAATCCGTTTTTCCTTCTTTAATCTACTATTGACAGTACTAACAATTAAAACTTGACGTATTAACAAAAATGCTTTGTAGATATGAATGTATTTGCTCCAGTAGTATTTTTCTTTGGGTCACGCAATGTTGACGTTTCAGTGTATTGTATACAAAGGCATGGGAAAACTGTTATATTGTAAGCAGGTCGATGATCTGCCAGGCAGACTTGACAAAGGTCAGAACATACCAAGGGAAACGCATGGATCATGGTCTTGTTACAATACATCCCATAGATAGCCCTTCTCACATTTCGGTAGAAGGTCAAACCGAACCTGTACCTATTGCGGTGCCTTTCTGATTGATACAGAAAAATGAAACAACTTTCAAGTTCTATGAATGCTTCACATGTACAATTGAAACGTTTACGATGCAGTAACTAAACAATATCGTGTTGTTCTAATATCGTCAATAATTTCGCATGGACCAAACAGTCTGGTCATTGTCTTAGTAGCTACTCCCTTAAATGCTGCTATCTCCAGGTTAGATTGTTCTTCCGAAAGATACAAGTCGTCTTCATGGCACAATATAGTTGAATGGGAGCTATTCTTTGGTTGTCAGAAATAAAGGATTCTCCCGGAATAATAGCGATGTCATCAAGATGCCAGTACTTCGTATAATGCTGAGAAAATGTGAAGCTATATTGTTTTACGATTCTGAGAGAACAGACCTGTACGGAATTAACTACCACAATGCCCGCATTAGTTCCGACCCAAAAAGCAATCCAAAGTGTCGTAGATGGAAATGTTGCTGTTAAGAACCACTCGATATTTAAATAATGAAAATAAAATGAAAACTAATCAAATAAAGTGTACCCAGAAGAGCATTCTGCATCTTTCTAATTCATTTTCTTTCATTTCATTAATACGAAAGTGTTAATTCAATTCGTCGGCGTTATCGCACAAATTCATTCATACTCTATTCTGAAGTACGCATGCGTCCCTGATTCCAGAGAATCACTGAATAGAAATGAAAGAGAATTAATCAGGTGACCGAGTTCATTCCAATGTACACGACGTATACAGTGGACATTGGCGGTGATGCGGTGGTCATGGAGGATGCGGTGACTAGCGGTGTCGTCCGTGAGAATTTCAGAGTGGGTTCGTATAACGGTAGTTGGCGAGGCGATAGACGGTTGGTTGTGAACAACTAAGACTGATCGAGCAGCAGGGTGCAAATTACGGTCCAGTTGGAAATTGTGGTGAGAAAAGCTGGTCGTGGCGGTTTTTCCAGGATCTCAGTCTTCACTCTCTCCCATAACACTAACACTGTATCATTCAAATTTTATCAACATCACCCACTCATCCCGCAAAAAAGGTTAGCTGGTGACTACTGAGCATCATCATAAAGAAATACGGTGATAGCGATTCCATCGGGAAGCCGAGAAGATGATAGGAGACCACAGATGCCGCGGCGACAAAGTTGTAAGTTACAGCGGCGGAAACATCAAAGCCAGTGGCAAGGGTGGTGGAGCGGAGACAAAGGCAGCGACTTTCCGGGGCCAGCGACAGCAGCAGCTATTCCAACAGCGGAGCTGGTCACATCGGCAGCATTAGCTCCACCGGCAACGGCGGCGACCAACGACAGCTGTCGTCCTTTCCGGAGCGCATTGACTTTCAATTTAGGCGCACATTAAAACGAACAGCCCGTCGTTGACCTTCATGATGTCACGAGGACGGGGCGGGGCGGGGCGTTGACCTTCATGATGTCACGAGGACGGGGCGGGGCGGGGCGGGGCGGAATGACGCGCCACGCCGCCGCGCCCGCCACGCGCGCTCGCATCGACTCTTATCTGCGCAGCGGCCCAGCACCCGCTCCGCTCCCGCTCCCAGAGGGACGCGGCGCCATCGCTGCATGGGGAGCGCTGCCCGCGCCCAGGGACGCCGCCGGCCGCCGCGCCGCGACGAGTGCGTGCCCAAACGCAGAATTTAGGGAATAGAGAGTTTGTGCACCCTCGAACGTTTAAGCGCTATCGATTATCATCTTCTATTCCTTGTCACCGTAGCGAAAGTCCTCTACCCTTGCCAAAATTGTTGGCTAATGTCAACGCGACTAAAGTCGGCCGACGATGCTTTGAAACTCTACCTACTCCTTACTTTATCAACCCATTTTGGACAACGTAAACATTAACAGGATAATTCTGAAATTAATCGAATTCGGACGTTAGCCTTAACGCATACATAGTATTCGGATGAAACCTGCGGAGGCGTGGCGTGAAAACTAAACCAGCAGCTCCTGGTTTGGTTTTTTTTTTTCGTGTTTCCGTGCGCGTCAACTGCTTCGGTCATTAGTCCCGTTAGTGTAGTGCATGTTTGTTTCTCGGGAGATGGCGGGGGTCTTCCCCAGCTGGATGGCGAGATCCGGCGCCGACCCACCGTCGGCTAGTGGGGTTTCCCCCTAACCAGGACTTTCCCACCAGCGGGGCACCGCCCCAGTCGGGACAAGCTCTAAGCTCCCGACCGGTCTCGCGGAATATGTGGTAGTGCAGTGCATGTTAGTGTAATTGTGTGTGTGTGTGTGTGTGTGTGTGTGTAAGGGGAGAGGATAGAACAAGGAAGAGGAAGGACAGATCGCGCGCGGTCCGTGGCCCGTTTGGTAGGGAACTGCTCCGGCATTCGCCTGGTGTTGATCGGAGAAACGACGGAAAACTACCGATCAGAGCAGCCGCCCGCTAGAATTCTCCTCCAGGCAGCAACTGAATTCGACCTAGCTGAAAAGCTAGTGTCGAAAATCCTGCCGCCGTCAGAACTCGAACCTAGGACCTCCCGGTCAGAAGCGCTGCAGTGACATCAGTTGATGCACTGAGCTACCGCTCCCGGAAGCAGCTCCTACGAAGAGTATGATTCCTAAATAATTATCCCGTAGTAAAGACCTTGAATACCATTAAAATGAATCTGTCGAGTAATTCTAAACGTGTAATATATATTTTTTTTAAAATGTCGGAGAACAGCATCTAGGTAATCTTAGAATTGCATACAACTAAAATGCTGCAGAGCGTTAAAGGCTTGCCTACCGCGGAGGTTCAAGTGATGTTCTGTTCGTCAAGGTGTAAAGCACTTAATAGGGAGGCATATTACTGTTACAGTGCAAGTGAGTATTCTAAGTTTAATGTGTTTTACCCGAGTTGTTACATAATGTATGTTTCGAAATAATCAATACATATTCGTAACTAGGGAATTATGATATTCAAGAATTACCACTTGAAAACGTTTCTTTGCTTGTTGCCAGCTGTCTACAAGTTTTTTTTTCTTACAGCAAAGCCTGACTACAATACATCATTTTATCGACAATCAAAGTTAATATAATTTCGATACAGTATTTGTGATGATAATCTGCATAGTCATTTCATTAGGTGTTCAAGCTAGAACGAATGACGTATTTACACGGGAAATATTCTGAAGTTACTCGAACCGGCATTAAATTACAATTGATGTTCATATGTTGGCTGGGCAGTATACCTATCACACGTCAGCTAACGTTAAGAATGAAAAGTAGAGCGCTGATAGGCGAGGGCGTGCTGGGAGATAGGGGGCAACGCCGCATAAGCTACAATGACCGAACAATTTACGGAAGGTTTTTTTTTTTTTCCTGAAAGAAAAAATTTAGTATCTATGCATTGTTGAATGCACATGCAAACTTGTTAGTAGAAGATTAAAGGCACAAGAAAATGTGTGTAGTGGATTAAATTCACGTTACTAATTAATTCTCTTAAATAACACATTGCTACAATATTTTCTCCGATCACTAAGGCAACCCATGAAATACGAAACAGTACGTTTTTTCTAGGACTTAATCCGCGAGTAATTATATAATAGTTAATGGTTAATTAGATCAAAATGTATTAACCTTTTAATTATGTCTGTAGTGAAGTCATGCGTACTTATTGTTTTCGATACCAAAATATTAATTAAACGAATACAATCACAGATTTTTAAATAATTAATAAATAACAAAATATTTACTCAAGCTAACCCTTTTTATTAGTACTTTAATAAATACGTTTAAACTGGGTTAGTATTATTTTCAATCTAAAATTTAAATTTAAAAATTATCCTAATCGTCGTCTTAAAAATGAAAGTTTTACAGATCTGAAGTCCAATCTCCGTGATCCCATCTTCCAATAAACCGAATCACAGATTGAGAAATCAAAATAAGCTGTCTCGCAAGTCCCAATAATGTTGAAAACCACTTGTTCCTCTATCGAAATTCCCGGCGCCGCGCCGCCAGCTCCCAGCAGGACTCGCAGACGAACGCCACTGCGCTCATTCAGACGACAGGGCTCGCTCGTATCTCGCGTGCGGCGAGGAACGGGTCAGGAGATCGCCGAAGTCGACGCGTGCGCGTCGGGGCCGGAAGAGGGAAGATAACGCCTCCGGCGACGGAAGTTAGAACATTTCACCAGGTCAGTGCTTTATCTCGCTTTTGGGGCACCCAATTGGACCTTTGATTTTATTAACACAACATAGGACAAAATTTTCAAGAATTATTCATACGACCATGGACCATTCAGTAAGAAGTAAAATCCGATGGATGCAACTGTTAGGGTAGTGATTGAAAATGAAATTTCAGAGCAAAGAAATACATAGTAAACATGAATAGTAAAGAAATGTACATTTTGGAGTTTGGAGGTACGGGAGAGTGGAAGGTTTACAAACAAGAGGGGGCAGCCAATAATTTGCATTAGTATATCGCCTCCTACCAGCAAACAAGTGTTAGAAAGCTTTGAAATTAAAGATTTCTCAGTGTTATGGCGCCTCAATACAATACTTTCAAATTCCAAGTAATTTCTCTGGGCTTGGAAACTTAATAAAACTCGAAATCCAACTCTACTTTTTCACACAATAGGCATCCCACCAATTGCCCACGTGCTCGACAGCGTAATTACAGAAAGCGATCCAGTGTTTAAAAACGGTCACTTCCGCGCCCAGTCGCCGCGGCTCACCGTCGGAAATTGCGCGTCAACCTGCATCAAATGGGAAAGTTCCCGGCGCGCCACACCACACACCACACCACGCCGTGGCGCGCCACGCACAATTAGCGGCGATCAGTGCCGCCGCCGCCGCCGCTCCTGCCGGACATCCGGCGCGGTGCCCCCCCCACCACCACCACCGGAAGGCGCCGCGTCCACGCGGTTGAGTGGGTGTCGATCGCCCGGGATAAGGCTGCGTACCACGTCCTATGCGTATAATGAGGAGTTACAATGAGGAAGGGAGTTAGTTAAGTACCATTTATTGATTCCGGGAGCGTCAACAACTGAGGTCATTAGTCACGTAAGTGTAGTACATGTTTTATTCCGGGTGGTGGTGACATTCCTCCCTCGCTAGAACGTGAGATCCGGCGCCGACCTACACGCCTGCTTACGAGGTTTTCCCCGTCCAGGTATCACTTTCCAACAGGCCACCACCTCATCCGGGACAAGTCGGAAGCTCCCGTCTGGTCTCCCAACATCTGTAGTAGGTAGTGAAGTGTCGTGTAGTGTGTGTGTGGGGGGGCGCATGCGTGCGTGTGCGCGCGTTTAAGAGGAGAAAGGGATAAGGAAGAGAAAGGAAATATCGCGAGTCCATGCTTCTTGTTAGGGTAGCTCTGGAATCTCTGGAATTCGCCCTACATTGTTCGGGGAAACCTCGGAAAGTGCGCTAATTCGAAATTTTCACCATCTGTTTTTGAAACGCTTGTCATGCCTCATACACAGGCTTAACCGTTATTCATTAGAAGCGTTCTAATTCTGTTTCACTCTACTTCGCGAAGATTATGTGAATTTTAAACAAATGAGGAAAACCAGTTGTATGTTCAGCGTGTTCTCTCAAGGGAGCGTGAACATCTAAATAACATGCGCATCTAACGGCAAAGAGAACGTCGACAACTGTACATTTGTTATTAATTATGTCGTGTTAAAAATATATTCACTTGACAGATGGTTAGACAAGCATCGAAGCTCGAATATCAATGTTGCATATCACAACGCGTACCATGTGGATGTTCAGTCGCCTTGTACAAGAACATTGGCTGGGGCTTCTGAAGGCAGCGGTAACTGATATGAAAGAGCGGTAATTGTATGCGGAAAAAATATTTAAATGAAAGATGTTCTCGTAAATGAGTGACGAGAAAAGACGATGTAGAAAATCGTCTGGCTGCTAAATGAGCTTATTATCTCTTGAAGAAATTGAGTACACTTATCAGGGCGATTGTAGTGTTCCGTGTCTATCGGGAACATTGCCACACCGCAATTGCACGAGCAAAGATCAGAGAGTTCGTTGCCCTATTGCGATAATCGCAACACTGAATGTCTATTACCACGAAATATTGAAATAAAAATGTTTAATTTAAACGGAACAAGAATTTTTTAATGAATATTTTTTTTCTTTTCAAAGAATCACAATGTCAAACAATCAAATTTCATTTATTTGAATTTTTACTAAAATGACTAACGGTTTTTTGAAACCATAATAACACGCCTAAAACTGTCCCAAAAGGAAATGATTTGAATTCCAGTACTAGAATACGAATATATCAATTAAAATATTAACATCTTGACATATTAACATCTCGTTATCTCCTAGCGCTTCATGTGGCAAGCACCCTCCTGTTCTCTCCCTTGAGAACATATGTATTCCTAACAGGTCTTATCTGAATCTAGATCTGGAAACGAAGTTCTACAGTGTACACAATGAGTACTATTCTCCCATTGTACACTATTTCGAATTTTGTTTCACTTTGTCATGCCGCCAAAATTCATTCTTAAATAAACAAAAAGCTAAAATGGGTTAGATATGAAACGAAATATCATGAAATTAGTACTGAATAATTCTGCACTATTGATGTAATAGTTTTGAATTATTTAAAGTTTCATATTATGTTTTATATTCGTAATTTTACTATCAGATCAAATCAGTTCGTGGGCCTTGAAAACTCCGTGACAATTTACATTATGGAAGTCCGTTTAAAAGAACAAACAGAATTTGTGCAATTTTTTGCCCTTTTCTTCACTTCTGTGAAAACTACTCTCCCAACAACGCAGTGACACACCGTTGTTCTCTCCCATTCTCCCCAACTTCACATACTAAGTTTCCAAGTCATCTTTGGATCATTTTAGAACTGCATATCGCGGCCAAAAACTACACAAACACACATACATTACAAATGAAGCGCAAAAATTGTAAGAATTTTGTGAGCATTATACGAAGTTTCCGAACGATCCGAAGAGCAGACCTCGAGAGCATCGATACGCCAATGGTCTGTCGACCTACGCCCCCGCGCCGGCATGTGCTCAGCCTCCGCGGATTCCCAGCTGCGGCTTCGGCGGCACGCGACACTGGCGCCGCACGTGTTTGCCCCCGGCCGGCGTCGCCTCCCCTCCCCTCCGCCCTTCCCCTCCCACGCGCAGGCGCCGCCACCGCCTCGCGCTGGATGGCGGGAAGATCAAGGCCACGCAGTTTCGCTCCGCCGACGCCGCGCCGCGCTGGTTTACACATCTGCGCGCCGCGCCGGAAGAAGTGCTGCCCCTTCGGCCAAAGCACTGGGGAGTCCTCCGATGCTAACAGGCTTCACGCAGTGCGCGGTCTGGAAAACTGTGGCGTTGACAGGATCCACGAGACCTTACAAAAGAACCATTGGGTGGGTTTACAGTGCGTGACTAAACTCGAGAGACGTACATTGATGACATACTGATGTTCTCCTTTACTAACTTCTATTTCAACGGTGTTTTCCCCGATCTTGATTGTATTGCTCAAAAAAAATTATTTTAAGTTTCCTTTACTATAAAATTACGTACACTAAGAATACTGTGGATTATTCTATTTTGGTCGGGATGTTCCAGTCTCTCTATTAATTAATCAATCTTTGCTAAGACATGGATAGAAAATTTCGATCCTTTGTGATGGCGTGTTTAAGAAAGGGAGAGGTCCAAACGGCACATTTTGTTCGCTTTTTAAAACATTTAAAACATCTTAACTAGCGCGAAATTAATTGCAAAAGTAAAATTGTCACTGTCGCTTGCATTTCTTTGATTCAAGAAAATCATTCAAATCGCATTACCCATCACGAAGGCCCAACAATGTCTACCGTGGAATAATAAGTTGCAAAGGTTTATCGAAACTGTAAGAAATGGCGTAGTAAACCTCAATTCAACTTCGAGTGCTCGGTTTGTGGGGTGGAAGAAGAGAACTAGCAAACTCTCAACTATACCGCAGGTACACTAGAGCAGACGTATTAAAGGTCATCAGCATGGTAACATGCACGGTCACTAGTAAAGTAGACATAAATTTCTTAGAAACGTTAATATTTTCCAAATTCGATCATTCAGCCAAAATACGTTCTGGCCATTCCTCAACTCTTCTGGAAATGTGATCAAACAACAATGTTTTTATCGGTTGTGAACTAGTCTGTAAAGAAGTCGCCCTGGTCTGTAAAAGTCGCCTACGGATTGATGAGTAGCAGGACACTTTCATAAGAAACTGCATGCTAAAATGTGTGCAAGTGTTTCCTTAGAAAAATGAAGTTGGTAAACATTTCTCAGATTAGTTCTAAATATCAGTTTGTGGTTCTGTAGTTTTGATGGTCAAATGATGTCATGTAACCTTTCATGTAACATTTTACATGTCGCTCAAAACACGGTTTAGAATTCTTCGTAAGATTGATTAACTTACAGAACGGCAACGAAATCACGTCATGAATACGACCTTTGCTGTATTCAATTATTTATTACAATGATTACCATTGTGAAGTGTAAAGAATACTACGCATTCGGGCTCATTTTTCCCACATTCTCGTGTTTAGCAAATTTCACCCTACACCTAGCCTACATAGACCGGTTCTTGTTTGTAAACTGATAGTCCGCGGGAGTTTATTTGCTTGATTACGGCGACCTCGAGTTGACGGCGCTGGCACGACACGCCGCTGCAACGCAGTAGAACAGGGCGCGAAAACTACAATATCGTGAAGCCACGTTTGGTTCAAACGCGAGAAGTTAACCTGTGAAGTATGAGCCGAAATTAATTTAAATCCCCCGAAGAAAGTTTTAGCAGAAGAACCTTTCCCAGCACAAGCCAGATCCTCTCTATGTATCGAGAGAATGAAAATGATCGAACATGCAGGCATGTTGCGAGCTTTCAAGCTAGTAGAAAACGGAACAACACGACAGGCAAACACGGGACAAAAGAGTGTCGGAATATGTTGTCACCACCTCTGACATCGAGGTTCGCAAATTATTGAATATGAAGAGTAACACTCAACGATTATTAATAATTCCTTTACACATCTGTAAGTTCAGGAAGTTGTAAATGTTAGTAATGCCAATTTTTCACTATAATTCTTGCATCTAAGCATGCCAACCAACCTTTAGCTAGACGCAGTATACTTACAATTACTATAAACATCCTTGTTTCTTCCTTTCCCCATTATCAAAAATATGATGTTTCCTTAATTAGAAGAATGAGTTCTGAGGACGCGGGAGAGTATTCACTCAAAAGAATCAAATGAAAACTAACGTTGCTGGGTTCAATGTATTTAGGAGGTATTATCGTAGCGTTACTACATCAGAAATTACTGAGGGTGTATATTTATATTAGGATTATTTAAACATCCAAAAGTTGCATTTCTAATTTACAATATTGAGACTTTCAGATCGCAATAGTTTATGAATTATTTAGGTTGATTGCGAGAAAAATTATATATGATCTGACAGAAAGTTTTAATTGAAACCTCGAGATCTCTCCTAAACATTGAAAATGGCAGTTGTCTGCCAAAACTTGTTTTCAAAAGGTGTCTTCCTTAATGGCATTTGAGCTAAATGTATTTCACGCGTGGAAATTCTAATCCAGGAATTCGAGAAATCTCCAAGTAATGGACGAGTGTCCTCTGTGGAGTCGTACCATTTGTTTCCCAAACAAAATGACTTTTAGCATTATCATTTCTCCTTGTTAAGTTTCATTGTTGTAGGCGGTAAATAAAAGTGATGATCGACGAATTTTAGGGAGATGAGCCATGTTATGTCAACATTCCGCACCGATACGTCTCCTGTTGAAGGAAATTGAAGTTGTCACTTGTTTCGGTCTGATTTGCCGCTCAGTCACAAACAGTGCATAAAAACTTCTTCCCAATGCGAAAAGATTTTCAAACAAATGAAAGAAGTGCTTCGTCGCATCGCATTCCAGGCAGTGCTCCAAGATTTTACTACCGCAACGAGAGGATTGTTTTGAAGGCTAGTTTGAACAAGTTGCTGCCGCGGCGAACCTGAATGGCTTTTTCTCCGGTTTCCGCGCGACGGCGCTCATGAGCATAGTCCATCCAACCTTTCTGAAATTTTGTCTCTTTGCCAAAGTCACCGAAAACTTTCAAGAACCACCATTGTTACGCACTCCACTATCACAGACTGACAATCAAACATCACATTGGGAGGTTGAATCGGAAAGAGACTCATTCTGAGAGCGAATGAAAATTAATCAGCAGTAAACATCGTCAAATCAGACGCACAAAAACGCAATATGCCATACATCGATAGCTCTTCATTTGAAATTTTAATTATACCATCCACTTACATAACCAGCTTTGAGGCATTGATTTACCAAAATTGCATTCGTTTATCTTGACAGACGTCATTAGTCCACGGCATATTCATGTCGCACTTATAAAACACACTTCACACCAGATACGATTAGCCCTTTTCTTCCAAACAAAACCACCTGCCAGCGCGAGTGCAAAAGCGGGCAATCGCGCGACCAATCAGTTCCGTCGACGCACGACACACCCACTCGCTCGGCGCGTGCTGCGTGAGGTCAGGTGACGCCACGACAGGATAGGATAGCGAGTGGGCGGGGCCCCATCTGCGGACCACGTGACACGCGCAAAAAGGCAGCTCATCTGCAAGTCCATGCGCGCGACCGACAGGTTAAGTCGCCAACTACTAACGACAGACGGAAGCTCGAAAAGCGGATTAAGCGAATGCCTCTATCTTTTAAGACGGCACGTGGAGCGGTGGGAATGAAGCGAATTAAGGACAGCTCAGGAATTAAGCTATAGAAGGATGAAATATGCTGCCAGAGACCAACGAATTAATTGAAGATATTTTAGTTCTCTTTTCAGACGCTACATTGATTACCTACCATTTTTTTAAATTATAGAATTGTGTACTAGTTTGATTTTAAATTTCCACACATGAAAATTAATTCATACGCTATTCAAAGAGCACATTCCCTCTCAAAGTAATTAACAACAAGAGTGAATTAAATGACTATATGAGAAGAAATAGCACTTCTGCCGATTTCTGGTCGGGAATTCTTAGAGGCTTCGAGGACTGTGTATGACAGATGGAAAGAGCGAAAAGCGGCTTAAACGATTATACTTTCAATTCTTTTATGTTCGCAGATGGCACAGGAATAAAGCAAATTAGGTAGCCCGTGGAGAGTCAAATACTACTGAAATGTAACTGATGTATTCAAAAAAGGGAATTCTCTAACACACCCTTCACTTTTCCTGATCATTTCGACTCTCCTTCCAAATTTATTTGTTTTCACAACAACAATTCTTACATTTTTTTCACTTCCATGTTAAACATTCCCTCACTGAGGATTATGTAACTTACTGGAGTGAAGACATTAAGGGGCGAAAAAACAAACAAACAAACGAAGCTTCACTTCAACACCCATGCCGCTTTTCTGGCATAAGGCCTTAGAATTGGCCCCGAACAATACGTGGAGATAAGAGAGTAACGAAAGAAAAAATCCCCACCAATTATCATTTTTTGGACGTTTTCGTGAATTTACCATACAGAAAATTCACTAACAAAATTCCTTGGATTTTGTTGATGTCGGCTTTCTACTCGTACATTCTTTGGTGTCATTTACCATTATAGTAGCATTCTCACGTTCCTAACCTGATTATGTAACAATGGAAGAAGTAACAGCATTGAAGAAGCAATACTTATCCTTTGAACAACGCACTGAATTATGGTTCACTACCATTTATGACGAAATGAGCGTTCCATTTGCTCAACGATCGTCGTGATTGATTGGAATGCGTGTCCGGCGTTTTTATTTTCTCGATGGTCCACCCGTCGTTTCACCCCCTCCCCCCACGTGGCGCGTGCGGCGTGACCTTGGCGCGTGGGGTATTCCTGGCGCGGGAAACGTATCGCGTTTCTGGGTCGGGGCGACGCGACGGGGACGGGGACGCGGCTCTGGCAGGGGCGGCTGCTCTCGTTCCAGTCGCACTCGTCGGCGCAGTCACGTGCGGCGGATCTGTGACCTCGCAGGCACCGCAAATGGGGACCGTAGTATAGAACGATGAGCCAAAGTGACAGCTAGTGCTGGCAATTGATTGATTGATTTTTTCGTGTTTCCGGGTATGTCAACTGCACTGGTCATTAGTCCCGATAGTGTAGTGCATGTTTTCCTCGGGATATGGCGGTAATCTTCCCCCACTGAGTGGCGAGATCCGGCGCCGACCTACCGTCGGCTAGTGGGGTTTCCCCCTAACGAGGACTCTCCCACCAGCGGGGCACCGCCCCAGCCGGGACAAGCTCTAAGCTCCCGACCGGTCTCCCAGGATATGTGGTAGTGTAGTGCATGTTAGTGTAAGTGTGTGTGTAAGGGGAGAGGATAGGACAAGGAAGAGGCAGGACAGATCGCGCGCGGTCCGTTGACCGTTTGGTAGGGTACTGCTCCGGCATTCGCCTGGTGGTGATCAGAGAAACGACGGAAAACTACCGATCAGCCGGCCGCTAGAATCCTCCTCCAGACAGCGACTTAATTCGACCTAGCTGACAAGCTAGTGTCGAAAATCCTGCCGCCGTCAGGACTCGAACCTAGGACCTCCCGATCAGAGGCGCTGCAGTGACATTAGTTGATGCACTGAGCTACCGCTCCCGGTAGTGCTGTCAACATAACTGGAGGTTCTGTGGACGTGATGCCCTCGAGTCCATTAGACACCCTTCCTGCATTCGTTCGTTTGCAGTTGGTTAACTTGTAAATAGCTTCGACGCTTCCTTTTGTGATGTTCTCGACCGACAAAAATATAGTGCGCCGCCAGAAATAATTGAAATTAGGAAGTACAGTGTTATGTGCTCTTCTGTAAAAAAATCTTGTTTTCTATAAACATTACATGAAACAAAATTTATCACACAAAAAGTAAATTTATTTTAAAACCGAGACTTGAATGCGAGATGCGTACCATTGCACGTGTTTCCCGCTTAAAAGCATTTTTGTTTCTTTTCATGGCAGTTTTCTTTTACTGATTGTCAGAGCATGTTAAGAGATTTGCCACACATGTAATTAAATTTAAATATTTCCCCGACTCGCGTACGTGCATATACCTCAGAGAAACTCTTAGACTTCTGCATAGGGATGTTTTCACAGGAGCCATTAGCACTTTACGAAGGGGCGTGGCTGAACAGCATACTATTCCAATGTCTTTCAACAGCTGTTGCGGCGGCGGAGGGATACTTCTCTGAATTACATGTGATGTTCACTCGTTACGCGAACAGTCACTTTGGCTCATCCTTAGGAAAATCCTTCTTTACACTTTAGCATCAATAATTAGAACGGCTAAAATCCGGGCCGTTGATAACCCGGATTGGATTCTGGAGAGAAGCGAATCCCTTGTGTACGGACTTACTCAGGGCTTGATTTCTGGCGGAACGCGAGGGATCAGTGTTCCGGTACCTCGGGAATAATTATTACATTACACTGAAGATATTAATTTAATAGAAATAATTATATAAGTAATTTGGGGGGAGTACCGGAACCCATAATTTTATAAATCAAGCACTGGACTTACTTATTTCAATGGATCGGCATGACTTAATAATCTGAGAAAAACTGTTGATTGTAGAAAATTATATACTTGTTTAGATACAAAATAAACTACAGATTCTGCTGTATTTTGCTGTACTCTTATAGATTAACTGTACATAAAACAAAAAGTGGTCATGCAATATTGTACTCGCAATAGAGTATTTTCTTCTGTAAATAAAAATGTAAAAATTGTACTACATTAATGGTTTTATTCATCAGCTCCACTTCTGTAACTCAGAATGAATTATGAACTATCCCCCACCCCGACTCCTCATTATATTTTCACTAAAAAACAAATTTCAATAGCAAAGAAATAGTATTATCACGGATCATCGAGTATATTTAAGTTTTATAGACGTTTAATTTCTCATTTTCGTGGAACTGAAGGCTAACTTCGGGCATCATACTGAAAGAATTAATCACACTGAACTAGAACTGAGAAACTGCATGTGAACGGTCACGTGTGACCTGGAGCGTCTGCGGCCCCTTTGTCTACTAATCAGAGAGGTTACGCTGCTCAAAGCTGATTTACTGCGGTTGCGAGCTAGCATAGAGTCCAATACAAAGTCCATTCATTATTCCAATAAACATTACGCGAAGAGCCAACACAACGCTCCAAGAAGACTGGTGACCGCGAACTGAAGATGTGCTGAAAATTCTTCATGATTTCAAAGTGAGTATATAATCCTTGATCGATATGTGCTCACAATAAACCATTCGTGATCGATTGCCATCGAGCATAAATAACACTGTTTACTCCGTACATAAATACAATCTGAATATTAACTAATATTAACAAATAGTTAATATTATATTACTTGCTAATTATTATTTTTAGGGAATATGCAGAATGGCAAAATTATTAAAACATTAATTCAAATTTTATTGTAATTTGCAGAAGCATTAATGAATGATACATTTTCAATGAATCTTATTCATGAACGTCTTGACACAATACACCTACAACACTTCCACTAATTTAGTCGTACTTGTGCAAGAGCTCTGTTCTCTCATGCACGTCAGCGCAGCATGCTCCTTCAATGGAAAAACAAACTCGACACACCCCGACTCCCTACTACGACTGGAATATACTCACTTACTAAGAGATGACCCCATGCATCGTAAATGCGTAGTTCATTCTGACTCAGCACTTTTGTGAATCGAAGTCCAATTGCTTCCAAGAATAAAAGCTGTGCAAGACAACATCCGGAAAATATGTATTGTTTTTGACATGAACGAACCTCGTGCGTATTTGTGAAGCAACATTTACCATTTTCTAAATAAAACTTTTGTTTTTGAGAATATTCCCATAAGAATTCTAATATTTATACAAAAAAGTAATTGACAAATACGAACTTCATTCATTATTGCGCACAAACTAGTTACCGAGTTAAATAAAATGGCTTTTATTATATGAAAGTAATTTTGACTCTTTTACCTCGTATCCCACGAAAAAGAATTGATTCACTTCCAGAAAATGAAATGGCGTTTCCTAAGGTAATACTTTTGGGTTCAGTTGGCGCCTTGCTACTCATGCCCCAGTTAGAGACTAGTTGGCTATCGACTTCCACTATTAAAACAATCCTGAGTTTCAGCAACGCATAATTCCCAACGCAATTTAAATCCAAATAATTCGTTCTGAAGTATTGGGAGTGATTTGGTTCGCTGATCTCGCGGCGTTCGGGGGAAGATTCGTTCGGAGAGGGAAAGTTAAGGGATAAGATCCGTAATTTTCTACTTATCAATTGAACTTCTAAACTAATGTAATGAATTTCTAAAACGAACGAAACGGTCAGTGTATTCTCTCGTAATTTCGCGCTAAGTGCATTATATTATTATACGAATATAATAATATTCACTTATATAATTATACGAGACAGTCAAATAAATGCAATGTTCACAATAAGGGTTCGAGACGATCTTGAAACAATGAAAAGAATTTCAATGTCTTTGTGAGTCGGATGTAGAGTTTTGATGGATAAAGTGCACGCAGGTCACGATGTCACGAGATGGGTAAGCTAACGCAATCAGAAACATACGCAGTTATTCCCATTACAGGATAACGAGCTCGTATAAAAAAGAGCCTATTGGTTCGAGGGTTAACACTCTTAAAATAAAGTTAATGCACACTCCCAGAGAAATAGTTCTTTGCTGAGTACGCTCTCAATACCAATATTTTCCTGATTTTCATGATTACGAAGGAAAATAATTACAAAATGACTTTCTGAATAATTTAACAAACAAAAACCATCTGATCTACTTCAGAGCAATAGTGTATTTGCAAAACAATAAACAATGATTTTAAGGCCAGTTAAGTATTTAATCTATAAATCATTTTTTAAAAAAATGTATGAAGAGTCGTCTTAGTTTTTGGCTCGTCTTTTTTTTGACATCCTTCCAACTATTTCTTTGTACCTTCGGTGTTTCGTTCTTATTTTCCTTTTTAATGTTTTTTTCGTTTTTAAATTCATAGTTTTTCTTTTTCTTGGATTCCGTCTGCTTACCCTCTTAGATCTTTAAAACATAGAGCAAGGAAAATCATATCTCTGATTAAAAGTTTAATTTCATTGCCGCCATTCTGTTTCGTCTCATTCCCCTTATCTTTTAACTCTTTTCTCCCCATTCTACTTCTTCTTTCACTTTCTTCTGCTTCCTCCTCTTCATCATCATCATCATCTTCACCTTTTTCTTCTGAACTTCGAACTTCATGATCACCGCACGACAATACACAGCCAAGTCCTCCCATTCGTGTTGAATGCTTGTGTCAGTTGCTATTGCTTCTGAAGCGGAATAGTCACTCGGGCATCGGCCTCACGTGTCACGACACCCGAGCCGCGCACGAGCCACGTTTTCCTGGTTCATTTTCGTTTACACGACGCCAGCCAAAACCGTCATCCCCTTCCTACGACGAACGTCGTCCATGGGGACGGCAGAAACGCACAGTCAGCGCGGCTGTGCTTCAAGCAAAGCGCTCCGTGCGTCGTGGCCATGTCAGGCGGCGTTTGCTTTACGAGTCGGCAGTAAGCAACGAGTCTGTTGCTTGGATTTTACTGCGCGAGCTTAAATTCGCGGGTATAAACTTCGTGGCCTGCGAAGCGTAACTACCTACCACAAGCGCAAGTCTGCTAGTGAAAAGTAAATTCCTGCACGAGTTCTCCGCTGTGCGTAATTCTTAATGCTTCGTATGCGGTCAGGAGGCTTCAGAAAAAAGAAACCATACACGCCACAGGACCTGTGCAGTTCTACATCGTTGTACACCAATATTTCCTTTTTCGAAACTCAAATACCTATTTTTTTTTAAGTACACAGATGTTTTCAATTTTCAAAACTACTGGAAGATTCTCACAAATTACACTTCCGCAGTAGTTTCGGCATTGCACACGAACGATCGGAGCAAAAATAACCGTTAAACACTCGTCCGACCCCGATTTTAACCTTCTAACGTTACCGATGTAAGTAATACAGAATTTCTGAATTAACTTAGCAAAAAACGTTTCTAGAATAACTTAGGAATATAGAATAATACTTAAAATTTCTATCTATACAACCATATTCAGACAATTATTTGAAATTCTGAAAATGAATGGTAAAAAAATTATCCAAAACTGACTTCGATTTAGAATATTTCGAACTATTTCAAGTAAACTACTTTTTAAGGTATTCTGTAAACTCTGACTTAAATCTTTCGGGCGATTCCTATCATTTCAGCAGAATGAATTTTTCGAATTTCATTCTTTCTCTTCTCAAATTTCTCGGGAAGACAAATCACTTAATTTATTAACAATGACCTTTTGTAACATTTAGTTGTTAACAATTTCACGATACAATTCTCGAGCGCTTAACGAGGATCCACTAACGTGACTCATTTTCTTTAGATACTGCCTCGTTTGATTGCGTAACTTTTCAGTCATTCTGGTGAACTGCGATATGGTTGGTAATCTTCATCCCTTCTAAATTCAAAATATAATTAATTTTACAATTTAGAATACGTACAATAAATTTTGATTTGACGTTTGTGCACGATACAGTGAAAGCATTCCGTAGAGCACAAGACAACACCCATTTACTCAAGTTGTTTACAGATAAACGGCTCACAGGAATACCTTTTTTCAAGCTTGTTTGCCTCGGTCTGGGCTCTTGAGACATTCTGATGCGTTGTTTCACAGCCACTTATAGCTTTCTTACGTCTCGTCAACAACACACTCTCGGCTAGATTAATGTCCATGAGCGTATCACTTAATTCCACTTCACTTTGCGGGCAGGGCGAGAGCGAGGGCAAGGGCAAGGGAGAGGGCAAGGGGAGGGCAAGGGCAAGGGCAAAGGTTCAGTAAACACGCGAATCAGTAACGGCATTGCGTTTCGGCGCAGATTGCGCCTTGCCTCCCACCCATGGGGATGATGGCGCCAGCACCTAAACGAGTTGAGATTTTTTTTTTCAGACACCCGAAGGAAAGAGCGTTTATGAATGAGTAAAATAATTCCTCCCCTTCTAAATTCTCGAGTACAATGTCTCTCTTGTCTAAAGAAACTTCGTACAGTCATGAGTGTCTCGCCTTTTCACGACCCTCATTCCGGTTGCCTGGTGGCACCATGTGGGGCTATAGAGCACACACACTGGGCTCCTGCCATCTACAGCTAATTTATTGAACTAGGCGCACCCACTGCTTCCTGGAGTGTGTACCAAAAAAGCCCTTAAGCCCACATCGGAAAGTTTGTTTCATTATGCCGCCGTAAATCGTAGGACCGTCTTAGTTCATCCATCATTCGGGTAATGGAAAGGATTTTAAATGAAAGCTGGAGAAGAAGAATGAAAAGGCTCGAACACAGTATGAAAACGTCGGTGGTATTCGAACCTACGCTCTCAGGTATCAGCCACTACATTACCTAAGACGACAGAATGAGAATTAACTTTTGCATGGTGAGATCCGTGGGTTTTCTGCGGAACCAATCAGCGAAATTACATCCATTTGCCACATGGGCGTGATGTAAGCTACACAAAGTAGCCGAAAAATCAGAGCTTATAAAAGCATCCGAATGGTTGAGCTTATCGAACTTCTGCGCTCCATTGTGATTAATAATAGATCGTGTTTGAGAGCAGTGGGCGCTGTTTCATACGTTTGTTGAAGCTAAGTGATAAGTCATTTGTTGAATTAATAGCTTCCATTAATTTCAACTAGCGGTTGCCTTGTAGCGGCCTTTTATTAATAGCCACCGTTTAGATGCAGTATTGATCGTCTTAGTAATTTGAAATTAACAATAAAGTACGGATTAATTAAAGAGAAATAGAGTGAGAGAAAAAATGAATATTTAAGCAACGTGGATTATTTGCAGACATTTTAATAGAAGTATGCACGTGACGTAGGCTCCAGGATGCTTACACCTCTTTTAATCTCTACCTGCTGTATTTTCTGTGGTTACTTTTGTGTTATTATTATAAAAATAATAATAATAATAATAATAATAATAATAATAATAATAATAATAATAATAATAATTATTATTATTATTATTATATCTTATTATTAAAATTGTGACCTCAAAGAGTCTCGCCCCCTGGGTTTTGCTTGTTCTTTTACATTTGAACTTAATGTGTAATATGGCGTATTTCCTCCCCATTACCACATTGAATTGGCAGTCTTCTTGGTGTTAGATAGAATTTGCTACGCACAAGATTAGCATGTCCATGCGGATTGATGTAGAATGCAGTATCTAATCGTGATTTTTCTGCTTCATTGAGAGTGGAGCATCCATATGAGGAAAGACTACGCCCATTTACCCACCTCAACGAAATGATAATGAAGGCTTTCACAACCACATCCGTTACGATTTTGGCTGTTCTGCAGAGACGTGTCAAACATAAAACGATAATTCGAAACAACCGAAGTAACAACATTAAAGGAGGCACTCTTACACATTAAACATTCCAAAAGGGTTTGCGTATTTATAAGTACTTCTCCAAATATACAAGAGTGTATTTGTTATACGAAGAACGATCCAGATATTTCTTAAACCTGAACTATGTAAACGAAACTTCTCTCTTGTCTCAATGTCAATTACTCTTTTTTATCCTGAAAGGACAATGTACCTTGTCTGTATAGCAATATTCAATATACGCGATTTATAAACCTTTCTAGCTCTTTCAGATTCGAGATAGCATCGGAAAAAGACATACTTCCTTGGTCCCCAATGAACTGTTCATCATTATCATAATTGTCTACGCGTTGAGTAAGAGATGCGTGGCAAATTAGAATTTTGAAACAATAAGTAAGAGAAAAAAAATATTTACTAGTTCTTTACTACCTTAATAATTATGTTTATTCGAAATATCAGTAGGTATGTATCGTTAAACTTCCATTACATAATAAATAAAAATTATCTTACTTTTTATCGCCTATACACATTTTTGTCCCACCCTTCCCTCTTATTCATACCGTATCACACAGTTTATCTGTTACATCGAACCTACGCGATGGCTTATTTCCAGCAACTCATAGTACGGATGTCCTCTGTATTTTTAGACCCAGCAGAGTAGCACGCATTAAAAGACCCCCCTAGAGTAAGAACCTGCACAATAGCTTCCGCTCCGTGGTGTCGACGCGCTTTCGTGGACAATCAACGCTACGCGACGCCACGTTTCGCGGCGTTGGCGCGACGCCCATATCCGGTAGCGACGCCAGCACACTATGGTCCGGGTAGGGAAAACGGTGGACAAAACAGTCTTCCCTAGGGTTGCCAACAATGTTCAGGTAAAAGGGAGGACACTCGACAAGAAAAAACACATCAACGCATTTCCTTTTTATAAATATTTAATTTAGAGTAAATCAGCTCTATTTCTTTCTTCTCTCCATTTGCGATTCAAGTGAAAAGATTCGTTCACAAAATGCAGATGAAGATGGTCCGAACGTCTCTTTTTTCTTAGTCGCTAAACAGAGACACTATCATGCATGCGTGCGTCAGCGTTCAGAAAAAGGAATTCATGTTTTCTATTCTAAATTAAACAATAAAGGGTCAACGTAGCAGGTGTAAGTCATCTGATAAAATAAAGTGTACAAATGTTAAAAATTATTAAAAGGAGGACAAGAGGACAATTGACGTCAATGAAGGCTGTCGTCACAAATATGGAACGGTTGGCACTCCTAGTATTTCCTGAATTAACGACGATTCCTAATAGTCCTTACCGTGACGATTTTTAATATCCAAGATTTCTTCTATATAGCCAAAAAATATCACCAACGGGCGATATTTTTTACTATCGTATCTCCTGGGTTTTCCAGGTGGTGGCGCAGTCAACCATTTTTCCTGACATAACCTAAAATGCTATTTATTTTGTAGATAAACGTAAAATATATCTATAAATTATGCAACTATAAACTACTTATCTACGAATGCAATTTGTTCTATATTAACACAATTCATATTACAAAAAAGGGTTCAAAATATTTGCCAGAAAAAGTCGATAGAACCCAGGCAATGTCTCATTCTGGCAATATGAATCATGAAATACGGAAATGTTTCTTCCATTTGCTTGAATCATAAACTTGACAGTTTCGAAAAACCAGTTCCGTTGTTTTTCTTTCTTCCTCTCGAATAATTTTATTTATTATTAATTTATTGGCTATTTATTATTAATTTATTGACTTTTTAATTAATTTTGACTATTTTTTTCTAACACTTATTAAGAATAAATTTGATAAATAATTTTTAATTTTATTTTTATTTATTTATGTATCCGTCCGCCGTGCGGCTTCGGCACCCGCTGCGCGGGGACGCCCGAACGTGGCGGCGCAGGCGGCGGCGGCCGCGGGGCGTCCCGTTCTCAGACGCGGCGCTGCCAATAGAGGGTGTCCCGCCGGCCAGCCCCGCGCAGGGGCGGGGCCACCAGTTCAGCTTTTGGGGCAGCGAAACATATGTTCGGTGGGTGGGTGGGTGGGTGGGTGGGTGGGTGGGTAGGTGGCTCCTGGGGTAGCGGTTAATACGTTTGCTTTCCACTGCTAAATCCAGGTTCAAATCCATGAGGAATTTGTGGATAAAGCGGGTTCGTGGCAGTTTTTCTCGGGGTGTCCTCCTGCGTCTCTTTCTCAAATCGCTCCATCATTATTCATATCACATCTTCACACCTAAATCATCCATTCACAGGCACAAGGCATTTGTATCACTATAAAAATAAGTTAAATAATCATTCGGGGCTGCATAGGGGCTGCTCTCTGAATCTGAATCAGTGAAATTGTCGCTGATTCAATCAGTGACGCAAAGTCACTGATTTCTTCAGTCGAAACGTGCAGTTTCGCTGACAATCAGTGAATATGGAACCTTTTCATAATGCCCGCCAGCTTTCACTGATTGTCAGTGGCGCCGCCGACTGATCGTCCAAGTGCTCTGTCAACAGTCTGTTGTGAAGCAAAATCCACGAGTGGAATAGAAGTTTCCTGTGAAAACTGACCTGTGTCTGAAGATTGTTTTAATTGCGTTAGGTAAGTATTTTCGCTTTTCTGTGACTCGTCTTGTTGATAACTGTGAGACGTTTTATTTTATAGTGAACATTTAGCCAAACTAAGATATAGGTTATGAACACGTGGTAAATACCACGTACTTGTTTTGTTATTAACTTAAAACTTCTTATGTAACTTAAGAGTTTTAGTGTAACTGATTGGTGATACATGTGAAATATCTGACGTGCAATGTATAATTTCGTTTATGAAAGTTGTAAAAGTCCAAAATGCTCTCGATTACACCACAGCAGAGCCAGCAAACTATTAACTCTTTCTTTGGTTTTCCAATTTAGTTAATGACACCAGTCCAGGAATGGAGTTTTGAAGAAGTGTAAGAGAAAGTGCGGGAGCTTACTGGGGACTATAACACTGTGAATATTTTGAAAGGTATTTTAATTTGCCAAAGACTGCTGTAATACTGATTTATTTTGATCAGTGTTCCTTGCTTTCCTTAGTCACTAAACACATTATATTTTACCCATTTACATGGCGAGGCTAGTTTGGCAAAGTAGAGGGGGAGTGCAGATGGTACATCAAAGCCATTTGCCACTCCTGAGGTTCCCTATCCAGACCTCATAATTCTACCAGTTAGTATGATTTTGTATGTAATCTGAAAATAAAGTAACCATTTTTTCCTCACATAACTTCTTGACCTATCTATGTTTCTGTTTTAGGATGGCTCTAATTTGCATCTGGAGGATTGGAAAGGGAGAAAACCTTCAAGAAAATGTCCAGCAATATTGATATGGGTGAAAGGATAGAAAAATATTCTTGTTTTGTTCAGGTGATGGTTGGTTTTAACATCTGCCCTTTTTAATAATAAAATATTCCTTCACCCATGGCAGCATTTGACTTACTTTTTAAATTAATATTTACAACAAATTTGGCATACTCAACATTAGCAATTTTTTTCATTTTTAGCAGTATATAATGATTATATCCTTTGAGTATTTAATTTGAAATAAAACTCAGTTGGTTTCTGTAATAAACCTCCTCCGGGGAAATGAACAATGCTTCTGCAATTGTTCAATTATCAAACCTTCTACTATTGAGTTAAGTTTTGTTATATCATAGAAATTTGATTCTTTTGTTCTGTGTCTGGTATTGACTTCATAGATTGACTTAAAGATTGTCCCAATATCGAGTATGGCCCAATTCTCAATTCATCTAATTTTAATTCAATTTGTCTCCTGTGTAGGTCGAATATTTTTTGTTGTCATTATGAGGTTTTATTGTATTCTTGAGTGCTATTTTCCTCTCTCTCTCTAAATCTTCGTCTGTGCATTTTATTTTTAATTCATGTGGTAGGTTATTTATGGTTTTACCCTCTAGAAAGTATTTTGTTGAGACTTATGTCACTGTATGTTCTGTCTCATATTCTCCACAGCTTTTTCACAATAGTTGTCCATAGGAATAGCAGCCTTTTGTCAGTTTCATTCATAATACATCTTATTTTATTCACCAAAGTTGGTTTAATTTTCATTGAGACATTCCCTTATGGCAGTAAAAATCTTTTTTTAATTTGAATTGTTTTATTCTTTTGAATTTATTCCTGGATGTTGATCTGTTAGTACCATCTGGATATCATGGTTTTTGTTACTTCTCAGTTAGTTTTACAAAATCATCAGCGTTTTGATTTTTGATGTTAAAATATAAGCATATCTTGTGAAATGGTCGACCAGTAGGTGTGGGTATTTTTTGTTGACCGGATCCTCCGTAACCTCTGATGGTATCTATAGAAACTATCTTAAAGGGTACGTTGCTTGACCTAGGTGTGACATTAATCCAAATTTTGATTTTCTTCATGATTTATTCTTTAAGCCGATGTCACAAGTTTCACTAATCTTCTCTATGTTTATGTTTATATTTTGCGCTGTAAAGAATGGTGTTACTTTATTTATCATCCACGCTCTTCCCAGGTAAAATAAGTATTGTGTACATATTTTAGTAATATTTTACTAAATTCTTCTGATAATGAGAGTTTTCTCTTCTTTTCAATTTTATAATAAATTTCATTTTAGAATATTAGTTTTTCTTATTGTTTTGTAGTTCTGTGCATCTTCTTTGATCCTTTTTATGTCTTCTAATTTCACTGGTTTACAATTTTAATATGTCATCTGAATTTTCATCAGGCTCTAGAACTGGATGCCTGTTTAAACAGTCTGCCTCTTGGTTTAATTTTCCAGCATTATATTTAACTTTAAAATTGTATAGGGACAGATAGTATGTCAAATCACCCAGTTCTTAATGTGTTCTTGCTTTTATATTTAAATTTTTAAAAGTTTATAATTGGAGTGTACCAAAAATTCTCTTCCAAGTAGCCAATGTTACCAATATATCACAACCTCTTTTATTGTCAAGCACTCAAGGTAAATTGTTTGTTTTTTTTCCCTTGTGAGCTTCACTCAATTTTCGAAAAAATGCGCTGGTTATTACCCCCTTTTTTGTCGTTGTTTTAGAACAGCTCCGATTTCTTTTATGCGTGAGTTCTTTTTCCAATTGTTCCATTCTGATTCTACTGTACTTTTCAAAATCATACTTGAGTACCAATCTGTCAAGGGAAAATTTTAGAATTTCTCTTCCACAAACAGCGTTCACACTCATTTATCCATTGGCATGCGTTTGAGTTTATCCATTGAAATATATTGATAATAAAATCATTGGCAATTTTCTCAAATCTTTACTTCAGATATTTGTTGCTTATCTTCTAAAACTTTCTTTAAAAGTTTCTCAATTGTTTCATCTGAAGTACTCGGGTAGATTTTTCAACTTTTTCCTCTGTAGTCTCTTCTATGTAGTAGTTGTAAAATTGCAAATTTTCCTCTTTATCCAAATATATGTGTCTTCTTATTTACGAATCAGTGGTTTTTGTAAAAAATGACTTGCTCAAGGGCAGGAATATATTTTCAGAAAATGCCGAAGTCTATTACTATAACACTCGACGTAGAAATCATATTCATCAGGTGACAGTATCAACAGCTCATTACAAAAATTCACATACAATACATGTACATTATTTTACAACACTTTGCCAGATGACATTAAACGTTAATTCAATAGAAAGTTTAAATCCCAAGTGAAATCGTTTCTGCTGCATAACTGTTTCTATACAATTAGAGACTATACTGAGCATCACAAGAAAAGTAACATTAATTTTACCAATGATACATAATGCATTATTTACAATTTGGACTGTATAAATGAGTATAAACAACCTGTATCAACTATTGTACTACAGCTTCCGGGTCAATGACCCCCATCTCGATCAGGTTTTTTGTCCAGTTTCCCTGATCCATTGAGCAAATGCTGAGATGGCCCCTTGTTTTGCTTCTGGACATAAATGTAACTTCATTTCCTGTCGTCTTCTAGAATTCAGTGGGAAATACAATTATTCAAATTATCGTTTCCATGTTGTCGGGCAGGAATTAATAAGAGCGAAAATTTATTGCTTATTTATCCTTGAAAATAGATTTTATTACATGGGAGTTTTTTTTTTCTCCTTTCAAAATTCAAAATTTATTGCTTATTTATCCTTGAAAATAGATTTTATTACATGGAGTTTTGTTTTTTCTCCCTTTCAAAATTCAAAATTTATTGCTTATTTATTTTGAAAATAGATTTTACTACATGGGAGTTTTGTTTTTCTCCTTTCAAAATTTAAAATTTAAGTAGTATATGACTTAGTAAATTATGACTTAGTAAAATTCAAAATAGTAAAATTCAAAATTTAAGTAGTATATGACTTAGTGTAGGGATCACAGAATTTTGAAAATGTGCACACAATTCACTTTTCCCCATAGCACGTCATACGCAGTTTTTAACTGTTTTTTGACGTAAAATAAATAAATAAATATACTTTTGATAGATTTTCTGATAAAGAAATCCAGACTTTTCGAAATTGATGTCTTTTTTTTTTTTTTTTTATATTTCTTATCCTACAAATATTTGTGTTGTAATTAGCTCCTTGTGAAGGTTTGTGTTTTGGAGTTCATCTGGTAAGCCATTTAAAATTTTTACCTCAAGTGAATTAATATCTTAGAACTTGCGCTTCTTGATCATCATTCATCAATTGTATTCCTGTCTTTGAAATCAGTAGCCAGGTGCCTCCATTGCGGTGTCAGGTATCAGTCATTTGTTCGTACCATGGCAGATTCGAAATTTTAGGAAACAATACACAATAGTCTTTGTTTTCTTTATACACATATGTGTATATATACATGTACATGTATATATGTATATATGTACATAGAAACAAAGGCATGCAGTGCTGTTAGCATTTCAATTTTAAGCTTGGAATGCTGCTGATTTTAATTATGAAAATAATAATTAGCAGAGGAAGCTGATTAAGTTGCCCTAAAACTTGCCACATACTTGTAATAATACTAAATGTTTATTTGTATTTTTACTTTAAAAATTTTGACAGATTTAATGTCCTTTATTTATTTTATTGTAAAGTTCACATAAAATCCATTAAAATGTATTTATATATATTTAAATTATAAGAGTCCTTTCTTTCACTACTTTCTTCCATCTTTCTTTTCAGAATTTGTTGTATTGTCACTAAATTGTCAATAATATGTACATAAAATGAAGAGTGTTAACTGCAGGCCAATTTTCTCTGTAGTGAGTTTTGAAAAGTTCCTGAACATTGGTTTTCTTCTCTGTTGTATGTTTTCATTGGTTTAAATAAAGACTTGTATTCTCCTATCTCACTTAAAAAGGCAGTATCTCCCTTTAAAATTACCTTAATTCCAACATATCTCTTTACCAGTATTCCTTTCATTGAAAAGCCAATTTTTGAAGTAAATGATGTAACAAACTCTTCCTACCCCAAGGATAATGTGACTTAAGGAACTAAACCATAACATTGGACAATTTTTTCTACGTGATAATGTTGAAGGCAATAAATGAACAGATATATGGATTGCTAAATTGAAATAGAATACAGGTCTGTTATTACCTCAATTTTCAATTTTTTTTCTGAGTTAAGATATTGACTCAATATCTTTGCCATAATATGTATATTTCTATTGTATTTGTTTTGTAGTTAATATGTACAGTGCTGTTCAAGATCATTTTCCCCTAAAATCTTTCAATAAATTTGTAGCCTAATTAACTTTGACTTTCTTTACACTATATGTCGTACCCCGTATATACTGCAAACCCAAAATCCTACTATTGAGATATCAAGGAAAAATACTTCAAATACAGATATAAATTATTATTATATTTATTGTATTTATTAAATTTTATGTTTTGAAGCATTTGTTTAAAGCGATACAGTGATTCTCAGTAGTAGGATTTTGGGTTTGGATTACGTACTGGAGAAACGATGAGATATTTCACTGATTCAAATAAGTGAAGCCTTACTTTCACTGATTGCAACAGCTATTAATTCCACTGGTTCAATTAGTTGTCACAGATTTCACTGATTCAAATAGTGAAGTTTCACTGATTCAAATAGTGAAGGTTTCACTGATTCAAATAGTGAAGTTTCACTTTTTCACTGATTCATTCAGTTCAATTCACTGATTCCCGGTGGCAGATTTATAACTACCACAATCAGTGAATAGTCACTGTCAATCAGTGGTTTTTCACTGATTCAGGCTGAGAGAGTGCCTTAACGTCGCCTTCTTTCAGTAAACAAGAACATACAGTTGTTGAGAGTCCAGTTCCTGGAACTAATTAAAGCATCGACTGGGAAGAAATTGTAACGAACCATTTAATGCAACATTTGACACAGCAGGTTAGAGTATATGAGTGCAAGTCAACAACTAAATGTTTCTAGTCCCTGAGGTCTTAAGTTCGCGTCTCTATGATGGCATATACGTTTTTCACAATCAAAACCCTGTCATTACATTTGCAAAAATTATAAAAGGAAACCGTTTTATTACGATAAATATGATCAATTACCGATTTCCCCTTCAGCTTACATTTTGGGCAATTGATAGACATTTCGACGACAAGCTCTCCAAACCAGCTGAGAATCCTGCAAAATGGTTCAACTGCAACTTGAATTTATTAATTGAATCATTGAAGTGATTTTTTTTCCGTGTAGTATTTTTCTCATGCTTCATTCACATGTAAAATATTTCGTATGTAAATAACATAGTGTAATGGAAACGGGTGCCGAAAAATTTAGTTCCCCTCTTGTTGCGCATCACAGGAGTATGGTTTAATTTCAGCAACCCCTCCTTAACACAATTTCGGACTGAAATAATTCGTGTTATTGTTATAAAAAATCGTGTTATTTGACTATAATATATATATATATGTCCCTCATATTCGGAGAGTCCTTCCTAAACGTATAAAAGTACCCAAAATTCAAATTTGCGGAAAGCAATGGAATTCGCTGGTTTTAATAGTATAGTCGTTAAGTGAACGATGTCACGACGGACGACGGAGAATTCGCGAGACCGGCTGCTCTAATTGGCCGTTTCTTCGGTTTCCTCCGAGAAAAGTCTGGTGCAGAACATCAAATGACGAGCTGCTTCCATCTTACCCATCCCGTTCCTACCTCCATCCTTAGAGCCGGAAGAGGATATGCAAATTATCCACTTCTCCTGATCGAGAAGTCTCCGACAGAAGTGCGAACACCAAGTAAGAACACGGAGAGGCTTCAGGGTCGCAGAAAAAATGAGAATATTTCTATTGCAAAAGGGGTTTCAAAATTTTCGATCTCTATAAAATACACTGATCGGTAATAACTCCCTTAGCATCTCTCCTTTACCTAAGCGATTAATTTTAAAACCGTACTGTCTTGCGCTCAATATCAGTTCTGTCTCAACGTTGCTCTATTTTCGGAAATTAATTTGGCGAGGACATTCTAAAATAAATAATTATGAAGCAATGTAAGATGAAATTTCATTTCTTTCCATTAAACCTTTCTCTTTGTAATACCCTTTTGAAGATAATGGTTGTTACTTTCATAAAGCTTTCTAGAGGCACCATTTATGGATTAATGAATAAACGCTATGAATTGTGACAATTAAGTTCATGATCCTGTAAATGAATGTTCTAATTGAGCGACATAACCTAAGTGGAACTTGCCACATACAAATACTCTAGACGTTTGCTATTCATTATTGCAATAACATGACCGACATGAACTGCACGTGACAACACATGAGCCGGAAACCGGTCATTTTGATGCTTCCGGCGACCCTGGAGCCTTTTTCCTGCGCTCCCAACACCGCTCGAGAGGTCGTCTCTAAGCACGGTTGTTTTTCTCTGACACGCCCTGTTATTCTTCCCTGTATTTTTAACAATAGCTATCTCCATTGTCTTGTTTTATCTTATCCTCTGCTGACGCTTACGAGGTACACTCGAACTAACATATAATTACCACATCCTCCACTAATCTCTGTAAACAACAACATGATGAGAGGAATTAACTGATACGTACGCTGCAATGGTAAACTTCTTACGAAGATTAGTAAGATGAACCTTGCAGAGCATAATATACATACTTACTTTCCATTCACGAAATTAGAAAGGCGAGTTTTCCATTTCTTGATGGCTTTGCGCTTCCATCATTCTTTACAGTATTCAATTACATTTAGAGCCGAAAAGCAAATATTTAATTTTGGTTTCCTCTGTTTGTTCCAGAATTAAGAAGGTAACGAATAATAGAGGTTCTAGAATAACAACATTTTAAAATCCTAAAGGTGTAGACGAAATTACAAAATCCAGAAATTTTCTTACTAGTTAACATTGATTTTTTACATAAGGATATTATGAAAACCAAAACATTTAAATAGAAATACACAAACCATTAAGATATCGTAAATTCATACAAATTATAAAATTATTATCTCAAGAATTGCAAAAAAAAAGTATAAAATATTTGTTCACAGAAACAATTTCAAACAAGACTAGTTGCCTAACATTAGTGGAGGAAAATATTATACATTTTTCTCACAGAAAACAAATACACTGATTACGTGACATCGCAATGAGATTCTATTCCTCAATATCTAAATAACCAGAGAGCTGTTTGCTTCAATATCGCTCACGCAGAATAAATCTTGAGCTATCTCAGCAGTTATCTTTCCAATAAAGACTAACACCGATATGGGTATTGATTTAATTTCTTATGACATGGTACGAGTTGTACGGAAAGTACGAAAATAAACTAGTACAAACGAACAGCTGGCCGAGAACGCACATGAAATGAATGGTGAATGAACGGCATAACCTACAAATGAATGCGTGAAGAAAGGGAAGAAAGAAATGAAGAAAAGGAACGAAGGAGAAAACGAAATCCAATAGACAAGGTAAGCGGTTTAAGAGTTACTTAATCATTTTAATACTCATCATGGAAAAACACAAGCACCCATCTTACAGGTTCATGCGATAGTAGTAATTTTATGTTCTCCGTATGGTCCACGCTTCATGAAGCTTATGTGTACTAAATTTGCCGATCACAAACGCAACGTCCGTGAATTTTCCATTTTTCATCAAAGCATAAGTATAGACCATACGCTAAGAAATTCATGACATGAAAGAAAACCTGTCTATGCTGTGCCACTTGAAGCCTCTACGCTTACTATCAACTTGCAACAATTCATTTCCATTTCCATTTCAATTCATTCACAACAACTACTAACAACTTACAACAATTCATTTACATTTACTCACGGCCAAATGCGAATAATAGTTAAAAACTATCCTCTTAAAAACAAGGAAATGTTAATTTAAAACATATTAGTAATTTCGCGTGTCGTGACGACTTTCATTCCGAATTTATGGAGGTAATCCAACCAGGACTGGCGGAAGAGGTGGGCACGGTGGGTAGTTCTACCCACGCGAAAATATTACAAGTGGCTAATTTCCAAATTTAGCACATTTATAACCCCCATCAAACTGGTGGAAAAAAATTATTTTCGAAATCGACCAAAAACATTATTCAATATTTTAACTTCGCGCGCGATGCGCACTTGTGACCTCGCACGATATGTTTATGGCGAGCTGGCTGTATCCCTTCGTATCCTAAAAGAACGGTCTATTGTTGGAGGGTTCCGAGGTAAACGAGGGAATGACAAAACTGATGAATCTTTTAGCCAAGCACGACAGAGGAGCTCGCTGCAGCCTGCGAGTATATCGGACTTCACCTCGATAAATGATCATGAAAACCCGAAAATTTAAAAACGGATGTAGAAGTGATCCCTTCTGATGCTGGCAAGTAAAAAGTATACAGAAATAAATTACTAAAGTTTATATAAAGTATTAATTAAAAAATGTTTAATAAACTACAAATTTTATACCGTTATGTTTTTCTTTAAAAAAAACTTAATTCAGTAAAAAATTAAATGCACCCCCTCCCCATCCATGATACTACCCACCAGAAATGTATACATTTCGCCGGCTCTGAATCCAGCATGGATCTTGTGAAGAGCTTGCAAAACACCCTGAGATTCCCACGGCCTTCTGTATATCCGGCGGCAGCACTTCCAGAACAAGCAGCATCCGCTCATCTGGCCATCGCCACAGAGGGCGCGAACAAACACACACACACACACACACCATCGCCTTTACTACACGGTCGTCTAGCAAATTCGAAACGCATTTCTGAGAAACACATCTTCTGGGTGACCTATGGTGTAGTAGTAACCGTTCACCTAGCATCTCTGGATACCAGGGTTCAAATCATGCTCGATCCACGAGGAATTTGTGGTACTATACGAAATGGGTCTGCGGTCTTCCAGTTTTTCAGGGTTCCCTTGTTTGCCATGACACTTACTCCAGGGCTGCTCTATTATTCAAATTGTATCCATACGTGCCAAAATGTGCCTCACCAGAGGCATACCAGAAGTTTTTTTCTGGTGGGGGTTAAGCCTCCCAAGTTAGCGTCCAGCCAATTGGATGCTTTCGTATACATAAAGAATTTTTCGTGCATACTGAATATAAAATGTATTTTTATTGTTATATTATAGTTATATTTATAAAAGAAAACGAGTGATACATTAAATAACGTTCGATACTGCAGAAAATTAGAAGATATTTTTAATTATGTATCATTGACTTTTGGGAGGGCGGTGGGGGTGAAACTGATGAACCACTACTTGGGTGCCCCTCCGTGGACAACAGAATAAGAAGAAAATCTAAGAATATTTGCAAAGGAACAGTCCAATTATGGGACAGAACTCTAAGCCCCTTAAATCAGGTCATCTTCGTTCTTAAATGCAAAATGTTACGGAAAGATATTTTCGTTATGTAAACTGAAATAATAAAACCCATAGAAGCCTTATTTTAGAGACCAGTGAATGAATATATTTTGTAAATATCCCCCTTTTGAATTTACATCTCTCTCCTTTTTTTTAAACCCGACAGACATAAGGATTCCAGATTTTGAATGACACTTTTCTATTGACAAATGTAAGAAATACCGTGCTAACTAAATTGGCAGGTGCCACCCCTGGAAAGTGATTATGAATAACGATCAACAAAGTAGAGAGCGGGAAGCAAATAATTTTGGGGTACTACGTCAGAAAAAACGGCGCGACTTTCCTTTAATACAAGTTCGAAATGTTAAGTTAATCAATCAATCAAACATTGAAATCAGATACGATAAACAAGCTGAAGAGTCAAAACAAGGTGGAATATCATTGGAACACAAAAGGCAAGACGTGTTTCATAGGTTGCTAAGCGGAATCCACATCGTTTGTTACGGTTGCTGGGCGGAGTTCACCAGCGAACATGGATACATCCACTTGAAGATGCGCAGAATACGGAAGATATCTGTTGTAAACACACATAAATCACCGTCACAAGTATACCTTTGGTCTATGCTAGATAGATACTCGCAACTTAAGAACAAACCAAAGATGATAAAAAGCATGCAAATAGGTACCAACATAAAACTCTAAATTGATTAACGCAAAGGGAAAATGTTCGAAAGCACTTCTGTGGAAATATGAAAAAGTTTTTATTGATGATGATGATATAATAATAATAATATAATAATAATAATGATAATAATAATAATGATAATAATAATATGATAATAATAATGATGATAATAATAATGATAATAATAATAATGATAATAATAATGATGATAATAATAATGATGATAATAATAATGATAATAATAATAATAATAATAATGATAATAATGATAATAATGAATTGAATGGCAATGTAAAGCCATTGCGATTGGATAATAATACGAATGGTGCAATGAAAAGCAAGAGAAACGAGAAACCCTGGAATAAAACTCTCCCATCCTGTAGTCAATGAAACCGCTGTCACTCTCAACAAAACAATTGAAAGGTAGAAAAAACAAATTCGATTCACGATAACAAAAGATGGAACGCTATGAAGCATGTTAGACTCTGCGACACAGGTTATTCATTTGCCTCTATGCACAAACTATTCATCTTTTGAGTTCGCAGGCAGTAAGTGGAGATGGGAGGGACAGACATCATTGTGGAGAAGGGATAGGAATAATGGAGTGGACATGGGATAGGGAAACCTCATAGCTATAAGTATTAGGTATACTTATTAAGCATGTTTACAGATAGTAAAGAAATATTTCTCTTTATTTTTACGCTAAATACGCTATCCCTTTGTAATTTAACGCCAAAAAGACGAATACTCCTAAGTATTTTTATAGGAAACACACCAATACTACCTCCATGAATTTTTTTTAGACGTTTTCTAGACACGTACGACTTTATTTACCCAAAACGGAAAATATTAGCACGCATTTTTACGAAATTATCATATATAATGTATTAAATAACTATAAAATAAATTTTGTCCAACTTTTAACCCATTAGCAGAGACAGATTTCAAGGCCCGCGCGACGCGCCGCCACCACGCTCGCTTTAACTTGTTGGTGTAGGACACCGATAATAATAGAACAATAACAATATACTAATATTAATAATAATATAACAATAAAATAAATTTCGTCCGACTTTGAACCCGCCATTAGCAGAAACAGATTTCAAGGCCCGTGCGACGCGCCGCCATTAACTTGTTGGGTAGGACGCCGATAAAATAAATAATAAAACAAATAATAATAATAATAATAATAATAATAAACAATAAAATAAATTTTGTCCGACTTTTACCCCGCCATTGGCAGAAACCCCAACACGCAGCGACGGCGTGCAGGCAGGGGCCTCGGCGGGGCGCGGGACGACCTAGCAACACGCGCTTCCGGGGCGCGGGGGCTCGCCTGGCGGCGGGCCAACCGAGGGGCTCGCCGGCTCAGGGACGGCGCGATTTCAAGGCCCGCAAGGCGGCTCGCCGTGAACTTGTTGGCGTAGGACGCCGATGCCGCCTACTCCGACGCCGTCGAAAAGTCGCCGAGCCGGTGATCGCGCCACCACGGATGACGTCAGGGGTGGTTCAGGTAAACAACCCACGCCCACAAAATTATGTCGTTTTTTCTCAGTAGGTATGTGACAGAACCTTCCTCGCAATATACTGAGTGGACTTCGAATGAATTCCACACTGGTGTTAAAGTACCTACTTCGGATAGTATTTTTATTGCATCTGTATTTCACTTTTAATCGTAAATGATGTTAAAAAAATTAATTTTAATCGGAACAAGGAAGCAGTGAAAACTCCAGCAAACATTGAGCAGAATTTCAAAGACTCGAAATGTCCACTCGCACTTCTCTATTGGTAACGCGAGATCTCTCCTGAAAGACAATTAAGAAATTGTAATAATACTCAAATACTTCTTACATTTTCTCGGAATGCAAACCACAAGTTTCACTCACTTTTGCTATTGTCCTCCTAATGACTTTTATGGCACATAGAACGAGAAGGCTCGATTTCCATGCCTTCTCCCGATTCAAGAATCTTCGCGAACGCAGGCATGCGCAATGGAGGCTTCTGGAACATCATATGCGACACTGCGGATGCGTACGTTTGTTTCAACTCCAGAATCATTCGTCAAAAGGAAACTTGTAAATCGGGTCGAAGAGTAAATTCCTGTAGACTCACGGTGGCCATCTTAAAAAATTGTAAATGCAAGGCGTAATATCCTAATTATATTTCTCATCGTATCTTTACCCACAAATCTGTTTTCTGATTCTATTTCCTTCCACCGATTTTTGAGATTGGCGGCAGACCAGACTTGCCACGTCATTGGTGCAGTATAAGCAGAGACTCAGCAGTTAACTCGTTAAGTGACTGCGGAGACATACTACACCAAGCGAGACTAGCAGTGCAAATAAAACTAATTATAGCCTCATGCGCTTAGAAATTTAAAAACCGTGTGCTCAGAAACTAAAAACTAATCATGTTAAATAAAATATTATGTAAAGGAACACAATACAAACATCCAAATTAATGGTTTGTCTGAAAATAAAAATGGAAAGGAGAGGAGAGTTCAAGGTGACAATGATGTGTACAATTAAGTTAGCAGATTGTGAAATTTCTAAACATCAGAGTTGAACTTCCCGGTAAATAAGTTTCACTTAATAATGCTCGTAATGAATGACGATGAATAATTAAAATTAGATTATGTAATCTCGCCGGTTCGATCTCCGGCTGGCACCGAAAATTTGCGTGATGCATTGAGTATCGCCCAGTTCGTGGCCGCTGCCGGAATTGAATTCGTAGACTGACTGCTCTGATCAGTAGCTTCCGTGGTTTCTCTTATCGTTTCCAGGCGAATGCCAGAGCAGCACCCTAGAATACGGTCTACGAATAGAGCCTATCCTTCCTCTTCCCCATCCTAAGAGCTGAGCAATTGGCCGATCTTCCACTCTTAAAAGGCACATCTCCTATGGATCTAGAAAAAATATCTTCTAGTGTCGGAGATGAGGAAAGGTACAAGTGCTGTCCGGTCATAAAAAGAAGATTATATGAGCTACACGCAGAATAATCCCTTTAAATTGCAAAATTTCTAGTAAATAGCTAGAAAAATCCATAACTCTGAAATGGAATTCTACACAATGCTTGGTGAGTATTCAAAATTTTAAGGAGGATAGTAGAAATAATATGCATCTTTCGGTACGTTAACAAATAGCTCAAATAACTTCATAATGGCTAATTAAGTAAATCATATTATATTTCAAATCCAGAGCGGATGTTTGCGCTCGCAATCCTTAATTATCATACTTACTCATCGGAAACTTTCGCTGATGATACAAAATCAATCTCGCCCCAGAATGAGAGTTGAAAAAACAAATTCAGCTGTACGAGACCACCAATGAGCGGTACATACAAAGCAACGTTATCAGCGCGTGTGTAACAACATTACGCAGAAGATAGCGATATCACAGAGGTCAGAGCAACTTTTACATTGCTTATTGCCCCACGAACATCAAAATCATCCCTCCACTAAATTGGGAAATGTGCACAGTCATGCGATCCCTTCGTTTTCATTAGCACCTTGGGTACACCATAAACTGACGTAGGTCAGTAAAATTAGTTGCGAAGTGTCCAGTTCATTCTTACACAACGTAACGTTATTAACGTTTGATTATTTAACGCCTGCTTACTGCACCCCACCCTAGTGGCGTTCTGCAACTGAAGCGTGATGCAGCAAAACATTCACACATCTCATCTTTCCATCTGAGCCAATGGGAGCGGAGGTGACTCAGCGTATGCTTCACGGTACCTACGACGCAGCCATAAAAACGCCCTGTTATTAAACGCCTTGAGTCAGTCTTGTTGTTTTGTGTTTGAAAACACCACAATCCTGTTTCAGATTTGTTGACAGTTGGGAAAATGCTGTTGATGATTTCACGATTTAATTGAAAAAATGAGTTATAGCATCATCTTGTTTATCAGAATGTCTCATCGCCGCATTTATTACTACAAATATCTCTGAAGCAAGTCACAATTACGATTCTCTAATTTTCAAGCAAGTGCACAGACGCTTGGGAAAATCGGGCCTTAATAACTATATATCCTTTATAAATCGACATTTTTCATTCTTTCTGAACCTACTTACATATAAGGTGTCAGATATCGAATCTCGACTTGAAATATTCAATAATTCAGAATTTCCTATCTCTTCCCCAGATGTGAGATTCCACCCTTTTGTATTTTCTATTTTATTTCCTAGAGACAATACTGACATAACTACCCTTGTAGTGACAACAAACTTTACCTTGATCATATCTTTATAGTATGCCGCAGTTACAACCACCAGAGACAGTTATTTGGATTAAAAACGATGCAATTCTACATTTATCAAAAGATCTAGATGAAATAATCAATTTTTGTGAGGATATCCATATATTTACTGCCATTGTTTTAAAAAATTGTATCCCTCTCAAATATTGATTTAATATTGGTTAAAGTACGTTGTAAAGTTCATTTGAAATATCGTTTTCGTTAAATTTCATAATTTCGGTAATCAAACTATAATGAAGCACAATACCTGTAATAGTCGCTAACAACCAAGTTGTTAATGCAACTATAAATAAATTTAATAAAAAAACCTTGCCTTTAAAATAGAATTTATCCTCAAGTGTTACGTAATTCGTAACATTACGTGAGCTTCTAAGTCTATTTGCCCATCATTTTAACAGTCACGATCAAAGAAAATGAAGGAAATGATACAAAAGACCGGAGATTTAGCCAATTTATTAGAGTCCCGTAACCTTTTGAAAACATTGTCACTTATCACATGTGCACATTTCAGTTGCTATCATCTCGCGCTTTCACCAATGTATAAAGAGGGAAAATATCGTAGCCACATATTTAATAAAAAATCTAATGCCGATCCTTATAAGACGTCTTGCCACGAAACGTCTATCGACTGTTCCAGGAAATGGGCATTGTGCCACTGCTCTCATGCGAAAGTCAAAGCATTGTCATGGCAGACTGCTTCCGGTACACTTTCCCCTGCGCTGTGCAACAGGCATGTAATGAGGATGAACCGCAGGACACCTGCCATTCGAAAAAAAAAAAGAAAAAAAAACTCTTCCGTAATAGACAAGACAAGTTTCCAATATCAGTAGAAGACCCGGATATGAACATTCGTACCAAAAATCAAATTACCATAGGCGTGCTCAGCCTAAAAAAGAGGAACCAACTGCATTTTCGGGCCCTTTGGGTCCCCTTTTCCATTCAACTTTTTTAAATTTAAATATGTCGTATTTTATTAGTAAATGAACAAAACATACTGCAAGGAAAAACGAAATTATAATTTTAATGATACAATTAGTAAATACAATTGATTATATGTTCAGCCACATAATGAGTTGCCGTATGATTTGGATAGCTTTTCCCCAAACGCCAAGTATCAATTCCCCGAAGCGTCCGCTTAAAACACGGGGAAATCAGGAATTATTCACATTTATAGAAATAAAATGTTTCATAAAGGGGCCTCATTCAAAATTTCAGTGGACAATGGCCCCCTGAAAATTACGTACACTCAATACATATATCATTAGTTTAATTTTCCTTATTGTGTAGCGTCATCAAAGTAGTAATGTTAAGCTTCGAAGTATACGTAGCGACTTTTCATTTTTCTAATACTGATACAAAGTGGCAAAATTGAACAAAGAATTATCCTCCGACATGATTTTGTAGATTTAAATAATTAGTTCACAGACTGTTAATTTGGCTTAAAAATATTAAAACTGCTTTTTGAATATGGGTTTCAATGTGGTCTTTCGTTCCAAATATAGACTTGAGTAGCAATTTCAAGTGCAGAATTTCTCGAAACGAATAAAAGTGCAGTGTGACAAGTAGTGCTGCATAAAACCACAATGGGACACCTGAAATTGAAGACTTCGAATAGAATCTGCCCCTATGGTCAAATACGAAGCGCGAGTCCATGATATAGCACTATTACAACCGCAATAAATGACTATACGAGCTGTTATATAAATGCACTCTGGTAACAAGCACACGCACGCATCGATACGGATTCATTGCAGGGATTGTTCTGGGTCAAAGGAAAGGTATTGAGCGCATCGAGCCATGAGCTGCCACCACGTGCTGTCACCAAAACAGCTGCCTTATCGCGCGCGCACGCATGTGGAGATGTAATGAAAGTAGTATATCGTAATCGACATGTTATCACACTTGCGATTGTTATAAACCTGCCAAAATATCTACAACACATGAGCTAACTTTTGCCACCGATAAAAATATAAAATGTCTGCTTTTTTTAACACACAAATCCACAGGTAAAGGGGAATACCAAATATCTTTGATCCCGGTGAATAAGCTAATAAGTCAAAAACTTAATATTACAGGGGAGGAAAGAAAACAACTAAACTAATGCTATACATGAGGGATTAACGATATTCAAACACAACATACACAAAAAGTTTTGTTTGAATATCACCTTCGTTTGAATATTATTAATCCCTGGTTTAATTCATTTAAACTTTTTTTCTCCTGTAAAATTAAGTGTTTATGACATATCAGCTTATTCGCGGGGTTCAAAGATATATTAATGAAGCAAAATTCGTATTAAAAACTCCTTGTGTGAAGGCCGACTATTCACGATAATATTTGCCACGAATTACTATTGTTTCGATGCACAATCATTCCTACCTTTCCTTTCTTCTCCAGACACGTCACCCTTTGGTTCGTCTCCCGCCAAGTTATGGTTCCGGTTTTTCCGGTTCTTTTCCGTGGAATTACTTTCCGGTTCTTCTCCGCCCATGGTACTTTCCCGGTCTTCTCCCTCCATGTCGCCGCAGTCTTCCGGCGATCTCCCATGCAGCCCCAGGCACTTCCCGAATCGTCGCACAGTCGTCTATCAGCGCCCGCGAACCGGGCGACTGTACTAAGCGTCGTGCCGCGTTCCTCAATACGCGATGGGCCGAGGCGGCGGTGGCGGTGGCGGCGGCGGGGGGTGGAGGCGGCGGGGGGGACGACCGGCGCGGGGGTGGGGGGGAGGAGGGGTCAGCAAAGCGGAGCAGGTGGGATGGCGCAAGGCGCGCGATACGATTGACACGGCGTGGGAGGGGTTGGGTGAGTTGAATATGGCAGGAGATAAAAGTTACGTACGGTCATTTATATTACTACTGGCTTTTTCTTTATTTTCTACAAGTGGCTTTGAGAATTCGTGATCTATCAATAGACGAACCCATTAAATTGACAGAAAAAAGAAACCACTGCCCTGCAAAAACAAGGCATTCAATACTTCCAAAAGAAATTAGTCGATAATCATGAAAATATCCAACCTGAGACGATAGTGGAATATATTGAAAACATAAGAAGATAAAATCTGCGGAAAAATAAAACCTCAAATACGCAAATTACTTGACACCTCGATTATTTTTCGTTCACCTTTCGTCTGTCTCCTACATTGTAATACAAATTGTTTTAACTTCGTATCATTAAAACATTCTATACCTCGAAATATTTCTGGAACCCTATAAGATTGAGATTAGATTGTTTGTGAAATATGTATTTCATAGATACATTGTGTACGTTTATATAGGTTTCGTACTTCTTAATTCATTTTCAGATGGACGGAAAGTACCGAGACCGGCTCTATCCTTACTGCACCATCTAGTACCCTTTTGGCCAAAATGTGTTGCATCGCAGTCACAAATATACAGTAACCATAATCTGTAAATCGGTTTCTCGCTAAAGCAATGTAAAGCCTCGTGTACACTTGCAACATGTGCACAATATCTATTTACATTAGTTTACATATCAGATTGTTGGATGTTTGTAGTAATGTGAGCACCGTAGCCCAAGCACCGTTAACCTAAAAGAGATAATTACTTCGGGGACGAGCAAATTCAGGTAATCTGTCTCACAGCAAACGCTATTTCTCTAATAGCCTAGTTATTTAAGGATTTACACCAGCACACACCTCCACTGGTTTGGCTTTGAGGGAGGGAGGTCTCCTAGACGATGGTCCCATTCCTTCCACTCCCCCGCCGACGCAACCCCAGCCGAGGTCCGTGGGGCGGGGACGCCACGAGCGCCCCCACGCGTCGTAGGGGCTTCGTCGTGAGCTCCACATGCCGCGCCGGCCAACGCTCGCGCTGCCCCAACAGGAGTCGTCACATTTTTGTTTTCAAAAAACATCTAATTTTACTTTCTCGCTACTGCTTATTTTTCTTTAAATCCTCTCTTCGTGTGTATCTAAGGATGGTAAAAAATATGGTGCTAGTCCCATATGTCGGCGAAATCTCCGTATATTCGAAAATTGCAACAGTGAACATTCAAAAACTTAATCTATTATAAAAGGTCACAATTTTTTTTAAGAAGTAGTTTTCGAGTAATTTGTGCTTGAAATTAATTGAATTAAAAACAACGCTCCAAATTTTTCAACGATTTTTTTTCCTACTGATAGAAGAAGGGACGCTTAAAAGAAGGGCGCGGGACTTGTTTCGTTGAACTCTCTGAATTTTTGAACATTGCAAGTTGAGAAATAAAGCGAGAAAGTAGTACGTGCTGTAGGAGCACCACTTCGCGTTTTCCTCGCCAAGTGACTTTCTGCTCTGGCGGGATCGCTCTGGAGCGCAGTGGTTCGTGGAGTACTGTTCGGATCCCTCTCGTTCGCATTCCGGTCAATTATGCGAAAGCTTTGGAATCGCGAGCGCAACGTGCGCTCGCGCTCCCACTTCCTCTATTTCACATTCCACCAGTGATCATTTCCACTACATTCACACTTTATTATTAGAATTCCGCAACCAGGATGTTTCGGGGGCGGGGAGGTGTAGTGTTCAGCTTACTTTATGTTTTCTTATAAGAATTTTTCCATTTATAATGAATTTACAATACTTTCTTTAATTGTTTTAAATCGTTTTCATTCGAAATTAGAATGACTTTCGTAAAATTTTTAATTGTGAAGGTGACGTGTTGGGGAGCTGAAAACCTATTAGTTCCCCCCCTAAGTGCATTATCCTAACTATTATTATCATAAATCATAATGATGCTGTGTAAGTGCATCAGTCACGAAATCGGCACCATCGTCAAATTCTCAAAACAATTATCTTCATAATGCGACTTCTTGTTACAATGACAAAGTCAGATTAAGAGAAAATTCATTCGTACCAGGATTAGCCTATCTTGTGAAATACTACATACCACTAACAACATATAATCTAAATATATGTTTATGGGTGTTGAATAAAGATAATCGGTTTGTGCTCTCCTCGAAGTTTGAAAATTTGTATTTTCAACAAAATGCGTAACACAACTAACGTAGCTGTTATAATGAAATATATTTTTTACAATGCTCCTAAAATAGTTTCAAGCTGTGAATTCGAGTCTAGAGTAAAACAAACAAATTTGGTTAAATAGAATCATCTGGGAATGTTCATATCTCTTCTAAAGATGACCGTGATCTCGCAGATCGTTTGGCAAAGTAGTTAAGTGATGCAGGGAACTTGTTTGCATAATTTGTGTAATAAAGATTTTTTTCTTTTCCTGAGGCTACTCTTTATAAGGTAGGTGAAAATTGCAGGGAATAGAAATCAAGGTTTCGGCAGCCCATTAAAGAGGCTGACTCTTAAACTGGTTTTCATTCTTGTTCTAACGGATACAAGGCATCTACGCGTGCATTGTTAATGCCAGAGTACACATCATCTGTACACGTGCCACTTTCCATGCTAAAAACAACGGTGACGATAGTTAAGCCTCTATCTTCAGATAGGGTAGTTGAAAAAATACGAAAACGCGTTAAAAAACTCTCAATTACTCAAAATACTTGATATCTTGAATTTTCTTCGTTTACCTTTCTTCTGCCTTATAGATTTGTAATCCAGATACTTTCATCTCGAATCATTCAAATATTCGATAAATCGATATATTTTATGAACCCATCATGGGTGTAACTAGTTCTTCGTGGAGGAATAACACAATATTGTCGATTGTATGGAATTTGTTTTGTAAATTTTCTCTTTATTTCTCGGCTTTATAAACTAATGCACAATTTCTTCACATTCTTTCGGATGTGATGTCCCCGCGTCTTCATTGGCTACAGGAAAAGAGAGGTGAGGAAAGGAAGAGCGGTGAGCGAGCATTAATACCCTGCACCAGGTGGCTCTGTAAAAGGACTTCACAGTATAAGAACACGAATGCCTACTCAAAATTCAACCTTACTCTCACTAACATTAATTGTATTTCGTCTGAATACATTACAGGTTTATTGTGGGTCTGAATAGGCATGGCAGGTACAGTTGACTCTGGTTATAGTGAACTCTGATATAGTGAACCCTCGGTTATAGTGAACTGGTCCCGTTTCACTTGCATTACAAATAAGCATAAGAAGATTCGGTTGTAGTGAACCTGAACCTCGGCTTTAGTGAACGTAGGAAATAAGTCCTGGAAATAAACTGAATCTCGTATGTTATTAGGCGATTAAAAGGGCCTTGTTCCACCTGCAAGAGGCATTGAAAGGTGTCAAGACTGCATTACGATACCAAGAGACACAAGACATTACAGAATCAAGTACGAAGAGAGCACGACCTCTGGAGAAGGATCTAGAGAAATTACTAATGAAAAATGTACGAAGCATACAATTGAAAATAAGTTATTTTTTAAGTACAAATAATGATATTGAATTTTCAGTTCGTGTTGTTAATGAATTTAGCCGTATCTCTATAATAATAAAATCAATCATTTTGGAGAATTTCCATTTAATTTTGACATCATCGGATATAGTGAACCTCTGCCGTAGTGAACCAAACATGTTAGTCCTCAGAAGTTCACTATAACCGGAGTCGACTGTATATCCAAAGTGTTTCCAGCCAAGTTCTGAATATTGGTTTAGCGGTTGGCTTCTACATAATTGAAATGATACGAGGCGTTGTCATTACCAACAACAAGTATTGTTGGCAATGACAACGCCTTGTATCATTTCAAGTTTTGAATACCATTTGCCTCCATGGCGAACGGTGCTCAAAACGAGCAGCGCCCGAACGCTAATGGGGAGCAGCCTTGGCCCAGTCTCGTGGGTGTCGCGGGGACGGCGGCTGCACTAGTGGCACGTGTAAGACCAGCGAGCGCCCGCCACCCACTGTCAGCAGCTGACAAAAGCGCGAGAGCGCACACACGACCTCAAAAAGGCTCCATGAGCAACGACTCTTAAACTGATAAAGAAAGCTTATACTTGGGTTTTCGTAACGTGGCCGTTAGGTCGTTTTTACACCTTCCGCCTTATAAAATTAATATTTTTAATTAATTCGCGAACATCCTTCTGAACGGGCTCATAGTCTTAAACATGTGCTTATCACTGATATAAAGATTTATTTTATAAGGCATGAGGTGTAAAAATGTCCTAATGTTATCGGCCACGTTACGAAAACCTAAGTATAGCTACGTAGCCAAAATATAACAAGATGGTTGATCATACGAGAACGACTTGTTAAAATCTATTTCCAAAACAATCTGATGTTAATTCCGCCCTCCTTCACCATTTGCGAATCAAAGTACACGGAGATCTCGAGATGGCCAAGATGTACACGGAAATGAACAGATGGCATATCCATATTTGCTGCTTTTATATGTAGCTGGTCTGACGATACACAATGAAATGAACGGTTTGCCTCTAAATAGTCCTATACAACATCGAGTTCATGCTGTGAAGTAAGAAGGTAAATCGTTCAATTCGAAATTCCTTGTCATAGAATAAGGTACAAATGACCCCATTGAACAGCATCATCATTTGTCAGTAGCGTTACCAGTACCACGCTATTCACACAAAATGGAATACTTGTTATGGCAAGTAGGATTAGCAATATTGGCTTATTTTTATCAAAAATGTAACATAGGAATATCTGGAGCCGAGCCATTCAAAAAATCTCTAAATTATCCATAAAAAAATCAAAGAATTCCCGAGAATATTTCGAAGATTCGAAACTTCTTATGCCCTGTAATATTTCCCTAGAGACAAGCAGTTTACGGTTCATAACGAATGGGTTGCTTCGTAACAGCCGGTTGCAGACGCGTTCCCTTTCTTCCCAAGGCCTCTGAGATGCAGCCTTTCGTAATGACAGAGCTGCAAGCACACTACTCTCCCTGGATCATGTTGGGAAGGTCAGGGCTTGTAACTACACGCCACTCCTTTCGCGTGCCCTCTCTCTCTCCCCCTCGCTTTCAGTTTGCTTCTCCCCTCGCTTGTAGTCTTCTCTTTCATTTGCGTTCTCACTCGTTTTAGTGGAAAACTTTCCACCGCAACGTTTGCAAGTCAGTCTGCAAGCAAGTCTAGATGACCGCCAAGGGGTAAAAAAAGTGGTTAAGACTAGATAGTTTAACAGAGCATAACATCGATTGAGAGAAAATATAATATGATTTTTAATCACACTCGGACTGACATCTTTGTGGATCAATCGACTTAGACACTTTGTAGAACCACTATAAACAATTAGTTCGACAAATGTTTATGGTTTATCCCAGTTATTTTACATTAAGCTTCCTGATAAACTTAAAATGAAATGCCGACCTTGAAGAGAAATGGTATTTGCGAGTTGATACAGAATTTCAAGTGACCTCAATTTTAAATGAAGTCTTCAATCAATGTTTTGATATATACTTCCCCTTATCAGACTCTTCATAATTTGTCAACAAATGTTAAGGGATTATCACATGTAACTCCGTCAAATTTGTTTAAGAAAATTATTGGTAGGTCTCCTCAAATGAAGTGTTTGCAATCAAACAACAATACAGAATATGTAAATGGCTATTGAGCTTAATTTTGAAGTATGAAACGTCAATAACAATAACAACCACTATGAGAAACAGCAATGAACACCACAGACTTGCGTAGGCGAGTATGCAAACTAGGACATGTTTGCGCGTGGAACCATCTCGTAAGTTTGCAGTAACGTATTCGCGACTTCCACCGGGGACAAAAACAACCCGTTTAGGCCCAACGCGAGAAGCAAAAATATCGCAGCGGCTGACGTCGGTCAGTGTTTACCGCGAGAGCGAGCGAAGGAGCGAGCAAGCGAGACGCAGTCGCCGTCCACAACGTCTCCGGTTCGCAAGTACTGGCCGCCGCCTGGCAACAGGTTCCGTCCCAGCGACGCCATGGCGACAGGGGACGCCCATCCCATCCGGCCTTCCGCAGCCTTCTGGAAGCGACTGCGAAAACAACCGCGACCGGTGCGTGGTACTTCCACGCCGATCACGTGATCCACCTGTGGCGATCGGGGCGAGACGCCAATACGTGTTGCTAGGACGATCTTTTCATGGTTTCCTCTTTCGAACGCGATCGTGATCAAAATCGCGGAGCAGGGAGCCTGAGAGCGGCTTTCAGGTTGGAAGATGATCACTGATTGCCGAAGATCCAAAAATTGTTAACTAGTCGTGCTTGATGCATATTACACTATTTTACCTGAATTAAATCCTTGGACAATTGCGACGTTTGCGTGTAATAGTAGGTCTTCCAGATACTTGAACAATATCGAGAAATAATGCCTTTACTAAGAGAAGTGCCGCTCTGTGTATATTCCAATTGATTAAAAGAACATGCATAAACTGGCTGTTGGATTTGAACATTTTTGCTCAAGTTTTGATTCTGTATTAAAGGATGCAATTGCCTTATGGCTACTAAACGAACTGCATATTTTAATTTTTTGTATTACCAACAAAATAGTACCCCCGGCTCTACTCCTACCACTACTAGCCAGCTTAACAAATGTGCGCATAGTGAAGCTACATGTATGTCCCAAAGAAAAGAGCCATTTCAGCGTTTGCTCAATGGATCTGGAAAACTGGACAAAAGCCTGACGGAGCTGGAGATCGGCTGTGGTAATTTGTTCATATGTTATGGTTTGGGGTCGTTCGCACAAAACTGAAGTTTCACATTGCATTTCCCTGCGAAAAGTAAATTTGCAGATACTTTTTTTTTTTACACTATAACACTATAATTCGTCTTTAGATTCCTGATTCACTCACGGACGCCCATCCTAATGTTCTGATTTTTTCCTTCTGAGAGGAGCTGTGTAAACAGCTGTGACCTTTGCGATCAGAACATGGACCCTTCGCGCCGATCACTGGATCCATCTGCTTCGCTCAATTTACGTGACCAGCTCCAGTTCCTAGGACACATCCTCTCTTATCACTCTTCGCCGGTCGATAAAAGGGCGGATTTTGGCGAGTGGACGATTCACCCACTCAAGAGAGAATTCGGTAACGAATGAGTCTGGCGGTTTCCGAAAATCGTTCGGAAAATCCACTTGACAAGTAAGGCATGTAGACATGACACGTACATGACGTAAAATAATATCTGTAGACAATTGCCAACCCGAACACATGGTCGATCCGCCACGGAAATATCCGAATACAGGAAAGTAGGATAGAGACCGTTGTTTTGATGGTGGCGAAACTGAGAATGAAAATTCATACGGGGAGAAGTTCGTAAAATTTTCTCTGAACTTGTCAAGTGCGTGATTAAGTTCATGTCCAGGAGTTAGCCAATTGATCTTGATTGATATTCAAGAGCCCAGGATCACATATACTCACACACGCAAATTAAGGAATTGTGAGTTATAGTCGTCTCATTTGGTATCGTAAAGTTTATAAAATTATATTAGATTGAATGAGAGATAATATAGAATAAAATATTTACCAGGCTACTTAGGAGGATAAGTATTTCCGGTGATAGCATTTTCCCAATACAATTATATAAAAATCCACAAAAACTAATATAAAAAATAAAAATAACAATAATAATATCAACAAAATTGTGAACATATAAAAAGAAGCAATTACAAATTATTTGATCTACTTTGAAACTTTTTTGACATTCGAGGGAAAGTGTTCCAGGAATTTGGTCTAATTTTGATATTGCTCTATTTGCATCTCTCTGTTCTGTTTTCTTTGCCATTTACTTTGTTCTGTTTTCTTTGCCGAATTTTCAATCCATTTATTTTGTTGATTTGAAGTCTTTTAGAATAAAAACAAGAAAACAAAGCGTTCACGTAAAAGAAAACTGCTTATTAAACTGAAATTTACTAATAGAAACTAGTTCAAAGTTGTCAAGCCCATTATTTCTAAAATATGTCAATGCCACCACTGATATTCTGTTATGACGCAAACATGAGTATGAAGATAGAAATCCAGGACGAACCAAAAGATAAGAGAACTCACCAGAGACACCAAGTGAAGAATAAGTTATTTCATATTTTAAATTGTAATTTGAAGAATACTTGTGTTACAAAATTCCAATTTATTAATAAGTCGACTAAATTGTTTCACATACATCTCTCTTTCCACTGTGCATACAAAATGATCATCTGAATACAAAATATTATCTTCAGCATCATCGAGCTATTGTAAATGTCATTAGGAAGAGTGGCCGAACTTGTCTCCAATCATACTATAAAATCTTATTTAAAATACGTTGTGTCAACTTCTTATCATCGAACAACGAGACATGACGCGACGACTAAAATCTAACTACGATGACGCATTGGTCATAATCAGAACTTACTAAATTTTAGTATCGGTTGAGGGCAAATGATTATGAGGTTATCACCCATTGGAATTTGCCAAACTATCTCTGGACAAGGTTTACGTAAATAAAATCTACACGTAAATACAATGTTTTATTTATATAAAATTCACTAGAAGTCAATCCAGAGGTATATCAGAAGGGTGCAAAATTCAGTTTAGAACCTACCTTATAACCGCATAAATATGTTTGAAATATTTCTATTGTTACCCTGAACTAAAAAAGGTAAAAACTCGACTACATAGTATACGTATTTGGAGGACATGCGATCGATATTTGGTAATTGTTTGGAATAATTGAAATAAACATTACTTTACACAACTAAAATTACAAAACAAGCTGACTTGGGCTGGATAGCCTCCACCCCCTCACCTTACCGCCCTTGGACCCGCCCCACGATTCATACCATACATTCTTTTCCAAGCAATCAAAACCGCAACCTTGCAGCAAAAACATCCAACATGTGAAGCCTTCAACGAATTCTTCTCTAACAACGCGCGTACTTCCTCGATCCGCAAGGTCAAAAATCCACGCCCAACAAAAATACTTTCGACATTTAATTACCTAGGCGCATGTACTAAACCTCCAATCGAGATAAGTTGACACGCCTGATCAATCGACTCCGTTATTACTACCTACGTCAACGCAATCACATAGCGGGTTGCCTCCATCAACACCGTCGTCATGTAAAAAAAAAAAATTCAACTTTCGAAGCCCGCCCTAGAGATAGGCCACCAGGTGTGAGGAGATAAGGGCCGCGTTGGCTTCGCCGGCAGCTGCGCGCCCTCCAGAGCTAATGCTGGCAGAAGCGGCTCGCCTCCCGCACGGAAACTGAGCCACTAGTGAAAGCATGTTCGCGGCGATAAGGTCTCCATGGAAATAAGCCGCCATCGCAGAGCTGCCCTCAGCGCTCGCAAGGTCGTGAACTCGCAACTGCCCGCGTTGCGAGGGCGCACTCTCGTAATCGCAGATTCCAAATGATTCTCAGCGAATACTACGATGGTAGTGTCCAGATGAAGATTGCTTTTGGGTCTTTTCAAAGAGGGGGTGCATTTTTTTTGGGGAAAAATGTCTGTGAAGGAACCATTTTTTTTAACTTGACTAAAACTTCCGAGAAAACGTTTATTAAGTAAAGTTCGGATGGTTGTACTGATAAAATTTATCCCGAACGCTTCATGCAGGGTGGAGAAATAGCCTAGAGAAAGAATAATAATGGGATGCCATTTTGAACGTTTCTCAACCATTGTTTACAGAAGCGATGGTAAAGGAAAGCTAACAAGTATACGATTAAAAGTTACGAAGAGGTCAAACATATCAACCCTTCTGGGAAGAAAAAATATCTGTTTTGCTTAAAATCAATTTCGTTTTATGTATTCCCCTCTGCAAATTACTTCCGAAAAGTATATTTTCAAATCAGGAAATAAGGCACTGTACAAAAATGCTCAGATGTATTGATGTTTGATTTTAAACATTCTAATTTAATTGCGAATGATGATCTTCTTAGTATGTCAAGAGAAACCAGTCAGATCTCTTAAGTTACAAACGAGCCCAGTAACGTCACTAAAATGTCCACAACTGTGCGATTCTTCTTTTGGAGCGAAACAACCGAAACCTATTCGAAGTCATCGGCATGCCAAAAAGTCGGTTTCAACACGGGTAGCCCCTCATCCGAAAACCAACGTGGTGAATCGCCGTTGTTTACGGAACTTTCGAGACAAAGCCGTTGTTCTGCGCTAATTCTGCTTCCTGGCGCGTCAGTGCGGTCGCAGCCACTTGCAAAAGGACCTCCGCCCTCCTACCCCGACGCCATTGGAAAGAACTTGCAAAAGCAGCAACAGCTAAATCCAAACCCAATCGAACAATACCCTAATGATCTTGCAAACGAACAACTTTTACAAGCCTAATATTCATTCTCATGTATGTATATTGCGATTTGGATCTACTCTCATAATGTTTATGGGATCCTCGAGTCTTAATTTGTCGATTCCTCCCAGTCTCCGTGTGTAGGTTTCTCACAGATGTTACGACTTTATCAGCTTGTTCCTCATGTTTCTTTTGGGCGATTTCTTCTATTTCTCCTCTGAACCGGGTCTCAGGCCATCATCTTTTTAGGTCATCTATTTTAATTCATGCGATACACATGTCAGACTATCTTACAATAGTTCAACCTACTCTGTAATGTGTAAAACTAGAGCAGGCCATCACGATAACGCTGGGTATCTGACAGTTTTATACCGAAATTTAAGCTCACAATGCGTGAAGAACTACTTGGCAGGTGTCAAAATCATAATCCAGACCGTCAGTGCGAAGATAACACAAAATAATGAAATTTAACATTTCGAGTATACGGAATGTGTTGTGTTTCTATCAGCAAGTCCATAAAATTTCCGTCTGGAAAACGCAGCAATTCACGGGTGCATTTTCATTAACTCATTCTAAAAATGCAACAATTAAGATTTGAATAAAAACTTTAAAGATGCCATAACTCTACTTGCATTCCCAACTAAATTCCCAGTCGCGACCTTCGTACTGCCGATTTCATCACAGCAGAAAAGATCCAACTCAACAGTTCTCCTCACAAAGTACTCCAGTGGGAAATATAATATATTTGCCTTTAGAGGGGGCACCGGTAAGAGAGCCGAAGGTCCAACGCAATTCAGTAAACGGCGCAGCGCCACCAATGAACAGCCAGGATGGGGCGAAATCGGTCAGAACAGACTGAAATATGGCTATACCCTATGCCACCCCCCTTCATTCTCTTTACACACTGTTCAAATACACTATCCGTAGGGAACCCAGTGACGTCGAACTCCCGCATTCATTTTCAGGTTTGTACGAGTAGGACACATCCGTAAACAGGGGTCGGCTCTATCATTGTTCGGTCTTTGCCCTCGCCGCCACCCCCACCCCCTCCCCATTCGCGATCACGCCACCGCTCGCCAAGCCGTTTGCGCCCACATGGGCAGCCCGCCTGCACCAGGGGGCGTTGACTCCCGCGTGCAGTACGCACAACTCCCACCTGCGGGAGGCACGGACGCCCAATCGGGTTTGGCGAGGGCGCCGACTTTTGCGAGAGTCCCGATTTTAGTGGTCCGTTATCGCCAAAGCCATAGGGGCAGAGCGAAAGCGGGGGCGCCGATTTCGGGGAAGCAATGATTTAAGCGGGGGTCCCTCTATAGGGAGCGGCCGGGAGCGGTAGCTAGTGCATCAACTGATGTCACTGCAGCGCTTCTGACCGGGAGGTCCTAGGTTCGAGTTCTGACGGTGGCAGCATGTTCGACAATACCTTTTCAGCTAGGTCGAATTCAGTCGCTGTCGGAAGGAGAATTCTAGCGGCCGGCTGCTCTGATCAGTATTTTTACGAGGTTTCTCCGATCAACACCAGGCGAATGTCGGAGCAGTACCGTAACAAACGGGCCACGGACCGCGCGCGATCTTTCCTTCCTCTTCCTTGTCATATCCTCTCCCCTTACACACACACACACACACACACACACACACACACTTACACGAACATGCACTATACTACCACATATTCCGGGAGACTGGTCAGGAGCTTAAAACTTGTCGCGGCTGGGGCGGTGCCCCGCTGGTGGGAGAGACCTGGTTAGGGGGAAACCCCGCTAGCCGTAGTTCGGCGCCGGGTCTCGCCATCCAGCTGGGAAAAGATCACCACCTCCCGATGAAAAACACGCACTACACTTACGGGACTAATGACCTAAGCTGTTGACGCGCCCCGAATCACCAACCAACCAAATCTATAGGGAGCGGCAGGTTCTTCGGGAGTTCTGAAACGGCAGGAGCCGTACATGCGAATATAGTATATGCCACGAAGCATAGATGGTGCCGGCGGGATCAAGACTTTCCTCGCGGCATTGCAGGAAGAATAGAAAATACGTAGATGTTTATGACCTAGATAGCAGAGATAGAAGAGTTATTAACCACTGCGTGGTGTTGAGAGTTCGAATAAGACATAAAGCATGAAAGTTTTCTCCTAGTTACCAGGGCGTGGTCAGACTAGGGGATATTACTGCTACATACACGACTTGTCAGTCGAGCACAATTAATCGACGTATACCAGTTGTGTTGCTATTCAAGATCTCGTTAGGAACATTTCACCAATAAAAGTAGAGATGAATGTATTATGAAGTCGTTTGAGAGCATAAAGGTAGTAGGACAGAAAAGAGGAACAACCTCTCGAAAGGTTAGAGAACAGCAACATGTGAGCTTCAGAGGTAATGGGCCCGTAGATACCGCGGTGGAGGCGGGCGCGGAAGCTCTGGCGATAACGCGGCGGGGGGCGTGGGCCGGGGAGCGGGCGGCCGGCCGGACGTGGGGGTGGAAGTCCCAGCGATACGCCGAGTGCGGACCAGCGTCAGGGAGGATTTGCGGAACCGCTCGCGCCTTATCAACGTTCCGGGTAATGAATGATGTTTACCCGGGGATCGGCCTTTCTCCGACCCTGAGACATGAAGTTTAGGATGGGATAAGTAATGGGAAGGAAAGATGGCACTCGGTCCGTGGCCCGTTTGATAGGATACTGTTGATGATGGGCAAAACACGGAAAACAATCGATCAGAGCAGCCGGCCTCTAGTATTTCCCTCCAGACAGCGACTGGATTCGAATTCTCTAAAATCCTGTCACAGTCGGGATTCGAACCCTAGGTCAAAGGCACTAAAGTGGCATCAGTTGATCCCTTGAGCACTACAGTGGCATCAGTACTACAGTGGCACTACAGTGGCATCAGTTGATCCCTGTTGCCCGTCCGGTACTTACGTAATGTGTTTGAAGACAAGCCACATACCACTTTTTTACTTCAATGTTTTAAATATTATAATGATTCCCTCTATCCGCGAGCTTTCACTTCTGCAAGACACGAACGCGCATTGTCCGGCGCAGATTTCACAAGGAGAGTCTGGGCTCTGAACACAGGCACCCAGAGGTGGAAAGCTAACATACGGTGAAAAACATACGTCATGTTCGACTCATGTCGCTCTTATCCCCAAAAATGGGAAGTTAACTTGGCCCAGGCAAGGGGAACACCGGTAGCTGGCCGGCGAAGTCTGACTACCGACCCAAAACGCCAAATACATACAAACATACATACATACACACATATTCAAATTTTGTAAAACTATTACTACTATAGGTTGCCTAACATCCATAGTAGTATTCCCATTATGAAGTTACATTTTTACTTTTTCAAGCTACTAATTGAGTTTTTTTAATTTCAAAATCATTTGTTAATGAGGTCGGAGCTAAAATTCTCCCGCTGAAATCCGTTCCGATCTGCCCATTAAGTCCCGATACCCCATAATACCATTACTGTAGCTGTGGCTCTGAAGGCACCGCTCAAACATGGCCCAGAGAGGAGAAGCGAAGAGAAGCGTGGAGGGGCGGGCACGAGGTGGCGCCGCGAGCGTTGACACCTGGCCTCGATTTGCGGGCGCCGCGCCGCCGCCCGTTCGCCAAGTCTCGCTCCGCGATCAGCTCAACTGATCGATCACTGAATCTGCATTCGGGGGGCGCAATAACAGAAGCCCACTGCGCATAGGAAACTACATTTCCGGCGAGGTAGAAGTTCCCATTTCGTTTTTTTTCTTCTTCTTATTATTTTTTTTTTTTTACACAATTTCTTGAACGCAAAAATATGCTCGTCTTAAACAAACCCTTTATGTCGTTTAATGAACGCATCAACTAAACTTTGAGGCGTTGGAAGTGTCAATTTTCGTTGCCATCGGTCCACATTATCCCAGAGCCCCAATAGGATTTGTGTATCGCGAAAGTATTTTCGCGATACACACCTACATGGCCCTCAGCGGAAGATGAGTCCCTCCTCAACAAATTATTTATACAAGGCGAGCGACAATTATCTTTCCTCTTGGTACTGGATTCGAACTCGTGCATCTACATCACATTCTGTATGATAGCTGTAAATTGTTATGCCATTATAACCAACCGAAACGCACTCATCGCTTAATATTAAACGATAACATATGATTTTTTACATCGTTAAAATTTGTTTTAATTGCACTCTGAACTTCTTTTTAACATCAACTGTTTAGCTTATGTTCTCAGAAATATATATTTCAATGAAGTCAAATTTCTGTGGGCTTTAATGATAAGCGATAGCAGTCACGTGATATATGACATAGACGTACATGTGACATAAGAGATACGTACATGTGACATAAGAGATATGTAGAAATATTTCATTATCCCTTGCTTGCGCAGTTGTCAGTTTCTGTCGACATTCAAAAAAAGTAAACATATTGATGTGCAACGTACTTCGTAAGTGATACTCGCGTCATTCAATCTTTGAACTAAGGTCGAGGAGGTGCTGGCTGATAATATACAATACTAAGCGTTGCTAACAGGACGTTGCCATGTGCCATCTTACCAATTCACGTGCAGTTAAAAATCCCTGTTCTTTAAGACCAGCTTTCAGTGATCGTCGTAAAAAGTGCTTAATGCGTTTCACATGATCTAAAATCATTTTGTAAATGGTCATTTTTTGGTAATCATTGCCAGTGTGAGCAGAAGGTAAGCTTGGCTGATCGCACTTCAAAAAGACAAAACTCCGCACGTGAGACTTCAACATTAGGGTTATAAGAACGCAAGTGAAGCATATTTTCAAAAGTGAAATACACAGAACAACTAAAACCGCATTAAAACAAGTTCGAACCTGTATACGCCAAACCGACAGACGTCGAGAAGACAAAATATCTCAGCAGAATATCAATTAACGCTTTACCTTACCAGCAGATAACATTCTTAATATTACGTTCCTTAAGATTAACACCCCGATCACATCCTGCTTCGTCTATGATGGTTATAAAGATAAGTGCCCATTTGTTCTAAATATTCCCGCAATCGTAAATTTCTAAAATCTTCCTTCCTCTTAACAATGTGCGATGATTTATGAACAACACTCCCCCCCCCCCAAAAAAAAATCTCTCCACAGCTCCTCATACGATTTCCAAAGCATTCATTAGCTCTAAAGAAAGACACCTAATCACGACACTACTTTTTTTTCTCTTCCACCTCTCTCCTCCTCCCATTTCTTCATCTCTTCTCCGTTCTCCTCACAGAGATTATTCTCGTCTCCGCGGACACACTGGTCCTCTTAACAATGTGCGATGATTTATGAACAACACTACCCATCAAAAAAAAAAATCTCTCCACAACTTTCCATACGATTTCCAAAGCATTCGTCAGCTCTAAACAAAGACACCTAATCACTTTTTTTCCTTTTCCACTTCTCTCCTCTCTCCCACTCCTCCATCTCGTCTGCGTCCTCCTCAGAGCGATTATTCTCGTCTCCGCTGACACACTAGTGCCTTTGCACGGACCGAAGGGAGCGGGGCGGGGCGGGGGCGGGGAGGGGCAGCGATTCGCAGCGCGCAGCTGTCTGTCGTCACAGCGTCGGCGCTGCCAAGCTCCGACCGACGAAGCACCGCCGTCGCGACGCGAAGCGAGGGCCCACAAACCCCCGCGACGCCGCCGCGGCCCCGGTCAACGCCACGCGGAAATGCACCGGCCACGTAACGCGCGCGGACGCCGCCAACTCGGACCTTCTGTCTTTTGTAGGAGGGGTTTAAAAGGGACATTTCAAACTTGAGATATTCTCGGTTCGATTGTTTATTTTTTTCTTATATTTATATTTGCTTTGTTTGCTTTATATTTGCTTTGTTTGTTTTTTTCAGTTTCGTACAGTGTACACAGTTCAAAGTTTCATCTTAAAAATTGGAGATATTCAATTAGAACTTCATTTTGTTTTCCATCTCATCTTAAAGGTGTCACTCTGTGCATTTCAAAATTTTGTGAAAAAAAGTGGATTATTTCTTTATAAATTATAAAATGGTGTAATGAATTTTTTTTACCAAATAATTCAGGCAGATAAGGGTTAATTCTCTTAATTAGTCTTATTAATTCGCTTATTTCATCTTATTAAGTTACTTCATCAAGCCATACGTAATACTAATACTCTGAGTTTGACATCAAACATTTCACAGGTTGTCCTTTGCATTATAGTCAATAGTTCCGACACACATTTACATACTTTAACTTTAGAATAATTTACCACATCATATTCTATTTAAATGAATTTTCAACTATGTAAAAGTATACTACCGAACCATACACAATCATATACATTACTGCACACATGCATATCGTATAAGAATAAGGTCAATAGTGTCAAAATTATACATTGGATGCCTCGGAATAAATGTAACACTTTTATGACACGCATAGGGGGGTTGAAAATAAATAAGTTTTGCCAATAAACCTACAGAGGAAATTTTCATGTAACCGAGTTAAACATGCGACATTTTCTTCTGATGTTTTGGCAACTTCCCATGCACAATATTGGATAGGCCATGTTCTGATGCAGTCAAGGTGCCTTTATGTACCTGCCAAATTTCTGTGTATAAAAGGTTACGTAAGCAAAAGGACGAATGTCACACACATAACTGTTTATAACTTCGTTATTTGCAATATCCCACTGCACGTTCATTGGCAAAAAGCAATCATGTTCGACCTCTCTACATTTCCTAGAAGTTTGTAAAATTTAATCTAAAACATCCTGTATAATGAGAGAGAAAACAAATTCACATACAGTTTCCCGTTTGTAGGTTTCTTCATATTCCCCTTTTTCTCCAGTTTTCAATGTTTTCATGTTTACTTGCCAACCTACGCCCCTGCTGGAGGAGCAAGGATGTGACCCCAACGGCACAGACACAGTGCTGGGTGACTCAACCTAGTGGCACGGGGGCATGGCTCTTATGCGGTTCTAACTGACCTGGATTTGGGATGCTGAGCGCCAGACCCACTGAACTTTAAGTCCTTTGCAATGCCACCTGTTAATAATAAAGGGCCTACAGACGTATGTGGATCAACTCCTCTTAAGTTGTATTAAAAGGAATCTCATAAGACCTTGTGGACATCACGACACCACACGGATCGACTTTTGTAAAATGTTCCTAAAAAAATAACGGAGATCCATATTCTATTGTAATATTTCATAACATATATTATGTACATATTTTAGTCTTTACCAGACACCGGTATTTTTTACCATTTGCAACTTTACAACTTTTCGTTGGCCATCTTTACAACTTTCTGTTGGTTCTGAAAATTGACGCCTTACACCTACCTAGACTCATTGTATACGTATGTAACACCGCAAGGCGTAGATATTATTACTTTCTGGTTCTGATAAGAGAAATATACGGGACTACTTCTACAAAATTATTTACAAAAGTGATCTTTTAAATTAGTACATTTTACGACGCAGAAGATAAATAGTAATCACCCTTCTCTTACATAAAGTTATTGCTATGCATTATTTTTCCAATGTAAGAAGATATCTTAACATCAGTTACTAAATTACTTCCATTTACTACATAGAGTTATTACTTAACTTGACAGTATCATGTCAAGTGAGTGCGCATTCGTTCCAACATCTGAACATAAACGGTGAGTCCGAGTGTGATAAGGACACTCAAGAAAAGACCTACTTACATGCATTACACGAGGGGGAATTCTTAAAGAGAAACTAAAGAAAACTACACAAAACTCCTCGAAAGAAGACGGAAATGTTACTTTAAGATTTAATTTTACCGAGACTATAATAAAGTTTCGGTCCGCGACCTTCGGCTTCTGTTTTGCAATTTTCATAGAATATATTTTTATTTAAATACAATATGTACATGCGTTAGTAACAATATTTAAAGTAGTAATCAAATAATGTTTTAATTTAAACAACTTTAATGTATCTACAAAATGAAAATTGTCTTACAGCGATACTCTTTGTTTTTAAAAAATTGATACATACTATCCTCATTTTGCTTAAAAGTAGATGGGTAGGGTAACTGTTCCTTTTTTTGGAAGTGAATGCGCATTGTATTCGAAACATCTGGTCACGCGCCAGCTCAAAAAACAAAACTTCCACTTCTTGCGCTTTCGATCTTACACAGCTCTTCGCGAGCACACGTTAGCACCGTTTCCGAGATCCATTCCCTTCAGTACTTCAGTTAATAACCCAGTTCCCTCCAGCAAACGTACACAACCATTTCCGGCACAGCTGACGCATGCGCACCTTCCCGCATGTGCAGCACGTGCTCGTACGCGTTTTGTGCGAACGGCGCCGCGCCGCGCCTCACCACTGACCTCCTTTGGGGCCGCGTCCGCTCCCTAAAAAAGCGGCAACGCCACTTCCTGGGAACCGACCCGCCGTACTGCGCCGTCCAAATTCGCGCGACCTTTCCGCAGTAATAAGACTCGCGGCGAGCGCACGCAAGCCCCGCCCCCCCCCGCCATGCTTTGCCCTGCGCAAATGCTTCACCCCGCTCTCTCCCCAGCTGTCTCCCGCCTCGCTGTCCTTCCCACCACGCACAATTATTCATCCTGGCGTTTTGTCCAAACCCCTCACATCCCAGACCCCACACCATTGCGTCTCCCAACTCCCACTGTTGTCAATGCTCCACCCCCGCCATGTCCTTCCCCGACACCTTCCCCTGCGCCCCCGCGCCCCCGCCCCCGCTCCCAAACCACGCCCAGGTCGCGGGAAAGGGTGTCCGGACCTCCGGTGCGTGTCGTTCCGCGCTCGGGAGAAGCACATTTGATTGGAATCGCTGGAACCCCTTACCGAAAAAGGAATTTGGAGTTTTCGGGACATGCGTGACCAAAAACGCTGTAATACCGCTACATTATACCATGAAAAATGTGATTTGCTCATTGATATCCCTATGCATGTGGTTCCTAGATGCGTTACAGAAAAAGTAGAGAATGATATAGTTACAGTAATTTTCATTTAAATTGACATCAGCGTTTGGTGACTGTGGAAGTAGTGGTGGCACAGAATGATGAGAAAACTTTGCAGGAGGAGTGGGAAAATGAGCGGATACTGAAGGGCCAGGAATAAGAAGTGAAAGAAGAGAAACTGAAATTGATGACGTGGTGGCAGCTAGGATACTGGAGAAGGTGGAGGAAATTGGTGGAAGGAGAGAAGAAGGTGGAAGAAGAGAAAGTTGATGTGAATGAGTTGGTGAACCCGATTGAGGAAGTGGAGATGTTTGTAGATGAAATGGAAAACAAAGGAGGAAGCGGTGAAGCGTACGAGGCAGATAGCCAAAACAGAAATCTGTGGTGAATGAATTGAACAGGGGAAAACCAAGGGGAATGGAATTAAAAAAGGGGGGAACCGGGAGGAGAGTGTGTGATGAGAGGAGACCAATGGAGGAAGCGGGTATGGAGAAGAACGTGATGAAAAACAAGATAGAGGAAGTGATGGAAGAGCATAATGAAACTAAGAACCAGGTAAAGAAATGGCTATGTGGAAGGAATAAGATGACGAGTAGGAGTCAAACGTGGAAACGACGGTCCTGGATGGTTACCCATTACGTGGAAGAAATTTCCCTGACTTTTCCCGAATTCCCAGTGCATTTTATGCCCATTATGTATTCCCGATACGATTTGTAATTTCATATTACGTACTTGAAAAAGCTACCCTGGTCAGCTACCTTGGTCAGCTCTCTGACTTCACCGTGACAATGCACAATTTAACAATATTTTCTCACCAAATAAAAACTGGGCAAAAATAATGTTTGTTGTTGTACTGTATTAATGTTCCTGAGTTTTATAATCCTCTGGAATTCTTCCCTTACGTCTGACGAGTCTTCTATAAATTCCCTGATTTTCCGCAGACTTTTCCAAAGGAATGAAATTCCCGGATTTTTTTTGTTGGTTTTTCGCGTTTTGTTTTCCAGCAAGTGGCCACCCTGCGGGCGATGTGGCGCTGACGGAGGCGTTGGGTGGAGCCGGCCGCCGCTGCGTCGCGCCCGTGGGCGAGGCGGAGCGTCGCGGAGCCGCTCGGCTACACGCCCTTCCGCCGCGTTTGCTCTAGCGAAGCGACTTCCTGAGTCGCTCTGCAGACCGCCTGATCGATATCCGCCGCCTCACACCACCGCACACCACTGAGCGACGGAGGAAACGAACACGCTGCTGACTGCGCTCCTATCGCCCAATTGTTTGGAAACGGACAAAACATTTGAGAGGGCGGATGTATGGACTATGACCAGGGAAACAAATGAATCGAAAAGATGAAATTCCATAGCTTAATTTAAGATTTTCATGTTTATGATTTAATTTTTATGATTGTAAAATATGATAATTACAGTAACTTATTTGCCCAGTGAAATTAAACATGTAGTATCCATTTCCACTGGGATACGTCAATTTCTTTACATATAATACTTTGAGCAAAAGGCTAAAGATTTATATGATCAGACGGGAGCAAAGAGTGCTATCAGAATATGGCCACCATTGTTTACCAATCATGGAAGTCGAATCTCCGCGGTAAGTTTACCAATTGTCTGGAAAATCCAGATACAGAAGCGTCGTGTTGGCGTTAGGTTGGATCTCTTTGCATGGGCTGAGGATTCATCTATTTCAAGACCAGGGTGATAGCCAGTCTTCACACGAGATGTCTATGCACAGTAGACGGGCGAAGACCAACAAAAGAAAGCTTCAGAATCAGCAGATGCCCGAAAAAATAACTAGAATACGTTTCAGATTCATTTTATATCATTAAAATATGAATTTACTTTGAAGATCTTCAATAGATATTTGCAACAATGACATTTAAATAAGCTTTAATTACTCTAATTCTGCTAAAGGTTGAAACATCGTCCTCTATAGCTTCAAAGATGAGTGGACGAATTAGAGTAAAATAATTTTAATATTGTAAATGAATCACTGAACACGTAACCAGATACGTGGCTAAAAGCTGCATCAGGAAAACAAGAAAATGCATCGTCTGAGCCTAGAAGAGGAAATTATTGGCGCAGTACACATTTAGAGGAAAACATTTATGCGAAATAGGAGACGATATTACTGGTTTTATACCGATGACTCATTTGAAGTGAAGAAACTGTCTGGAGTTACGTTGCTAGGAATTTGGAAGGAAGAATTTCGCACGCAACAAGACGCAACGAACGAAACTTCTCGAAGATTCCTTTCCTTAAGAGAGATTTACAACACAATTTCTGCAGTGTACTTGTAAAAAGCGATACGGGAATAAACGAACGCGGTGATAAACGAACATGCTGAGATTTGGTATACTCTTGACCTGTAGAATAAACAACCCAGAAAAATAATCGACAGTTTATTAGGTACAGCTTTTTAACTGAAAGGTCTACTGATCTTGCAACCACAATTGAAAAACCTCATCTATTTCTATCAGTAAATAAATATATGGGTGGTGGTGCATAGTAACTGATATTTAATTCTGAACGAAGCAATGGGGACCAGTTCAATGGCATACGATACACGGGATCTTCTCCCTAGTTAAGTCTTTCGACAGCCAGTTTTGGTCTTTCATACCACAAGATCATGCCCTTTCGCAGAAGGCAGAACTCATTGGCTTCCTGCCGCCAGATAGCGGATGGCGGTCCCGACCACACGCACGTCGAAGAGCCGCGCACCCCCCTTCGCAGCAGCGGCCGCTGCCACGTGTCGACAGGCGGGCTGACAGTGCAGCGCCCGGCGCGACGGTGGCGTGGGGGGGCGGGGGAGGCGAGTGTGGGGACGAGCGTGGGGACGAGCGTGGGGACGAGCGTGGGGGAGGAAGGCGTGTTGGGGGAGCGAGCATGGTGGCATGGTGGTTCGTGGGGGGGGGCGGCTTAGGAGGCTGTTGCGGGGACGAGAAAGGGCGGAGGCGGGCGGGGGCAGGTGAGGGAGCGCCGCCGGACACAGTTCCGTGGCGGCAGCGGGAGTGGGAGTGGGAGCGGGAGTGGGAGCGGGTGCGGCGGCGGGATCCGCGTCGTCCGCACAACCCAGAGCTCTGCGCTCCGCCGCGTCCGCCCACCCGCCCGTGGCCGCGCCGCCAGCCCGCCCCCGCATGCCCCGGCACAGTGGGCGGAGCGCTCGGTACACCGTCACAACACGTGCGGCACAAGACATCGAGAAGATAATTGACATGTTTTGGGTATAGAATAGAAGAAAATGAGTAAAAATGGAAATGAAATTAAAAACAACAATTAATAAAAATGAAATTAAAAAATAGCAGAAAGAAAGGTCGCGGAATGGAATTTAAAAATGAAGAGACTGAACATTGTAGTTGTGTTAGAATTCAGGCAGTACGGAAAATAAAACAAAAAATCCTATCCTAAGGATAGAGACGGATGGTTAGACAAACAGGGAAATGGGAGTGAATCTGTGTGTATGTGTATGGAAGATGGGTACAAAAAGAAAACTAGCAATGGAATGGTGCACTTAAACACAGGCAGAATATTTATGATATATTCTTTATAGACTCCATTTTCTGACGCAAGTTTCCATTTTGAGACAGCAGCTGCTGCTGCCTCCCCTTTGGCAATGAGTGCATCTCCTAATTCCCTTTGAAAATTAATGATGTCCGACTTCGAAGTATTTCAGTGGACTATTTTCAATTATTTTCCTCTCGTTCCTTTTCTCTCTAAACAATGGTTCTCAATCTGTGTTATTTAGACCGTGAGGAGTTTCGAAGTCCACATTCTATGGATCGCATCTAGCTCATTATACGTCACACGTGTAATCTCTAGTTGCAGAATGAAGTGGAGCAAGCTTTGTTTTTAATGGGGGCCGCAAGGCGTACAGATCGTTAGAGAAAGATAAACATGAAACGACGCTTAAAATGAAAAAAAAACTATAAGAAACAAACTTGGTGAAATAATTTACAATGAACAATGTAATAGCAACGGAAGATCATTAAAGGAAAGTTGACATTATCGTCTTTATGTTCATCGCCGTATGGTGGAGGAACGTGAAAAATTATTTACTTCTTAAATTGTCAAAAATCACTATTTCCTGTTAACACAGAGTGTAGGCTTTGCTAGACTGGATGGTGTCTCTTGTAAGCAATAGATTTTCAATTAAAGTCTTTATGACAACCCAAGGCGTACCACTATTGTTCACAGATTCACGATGGCGGATACATCATTGTTTTAGATTCAGGTTTCCCATCTCACGCTGTGGTAGCTCAATAGGCCAATTTGTTTTCTGATAGCGTGGTCTCATCTTGACTTCCGGTGGAGACACTATTTCCGTTATTTTCTCCCGGCTTTGTAACAATCTGCGGACTTAATATTCATTATTAAACCATGGGTATCAGAATGAAGTTGAGAAAGATAAGAGCGAAAGTGCATACACCAATTTACACAAGTACATTACCCCCAATGAAAGTATCCGAAAGCACATTCCCGTTATTTGCAAGACATATATAGGCGAAGATAATTTTCTTGGAGCAGGTAACTCACACGAAGCATAAATTGAACTTACCAACTTAAGTCTTAAGCGCAAAAGTGAAGCAAAATATTTCGAAACTATCGAACTATCATCGATCAACTATCGAACTATCATCAATCAACTATCAATCAATCATTATTATCCCATTCATTATCACATTTACATTTTAACTTGCGATACAAAAAGCAGCGTTAATTTCCACGCTTTATAATTGCCTTTTTCTTTTACAATATAATTCCAACGACGGCAATTTTTTTACGGTAAATCACATCTTTTAATTTATTTTTGTTCTAGCCTATGAAAAATTCTAAAGGCAACAATTTATTATATTTGCTTCAGAAAACACTTTCCCCGTTATCTGCTTCCTAAAGTTGACATTTCATTTATACTTCCGAACATTTGATTTTTTCCCCTTTCTTTTCTAGTTACCAGGCGGTGAGATATTTTATTTCAGAGTTTTTTAATTACTGACATTTTTCTTGTCATGCCTGTCTAGTCAAAAAAGGCAGTTTATTTTCTATTCTCAATTCCTAGCTTTTTGTCTTCATTTTTCTCTTCATGACTAATTTTTCATACAGAACAACTTGTTCTATTACTACTTCAAAGACTTTTAATCCCTACCCCCCCCCCATTAGGTTGTCTCAAAACTGGAAGTGTTATTTTTTTTCTTTCGAACTTAAAATATTTTATTTCCTCGCTTCAAGTGGCCTCCACATTTCTTTTATCTCTGGATCACCCATTTTAATTAATTTTTAATTTTATATTGCAGACGCAGGGCCCACAGCGTCGGCGGCTCCGCCACGCGGGGAGGTCGTCGCTCGCAGCCGGAGCAAACACTGGCGCGGCCTCCCGCCTCCGCTCCTCGGCGCGCGCCGCCCCGCCCCGCGCCGCGCCGTGCAGACGCAAAAAGGAGGGAAAGCGCGCCGGCCGCACAGCCGCGCGTCGCGTCGCGTCCCGTCGTCTCTTCGCGCCGCGCCGGCAACAATGCCTGCGCCGCCCGCAGCGCGTCCAGCGGCCGCGAGGTGCATCGCGGTAGCCACGTCGGGACTCTTTGCAAGGCGGGGTTTGGGGGACGCACGGGTGTCACTGATGCTTTGGGGAGGGAGGGGGGACATCAAAGATTTATAGTGATTTGAATAGTAGTGCCTCCGGAGAATTTTAGTTACGTGCGGCGGTTACACAGGCGTGCGCTCAGGATGGAGTGAGATGGGGGGGGGGAGGCTCCTGAAAATTTCGAAAGCGGAACCGCAGCCATACGTAATAAATTATTTCATTTGCGAAAAGATCAATTCCTGATTTCCCTCTTTTTCAAGCTGAATTTAGAGGAATCTTCAATATATATGTTTACCCTGGTTCAACATAAAATCAACTTAATGTGTCACTTAAATCATTACATTTATAATTTATTTTTTGTGGTATGTATTATTTACTAAAACAATATGTCTTATGTAAACAAAAACGTTTAATGGAAAAGGGTGCCCACAAATGTAATTGTCCTCCTCCTCTTGTCTAAGGCTGCGCATTTCTATGTTATAGACACAATATTTTATTGATATATTATATTACTGAGATGCACGCGATAGATTATAAAAATGAAGTTACAAAAAAATTAACAGGGTGTAGGTAAGATCGACGTTATAAACAAATGAACTGCGAATATATTTCAACTTTTTTCAATTTATTCTTCCCATTTCATCGTTGCATACATCAATTAGATTTTTTAAATATTTGACACTCCCACACAGCTTTTTTGTTTACTTCTAGGATAAAGGTCACCGTGTGGAAAGCGTCAATATTTTTTACGAATTATGAATGGATTTATACTCCCCTACGTAGACCGTAAAAAGCAACGCATCTTCTTGCAATGTACTTTCTCTTCTTGCAATCTTTCAAATAGATGACGAGTTGCTGCACACAAGGGAAAAAATGCATACGTATTTTCAACGACCACTGGCAAAGTTTCCACTTCTTTCTTCGCAGAAAAAAAAAGGGAATGGCAAAGAGATCTGCAACCCTCGCACCCGAGAGAAACACTTTTCAAGGTTTCCCTGCTTTGTCATCGTCTTTGATCTTGTTATTTGTGTCCTTTGCACATCGGTGTCTGGATTTATGCCAGTCCAAAACTACAACAATATTGTGAATGTGTGCATGAGCCTGACTGTGGAGAAATTTCCGTGTTTTCAAAGGACGCCAATGTGCATTTATATTTTTAATTCTAACGGTAAAACTGACATCAGTAGAAGTTGTTTTTATATCTAGAATATTTGTGTGAATATCAATGTCCTCGAAAAAATATATAATTTTTTCAATACTCTTTTTCGTGTGTTGAATCTTCTACGAAATGGAATTTTGTGGAACGACTTGTTAGAAGCACGTCTTCCAATGATAAGACTGTATTTACTCCCAGTCGGCCTTATCGATTTCATCGTGACCTATTAATGATCACGACTGCAATCCAGAAAAAGTAGGCTAACTGGTTTCGATAGAAAATTTATCGCAATCGACTGAAGAGAGATGAAAGCAAAGAACACATTTCAAGGAATGTGTTTACCTTTTGCTCTTTTAAAAATAATTACATTTACTCGAAATATTGTAGAACTGATTTGATAAATGTATCACTTGAACACGAATAAACACAGTCAAACATTCTATCTTTACGTTTGTTTTCAATATATTATATTGTTCTGTACCCATTTTTCTTCGGCTGATAAGTTTCTCTCCATATACGAGATCACGTGGTGTCAAGGAGCACCCTCCAAGGAACTGGGTCATTCAAGAGGCCAGCCAGGGGAGACGGGAACCGGACCTGGTGGAAGAGGTGGCGCAAGGAACGACTTCGAGGCGAACACGAGAGGAGGGGAGGAGGGTGGCGTGGGGAACGCCGGAAAAAAAGGCAACTACGGAAGTGCCAGGTGTTTGGTAGAGCACCCAGGCGGCAAACATTTTTGAAGAAGTTGAAGGAAGAATGGCTACATAGATCTGGCGGAAGTAGTCTTTGAATGTTGACTGAATGAAAGTAGCCATGAATGTCCCAAAAAATGGTATCGAGTACTTTTTCTCTACTATATCGACAGTGGTCTCTGGTTTGGTAATTGGAATTACTGGTTAACTCGAGGAAAAATATGTTCTCTTTAATTCCGCCCTGATTCTTAGAATTCCGGTCAGAAAAGTGGTTACATTTTCTATACGACTGAATTAAGAGAACGAGGTTGTTTCAGAGAGTTTGTGCACCTCAAACGTTGAAGCACTATCGATCTTCTGCTCATGCGCATTTCAAGTTTCGCATCACTTCAGTGCATCTTGCGCATGCGCAGAAGATCGATAGTTACTGCCCGCTATGGCAGCACAAGCTCTCTAGTACTTCATTCTTCTACGTTAACACGAGAAAAAAGAAAATCTTCAGCAAGAGAAAAGATATAACATTTTTAGAAAAAAAACATTGATTGTTTAATTCTAATATTTTCGTTCTTCTCGAGCTTCGAAATGCAAAACGATACCTCGAGATCAGGATTACTTCTATGGAACTATGGGAAAAAAAAAGAAGTCCTCCATCAATTCTCCCCATGTCCAGTATTACCGCGCAAGTTTTCTTGAACCCTCGCTTTGGTAGTTGCAAGAGCAATGGGGAGTTTGGTTATTTTGACAAACGGTTTCTTTTGTAATCAAATTTTGAGTTCGTTTTCTGATTCAAAATAGTCTATTACATCGTCTATTACACCGGATAAAACATTTCTGGTTATCAGATTTTGTCCACAACGCTCGTTAGTATAATTTCTTCTTAAATGTTGCCAAAGGAGTGGGGGTGGGTTTTCCGGGGCTCGAAAAAACGTGCGCGTTCAATACCACGGCTTTGACGGCAAGCCGGCAACGGTGTGAGCAGCCGAAAGGGGTGGGGAGCCTCGGGCGCCCTGGCATGCAGACGCCTCCCGCGATCAGCGTCCGCCGCGCGCGCCCCTCCCGGGCGAAGGGGGAGACACGCCCACTGCCCGCCCGCCCCGCGACCCTCAGAGCTCCGTGCGCGGGCCGCGCACCGCAGCGCGCCACTCGAAACGACCCGCGCCCGGCGCTGCCAACCCCGCGCTCGCACAGGGCCGCCAATCACAACACAGCTTGTGGGAATGCCGGCCCAGTGGCCGGGATCGCTAAGGCAGTACTGTCGTAGTGATCTCGGACCGAAGGGTCGCGAGTTCGAGTCCCGCCTCGGGCATGGTTGTATTTGTGTTCGTCCTTTTACCCTTTATCATCACCATTTAGTTTCATCTTCATAGTTACCGTAACGTTAACTCCAATAGTGGTCGCTAATGACTTAGATGTTGATGCGATCTTAAATGAAAAATAAAAATTTAAACAAAAGTTTGTGAGAATGTTGCCACGTCGGCCGAATTTTCGCCTGCTCCGCACGCATCTGCAAAAATACGTCGTCCGTCACAGGTGAAGTGGCAGCTTGACACGAACCTAAGTTGCGGGAAAATACGATTCTGCGAGCGAAACAGTTTGTTGAAGGATGATATACTAATTTATCCGAAAGAAATGTATACGATTCAATAGATTATGCACAGACTCCATAAATCCTGGAGGAGGATCGCCGAGCCAGACAAGATACTTTTGTGACCAATAATAAAGTGTACATTTTTTTCTCAAAACCAGCAGAAATTCAATGTAAGTTTAATTTACAGCACTCTAAATTTTACTTAAATAAAAGAAAATATTTTTTAAATAAAAAATTTAAATCAAAGTTAAAACGAACGTTAAATACCAATATTCAATCTTAATTCCCAAGTACATTCGCTTTAAAAAAAGAAGATCTGGCCATCAGCAGTAATTTTTTTAGTTTTTCACAATAGTTCAGGAATATTTTCAGGATTATGGTGTCAAAAATGTATCTTCCAGAAAAGTTTAATATCCTCATCTTCATCATTGGAAGTTTTGCCGTCATCTTAAACCCTTTTCAGATACCCTTTGCCCTCAGTTTATACCACTATATTTTAACATTCTACAGTGCCTTGACTCCAGAAAGGTAACTTCCCAGCGGATCATAAGGCAATTGCCTCCTGCCGCCCGTAAGTCCGCTGTGGCACTTTATTCTTATTACTTGTATGTAGTGTATGGTAGTGACCAGTTGGCGCTCACGTTGCGGCCCGTAAGCTCAATACGGAGCTTTCTCCTCGTGGCGCGCAGGCAGTCCCATTTATCCCCATATTCATACGTCATTCATGGAATAAGCCCCCGACTATGCCAATGACACTGAAACAAACATCAATGCCCAAGGTGAGATTCGAAACTGCAGGTCCTGCACGTCCTGGCTGCTGCCATAACAACTAGGCTTCTGCACCAGGCAAAATATTTACATCGCAACTTTCAAAAACATTAGAAATCTCTTTAAAATACCACTCTTACGAAGGAGAGAAGAAACGTGTCTTCGTTTTGTTACATTTCCAGCAATTAATGCATTTCCCCACCCAGTCATAAATCACCATCATTTTCAAACTTAGCGTCATACATAACATTCTATTTTTCAAGAAACGAAATGGAGAAAACCTCGATATAGAAAAAAAATAAAACAAATTTAGAATAGGTAGACGCTACTGTTTTTGGAAAAATACTAGCGGAAAATACCTAACTCATAAAAATTAGCTTATTTAAATGTTCAGCACTGAAAACATTATATTAGCGGGAGTTAAAATAGCGTGGAAGAATCAGTGGCATGTCGATCAATATTTGGGCAAGCGAAAGGTCACGACAGGTAAGGAAACTTCGGAAAAGAAACAGAAAACAAAAGAATGGAGCTATTCTGCTAAAAAAAAAAAAAAAAAATTAAGCGAAGCAATGCATCAGACGCGTCTATGAAGAAAATGACATGAGAAAATGCAACACCAATCAAAATTTAAATAATGTCATCATTATTATTATATTTTTTACATATTAATAGGGAAATTTTATATCTAATAACATTACGTAAAATTTCATAAAAATTAATGGCGATCATAAAACTGTCGGTTGGTGAGCTAAGGCTGCCAGTACTACGTCAAAAGAGAAAGCTGCCGTTCCAATTACGAACATGTGGGTGCAATCTGACCTTCGCTAGTCACAAGCCCCCTCGCCAAACATAAAAGTCCAGAAACAATTCATGCACGTAATTTCAACCAGCAATCTTATCAATACCAATTCTGCGGCCCATCTCAACCAACCATTTGGCTCCTCGCGTTCTCCGTCCACGTCGAAGCATAAGGTACGTAATTGCACCGGCCATAACGAACACAATGGGCCACGTTCGGCGCCAGCCTCCCAGGGCTTCAGCACCGGCCTTGCGCCGCCGCCTCTTCTTGAGAGCCGTCGTTTCCTGCTCACCTTATAGGGCGCGCCCCGCACCGTGCGGTGCCGCGCCGCGCCCCGCGCCGGGAACCGCTTCGCGTGGCCGCCGCCGTTCGCCCCCCACACGCCGCCTCCGCCTCAACCGGCGACTGCCCCCACGTGCCTTCCGGTCAGGCGAGCGCCGACGCCCGCGAGGAACTCGCTTCGAGTCCTGGCACGTGACGCACAGCGCTAACTGTCCTGCACACCTAGTGGTTACATGCACTGCCTGCCTATCCCGTTTTATATCCCGGAGTGTGGTATTATGGCGGCGGCGATGGTGTAGCGGTTAGCGTATCGGACTGCTATACCCAAGTTTGCGGGTTCAAACCCGATCGAAGCCGTGGATTTTAAGAGCGAAAAAATCCTTCGTACGCCTTCCTTCGGAGGGGAAGTAAAGCCGGCTGTCCCATGTTAGTACATTTACTGCATGTAAATCCTCAAGCCTAAATGATGCCTCTGAGCAAATTCAAATCGCCTGTTTCGTCGCCCAAGTAATACCTTCTTTCTCCCATGGTTGGTGAAAGGAGTGTAACGAAATTTGCGTGGGTCAGACGAAGAGCAGGCCTCATGGCCTGAGTCTCGCCGCGTAAAATAAGGCAAATTCAATTCAATTATCCGCGCACGTTTTCTTCAGCCTTTGTTTCGCTAGTTGCGAGAGGAGTGGGGAGTTTGGTTATTTTGACAAAAGAAATTTTATATCAAATTTGTAGTTCGTTTTTCGATGCAAAATAGTTTCTATTACACGGAGCGAACATTTCTGGTAATCAGATTTTGTCTACATCTCTCCTTACTATCATTTATTCTTTATTTACCTAATGTTGGCAAAGGAGTGGAGGTAGGTATTCCGGGGCTCAAGAAAACGTCCGCGTATAATATATTATACGCTAATTTCTTTATTTTATTGCTTTTGAACTACATCGTGATCTAGGAACGTAGGGTTTCAGGCCTCTGCAGACATTCACAACGGGCATTACAAGCCACTTCTAATATTTCTGATTGCTAGTTGTTAATTTAGCCGAGATCCAGAGACAGGGAATATAATAGGTCAATGCTCGTCATTTATGATCCTCTCATCATTATCTACAAAATGAGAGCTTTTAGAATCTATTACCTTTTTGGGGGGTTTGTCTTTTCTCGAGGTCCCCTCTTCGCGGAGACGCGCAGAATCTCGAATATTTTTTTATACAAATAAGCACGTTTCGCTAGCACTTTTTTTCACACGGATTTGAGGAGAAATGAGGATTCTATATACGAGTTCTCGCAGGAGTGGGTTATAATACTATCGTAACAGTGATACTTCGAACAATTGATAAGAAATTGCGTCACGTTTATCGATGAATGGATTCTGCATACAAGGAAGACATTTCCTATAAATCTACTTTTATTTTCGCTGAAAGCTTCAAGAGTCTGCCGCAACGGCGATGTGAGTTGCAATGTAAAATGAGTTAATCGTACCCCCACTTCAATGAGATATCCATATAATACAACCGTACATCAGGAACGTTTTCAAGTTTCGATTTTTAATTTTTCATGAATGCGAATTTCCTATCTGAAATTGATGTATTATTCCAGCTGTCAGTATGTTCATGAAACTTGCGACGTAGATTTCGATAGCGTTAATCAAATAGTTAAGTCCGTAATCAAATCGCATTACGCCGTGAATAGAATTCAAGTACGTTATTGAATATGTCATAAATTCGCAATATCTTGATACATAGCGTTCAACATCATTAACGTGTATCAGAAAATTATCGCGCGATAACTGTAATGGTCTCATGCGAGTGCTTCATTCGTTTTAAATAAATAGAAGCACCATTGTGCGTTTGAAACCAGGCATAAATAACTCATTTAGAGTACAACATAAAAGAGGTGACTGTCTCTCTACGGTGACCATGAAACCGGGAAGAATGGGGGAGAGTCCCTAACTGGGATCGGCTGGCACCTAAAACTTCACAAGATGCATATTGGATGTACGGAAATAATACCGGCTTGACGTGAGATACATTAGATCATGGTCATGCCGCCTGAAAATTGACAGCTGTAAATTATCGATTTTTTTAATTTGAAGTCAAAATGAAACCACAATAAGTTTTACATTTCGTAGAAAGTCAAGTCTTCAACTTCCTTACGAGATGATGCATAAAAATGTCTTCCTGAGAAGTCTAATGTTCAATTAGGAATCATGAATTTTCAGGGTGCCCATTAACCACCTGAACCAATTTTTTCCTGTATTTTCAGTTTTCCGTTTCCCCTACGAGGATATTAAAGTCAGTTTTGCTTTGAATTTCCCAGACCAGAAGGGTATGTTATAAATATAAAAACATCCTTTTTAAATTAGAACCACATATCGTAACAGATTTCCCGTTAATCCTAAAGCAGTAAAAATAGATTAAACCCAGTTATAATCCGTAATTCACGTGTACACGGGCAACTACATATTCCACTTTAAGAAGAACGTTTATAGCATATATTAATTACATTGTTAAATTCTGTTACGATCTCACTCAGTCCTTTCTGTTTCAGAACAGTCTCAGGACAAACGCATAGATCTCGATGTGTCAAGTCAGTTCGCGGCGTTTTAGCAAGGATTTTTTTCTTTTTTTCTCTTTGCAAAACCTGGGTTTCCCACGTCTATCCTTTTACTCCAGAACCCTGCACAGTCGAGATCCAACGACGGCCCTGGCGCGAATGCTTCGTACGTCGCAGGCGAGGGCACGTGGGTGGACTGGAGTGGGATCCCCGTTGGCGCGACTCAGTCAGTCCGCCCGCCCGCCGTCTAAATATACGCCACGTTCTTCGATGCCCTGGCGCCCTCCCGCTGCCCCACCCCCTCCACCCGCGGAAACGCACGCACGCAGCCGGAAGAGGCGCTGCCTCTACTACATCCCCTCACCCCTCGCTCCGCCTCCCCCCCCGCACAGTGCGACCGCGCTCGCGCAGGCTGGCACAAATCGATTAAGCCCCTTTGAGTCATTCAAGAAATCGTACATGCTTTCCGGAGGAGGTGTAAGAAAAAGTGTACGTACACTACAAAAGCAAGTGTCTCATTTGAAGACATTTTGGTAGAATAGTACGCAAAGTAACTAAAAAATACTGTACAAAATACCATGATTGCGAGAATTCTGATGTGGTATTGTTGACGTAATTGTCTTGAAATAAAAGAAGTCATCTCCATAACTTAATATATTAATAATATATATAATTTCGTTATATTACAACTTGTAAAAATTAGTTGACGGAGATGACTTCTTTTATTTCTTCACAACAAATACCAGCTATACCACGCACGTGAGATGACCACAACTGAACTGAAAGCCTCTGTTAATGAAGTTAATGATAAAAGTTTGTCTTCTTAATAAATTCTTTGCTAATAGAGATGACGAGTTTTGATAGCATCATTTATAAAATGGTTCATTCATAGAAATTGTTTACCTTCGTCAAAGTCATCTGAACGTAACTGGGAGTTATTTTGGATAGCTATCTGAATACCTCATTTTGTTTCTATCATATTCTTATTTCCAACGTTCGAACAAGTGAACTTCTGGAATATTCGCTTGGGTAATAAAAATTAAAATGTTTCATATTAAAGAATTAAATATAAAAATCAAATTTTAATGAATCTTCATAAAAAAAGTTCCACAAAAAGTGACAATTGTTAAGCAATTAAAATAACAAAAGTATTAAATGTGTTTTGTTTGTCAGCGTCAAGAGAGGAATCTAGACCTTAATTGGCTCGTTACATACATCTGTCTTCGACTCAAGTTGTAAACCCCTTTAAAGATGTAAATCAAGAGCACTCAAGAGGCACATTGGAATACGCAGCATATTTTCTAATGTCTTCGGGTAGGTCAAATTGAGCCCATCTACGTTTTATAGTAACTGTCAATCATCATGAACGCCAACATGGTTTTCGTTCTCTGCATCGCCATTAAGGGACCTTGATCTAATTTTGATCAGGGCCTTCCAAAAGCGGAACACTCAGGTCCTTGCCCTTTATTCATGGTATCAACACTACGCCAGCAGTATTCTTTCAATAAATACTATGGCAATGCTATCGATAGCATTAATTCTCTCAAATTTGAATTCGCAAGAGACTTCAAAGTATCAGTTTTACCTCTGGCAATGGACACAAACGTAAAAACTTCCATCTCGATTATCAAAAATATTACGACTTAAAAAGAGTATGTTTAAAACAAATAATTCAAATTTTCGTAAGAGGAAAAAGAAAAAGAGAACATAAAAAAGGAGAAGAAAACGTTAAAAAGGAGAAGAAACGTTAAAAAGGAGAAGAAACGTAAAAAGAAAGAAACGTAAAAGGAGAAGAAAACGTTAAAAAGGAGAAGAAAACGTTAAAAAAAGGAGAAGACAACGTTAAAAAAAGGAGAAGACAACGTAAAAAAGAAGAAAACGTAAAAGAAGAAAACGTAAAAAGAAACGGAAAAACGTAAAAAGAAGAAAACGTTAAAAAAAGGAGAAGAAAACGTAAAAAAGAAGAAAACGTAAAAAAATAAAAAGTAAAAATTTAAAAGTAAAAAAAAAACATGAAACATTTAAAACCCTCTATGAAGCTATAATGCTACATAAAAATCAACTATCTTCTTTTTTCCTCCCCTGGGCGAGTGGCGTCCCTTCCCCTCTACTTCCGCAGCGCTTCAGCCGCGTCCCACCTGCCTCGCGCAGCGCCCACTGCGGCCGGCGGCGGCGGCGCCTTGGAAGGAGGCTTGCACGCTATCGCCCGCCTCACCCAGCGCCCCCCCCCCATTCATATTAAGTACGAGCTCGATACCACCACCGACTCGGCTGCGGCGTGCCCCCGTAAGAGCATGACGCAACCACAAGCAGCCCGCGCCTCAGTCGCGACCGCCCCCGATTCGCGAGCACGCCTTGCCTTGCCTCGCCTCGCCTTGCCCCCGCGGCGGCTATACCTTACGCCACCCGCCTGCCGCAGCGCGCTATCACGGTGTACGTTGCGCCGCGCGCCGCCATGCCGTACGCGACCACGTGGCGCTAGCCTCACTGGCTATTATACGAAAGTAAACCTGTAGTTTTTTTTTCTTTCATTTCCTTTGTTTTCTTCCTTTTGTTCTTTCTTTTTTTATCCTAATTCTCGGTCTGAAAGATGGTTTGTTGAGTGGGACACCCAAACCGAAAATAACTTGGATTCGTTTAAGAGGGTAGAATCGACTGGGTTATGAAACGTCCCGTTACAGAGACGTTTCGTTTAAAATCACTTCTTTTGACTTCAAGTCAGACAATTGCATGACTGCTCGACATTATGATCTGTTCGAAAACTTACACTCAACTGGCTTATTCTATTCACGAATGAAAATTATTGAAATAATTTAACTATTAGATATTATTATCGAAGAACGCGAATGCAAATATTCAGTGAGTGTTGTTTGTTGTAAGTCGGTCTCTTTCAAGTGTTTCATCTTAAACGAGCCCTTGAAAGAATACTGAACTTAATTTTTCTCCATTTGAGGTGGGGGACATGTACACAAGGAATTAAGTTAACACAAAAAGTCGTGGTATATTTTACCAATCGGTTTCGAGAAAAGCAAGAACTGCATTATGACGGAGAGATACTGTACCGTCAAAATGAAAGAAATACATCAAATTTGAAACGCATTGCAGACAAACAGCACATGTAAGGACCTTTGTACAAGGATAGTCCATCTAAAAGACTGTCACTTCGAATTTCCTGTTTGTCGTATACAATACGGAGAAAATGACAATTAAAATTGTTTCTGATCTTTCCAACAATCAAGTAAATGTATATGGAAGTTCCTCTTGTTTCAGATTTCAAAGTAAGTAATTAGTTTACTTTATTTGCTGAATACTCTTATTCAATTAAGTACGAATTAATGTAAAGTCGTTCGTTCAAAAAGTGTGCCGTTCAGATAACCGATGGCAATGTATGACGTTCTTTGTATATATTACATGGTAGGTAGTAGGTATTTCGGGACATCCATCGAGAAAACGATTCTTTGAAAATGATTGTTCACAAGTTTATTTTTGTTTATTTATCATTAAAATTTGTTTACGGAATGAAATTTTAAAAACCAAATGCGCATGTCAGATGGAATTTTGGAAAAGTATATTTTTTTCGTGAGACGTTTTTACCCAAAATAGTATTCAATTTGTACTCAGTAGCAGTCAATCGTACTCGTAGTAGTCAATTCGTACTCAGAAAGCAGAAAAATATTGGATTTTCATTCTTGGACGTATGCTCTTATATCCTGTCGTAAAAATTAAGAATCCCATAAACTTCACTTTCAGAGCGAACAATTTACAAATATATAAGATTTCCCTTAATGTTTCTTTTTTTTTACAATAAAGAAAAGTCTTTCCATTTGCGAGGAAATTTGAGCTTGAATGTAATTGTTATTTGTGAACTCCTTATTTCTTAAGCATCAACGTTTGTTAACGCTTAAGGAAAAGTAGCATCAATGTTAAAAAGCACAAACAATCGACTAGAATTATATGAAAACAAAACGCTCCAGAGAACTCCAGATACAATATTAATTATTTATCGAAATCAAGAACTCCAAAAAATGTAAATTCTGTAACTTGTTAACAACAACCATTTTCAAACCAGGTTACAAGGAGAACAAGTTTTTCTGCTTTACTTGCATATTAAACAATTCAAACTGGAATAAAGTGAGCGGTTTGTTTCCATATCAGATTCCAAACATGTGCCACGAAGCAGAAAGGCATTATGTGGAGATCTACTTACATTTACGAGAACAGATGGTACATTGGTGTACCAATTTGAATTATGTTCAACAATATCTCAATTAATTAACATAGTGGATACATTCTCGCAACCTAAAATTGATACAAACTTCCAAAATTTTTGAAAAATTTTGAAATATTGTATAACAAAACTAAAATTGTCATTTTCCTTTAACTCCTCATGACCTGAAAACACCAATAGGCGTTTATCTAAATTGCTACTAAGGTTTAACTTGGGTCTCTGCAAGATATAAAGCTAATTAACCTTCAGGGAGCCCAATTAGCCAATTGGTCTAAGATGCATCCCAGTCCATTTCCAACTCAAAAGGACATGCTCAAACGTGCGTCCAGTGGGGACGAATTACATTTCTGGTGTCTTTTCCAATGAACTTTTTATTTTTTATTTTTCTTATCACATACTTTTCAATTCATAAAACGTACAAGGAGAGAGAAACTATAATTATAATGATACTTGTATTAATAAATACTAATGACTGACATATATTAGGCTAGTCTTATCCCGGGTTTATTTGGTTTTTGAACAACACTCAAGCACCAATTAAACATTAATTGATTTTGTGTTAAACCATTTACTCAGTTGCCAGATGGCTTAAGAGCCCCTTCCTCAATTGTGTAACAATTTCCCAAATAGGTTAAAAAAGAAAATCTGAAATTGAATATTTTAAGTATGTAAAATGTTCTATAACAAGGTTAGGGGGCCTCTTAACATTTTCGGGGGGCCACGACCCCTCGACCCACCGCACTCTGCGCGCACGCGTGCGGTTTTTACTACGGCTTTTAACAATATTATCAATTAGTAATGGTTCCTTCATACGCCATCATTTTTTTTGAAGTCTCACACCCTCATGACCACATTTTCGTCTCCACGTACCGACATCCAAACAAATATACACACATATGTTCTTAATTTCTGGAAGTCTTTGAACTCGTCACCAGGTGTTTCATTCATAAAAGTCGCCGTGGAGCTCAAAACTCCCGGGTTCGAAATCCAATTCGCACACAACTGTTCCGGCGAACGCGGCCCCGCTCGCCAAGCGCGCGCCACGCCGGCACGTCGCTTCTGGCGCCAGATGGCGAGGTGCGCCAGCCGCTCGCCCGACCGGCGAATCGCCGGCCGCCCTACTTGGCGACGCCGCGCCGCGCCGGCAGACAGGTGAAAGGGAAAGCGAGCGGCGGGGCGGCCCTTCAGAGGGCTTGAAAGGGCTTCGCCGCGGGGCCGCCGACCTCGGCCCGCCACACTCACCTGCAGATCCCGTTGAGCGGCGAGGAGGACCGAAGGCGAGCACGTGTGAGCGATGACGCTGCGCTAGCGGGAGGCCTCCCAAAGTGCGTTCGCTTGGCGCTCGACGCCGCCTGAAACTAAACCTGAGGCGGCCGTGAGCTCGTAGAAGAGGAGGCAGCCCCCACCAATGGCAAGCCGCCGAGGGAGGCCGGTCGGCTGACGCAACGCGCGCGCATATCGCGGCAGACGGGGCAGCGCTCCACGCGGCGCGCGCCGGAACCCCCGCCTCCGGTCACGGAAGAAGGGGTTGGCCTGTTTGTTGTGAGATGAATGGAGAGAGGTTGCATTCCGCGCGGGTTATCGATTGCACGTGAACTACAGGGCATGAATAGTCAAGATTTTGGGTTTTGCAAAGTCATCAAGTGGCTAGTCATCGTAGGTTATTTCTGACGTAGTAGTCATAGGTGCTAGAGATTTGGAGAGTTTATAGAGAAATATTAATTCTGAAAATCTATACGGTTCTTCATGATCAGGTGGCCAGGATAAGACTTACGACTCACTCAACTTACGACTTTTGTAGTTGTTTTTTTAATTTTTTTATTTGTTTTTTTTTAATTTATTTTTTTACTTTATAAAGAGATTTATTCTTGCTCTGAAGTGAATAAGGGTTTCAGAAAACGATTCTGCTAAATATTTTGTTTACAATAGTAATACAACTTAGTTTTATTTGAATAGAATATATAGCGAAAAAATTGTACAATGACCTTCAAAAATAGTATATTAATTGTAATCCTTAGCTCTTCAGAGTTCGAGTCTTCACACCTGTGTAGTTTTTTCCAACCTATTTTCCTCAATCCTTAACCATTAATTAACTATCTTCTTAAGGACTTTCACTACACCACTAAGCCCAGCACAACTGTTGTATCTATTGAAGATAATTTTACGTAACTTCTCTAACAGAATATTGCATGTGATTTTATTTTCGTTGACTTGACCATGCATCAAGTAACATACATTCTTACATTAGGCGATGCTTTCTCGGAGAAGTTTGTAACATCCTTGCATTCACGTACAAGTTAAAAATCTGTCTCTAGAGAGGCAACGGTGTCAAAAGAGCCACTATCAGGGGCCCTTTTCTGACGTGAGAGTTTATTTTTGTTAAAATGACCTCTTTCCATAGAAATAGTTACTTTGAGAAGCTTTACTTGCTGCATAATTTACTTTGAAATCAATGCAAATGAACTGAAAAGTACTTCGGAGTCTTAAAATAAAAATGCTTGTTATCTGCATATCTGAGTAGCTAATGAATATTGTTTTCCTCTTCAAGCTTGACCTTGACATTGAAAAGCTGAATAACGGTTCAAATACAATGGATTACATTTGTGTAACTTGGTGTCGTTGAATACTGCATCATACACTAATTTGTGTTGAACCCTTTTGTGTCGACTGGAAAGGAAAATCACATTTAACATCTATAATGTTTCCATCAAGAAAAACTTAAAAACGAAAGTTGATATGAGCATGTTGTATTAATTTATTATTATTAATACTATTATTATTTTATTATTATTATAAATTTATTTTTATTATTACTTTTATTATTATTATTATTTTATTATTATTATTAAACACAAAGACTAGATGATTCTCTATCATCATGGCCTTCGGCTCAATTATTTTCTGTTTTCGGGCCTTATTCAAAGGACTTACGAATTCCAGAGATATCTCTGCAGGATACGAGCGGTGCCCAGTAAGGTTTATTACAGTTGGTACGAATGTTCAATAGACTAACATTAAAATTTATGGTGTTCAGACCTTTTGTTAGATCTATGTCTATAGTCCATATAACCCCATTTGGGACAATTGTCACTCTTCATTTCGAGAGTAATTATGTAATCTGCGGGGATGTCCACCCCCACTAGCATACCTGCTTGTCTTAAAGAACGGCAAGATCTGACATGTTATGGTCCAATCTACGAGCTGTCTGGGTCTTGAAAACCTAGAGAATATTTGCATTGGTGAGATCGGCCAGCTTGTCTGGGTTGTGCTTTCACCATTAATCAGTTTCCTGCAAGCCATACATTCTTCTTACAGATTTCGGTGTGGCATGATAGCCACTTTATTTTTAAAAAAATGATCTTGTTGATTTACCCAGATCAGTAAAAAGTTTTCCTACAAACGTTTCTAGTTGCATACTACTAACTTACATACTATGCTTAAATCAATTACATGGATGAGGAAGCCAAATAGGTACCTCTCTTGTGTAGTTTTGGCGATTTTTTCATGAATACTTGGAGAGGGAATATTTTTTCAATTCTGGTTGAATGTATTGGGTTTTGGCCGAGGTTGAATGCATTTAATGTGGAGATTTGTGTTATGGGGAAATAGAATGTGGAGGAAAGGTAATCAGTGGTCGTTAGTAACGAACTAGGGGTCGCTGGTGATTATCCTTAGAAACAGGTTTGGGAAAACTTGTAATCTGTTGAGGTTGGTTTTAGCTGCATTAATCCAGATGAGGCACGTGTATATAAGGACACACTAGATAGTTTTGTAAGTTGTTATTGCTATGACATCTGATAGTCCGTAATTTCTATTGAATATAGGTGGACACTCTGACGGCGTTGTTCGCAATCTCTCTGTGCAATCTTTCTTCAGACCCTGTTTAGATGAATTCGTCTTTTATTAGTAAATAGTAAACTTCCCATCATCCGTAGACTTCGCTTGAATGGCCTTAAACCTTGGAGTGTTGGTTTGATTGATTGATTTTTTCGTGATACCGGGCGCCTCAACTGCTTTGGTCATTAGTCCCATTAGTGTAGTGCATGTTTTTTCTGGGGAGATGACGGTGAACTTCTCCCGCTGGAAAGCGAGATCCGGCGCCGACCTACCGTCGGCTAGTGCGGTTTCCCCCTAACCAGTACTTTTCCACCAGCGGGGCACCGCCCCAGCAGGGACAAGCTCTAAGCTCCCGACCGGTCTCCCGGAATATGTGGTAGTGTAGTTCACGTTAGTGTAAGTGTGTGTGTGTAAGGGGAGGATAGGACAAGGAAGAGGAAGGACAGATCACGCGCGGTCCGTGGCCCGTTTGTTAGGGTACTGCTCCGGCATTCGCCTGGTGTTGGTCGGAGAAACCACGGATAACTACCGATCAGAGCAGCCGGCTGGCCGCTAGAATTCTCCTCCCGCTAGTGACGTGCTAGCTAGCTTATGTCGAAAATCGTGACGCTGTCAGGACTCGAACCTAGGATCTCCGATCAGAGGCGCTGCAGTGCCATCAGTTGATGCACTGAGGTACCGCTCCCGGTTGAGATAGTTGGTCTGCTAAAACCATAGCTTATATCTCTTTCGAAAGGAAGCCATCCCGCGGTCAGACCCAGGTGAGAGAATCGTCTACCTTTCCTTCGACGTCCCTGGAACATTCACAATGCAGCGGTTTTCCATGACACCTTCTTGAGAGTTCTTGATGTTTCCTCTCTATTTATGAAGCACTCGTTTGCAAACGTACTTCGGCTACATTCGTCTCCCTTGAATGTTGGATGTATTCCGTCAGTGTTTGCTTCTGTGTTTGAACCTTCTCGATCAGCTGAAGTAAACGGCCTCCTAATCGATTGGAGAGATAGTCTGCCGACATCGCTTTGAGAATGGAGAGCGCGATGATGGAGAACATTAGTTTTCTGGTTTTGCGATCCAGATTATCCAGCTCTGATTGCGTTCAGTCTTGAATACCAACAGTCTACCAGATTTCAGGAACTGTCGAGATAGTAATAGCCTGAATGAAATTTCCAACGTTAAGTTACGTCCTGAAACATCGCTTGTATTCCAACGATGCCAACGGTCATAATTTATGGATGTCGGATATCCGCGATCTGCTGAAGACCTCGTTACTTCTAACAATAATAATAATAATAATAATATTTATTATTATTATTAATATTATTATTATTATAAATTATTATTATTTTCTGCGAATCGGCCATCATTGGGCCACGGGATTCGTGCACGTAACTTTTCTATAGGGGGAATCTGCAATTTAATGCAGATTCCATTTTTAAAACCCAGAATTGTTAGCCATGGGGAAAGGGGCAACGTTACGATAATGATAATGATGATGGATGATGAAACAGACACACACAAACATACAGAGACATACACAACACAACCATGCCCAAAGCGGGACCCGAACCCACGACTATGAGGTCCGAGACCGCCACTGCACTACTACCTTAGCGATCTCGACTGTAGGATCAGATTATTATTATTATTATTATTTTATTATTATTATTATTATTATTATTATTATTGTTATTGTTGTTGTTTTTATTGTTGTTATAATTATTCAAGATTATTCAATGGAATGTCGGTTCCATCCCCACCGGCGTGTGCCAGTTATGTGGAGGATGTTATTCCCTCATGGCAAGTCAGATCAGGTTAGGGAAATGGATAGGAAGGGGAAGGAATATCTCGCGTGGTTCATGGCGCATTGGGTCAGATTCGGTCCCAACATTCGCTTGGAAGCGACTGCCGATCGACCTGTGCATTCGATTTCGGCAGGCGTCACATACTCACTGAAAAATGCAATAAGCAAATTTCTGGCACCTTCCCTAATCCCGTGACCTTCGCAGTCGCCAATATGCCCAGCCCGCGCAAGGCGTTGACGTTATGATTGATTGATTTTTTTCTTGTTTCCGGGCGCGTCAAGTGCTTTGGTTATTAGTCCCGTAAGTGTAATGAGTGTTTTTTCTCGGGAGGTGGCGGTGATCTTCCCCCGCTGGATGGCGAGATCCGGCGCCGACCTACCGGCGGCTAGTGGGGTTTCCCTCTAACCAGGACTCTCCCACCAGAGAGGTACCGCCCCAGTCGGGATAAGCTCTATGCTCCCGACTGGTGTCCCGGAATGTGTGGTAGTGTAGTGCATGTTAGTGTAAGTGTGTGTGTAAGGGGAGAGGATAGGACAAGAAGGTGGAAGGAAAAATCGCGCGCGATTCTTGACCCGTTTGTTTCGGTACTGCTCCGGCATTCGCCTGGTGTTGATCGGAGAAACCACGGAAAACTACCGATCAGAACAGCCGGCTGCTCCCGGTGCGTTGCCGTTATGTTCACCGATACCCTTTAGTCAATGAAGTGTTATTTTATGTGGCGAGGCTTAGGCCTGCTCTACCGCCTTATCACCCAAATTTCGCTGCTCTCCTTACTCGAGAGCTTCAGGCGACGAAACAGGCGGTTTGAATTTAGCTCAGAAGCTTCCTTTAGGCTGAAAGGTAATTTACATGCATGGGACATCTGGCTTTACGTCCCCTCCGAAGGAAGGCGGGCGAAGGATTTTTCGCCCTTAATAATCCGGGGCTTTGAAAAGGTTTATATCTGCGAACTTGGGTATAACACTCCGTTACACCGCCGAAACTGACCCTTCCGGAGAACATACCCTAAGGTGACATACCCTAAAAATGCTTCAAACGCTAATATGTTTATGTTGAAACCTTTATTTTTTGTGAGATTACAAGAAAATAAACACAGATAAGTGTAGCGAAGAAAATAACAGCACATCGTATATATCTAATATAATGATTTTTTGTAACAGCTCCACTGTATTTTTCTTCGGGGACTGGATAAAATGATGTAGGGGCCAATGACATTTAGAAAACACACTTCTCACTTACATGTGATTGTAGATCACCCCTCCCGTAAATCATAGGGCGCATCTTCTCCCAAGTCCATATATATCAATATTGTTACTGAATGTTGCAAAAGAAACATGAATAAAAAGGCAGTTACACAAAAAAACCAGTCAATTGTATAATCATTTTCTTTTCCAGTGTACTCACTTGATTATAGGCTTGATAAAACACTTGATTAAACAAGTGAAACTGACATAATTCCAGCGATGTATAAACACTTCAAGAGTGTGTTAACAATTGACGGTCGAGATAAATGAGATACGTTAGCGATGAGTGTTTTGGAAAAGTAATGAGATGGCAGGTTCAGTAGCATTCTCATTATCTCGTCACATACTGCTCTCGTCACAACGGCATGATCATGCTGTTGCCAAAACTGAAGTCACGGTGATAAACAGCGACGTCGCCACTTATTAGCTTTCTTAAACTAATGCCTCGTACGCGACTGTAATAAATTGCACGAGCATTCGCGTTCACCGACTTTCGACATAGAAGCTAATGTTGTGTAAGGAAGAAAATACGAACGGAATTCCTTCATTTCAGTTTACGGTATTGTTCCAAATTCTGTTATTCTAAGTGAGGTACATGTCTTTTCATAGTTTACAACTGCTCCTATCGCCTTCATCGTCATTGCAAATCTAGTACATTTATAGAATGAGTATTCTCAGAAACAAATTTACCACCGTGCTCTTTTTAAATTAAATGAACGAATGTTTTTAAATGTTTTTGTTTCTGCACAGCACCTTATTGACGATTCCTCTCCTTTAACGCCCAGAAGGTTGAACTTACTTTGAGTTGAAGCTCTGAGGATTGTTCTAAATACTGACGAAGAGAAAATCTACATTTTTCGGATACAAGTGAAGAAAAAAGCAAATTTGTGAATTGACGGAATCGGGATGCAAATTATGACAGCTCTTTATCACATATGGCCCTACGATCTGGTCCAATTTTAGACCGTCAGAACCTTAGTCTTCCAGCCGGCAGTCAGAATTGCAGTCCGCTTGCTATTTAAAAATGATGCTAATGATTTCCCGAGTCTAAAACATCTCTTGGAGTCTTGGAAATACGCATAACTTTTTTTGTGATGCAGAGGCAGAGACGAAATCGAAAAATTATGAAGAACACTTTCTTTAGGAATTATGCTTCTGAGAACAAAATTATAAATACATTATTTATTGTAAATATTGTTTTAAAAACGCTGCAGTGAGCTGGTGTTACTTTTTCACCTGAAATGACTCAAGTGTATGTATTAGGTTCTTCACTATGATATTTTTCCCTTATTTTTTCTTCTGTATAATTTACAATTTGAAGCATTTATAATTGAAAAATTGAACGCAGAAAAATTACAACAAATATTTTCAAATATATCTTGACATGTGGAAAATATCAATAAAGAGTTGGGTAAAAAGTCATTTTTGTTTAAAATGCCAGTAAAAATTACCATTCCTATTTCTTTCAGAAAAGGAGTATGTTTGAAACTTACGTGAACATCTTCATTCACCAGACCGCAGAGACGTCCAAATCTCAGTGGCAATACCCTGCATAAAATAATCCTGCAAGTGTTGGTTAGAACATCACTAATGGTTAGAACCCCTTCCGGTCTACCGATTGGGGTATTCGATGCGTCTCGGTTTGCTGTTTTTTCGAGCCCTACTGATCTGATAGAAACTCAAATTAATAAATATTTTAACAACTTTAGCACTGTTTAAAGCCCACTTAGTTTTAAAACTGTTTAAAGCTATTATAACGCGTAAGTGTTAAGGGTAGTTAAGTTTGTCGCATCCACGTATTAAAACCACATGAATGAGTTTAATTCATGTACCATCATCTTCATCACCATCATCATCATCATCATCATCATCTCAAAATTTGTTTCTAGAGCGACCTTAATCTCTTATTGATTTTGGTTATAAAGCTAAAGTACGTTTCAATAATCTTTACCCTAGCATACGGAGTGGGTTTCAGCAAGGGAGGTCATTAAGACAGAACATATTCAATGTGTGTCTTATTACTTCATTCAATTTACACATCGTTGTCACGAATGGATTCGCAGACATCTCTGAAACGTTATTGTCCTATTGTGATGTGTTATTACAATATTATTATTTCCAACATGTAATGGTATTTTTTTTTCGATCTTGAGTTTACCCCTCAAGGACGTACCCCATGTAGGTACAGAGGGAAAAAACTCAAAGCCTAGTCACTTTTAATTATAATAAAATTAGTAGCAAAATTTAAAAAATCCATGAAAATAAATTAATCATATTTTTACCTATTTTTTCTTCTGTGTCATGTTCTCATTACTGTTACACTACTTGTCACCATCATTTCTCTATAAAATTGCAGGAAAAATATGGGTATCTAAATGCAATAATATTCGACCAGGGAAATAAATTTTCCTCGTGCTATTACAAGCGCTGATATTCGTATTTCTGAATTCGCTATTAATTTTAAGTACCTAAATCCGGTTTAAGTAAATCATGCTGGGCTATTTCATGGTCGGTTATTGTTCTAAATTCAAAATACAGTATATCTCCAGTTAACGATGCAAAACTAATAAAATAGAAAACGAATTAGGTATTACAAAAATGTTAATAGTATCTACAAGGTTAATAATATTAATGAAGTTTATTCTGGCAATAAGACGTCATGTTTTAGCATCACATTAGAAAAAAATTCCGTTTGCTTGTGTGATACAAAAACTTGTTCATTAAAGGTAGAAGACAATGTCTTGCAATAAAACTCGGCGACAATAAGTATCTAACATATGTTGGAAATTGCTACGTGTAGTACGTAACTGAACTTGACTTCATTTAGAATTAATCAGTGACTAGGTTTTATTTTATGTCGGTACTAGTATGAAGTTCTTCCCACACTTGTGAAAGGACAAGAGACATGAAAGTGCAATGAGTGTTTCATCATGCCTGAACCACTTGCATCGTCGGTTGAACGCATCTTTGCTGACGCCTGTCGAAGCCTAGGCCAACGCCGCTCGCGCATCGGGTCGCCTTACGAGCGGGCGGTGGCGGTCTACAGTGGGGCGACAAGCCTCAAAACAAGGCATCCATTGATCCATTGAGCAAATGCTGAGATGGCCCCTTGTTTTGCTTCTGGACATAAATGTAACTTCATTTTCTGTGCACGTCTTCTAGAATTCATTGGGAAACACAATTCTTCACATTATCGTTTCCATGTTGTCGCGGCAGGAAGTAATAAGAGCCAAAATTTATTGCTTATTTATCCTTGAAAATTGATTTTATTACATGGGAGTTTTTTTTGTTTTTTTTTCTCCCTTTCAAAATTCAAAATTTATTGCTTATTTATCCTTGAAAATCGATTTTACTACATGGGAGTTTTTGTTTTTTTTCTCCCTTTCAAAATTCAAAATTTAAGTAGTATATGACTTAGTGTAGAGATCACAGAATTTTGAAAATGTGCACACAATTCACTTTTCCCCATAGCACGTCATACGCAGTTTTTAACTGTTTTTTTGACGTAAAATAAATAAATAAATAAATAAAGGCGGACCTTTATTTATGAATGTAATGGATTCAAATGAGCATTTGTTCTTATTTTAGTACAATTTGTTTTGCAAAATGAAGGAACTATATATTTGAGCTGAATATATCGCTCGTAGGCCGTATCAGAGCTGCAACTCAAAATAAACGAATGTTTAGTCAATTCCCGAATTTAGTTAATGTAGTTAATAAAAACTTCAAACTCATCTACTTCATCCGCCGATTTTTTAAATTGTGTCACTATTGCAGTCCACAAACGATATATAAATGAAAGAGATGCAGTCAATGAACTTTAAGAAACTCATTAATTACAAGAAGTAATACGATGAATTCGAAGTGCCTTCGAAATTACATTTTGTATGGCATGAATGTCTTACTTTTGGTGTATCAAAGCCGTGAAGCTCTGATTTGAAAGATTTTTTTATTCTGAAAGTTGTATGTCGCATTTTTAACTATTAAATCCATCTATAAGGTAAAATCAAAGTAATTTTACTTATATTTCGGCCTCACTCTGCTCTAACACATCCCCTTCCCACACTTCGCATCGCGAGCTGCACACTCATTCCCCAAAACAAAACATACGGTGAAAGTAAATTTGAGATCGAGACACCCCTCCCCTTGATTGTCTTGAATGCTCAAAAGTATTGCGTACAAAATTTAGGAGTGGCTCGAAAGCTCTCGTGAAACACACACACACACACACACACACACACACACACACACACACACACACACACACACACAATTAGCAGCAGCAACAATAAAAAAAACCGTGAAAATGAATTAATAATATTTTTATCCTCATTTTATCCTTCATTTTATCTCCTCATTTTAGTCTTCGTACCCACATACTTTTCTCTTGCATATATTTATTTAATGCTTGGTTTTTATGTATTGCATATTGATGTGTTGGGGCTCGATAGTTCTCTGGCCCACTGTACGGCGGGCAGTGGCGGGCCAGCCAGGGCGGGGGGGCGGCAATAGGTGGGAGGCAGCCGACTCTGGCTGCGCCGCCGCCAGCCAGTCTATTTTCTGCGGCGGGCGCGGCGGCGGGCAGGGGCGTGTGGGGCCGGGTAGGCGGGCCGGAACGGCACGGCGCGCCGGGGGCTTGCCCGGGGCCCGAAATGGCGCCGTAGTACTCCGGGCCCGCCGCCGCGCCACCTGCTCCCGCCACGCGCCGGAATGCGCTTCCAGCCCTGCCTCAATGGGCGAGACATCATTGCGAAACCACGAATTCGACTGCGATTTTGGAGCAAATGTGGAATAGTATCGTTCGAGTTCGTAGTCGCTTCAAAACTGTCATGGATTTTCGACACTAGCTTGACAGCTAGATCGCATTCAGACGCTGTCTGACCGGGCGATGCCCCGCTGGTGGGAGAGTCCTGGTTAGGGGGAAACCCCACTAGCCGACGGTAGGTCGGCGCCGGATCTCGCCATCTAGCGGGGGAAGATCGCCGCCATCTCCCGAGAAAAACATGCACTACACTAACGGGACTAATGACCGAAGCAGTTGACGCGCCCGGAAACACGAAAAAATCAATCAATCAATCAGACGCTGTCTGGAGAAGTAATCTAGTGGCCCGGCTGCTTCGATTGGTAAGTTTCCCGTGGTTTTCTCCGATCAATTCCAGACGAATGCTGGAGCAGTTCCCTAATAAATTGGCCACGAATTGAGCGCTATTTTTCCTTCATCTTCTATGTCCTCCCCTCAACTCGAGCTCGCTGGCCAGCTGGCGAAGCCTCCTCCCGCCATCTCCCGCGATGAAAATTTGCACTACACGTACGGATTGACTGATTGATTGATTTTTTCGTGTTTCCGGGCGCGTCAATTGCTTCGGTCATTAGTCCCGTTAGTGTAGTGCATGTTTTTCCTCGGGAGATGGTGGTGATCTTCCCCCCTGGATGGCGAGATCCGGCACCGACCTACCGTCGGCTAGTGGAGTTTCCCCCTAACCAGGACTCTCCCACCAGCGGGGCACCGCCCCAGCCGGGACAGGCTCTAAGCTCCCGACCGGTCTCCCGGAATATGTGTTAGTGTAGTGCATGTTAGTGTGAGTGTGCGTGTAAGGGGAGAGGATAAGAGAAGAAAGAGGAAGGACAGATCGCGCGCGGTCCGTGGCCCGTTTGGTAGGGTACTGCACGGCATTCGCCTGGCGTTGATCGGAGTAACCACGGAAAACTACCGATCAGAGCAGCCGGCCGCTAGAATTCTCCTCCAGACAGCGACTGAATTCGACCTAGCTGAAAACCTAGTCGAATCCTGCCGCCATCAGGACTCGAACCTAGGACCTCCCGGACAGAAGCGCTGCAGTGACATCAGTTGATGCATTGAGCTACCGCTACGGGTACACGTACGGATCTAATGAGTGACCTCAGCCGTTGACGAGCCCGGAATCACTAATAAAACAATCCAAAAAGTTCATTATTCTCCCTTTAGAATATTTTGTGTAGCTTTTGATCTGAATTTTTTAAGGTGTGAAAATATCGACTTTTTCTACAATTTTGAACAATTTTTTTGTAGTTTTGTTGCAGTTTGTAGATACTCCATAACTGTCGTCATCCTCACTTTTGTGATTGAATATTTTCGTGGCATCTAGTCTGAATTGTTTTGGGTTTTAATTATCTCCCAACTTTGCTGAAAGAAAGAAATTTCTCATTTTCAAAAAAGTGTGAATGCTTACTTCACTAATATATCTGAGTTCTGATTTTCTACGTTTATTTTGTCATATTTAGCATAAACAAACCGTCAGCTAGTGTGAAACAGAAACATTAATCAACAGTGAAAAAATATTATCTGCAAATGCGAGGACTAACAGAAAGAATTAGAGAGAAATCTCGATAACTTATTCTTCATTTCTTCAATTTCACCTATTCACCGTATTCTTCATTTCTTCAATTCCATAGTAAATTTTGGCCCAAAGAACTTTCCAATGGAGAGATGAACACTTCTTTTATGTGATGAGAACAAATGTTTAATTTTTTTCCCTTCCAGAATACACAAAGTTTGGAAAATGAAGAGGAGGTTAAAGAAAGGAGAGAAATTATTAGAAAAAAATACAGTTTAAAAGAAAGGTTTTTAAATAATATAGAAACAACGTCTACTGGATCATGAGATGGTTTTAGTTTAAATGTTCTGAAAAAATGTGAAAAAATAAAAAAAAAGAATGATTAAGTGAACTTTCGGTTAAAAACTCTTCGCTAAGTTACTTATTGTTCGTATGTTTCCTTATCATTGCGAGGAATGTCATTTCGTAAATAGACGTACTATTTATAAATAACAGCAGAATTTAATGAATACACATATGTTTATATGCAAATAGTTTTTAAAGTTCTAGGTTATGAATCTTTCAGTAGTATAAAATGAATTATCATTCAGTGGAGTCGACCAGCTGATGTGGGTCAGGAAAACAGCTGTTGCCACTGCAACGCCCCTGATCCGAAGGTCCTAGAGTTCGAGTTACGAAGTTAGCGGATTTTTTACCCTAATTCTAAAACTGGCTCGAATTTTGCCGCTGTCCAGAGAAGATTTCTAGTGGCCGTATGCTATTTTCAGAAGTTCTCAGTGCTTTCTCCGATCAATACCAGGGGAATGCCGGAGCAGTACCCTCCAAACGGGCCACGGACGGCGCGCTACACTCCCTTCCTCAAGCGTATCCCCTCTTCTTCCACACATTCGTTATTCGGCGAATAGCGAGCAACCGCTCGCCGAATCCCGAGTAGTGTGAATAAGTTGCTTGTTATTTGCAGAGTGACGAACATTTGGTGCTCGCCCTACTCACCGCGTGTGGATCTTTAGGACACATCAAAGGGAGCGAACATTCGCCGAACACGTCAGTTGCTCGGGATTGGGTGAGCACTATCTCGCTGCTCGGGGAATGCCGAATGTGTGGAGCCGCCTTTACATGCACTTTACAATCACATATGTGGGGAGGCCCGTTGAGGGGTTAAAGTTCATCCTGACTGAGGCGGTGCCCTCTGGTGGAGATATCTGGAAGGGGGAATCCCGCAAATGAAGGTACATGTCGGCTCGGAGACTCACTGTATAGTGGGGCAGAACACAGCCTGGAATGTAACATGCACTTCACTTACGAGATTGATGAACATATGGGAGACGTGAACGGAAACACAGAATACTCACACAGGTTGAATCTTATTGAATCTGTCATAGTAATTTTATTTCTTCATATCTTTCTGAGAATACGAATTTGAATACATTCCGATAATACCCTTTTTATCCTCAGCCTACTTCCTCATATGGCCATTTTTGAATTCCTAAGTCGAAAGCAATCTTAGAAGGTAAAGAGGGATTTCCAAACAAAATACCCGTTCTTTTCCGGGTTCACTTGCCTTCTTTTACTAGTATCGAAAGACTTTTTAAAGTGATGTTATATTGAAATCGTTAAATTAAAGGGTAATACAATTAAAAAGTTACTTCACTTTTCCGAGAAAATCACTTTTGTATCCTTCATCTAAAGTACAAATACTATTACCCAGAATCTTCTTATTTGGGGTTTCCCTCTATTTCAAGTCGTCTCTCCCATCTCAAAGCAAAGGTTGATGGGGCTACAGAAGGTGAAAATACATTTAGGAAAAAGCGAGGTAGTTTGTCATCCAGACAGTTAGTTCCAAGCATCAACCGGTCCTATCTGTAACACGCTCTACAACATCAATACTAATTACACAACACAAAACACAGCTAGAACAGTCATCAATAATCGAACCCTAGGCCTTGAACATGGAAAGCTATAACCAGGGCTCGGTCTTTTAGGTGTTAATAAACCGGAAAATAGTCATTTTTGATGTGCTTAAATAGTAAAGTAGTGGTGCTAAAACAGCACGTACCTTTTCGCCTTTAGTAAGTTACGTAATCCTAATTACAACACTATTTCTCTCCGAATTAACACATCTCAGTTATTTTTTGTAAACTCATAACAAATCGTACAACATTTGGTGCAAAAACAAATATTTTAGCAAATATCAACACAAATTTGACAATTATAACTGGAAATCATTAACAAATTTTAAAAATTCAACACAAATTTGACAATTATAACTTTTTCATGCAGGTAAATAATTTCTAAAAGATTAATTTGTAAAGGAAAACAAAATGCCGAATGTAAGAAATGAACAAAATAATATGAAACAACATACAAATTCTAACTTACAAAAGCACCAACTGTCTGGAATTACGTTTACGAAGGGAAGAAAATTTGGAGCGGGGATTGTTTTGTCGCAAATTACACAAAAATACTCATATTTTCAAAAATTCAAGATGACTTTATTTGAAGATCTGTTTCTTATGAACACATTTCATTAAGAAAAAATTGTATCTTTACAATTTTAGTTGTATGAAGACGCCGAAATTTTTAAAACTTTTCACAAAATCAGGGTTTCCAACGAACATGGGACCACCAATTCTCTTAAGCATCCTTTATGCTATCTTAGCACACTTTGTAATAAGAAATGTGCGGTTTTTTGGAAAAAAAGGTTTAAAGAAAATAAAAATTGCCTCTGTCTGACACAATATTTCGCAAAAAATATCATGTTTTGAAAAATTGAACATGACCTTATTTGAAGATTACTTTTTGATGAACACATTTCATTAACAAAAAGTATCATAACAATTATTGTAGTTGTAGGAAGACGCCGATCAAATTTTTGATTTGTTCAATTTTGAAAAATCAGAGTATTCAATCAACATAAGACCTGCACCATTTACTTAAACGTCATTCAGACTAGCCAACAACAAAATTTCATCAAAGACGATGGAGCCTTTTTAGGAAAAACATTTTTTGAACAAAACTAAAAACTGTCTATATTTTACTCAAAATTACGCAAAAAACTCAAACTTTCCAAATATTGTACATGACTTTATTTCAAAATCTATCTTGAAGGAACAGATTTTATGAAAGGAAAAAAATTTTTACATTTTATATTTTAGTTGTAGGAAGATGCCGAAAAGAATTTGAATTTTTCGATTTTCAAAAATCAGAGTTCTCTACGAACTTAAGACCTGCACAATTCTCTTAAACGCCTTTTACACTATTCAACAACACAATTTAATTACGAAAACGATGGTGCCATTTGTTTGAAAATTTGGAAAATGTTCCATGTTCTTCATATAAGTTGATATCCCCCAAAAAAAAATTAAAATTTCAGTTTCAAACTTAAGAAACCGCAACATCAGTCATATCGACAGGGAATATCAATTATAGAGAAAGTCGGCTAAACGGTTTAGCAGACGTTTTGCTGTCAATCGACTTTTCGGTGTCAAGGACTTAAAGAACATGGATTCTGACTACATCATGTATTTTAGGATTTTTTTAATTTAGCAACTGGATTTACCCACTTTTTCGTTGTCAGGGCCCTGTAATAAGAGTTTTTATTCGGAATATTCCCCATTTTTCGTGCAGTACTACATAACTCTCTCTCCCGCGGTAGCCGTGGCGAGAAAGTAAAAACATATTAAAATGACGAAAATATTTATTACCCTTATGAATACTAGCAACTATGATGGGGAGAGGTCTCGAAGTAAAACGTGTCGTGATCCTCCTTATCATTCCGCACATTTCGTCTGAGCAAAGACTAACCACTGCATTCGAAACTGGCACATTTTTCACTATGTACTCTAAAGTATAGTCTTCTCTAGTATCCTCATTCTATCTCTTTCTAATATACTCACAAATAGACTGTAAAATAAAATAAAGTATACTCTAAAATAAATAAAATTAAATACTCTAAAGTATTTAACTTGAAAATATTCAAAATATTCATTTATTCATGTCAAAGTTAGCGAAATATTCAATAATATTTGTTTCGAGAAATTATTTTTTTTTCGCAACTTAATCAAAATGTTTATATTCAGGCGATGTGCAATTTGGTATACGAAACTATGGGGTTACCACTATTTCCACTAAATTTCAAGAGGCTGAGGGTTGAGGGGGAAAATATGTACAAATGTCCGAGTCCTAGCTTCACGCTATACATGAACAATTCAGGATATTTTTCCTCGATGTAAACGCACAAAATTACAAAACAAAAATGTATGATGAACCTATCTATCGGTCACGAATGTAATGATCTTATCAGCTTCCTGAAGTGGGCGCGAGGAAAGTATTTGTCAGTCAAATTTTCCCATTTTCGATTACAAGTAGCTAAATCGAGGATATTTGCGTGATGATTTCACGTGACGGGTTTCCTCTGCATTAGTACGACGCTACACCTGACGTTTTTAAGAGTGGAATTGTATTTCGAGATGACCCTGCCGTTTGATGTCCTTATATGCCCCTCGCCGGCATTTCCTTATCGGGAACACGTTACAATGGTTGACCAAGGGAATAATAAAAATCGGAGACGGTTGGTTCCCTATCCAAAATAGGGGTTGCAGCTCTATCAAAGTTGGAAATGTAATTTCCAAAATTCAGAACACTAATACACAATAAAACGTAAGGAACGCATGTAAATTCATTAAAACTAAGTTTAATAAAAGTTTGTATTCAATATTACGTACATAATTTAATGAATAGAGCCATGGTGATACACCTCCACGCACACGGTTCGGCTTTGATTTCCAATGGACACACTAGTTTTTGCAGTTCTGCATTGTGACAATATCAGGTAATAAAATTCATACAAAATAAATAAAAACGGATTAGGATTCCAAAATACGGTGATCATGCTCTATCACTTTGCAACAAACTCTATTCTTTGGACATGATTAATATTAATTCATTCCAAGATTTGTGTTGTTTTTGCTGCTACTGTTGTGATGGTAATGAAATAAAGTTATTTGATTTCGAAAATTTCACTGGTCTGGTATCGAATACAATAATACAAGATCTGCAAATTTTCAGGAATGTTTGCTCTTTTAGTGTGAACTTTTCAGCATATTCATAACTTTATCAATTAAAGTGATATCCAAGAATATTTTTTTCAAAATGTGAAGTACGTTCTAATGCGATGAGATGATTTGTCGGTCTGAGTTCACAAACAGCAGCAGGAGGAAACGGCGATCACAACGACGGTTAGCAACAATAAAACGTATCACAAACAATATTGTCTCACGAGATCTCATATGCACAACGACGCTAAATGGCTATACAGAAAAACACTGCACGCATCTAGACCAATAAACAAAAGCGAAATTGTCAAAGGGCGGTAAACCTTTCTACAAGGCAACCTTTCGACAAAGCAACTTGAACATTTTGAGTCAACAAACGTAATATGGAAAATTATGAAACAGAAAGACGTTCCACATCTTTTAATCAGAGCGATTCAGAGCCTGTGTGTCGAAAACAAAGTCTTTATTGAAATGGAAATAATAAAATTGAACCCTGATTCGGAAGAAACAAATTGTGGAGTAAGGCAGGGATCTTAAGGATTATTTTACTGAGAATAACTACAAAATGGATCCACTGCTTTTTGCTGATGACCACGTCATTACAGCTAATTCAGAAGATAAGCTGAGTTTCCTGCCCACTCTTTGAACCATATTTGTAGAGAGTATAATTTACAAATATTTATTGATAAAGCGATAATGGCACTCAAAGAAATAGACTCTTTAAGAGAGAAAATAGTACTTGACCATGTTATCTTAGAACAAGTCAGCAATTTGCACTATCTAGGTTTCCATATCTCATTCAGGAATAATAATGATGCAATAAATAAATGAAATAAAGGAGGAAAACCAAGGTGTAGGAAAATAAAACAAAATCTTAAAGCAAGAAGCAAAGAAATACGCCTAAAATTCTATCAGTAAACCTCCTTTATGGATCTGACAACTGGACACCAACAAAAAATCAAGCCAGCCGAATTGATGTTGCTGAAATGAAATTTATCGAATAGGATACACCCTCCATGATCGGGAAAGAAATGACACTATATGTGAGGAACAAAATATCATTATTATCCTGGATAAAATCGAAAGATGCAGAGAAAATTCGTTGGAACTCTCGACAGAATGGAAGATTGCCGCATTTCAAAACTATTTCTAACTACAGACCTGAAATAAGATGAAATGTGGGTCGCCCAAGGAAACGCTGGAGCGATCAATTTTATATACAGCATTAAAATACTTGAGACCGGAACAAATCGCTTGGTTTAATCACAGTTGATAATGATGATGATAATGATCCTAAGTAATGCACTCATTATCTTCAAGAACTCACGGCACTTGTGTACTTTCAGTAAAGCGCGAATTCATAAAATTAAGATGCGAGGTTCATACGAAAATAGAAAATTGTTATTTTCCTCCGTGTCCTTCGAGGCCTACGCGAAGGTCGCCAACGCCTGCACAGTGCATACAATATCAATATAAGGTTGCAGCGCACTCTACGTATCGTTGCAGTATTAAAACGAACGAGAGCTCGCGATGTTGACGCATAGGAACGCGATGGTTCGTGCTTCGCAATATTAAACGTCCATAAGCGTGACGTCACACACAGCTACGGTGCCTGCATTGCAACTAGACGCCAGAGAAAGTGATCAACAGGCGTTCTTTCATTTCAAAATAATTTCATACATTGATGTTGCTGTTCTGATTATTGAATGAAATTAAATGATAAATTATGTTTCTAATTAAGCGGCGGATTTATAGGCACAAAAATTTGTAGCGGTTTTTGAGAAATGTTTGTTATAATTTGCATTCATTTCAACAGAAATTCCGCAAAATCCATTCGTTTAAAAAAATACACTTGACCTTTTTTAAAGAACTGATTTTTTAGAACAGATTTCATTTAAGATATAAATCTCGGTTTTCAATCTTTTACTTCGGCAATGCTAACTTTTTAGCAATATTCGAAAATACAGAGTTTGCGACAAATGGAACCGGCATCAGATTTCTTACATCTTTTACAAAATATAAAAATTTAAAAAAAATTGATTTTCTTTTAAAAATTAGATTTTTCCTAATTTTTCCAAAAATAGGGATTTTAACGAAAATGAGACCCACCTTATTTTTTACCGTCCTTTGAAACATACGAGGAGAACATGAAAAAAATTGAAGCCTTTTTTGTAAAAAAATGTTTAAAATTCAAAGTAAAAAATAACTCGACTACCACAAGAGATTTTGCACGTGTTTCATAATACGAAATACCCCACTGTGGTGGCAGTAAAACGGAACATAGATTTATCGATAGTTGTTCAAATTCTCTATACTCTAGAGAATAAAAGAAAAAGTACAATGTTTAAAATTTTGTATTAAGGGTAGTTTCATTTTTATCAATAAATACGAGAATATGCAACATTTAGGCATTTAAATACAAAATAGGTATTTATTAGTGAAATAGGAAAATATATGCACTATAAAACACGTGTGTAATACTCTAACACCCGAAAATGAATAAATAACCTAAAAGATTGCGTTTTCCATCGAAAGGAAAAATAGGAAATAAAATTCGCAGCTTATTCCTAATATATTATTCGTATTAGAGGATTGTCTGTGGGTTGGATAACCATGCAACGTAAACCTGAGCCGCCACTGATGGAAGTGATCAGTGATCACTTACCATTAAATAACTATTTCCAATGAAATATAAGCAAGAATAATAAACAATACATAACACATGATATTTTAATAAAATTACGAATCGTTGTTTGCCCGTTACAAAATTTTAAAACTATTGTGTATTTGAAAAAAATAGAAAATGGTTCAGAATTCCTCGTATATCGTCTCTTCTCAGCTTCAAATCTATAGGCGCCTAAATGTCTTTGGAGACCTCATGCGGAACCAACCACTAACCTGAAGACATTCCCAGTGAAGAGATCCCTCGTGCTTCCAGAACATCTCTTAGGAGTATTTTGGACCTGATCCATTGTACTTTTGCCTATTGTAAACCTTAGCCCCATCTCGGTGCTTATGCCGATGTTATAGATGTATGGAGCCCGTTACTCAATTAAACACACAGATTGCACACACATCTCGCACAACGTTGCTTATGAGGACAGTGCCAGATTATCGAACAGGCTGAATAGGCTGCAACCTGGAGCACGCAATTTTTGGGGGCGGACGAATTTCAGCGGACGCAAAATTTCGTAAGGCTTTTGAATGTAATACTTTTGAAAGTTTTTTATAGAAAGATTTCTTTCCATTTTTGTAAAATAAGAAAATGTTAATTAATCAAATATATCTGTTGATTTTGAAACAATGCCCACACACAAACTGTTTATAAAATTATTGGGTGTTTCATGTAACCCGTTACGAATTTTTTTTACACGGAGCCAGAAAAAGTTACGTTAATATTATTAAAATTAATGCTTCAACCGTAATCTAATAAAATCAATATCCGCTAGCTGGATCGATGGGGTTCGTTAGAAATAATCGCTATTACCTACTAATAGCCGATTATCCGATCTGCCATCTATACAGACTGGCGAGAATCTGAAACAAATATATATTGTCTAGCTACTTAATAGCTGGAATTGACCAAATGAAAATCGTTTGTTCTATTTCAAAAGAAACTTATGATTTATTCTCAATGCCAGGCAAAAATAGGACTTGAAAAATTTGTAACAAATAAAGAATGTTCTTTTGGTCATGAGCTCTTTCGAACCTTATCCTGCAGTACCCGTCTGCGCGCACACTTGAACGAGGGCGCCACGAGAACCATTTTCCTCTTCTTCTCGGTGACGAGAATTCCAAAGTCAAGTACCATATTCTTCTCTCCTGCTCTTGCACAAATGTTGTCGAGTCACTGATCCTCACCGCCTCAAATACTTGTAGTTCTAATTTAATTTACTTCGCAAAAGTTCCCAGTTCTTTCTGATTACGTGACGAGAATGTTAAAGTTCAGCAAACTATCATTTACTCAGAATTATTCCAAGTTCTGTGGCGTACAAAGTCCGATAACTATTCACTCTCAAGAAAAATTTACAAGTCCCAATCTCACAAAATTTATCATCCGCAGCGACCCGCACAGCACCACGACATCGTATGTCAGAATTTGGAAATAATCTTCCTGTTCAGCCCTTCAAGACTTGGCCTATTTCTTTCTACTGTTTTTGACCAGAGACATTCGACGCACTTCCGTCGTGAATAGACTGTCACTGTTCTCTTGGCCCAATCCCTAAATTGATTACATAATCAACTAGCTATGCCCTAGACTGTCATTGCTTTCTCAACCAATCCCTAAATTGTTTACTTGATCAGCTAGCCGTGCCCTCAGGTCCAATGCCAGAATGAAGTTTATTGACTTTGACAACAACTCGGCTGCCGTTGCTAGGGCGCCATATTTCTATTTGTTTATCCTTGAATATTTACCCCATTTACGACAAATATTAGTAAATAAATGTGTGACATGTTGGTAGTCACAATATATACATGTAAAATGAATCCAAAAGTATCGTATATTTATTAAATCAACATTGTGTTGAGAATTATTTACACGTATTATCAGGGCTTCATTTCTGTCGGAACGCGACGGAACGGCGTTCCGGTACTTCGGGAATAATTATTAAATTATAATATACATATTCAACTATTTATATTAATTTGGGAGTGCGATCCGGAGCCTAAAAGTTTATAAATAAAGCCCTTCATATAGTCAATTATTAGTACGTACATAATATTTTCTCGGTTACAAATATCGTAAAACAATTTTTTTATTCAAAATATTGTAAATAGCTTTAATGTAGAAAGAAGCACATTAAAACGGCGCTAAATTATTTGACAACCTAGGGCGCGCATAAGTCAAAGTCAGGCACTGTGTGAGGGCAAAACATAACGGAAGGATTAGGGTGTACATAGAGGGACTCAAACACCACCCCACCATAATTTTCTCTATACTATTTATAATACTACGTTTAAACTTACAAATATATACGTACATCTATGAGACACTTGAAGGACCAACGTAGGTTTTTTGACCAGCTACTGGCACTTCGAAAGAAACAAAAACAAGGGAAAAAATATGAAAATATTTTCTTCTAGATTTTATTTTAATGTTAAAGCACTCTACAATATGAAAGGTTTAAGTGCTGAATAAAACAATTCAGGAAAATTGAGTAAGAAGTAACACTAAACCACATTCGCTTGTTTAGATATTGAAACTCACCAACATAAACAAAATGATAACTACAACGAATAGAAGATATTCTATAACGTTCGTGTATTAATTAATTATTCATATTGGTTTTTATTTGTTTATTTAACATAAAACATAGCGATACACAAAACATTACAAAATAAACTTCATTAAACTGGGTCACTTAGAAGCAGAACTATGAAAAAAATTTTAATATTTTATTCACCATTTGAAGAGTATTACAAGGCTATTGCTTTGGTATGTCAGTTTGTACATTCTTTCATCATCAACCTCAACATATTAACATGGAATAAACAAACATTTTTGAAGGAACATTTTATTAATAGTTGAAATAATGTCAGTTATTAATTAACAGTTTCCCAAATCGATATCGTTTCAACAGATCTCGGTACACTCCACTGGCAAAAACAGGTTTATAACGTGTTATAACAAACAATACTGGACTGACCTATAGACACAATGAGACACACATTGTTTTTATCATGTGGGATGAACTCAAAAACTGAATGAGGATAATATAATGTGTAATGGTAAAAGTAAGTAAAATATTTTTAATCTTTTCTAAAGAATAGACTTGCAAAACCGAATAATATATCCAATCCTATTACAAATTCATTCGTTAACATGTAATGAAAAAGGACGTATGAAATAATCATGCATCCTTTTAGTATTTTCAGGAAACGTGGTACGTGTGTTACGTGAAGGACTTGTTAGTTCTTTGCCATTCCAATTAAGTCCGAGAAAGAAGCAATATCGTAGTTGTTCGGATAAAAAGTTGTCTTGGTAATCACGACAATTCATAATTATTGATAAAGAAATTTAAGTTGTTTTTAATTTTATTGACAGTATTTAATTACTCCTTGACGTCATTTGATATTTAAGGTGACTAAGATTGTGTACGGACCGGAAGAGAAGTGCTATTGATTGAACATCAATCTCAAGATAATATTCAGTGCATTATCCGCGATATTTCCGCGGTATCATTGAGCTAATTACAGTGGGACCTGTTTAACATCTCCTACATCCCCACAACAAGCCAACACGATCGCCAGGCAAAAAAAAAAAAAAAGATCTAGGCAACGAGATAAGTTCTTATTCGTCCATAATAAATTCGAGGTCGTAGTACAATTTACGCAGACTTCGATTCCTTGGGAGAAAGAGACTGCATTTTACAGATATTCTATGATTCGTAATTTTTAGGTAGAGTACGAACCATTTTGTTAAATAAATGCTTTATATATACGCAAGAATTTTAGTATGCAGTTTACTCATTTGACTTTAAAATTTTCTCCTTTTTATTGATAAAGATTGCATGTGAAGGGTTTCGGATATTACCGTGATACATCTTTTCCTACAAAAGTTCCACACTTCGTGAAACCATTCAATTTCTATTGATTGTAAACAGATGATTTCACATTTATCATTTGGCATCATAATGCCCAGAGTCATCATTTTGCCAGCAAGATTTTCATTCCGTTTTCAGCAAAAAGAGGCCCTACAATTGCCCCCTGCCAAAACTTGATCGTAGCTTGTCATCAAAACCCCTTCATATAACAAATACCTACTCGTAAATTCGGAAAAAAAACAAAGGATTCCAACGTGCTAATCGTGAGGCTTGGTGCAGGGTGCCTTTCATTCCAGGCGTGGGTAAACGGAAATGGTGTTGGTGGAGGGGCGTGGCAGGTGGGAGGCGCGGGGGATGATGGACGGGCGCGGGGAGCGGGCGAAGGCGGCGGCCGGGTCGTCCTCCGAGTTGAGCAGCGGCTCGTCCTCCTCCGAGTCTCTCCACGACGGCTTCAGCCGCAGCATCAGGTCCGCCAGGATCATGAGCGTGCCGACGGCGGCCAGGCCGAAGAAGATGCCGGCGCCCAGCTGCGGCGCGATCACGATCAGGTTCACCAGCGGCGCCAGGTCCGGCGTCAGCTCCACGCGCTGGTTGAACCACACCATCGGCACCCACTTGCGCCCTTTGATCTTTTCGTACATCCTGCGGAATTTCGATCGGACGTGTGACTACGTACACCCGAATGGTTCCTAGTCTTGCATCCCAGATATAAATGAAAAAATCTGCGCTTTTTTCTTTTAATTTATTATCAATTGAGGTATTCGGGTGTAGGAGATGACTTCTGACATATTGCGAAACTTCACAATAATTACGCCTTTCTTGTAAATATGATGCGCTTGGCTCTCTTTATATCGCATTAACTTTAAGACTCCAGAAAATATGTCAATGAAAACATATCGATACTTTATATGCAGCATATTTTCGTTATTTAATAGGATATGTTTTGCATTTTCGTATGTAATGTGAAATGTCAGTTATCATTATTTGCGTCCGAACACCTGAACTGTAGTTATGTAAATGTAAAAATATTTAAGTGGTTAGGCGAAGATCCTGGCCTCGCTATAAAAAAAGACATTATTATTATTATTATTATTATTATTATTATTATATTATTATTATTATTATTATTATTATTATTTATAACTTGCATATCAGTGAACCAATTAAGTAATTCAAAGTGATGTATTGAACATTGTTTCGTATTACAGTGAATTAACATAACCATCAAAACAGACTTTTAATAGTTATTTTACGTTGAATAAATATAGGAAAAAATAAACATATTTGAAATTGTGAGTTGTTCAATATTTCTAGATTCATTGAATGAGACGGTATGCCAACGATTTCTTCTATTGCATAAGTTTCTTGGAACTGAATCTTACTTTATGATTTACACTTTTCAGTCTGTGTTCTCTGCATGTTTTCTCAGAGTAGATCGTTCTTATAAGGCAATGACATCAAGAATTATGAGCAAAAGTTGATCGTTTTCATGGCGTGCATTATCTACACACCAATATCAATGAATAACTGAAATTCTGATGTAAAAATGAGTACGAAGACGTTAGCTTTAATTAATTGCTTGAACTGAGCGACCTTATAAATGAAGTCCATGACTTTTGCTGACGCAATCGTTCCTTAACTGCGTCTGTAATAAACGTCAATGAAAGCGGTGCCCAATTTCCTCTCTTGGAACATACTTGCAATTACTTCACCTAAATTTGCCAAATACAATATTCTTTAAAGGTAAGTGTACCAATAGGTAACAGTGAACTGAATGTACACGCTTAGACAATAACATGGTCACAAAAAAGTTACAAACAACTGTATTGAGGTTTCTGAATGTTAACCTCGAACTTTGTTCTGCTAGAGACACTATAAAAGAATCGCATGTGTGGTATTTTCCTTGATGGAGATGTGTTTCTCACAAAAAGGTGAAGTGGCACAGGATTCGCGAATATTGACTAGGTTTGTTAAAGTAAGCGGTACCTTAATTTATTTAGATTGAAACCATCGTGTATTCGGGTATTCTCCGAAAGTGTAGAATAAAAACCAACACAGACCTCAAAGTAAAATACTGAACCTACGCCGATATCAATATCATCCTCCATTAAAATTCAATGGCTGTATTGAATCAGGACAAAAATTAATATTCTAGTAAAATATATTGCCTTCTGTTGGATCAAAAACTAACGCGGTTATCTCATGTCCAAGCAATAGCTAATAAAACGTACACAGAAATTTCAAAATTAATCCGCGAATAAATTTCAAATCTTCCTTTAAAATAAAATGGTTCATTACTATACAAATCAATAATTAGATCGACCCTGACTTATGCCAGCCCCATCTGGTGCAACACTGCCTCTACCTATTTGAAAAATTACAAGTAATAGAAAATAAACTCCTTTTCAGAATTATTAAAGATTATTTATTTATTCCGAACACACAGATTCACAGAGATTAACACATAGAACCTCTTGACTTGTATATCAGCACACTAACCAAATCTTCTTCTCTAATCTCTTATCTTCACCTTGCACAAATTCAATTGGGTTAGGTAAAACAAAACGAAGTTGCGGTATACGTTCATGATATTCTAAGGATATACTCCGACCAGGAAGATCATTCAGTAAAGCCTGGCGACTGCGAGATGGTCCGAAAATGTTATTATAAAAATTGTTTTTAAAAATCCCACTAAAACATTATTGCTGAACAAAGAGAATAACTATTTAAAAAAGGATAAATTACTTGGTTGTTGATTTACTGTTTTTACGAATGTGTGTATGTCACCTCAGGAACATCTTTCATTAGTGAATATAGCGTATGTAACAATTATAAGAGGAAAAAAGGAATTCGAATTTAGGTTGCGGTACTAGTGCCTAACGCATAGTATATCAGGCTTTGTTACAGTTCATAAATCTTTTGACAGGGCAATATTTTCATCAAATCTAATTCAGAGACACTGACGTAGATAAAAATCTCAAGAATTTTAGAACATATTCGCAGGTAGCTAACAGCCAATGCCCGACTTAGGATCATCAATGCATTCCAATACCCAGACTAACAGGGTTATATTTTTAATTAATAAAGTAGAATTAAAAATCTGCGTTAATTCTAAGTGCTGTAATAAATTAGGACACTTATCCTTGATGTGCAATTTTTCTTGTCTAAGGTTCAGTTAATGAAGAATACCATGTTAATGAGTTCCATTGCCAGTAATCCATGGAAATTAGATCATGTAAATGAGTTCTATATGAGGAAAGACAGATGAACCGATTGATAAATTTGAACCATCTGTGAATGACAAGCTACGACCCAAAGAAAGATGGATATAGAAAATGTCAAAATATCTTGCAAAGGGAAGAAAATGTTTAATGCGTGTAATGTGCATTTCTTCGGTTGCGTCAATGACAAATAAAAAAACTCAACTAAAATCCTGTATGGCTACTTACCCCTGTTGATAATTATACAATATGAGATAAATATTCTTAGTATTAAACTACACTCCAAAAATAATTCTAGGAAAATTTCCTATTGTAAATATGGCTGAATGTACATGAATTTCAATTAATATTTAGACATGCCAATCTCTTTTCCTGAATAATTTGTTTCTACTGAAAGAATCCAAATTATTGAATTAAAATTTTAGTTACTGCAAGTAAAATATTTTGAGCAAATCCTGGTTTGTCGCCGTCGGTTTAGTATTATTAGGGGAGACAAATGATGGTTAGGACCTTTTTTCCACGTCGTTTTTCTATTCTTTCAGGATGATCTGCCTAAATTGGCTTTCCGTGTAATTCTTAACTAGGTTATTTTACTGTGTATTACCATCATTAAGTACCCGCTCTAAGAAATATTTTTCTCAAGACAAACTGAAAACAAGAGGTGCCTATCCACACTATTGCCAGATAAGGGGAGCAGGAGAACTCTAGGACTTCCCGGTCAGAGACACTGGCGTGACATCAACTAATGCTTTGAGTAACCTAAGTCAGTTTGAACACAGAGCGAGAGGTTCAATAAAAGTATTCTGAACTCACGTATATAATGAGAAATCACATACACAAAGGAAATAGATGGTTAATGCAAAAAATATCCTTAGAGATCTCAAGAGGATTCACTTAAGAGCGCGAGATTTGAACAAGATCATTTCATCCTCATGTTCTAATCATAACCGGTCTCTTACTGTGTTAACTTATGGAGCAGGCCAGTTTGTAGGTATCAGCTAAAAAGGCTACTTTTTTTCCCATATATATTAGGGACAAATAGGAGGTCGCCCATACATATTATTCCTAAGAAAGAATGGAAGTATTCAACGACTTATCAATCCTGTTCCCGGAAAACAATATGAATAGCTCCACCAAATATTACGTAGCTCCAATCACTGTCTACCATTGCTCTTATATCGTGAGGTAAAATTTCTTATATCGTGAGGTAAAATTTCGGTAAATAACAGTTCTACATCTTTGCAAGCGCACCATTTGCATAAATCTAATAAATACACATTTGAATATTTGTTACGAAAAATTAATTCATAATATGAAAGTTCAGAAATACTTACTCTATGTCAGAGTTCAGAAATACTTACTCAATGTCTGTATACTTGTCCAGCATAAGACTAAGTTGAAAGCGGGCGTTTGCGAATAATGGAATCCCGGATGCCTGAAAGAAAAAAAGAAAGCGTAACATTTGAAATCCACTAATTTCAAGCACTAATTATGAATTTTTACGTTCTCTAGAGAATCACTTTTAGCAATAAACTCAATAAGTTTTTCACATCTGAACTTAATTTTTTGTTGTTGTTCCATATTGCCAGTAACAGCTTTGTTCGTTCATTCATCTGCTTATACAGTTCTTTCGAACTGCACTGTAGTATCATTAAATTTCTCTTAATGCGGTAATCCATTCACTCTAAAGAATTTATCTACTGAACTTCCAAAATGTAGAACTCCCTTTTTATTTCAGGAGTTCGGAATAAATATACGAGATAATTGGACAAATGTTGATTGAATTGTCACTACTCTTTCTCAAAAAACAATTCAGAAGCTTCGGTCATTAATACAACTTTACTCAGTTTTGCCAGAAAATTATATCATTCATAAATGAAATAACGTTATTTGGCAATTGTAGGGTAATTTTATTTGAAGCTAATAACTAGTGGTGCTCCTCACACTTTCTCGCATTTTTCTAAATTTGCAATTTTAAAAATTCAGAAAGTTCAACGAAAACTAGACACATGCTCTTAAGCATCATTTCTTCTATCCGTAGAAAGAATATAAAAAATTGAACCGGTTTTTGAGAAAAAATGTAACTTTTTTAAATTGCCTATATTTTCACGAAATTACACGAAAACAACTCATTTTTTCAAAAAATTGAACGTGAAAATCCATCTTTAAGTAACATATTTTTATCAAGGAAAAAATGATCTTCAATATTATAATTGTATCATCACGCAAAAAAAGCACTTTTGCAATTTTCAAAATTTTCCAAAATCCAAAAAAAAATTTCTTGGATTTCAAGAAACATGAGACCAACACCATTCTCTTAATCATCCTCTACGCTATCCTAAGACAAAGTTTTATCAAAACATTGGGCCAATTTTGAAAATATTTTTGAGACTTCATTTAAAGTACTCTCAAAAATCAAAATATTCGTTTGAAACTCCCAAAGCCTTGAGTTCATTTAGATCGATTGGAGAATATCAATGTTGAAGAAAATCGGCTGAACGATTTAGGCACTAGCGATGATCACGAACAGACAAACGATGAGACAGACAGACGGTGAGACAGACGTTTTGCCGTCAGTCAATTTTTCGGTGTAAAGGACACACAAAACCTGGATTCTGGCAACACCACATGTTAGAGGAATCTGTCTCTATTTTTAGCAAAAGGATTTATCCACTTTTTCGTATCTAGGGCCCGGCAATAAGATTTTTTCTGCTGAAAATTTTCCATTTTCCGGCGCCCAATTACATAACTTTCTCTTCTTACGAAGTACCTTCTAAGCGCGAGAAAGTAAAATCGCAACTCATTGTTTGAGGAAAGAGTATTCTAGTGGTACAAAATTACCAAGTTATAAATCTAATTATAGCAACAGTAGCAGAACATTATCAGCCGACAAACTCAGAATCTTATTTGAAGCACTACAGTTGAAATTAAGGCTCTGAAGATAAAGATTTTTACAGTGTTGATTAGGTTTTCTCGAGCTCATCAAGCATGTTACACCATTCAACGAAATAGAACACCACCTCGAATTGCGCAGTCATTTTCTGCAACACGTCATAACATAACGGTGACAGGATAATTACGACGACATTCAGAAATAGCTACGACTCTCCGAAACACATTGCATTAAACCAGATTCATTCAGATATCAATTATCATTCCTCGTCATAAATCTGACTTAAAATTTCAAGTGGCATGAGTAATGTTTTTCCAAAACAGTATTTCAAGACTTTCTAGAATAATTTTAGAACAATCAAACCCAATTTTCGCTTAAGATACATCTTCTATTAAAGCGAATGTAACATTGATATTCTTTCGTAAAAACAATTGCAGAGGTCAAAAGATTATTCAACGAACACAAAACTTAATTCGTTATTGATACGAAAACGTCCATACTTACTACAAAAGGCAATTTAGGAAAGGAAATATGTATTTATTCGGAAAACTCTGAGTAGAATAGCTTATAATACATCAAAATGGTCTATTAGAATGGCTGGGACCCACGTGGTGTGGCATGACGAGCTTTCCCACACACCATGCAACACTTTTCGAACCATATCATTTCATATGATCTGGTTGGGTGGTGTAGAAGCTTGCGTGGGAGGCAAATTAATCTATGCAGTCTTATTCCTTGATCAAGTGTGTTGCGGCATAGTTGGAGAGAATCAGCCACTACATTCCCGTTATTTGCTCCTTCTCCTTAGTAGGTTAATACCTTCTACCAAAACCGGCAAGCGATCCAGAGATCACAGAATATGGGGTAGATCGCCAAATCCCTCTAACAAGAACAGAACTGGTGGTGCAACAGACAGGCCCAGACTTTCTGGTACTTAAGAAGAAATAAAGAATTCCCACAATTTCTGGTACTTGTTACTACCTAATCTCTTTAGTCTGGACTAGCTTTTATGTTTGGGCCCACCCTCTTCCCAGCTGCCGTCAAGTTTCGCCTAAGCGAATTTTTTCACAATATCTCAATTTTTTCGGACCCCTAATATTAGAATTGAAGTATATCTTTAAAAATATTATAAAATAGTACAACCTGAACTTACATTAAAAATTTCATTGACAATTTTGGAGCCTTTATTCAGGAAATGTTGTTTAAGCGTTTATAAAATTGCGCAATTTTCAGCTTACTTTCAGAAAACTTTCGAGTTTACAAGAAACTTCATTAGATATAATTTTAAGCCGTACTGTCACAATTGCAATATTGTATAAAAATTTCCACAATGTCCCAAGGTCTTGTTGTAAAGTACTTCCAATGTTTAAAGAATTCTTTTCAAAATTCATGGATTTTGAGTCAGTTCGGATATACAATCATTTTGGAAGACAATTCTACTAATCCGTAGTTTAGGCGCTAGTCATGTTTATACTAGACACGCAGTCGGCCGCGCTGACGAACGGTCGGATGAACGGAGAGAGGGACGGATGGACGGACGTTTTGAAAAAATACGTGTTTTTTTTTGTTTTTTTTTTGTAACAGAGAACCGCAAAACGTGTATGCCATTGTAATCTAGAAAAAAATTCCCGTAGATTACGTAAATTTGCTCTATACTACGATGCAAACAGGGCTCCCAACAACCGAGGATGGGAGGGTGGCGATCCGACACCAAGCTGAATTGATTAAAGGAAAGAAAGGAGCGACCCACTGCCCCGACCCGCGGTGCAAGGGGCCAGCGAGGTGTCGGGAGGGTGTGTTCGCTTTAGGGGCCGTGAGGCTAGGACCCGAGGTCGTACATGCTCCGTTCAACAGCCCTGCGGCCACTGCCTGCCACTTACCGGGTTGAGCGCGAACTCCACGCGGTGCTTATCGGCGTCGGGCTGCAGGCCTTCGGAGTACGACAGGTAGACGGGGTCCGCCTGGTAGAAATGTGGCATGGACAGGATGAGCGGGGCGTTCCAGCGACACAGCGAGATGTTGAGCGCGCCCCTGGGCAGGCACTCGCCCAAGCAGTTGCACGCCTTCTCCGGGTACAGCTGGCCGTTGTCCATGGAGCTGTTGTCGCCTTCGTACACGAGCCCGGGCACGCCCAGGAACTTCGTCTCGTACGCGTAGGGCAGCGGCACGGCCCTGTGCAACGTCAGATGGCGAACGGGTAGGGAAACAGTTTTAGCGAAACGTCATGGATCTCCCACTACTATCTATCTATCTCTATAAATATCTGTATCTGTAATAATGGCTAGCTCAAGAGTTTTTTATTAATGTCAATAATAATAATAATAATAATAATAATAATAATAATAATAATATTTTAAGTGCTTATGTGTCTGTTCGTGTATATTATTATATTATGCTTTAATCACTTTATTTTTGAACAGACCTTGAACAGCTAATGGAGATGAATTATTTCACACTTTTCATTATTTACAACAGTTTCGAGGATTATTTTTTTCTTCATCTTCAGGCTAGAACATTATGTAAATAAGAAAATCTTATAGCAGCATATGAGACGTGCACAGATACATCACGTTGACGTTCTTCATGAAGTTTCAAGGTACCGTAACGAACCACGTTCTGCACTCACAACCACCACTCCGCCATCATTTTTTTTTAAATTGGTTTATTTAAGGTCGCTTCAACATCTAAGGTCATTAGCGACCACTATTGCGGTTAACGGTATGGTAACTATGTGGATGAAACGATATGGTGATTGATGGTAAGGGTGAAAGGACGAACACAAATACAACCATGCCCGAGGCGGGACTCGAACCTCGCGACTTCGGTCCGAGATCACTACGACACTACTGCCTTAGCGATCTCGGCCACGGGCCGGCTCCGCCATCATTGTGGTCTTCCCTTTTAAACACAACCGCCAGCAAGAGCACGAGCGAGTGCTGCTCGTATCTCAAACGGGCGGCACAAAAATAAAGGGACCAAAATATAATAATAATAATAATAATAATAATAATAATAATAATAATAATAATAATAATAATAATATCTCAGGATTTGAAATATTTCGTAATAAACATTCAATATTTCAAGGAGTTATTAATTAATGAAGCGGGATTGAAAATCTACCGCTCGTACGAGTTAGCTGGTTGAATATTTTTACTAGGAATTGATGGATTTACTGAAACATGCGTTATTATACTACTCAACAATAATATAATGACACATTTTCGTAAGAAAATCGCGAAGCACATCCGTTGTTGTTACGCTATTTTTTCTATTGTCTTTCTTCTGTCAAATAAACATACCATGCAACAGAAACAGTTACAATTTCTCTTCTTTTAATTATAATTTGACAATAAAAGTTCATTCACACTAAAATGACGTTCACAATCATTCATTTTATCTATGCGCATATCTATGCAATATTGTTACAAATTTTTTAAAAGCAAATAATGGATATTTTTATTGAAATTTAAATTTACTTTGCAAGTTAATAATCTTTGGCCTTGAACATTTTAAAGGAACCGTTTAAAATGAACATTTCCTTTCGATGATAACAGCACATTTCGACTAGAATTACATTTTTCTCGCCAGGGACCATTTTCTCTCCCAGCGTCGAAGTCCAGTTCCATTCGTTCCAACACGAAAGTTGTGAATTACTATTTTAGTTCTGTTTGACATGAAAATTCCCGCAAAACAAAATGTTCTCATCGTTCTGTAACGATTAACTATTATTCAATTTGTGACTTTACATTATTATCAAAATTATTACCCACCGCGAAGCTCGTCAACAGAACACGTCCATACCTCAGCGCGACTACATGTGAACTTTCACTAACTAAACTCTTGCAATAATGCATCATCTATTGTTGTGTTCTCGGCGCAAAACAACCTTAGGTCGCTCCTTCTTGGTATGTTTTATCTTTCATGCATTCTCATTTGCTGTTGCCTATCACACTTCATTTTTACTTTGTTTATATTAAAAACTAAATTCATAAATATCCCTATTCCAACTGTGTTATGTTCAACATTTTTTGTGAACTTTAATAGAACAAACTTTTTTTAATAATGATTCCCCTAGTAAGATCTGTGCTACATTAGTACAAACATTTTACCTACATGCTAGAGTCAAAGTATTAGTGTGGCCAATTTGAATAATATCCTGACATTAGTGCTATCTACTTTACCTAGCCATTATTCATAATTAGGGCTGTGATTTATATCAATAAAAAAGGAAATATGCACATGTAAATATATTTGGTAATATATGCTATTAAAAAAGGAAAAATGCAAAATAGTGTAATGAATGTGCAAGAGTAAAAATAAATAAAAAGTGTAATGTGGAAAATATGTTTACAGCCAAAAAAGATACAGAAATCTTATAAATTGTTACAAGCGACAAACATTAAGTCAATGGCTTAATTTTGAAGAACACTCATTTCTTAGTAAAATAATGAGAGATGCAGTTAATATACATTGCACAAGATATTTCATCAAAAATATGACTTTCTGTCAATTATAATAAAATCTAGAACACAATAATCAAATAACTTAAAACTTGAAAATCTTAACTTATGCGTTTCACTTGTGAGCCGGTGATATTTGGTTAAAATAGAAACGTTAGTAAATTGAAAAAGATGGGACATGCCTTGAACAAAGTCTATTGATCACTTGCAAAATTGTTGCAACCTTTTTCAAGTTCTCAAATTCAAACGAACGTCTATTTGGTATCAAAATCGCTTTGAACCGGCTGAATGCCCGCTCCATATCAACAATAAACAGATAAATTAGACATAACATCTTTTATTTGATCAAAGTAGTTGGAATGATACTCAGCTGCCTTCAGCCAAGTACCCCACCTTGTGACGACTAGTTAGGCAGGTAGAGGTAGGTCAGGGTAATTTGTCCTAAAAATATCCACACGACTTTCAGCCTTCGAGAATATTTTCTTGACAGTTGATATCAACTGATCAACATCTGGGAATTGAGATTTCACAGTTTCTGCAACAGGATGTAAAGCGTGAGCAAGGCAAGTTCGATGAAGTTTAGGATAGAAAACTTTTATCGCAGCCTCTACTTTTAACATATAAGGAGCACCATCCGACAGAAATAGTAGAACCTTTTCATGCTGAACTCTACTCGGCCATAGAACACTCATTGATTCATTAAAATACCTCGGAATTAGGGGAATATGTTCTATTCGCTGATGAGTGAATATGCAACAAAAATATGCAAATATGGGCCAACTCTTAAAAAAATATGCAATTATTGTGATATATGCGAACATTTACGAAATGAAAATAGATTAAATTGATTTACCTCAAAACGTATACAATTTGTTGAAACGAATTGTTTTAGTTTGCAGAAAAAATATGAAAATGCAATAAATCACAGCCCTATTCATAATATTTCACCCAAATATGTTAATGTGATTCTCTTAAAAAATAATCACTTTATATAACAATTACGCGGTTCAAGTTAGAGAGGATATGCGTATTCAAGTTAGAGTCGAGGCGCCGTTGTTCGGCATCCACATAAAACATCCTTGAGTCTGCCCAACGCATAATTTCCAGCCGAGAATTACAACACTTCCTGGCATTTACATAAATCGTTACTTCTTGATTCATCAGGATGAAGATAATTAAACCTATGAAACAAAACTTTAACAAGTATTATAATCGATACTTTTTCATGTAAATTTCTACTCCCGAAAATGGACGAGTCGGGAAACTGCAATATGTTTAAAATTTAGAACTTGCAAAGCACAAATAAAAGTGTTTGAAAATATCAAGCGGAGGTGCCACGATTAGCTAGTTATTCATAATGCGATTAAACATAACAGCTGATTAAGCATTATGACCATAACATTATATTCTATATTCTCGAGATAACTGAGGCAGCCAAGTGCACGATTTCTTCAAATACACGGAACTCCGCTTTACAGAAACAATGTTGGTTTTACACTGAAACACGGCATAACAATAGGATCTTAAAGCTAAAATGCTTTCTGAGTGATTTTTCTTTGTATATCTTTTTATGTGATGTGGTATTAAAACCGTTTCTTAGCAATCGTGTAATTCTTAATATATAAAAACTGAATCATTTCATTATATGTACTATATTGAACAGGTGGCGCAAGAAACATATGCTCTTTGATTTTTCGTTGTTTTGTTTTACTGTGTGGAGTGATCAGACGAAACATATTTAATTTGTTATACCATTAAAAAAAACTTCATGTGACTAATAGGCGGAATAGGGCAAGAAGTGCATATTCATCACGAAACGTACAGAAAGTATGCTTAAAGTGTTGTTTTCGCATTTATACTGTTTATATACAGAGAAACTGGATGATTCTACTGTCTCGTTTAGTTGTACCTCAGTTCCTGTACAAAAGAAAGGACGGAAGCTGGGCCCGCAACACGAGTCTTAGAGTCATGGTGAGTGAATGACGACACAAAGGTCTTAACGAAAACAAACACAGGCTCAGCGTAAATATGCGCTAAAGACTGTGCTCAACGTAAATATGCGCTAAGTACCTTCACAACAGACGTCATAGATGAACTGCGAAGGAGCCTCGAACACGCTCGGTAAGTATTTGGTATATCGTCGTTTGATATTTTCCCTTGTATCTAACCTTGTTTCTTTTGAAACAAGGTGTCATAGACGTCATCTTATTGCGTCGTAGAATTTGCTGTAATCTACAACGGTAAATAATGTACTTGAAACTAGGTATACTAGTACCGAAATACACAAGAATAATCCCATTATATTTTTGACAATCATACAATAACACCAGCAATTTCAATTGTAATTATTTTGTTCCAAATGTTTGGAAAATATTTAAAACAATATAATTTCAACTGAAATCGTTCTTTCTTATTACATGACCGTCAAAAATATAATGGGATTATACATTATGATGTATTAAAAGAATACGACAATAAAAAGTAGCAAGAAACAGATACAATAGTAACTTACTAACATGTTCATAGATCATAAGGCACAATTAAACACTTCAATTTTACAGGGAGCCTAATAAATTGTGAATTGTAAACAAGAAATTTAAGGAGCCAACTTTAAGATCTGTGGTGAATTAGGACCTCAAATTATCTTTCTCTATCACCACTGAGCCTTCCCGTCAGCTGCAAGTCTTACTTTTGCTTTGGTGAGGCCAAAGAATTGATTAAAATTAAATTAGACAACATTAAAATAAAAATAGATTATTTATCGGACGTGAAATCGCATATAGCGACGTTTTTTTTATAGTAACTAGGTTTCTGATGATAATTTCTCACAAAACCTTAGTCCAAAGTTCACGATCGGGAAGAAATAACAGGACAAAAACGGTTTCGTTAAATACATTATTATTGTATGGAAGAAAACTGTTTTTAATCTTGTGAGTGGATATTGAGTAGTACTAGCAAAATAAACGCGTGTTCTGGAAAATACAATCGAGGAAATTAGTCATGTTCTCTCCTCTAATACGGCGGACTTTTCTATGTAGCCTTGGCTTTCATCTTCGTTGCACAAAGTTCCTCTTCCTGAATGTTCCCTTGTAGTACATCCGGATGCCATTTAATGAAGGACTACAAGACTCAACGTCCTCAATTTATCGGAGCACCGGGCTTCCTTTCATAAGTTTCCGTTCGTTTGTTTCCAACAATCCTGGGCATTATTTATTTGCTGTGTACAAACTACGGTTGAATTTCATTCGCCCGCACAAAATGTGTACATTTAGGTAATTTCATATCAATATTTTCTTTGATGTTTCATAAATAGATCATTAACTCCTACGAGAAACATTTTCTTAAATTGTTTTATACATCTATCTAGAAATTAATGTTATTTCTGTCTGGATAATTAATGAACCGACCAAGACAGGCGAGGTGAGGTTGGTGTCTCAGCGCAGCTTATCCGGTTTGAAAGGGTGATGAGGGGACGTATCTTGTCGTAGCCGAATCTTCTCGCGGGATTGATTTAGTCTAAAATCGAGTCTCTTATACTAAACGTTTAACATCAACATGTTATTATGAAGAGTACTTTACGACCATAAATTATTATTTGAAAGCAGGTTAACAGGGCTTGGTCAGAAAAATTTTTCACTAGTTGTTTGCCACCGTTTCGGAAACTTTTATTTCCATCCTCAGGGCTAATATAACAGAAAATGAAGACAACATTGTTCAAGAATAATCAATCATTAATAATTATATCAATAATTCTTCAATAATTATTCTTGAACAATGTTGTCTTCATTTTCAGTTATATTAACCCTGAGGATGGAAATAAAAGTTTCCGAAACGTTGGCAAACAACTAGTGAAAAATTTTTCTGACCAAGCCCAGTTAACCTGCTTTCAAATCAACATGTTACACACACTTAAACGAATACCTATTGAGTATCGCGTGCTGGCAGAGGTGGCTCAGGGCATCAACTGATGATACTGCAGCGCCTCCGACCGGCAGATCTTAGAGTCTGAGACCAAACTGTGACAGGATTTTCGACACTAGTTAGATAAGTAGGTCGAATCAAGCCGCTGGATGGAGGAGAATTCTAGCGGATAGCTGCTCTGATCGTTAGTTTTCGGTAGTTTCTCCGATACACACCTGGAAAATGCTGGAGCAGCCCCTCCCAAAAACGGGCCAAATAACGCGCGGCTGAGGTTTCCTTCCTCTCCCTTGTTCTATCCTCACTCCTTACCGACACACTCACACATACATTCATGCACTACACTGTCGTACGTATAGGGAGACCAGTCGGGCTTAGGGCTTGTCCTAGCTGAGGCGGTGCCCCGCTGATGGGTGATACCTGGATGGGGAAAACCCCGCAAGCCGACGCGTACATCGGTACCGGATCTCGTCATCCAGTGCGAGATGAATTCTGCCACCGGATAAAACATGCATACACGTACGGGAGTAATGGTTATAGAAGTTGATGCGTCTGGAAACACGAAATAATCAATCAATGAGTATCGATTAATGTTGAATGAATACGTTGAGCGCGTATATGTTAAACCAAAGGTCCGCAACAGGGTTGGAGTCGACACCCTGGGAGTCGCTGAAATTTTGAAGGGGGTCAGTGATGATCAAGGGTCGATTGAGGGTCAATAGCCGAATGTGAACCAGCAACTGATTAGCTAAATCAAGATTCCATTGATTACAAACATATTAATGAACTTGATAATTGTTTTCTAACCTTCAGCTACAGAACATATACCTAATAAATTGCAAATTCCAGAAGTTGACGACATCACACGGGAAGAGCTGACAATCGCTTTAAAAGGATTAAAAAACTAGGAAAGCGCTCGGACCAAACGGAATCAACAGCGAATTACTGAAGTATGGAGGTCACACATTGCATAAACACCTCTTAAAGCTGTTTAATGTGGGCTGGAGGCAGCTCGAGATTCCTCAAGAATGATTACAGGCGAAAGTGGTGTCCCTGTACAAGAAAGGTGATAGAACTAACATCCAGAATTATCGAGGAATAAGTCTGCTGGACACGACCTACGAAGTATACGCTAGAATTCTGAATCAACGACTGAAGGCAATAGCCGAAGCACTTTTCTCAGAAGAGCAACTGGGATTGAGAAAAGGCCGTTCATCTACTGATGCAATATTTATATTAAAGCGATTGATAGAAGAGCGAAGAAAACATAACAAAGAAAAGCATCTTGCTTTTATAGATCTTGAAAAGACTTTTGACAACGTTCGACACATTCTTCTGTGGGAAATATTAGAACGAAGAGGTTACCCAAGACGCCTTATCGAAGCTATAAAGAGTGTATACAGAAAAACTTCGATCGTCTTAGGAAACTGTAAACCTAATATAATTGCCTCTACAAAAAAAGGAGTAAGGCAAGGCTGTTAGATATCACCAACACCTTTTAACATATATCTGGACGACATATATAGAATATGGAAAAATAAATTCGATAGAGGTGTACAATTAAAAGGCTCTTTTTACATCAATTCAATGTTAAACGCTGATGACAAAGTGGTGATACAAGAGACTGAAAACAAGCTCCAAATATCCATGTTTATCTTCAAGAAAACACTTGAAGAATATTGACTTCAAATGTCCGCTCAAAAATCAAAAGCCATGGCATTCCGAGGCAAATGCCCAGTAAGATCTAAAATAACAATAGGAAACTACAATTTAGAACAAGTTAGCAACTTCAAGTACTTAGGCTGTGATATATCCTGTAATATAGATCTTGACGTGGTAGATACACTAGTAAAATTCCGCAAGGTTTGTGGAACAATACATAAGCATCTTAGAAACCGAACGCGAGAAGAGACACGGCTAAGTTTCACAATACAATCGCAGTCCCCACACTCATGTATGCCAGCAAAATACGGGTGAACACGAAAAAGATTAAAATAAAATTCAAATGGCGGAAATGAAATTTCTCCAAAATACACTAGGGTGTTCGCTACTTGACAAGAAACGGAATTCTGAAATTTTAAAATTCAAAGAATTATATGAAATCATGCTAAAAAAGTTAAAATGGTACAATCATGTATCGAGAATGCCAACGAACCGACTTCCATTCATAGCTATGAACTATAGAACAGAAGGAAGAAGGGACATTGGCAGACCGAGAAAAAATGGGTGCCGGAACAGGTCACATGACCTAAACCCTGTCGGGAAGAAGAAGAAGAGAAGAAGAAGAAGAAGAAATTACAAATTCGTTTCTTTTCTTTCATATCTTCGTTCATCCTTAGCAGTTAATTTGTTTAAAAAACTGAAGAAATGATAACTATGCATTCAGGATTGTCTATTGCGTAAGAATAGACAATCTCCATCTTTGCAATACCAACTGGAGAAATGGTATACCCAGTTCTTAGAAAAAGAAATGAAAATCGAGAGGTTTACAAGAATATTGGTGTACGAAATTGTTATCTTTAAAGCATATGAAATTTTTATTTGATGATTATGGATTCTATATATTGTACAGAAAACAAAAGCGGGTTCATGAAGCAAACAATTCCCTTAAAAGGTGTTGATGACATAAAAAGTTTGGGAATCCCTGTGTTAGACCATTACTTCTTGACATGTCGGTAGGATTTTTGTCGAGAAAGGATTCAGATGAAGTGAGAGTTTGAAGTACGTGAAATTTGTATTTTTTTTTATTATGATTGCTGTAGCGTTCCAGGGGCAATTGAGCAAAACCACGTTCTCCCGGTATGTTGCCCGACACCAAGGGTCCCCAACGTTGTCGTTATCAGCCTCCTGGGTATCGATTACATTTTGAAGGTGTCAATGATGATCAAGAGATGTAATGGGACAATAACCGAATATGTACCGACCATCGACAGATATAATCAAGACCCCATTGATTACAAGAAATATTAAACTTGATGATTAATCGTTTTCTGACATAAAGTACACAATATGTATATACAAATAAAAAGGAATGTAGTACGTATGTCTGTCGCACATAGACGCAAAAACTATTCGACCAATTTCGCTGAAATTTTAACATTAGGTGCAGAAGGTGTGAAGAGAGCATTGGATGGCTGTCATCTTAAAAAAAGACGCAAGGAATCATTCTATAAGAAATATTGTCGCGAACGCACGTGTGCGGTGGGATAGTGAGCCGGAAATTTATGTCTAGTTTGAGGTTTGAGAGCTTGGTCTTGTGTAAATTGTAATATTAAATAGTAATTGGGAATTTTATTAATGTAACAGTTGAAAGTTTGAATTAAATAGACTCCATGTTTTGAGGAGATGGATATTAGGGTAGTTCCGTAGGTGGAAGAATGTTTTTAATATGCAGCTGAATATAGTCAGTCACGAGCAGGTTTTCATACGAAAGGGATAGGGAAAATAGCCACCGGGTATTAAATTTGTGGAAATATTAATTCCTATTAATATCAATCGTTGAAGACATTCTGGAACATTTTTTTAAATTTAAGAAATGACGCGAGAATTGCTATAATACGCGCATGTTTTCTTGAGCCCCGGAGTACTCGTACCTACCTCCACTCCTTTGCCAACATTAGTTGAATTAAGAATAAATTATAGTAACGAGCATTGTGGACAAAATCTGATAACCAGACATGGTTTCTCCCACGTAATAGAAACTATTTTGCATCAAAAAAGAACTACAAATTTTATATAAAATTCCTTGTCAAAATAACCAAACTCCCCCTCCTCACGCAACGAGCTAAGCGAAGGGTCAAGAAAACATGCACGGATAATACACCAAGGATTCCATGGACAACATTCTGCTAGTCAGCCGAGAAGCCAGCTCGGTTATTTTAGTTAGCTTACGAACTATATTCAAATCGGGGTTTAAATGTTCTATACCGAAAAGTAATTCTCATGAGATGAAAAGAATTTGTAAGAAATATAAGAACAAATATTATTTTTTATTGTTGAAAAAAGGCTGAAAATTTATATTAGTTTCCAACAATCTAATAATTGGTTTCAATCAATAGAACTTCCAGGAATCGTGATTCTGTATAGAATTACACGTCCACGTGCAACAAGTAAGGAGTAATTTGTTGTATGTCGAACTCATGGTTAAAATGGCAGTAAATTGAATAATTTAGTGTAAGAAATTCACAAATAGCTAGCCCACCGTGGAGCATGAGAAAATAGAATTTCACAGAGTAGGGAATGTTTGCAGACTTGTTTGAATAAAACGGAACATGTGAGGACTTTGCGGCTGATGATTTATACATTTATGATGGACCAGTGAACAGGAGCTCTATGCAACCCGCCGCATCGTTAAGTATTTTTTTTATATAAAATGTATTTATTGAGTGATTGGAAATTACACAGATCAATACTAAATTACTATCTCATGTGCATTTGCTGGCTTACATTGTAACTTATACTAAACTTAACACTAAAAACTTAAAATTAAACTACCTTACTATAGGTGTAGGAAACTACAAGAGCCCCATACTATGAACAATTAGTAGAGAAAATGTTCAAGAACGCTTTGGATGGAAACCTATTCTTAATTCTAGTAGGGAAGTCAATTATAGTGGCCAGGTTGTAGTGGTTGTCAATTATAGTGGCAATATGTTTGATGATCGGTGATATATTTCATCAAACATATTGGCCATCTTTCGGTGATATATTTCATCAAATTATATCAGTTCTTTGTGAAGTTGGGCGTTAGAGATGAACCATGGGGCATGTGTTGCTAATCTGAGGAATCTATTTTGTACAATTTGAAGTTTATTAATGTTAGAAATAGATGCATTGGTCCAGATGGGACATGCGTAGAGCGTTAAGTCGTTAAGTATTAAGCGCTTCTGTTTCCGCACATTCTGCCTCTGTGATTGTGAAATATTGTTTGGAATTATTACGTGAAGGTTATCTCGGACTTCAAGTCAATATCATAGCGAATTCATTCCCAAACTTTTAGAGAAACGTGTTAAACATAGAATACTTGACATCCATGTCCAGAACAGGAGATAGAACAAACTCATACTCGCAAGAAAGTTTTTCATGTGTTAAAATTTTAGCAGAGCGCATCGTAAAACATGATTAACAATCACGTGACAGTAGTGTATGAAGAGTAATACACCGCAAAAGCGAAGAATTGCCGGATCCATAGTAATAAATAGAACAGTACCCAGGCTTAGGACACCTATAACTGGCATAAGTCGGATTAATGGACCCTAAAATGCCAAATACATTCGTAAATACTATACATTTAACAAGTCCATGTTAAATGTTAAGTAGGGAAAAAGCAGTTTTAGGTTCGCTTTTATCGCAGTTGAAGATGGTCTCACGCTATGCTGACCACAGCCCCAAGGATTACACACGTGGTTTGGCGAGAAGGGGAAACTCCTTACACTAAGTGAATCAGCTTAGATTAAGTTTTATTAAATGAATACAAAATATGTTCAATATAGTACAAATGACTCGAAAATGGATAATAGAATATATTTGTACAGTATTTTATTTCTAACGTGATTAAAGTGTGATTTTAATCGCTTTTTAAACGACTTAGAAAGGTTAACAGGGTCATACAAGTCATAGGGAATATTTTTTTTGTTTATTTCGTTCGTTCTATTTGTACAACTTTTGGAAATGATGCGCGATTTAAACGATTTTTTCCTACTTAAAAGTGTAATTTTAAAATTGTAGCTGAACGACGCATATAAATGAGAGAAAGTTTCCTTTAAAATTTCTGAATTTTCAAAATTACAAACGATGAACTTCGTCTTTTAAATGATGCAATGATTCGAATCTCTCCTAACTACCCTATGCTGAGACTAGAGATATTTTTCGGAAATCAATCGATTCGACAAACGAGCACAAATTAGACTGAGTTTGTGGAATTTTAATCTCTTCAAAAAGTTGGGGGGGTGTTAATCAAATCGGCGAAGAATCAAATGTAGTTGTAGAAATTTTGCGTCAGAATTTTCGTAACTAGTTGAAAATGATCTTATGTGTATCAATATTAGACAAGAACGCAGAAAAAAAGCTTACAGAAGACCTTTTATGAGCATTTTGTGCATACTATTAAAAAAGCGTAAAAGATATAGCTGAAGTTCTTAACTATTCGCATCACTAATATCTTCAAGTATTTTTGACGAGGATTAAAATTTTGAAATTGCAATATTCGCCGTTGATATTCCGTATGGAGGTGACCTAAAAGGCCATTGGATGTTGCGAATTTTGAACGGAAGTATAACATTATCAGCTACTACAATTCATTGGTAAGTCCAATACTATATGAACATATTTGAACAAAGTTAGGCATGAAAGAAGTGAAGTATGAAAGAAATTTCCAACACATGAAAATACTTTAAAATAGTTTACAGCGTCTGCGAAGTCACATTTATCTAGTGAACCGTACTCTCCAAATTACTTACGATTGTGTCGTAAAGTTTGAGCATTTGGAGAAACAACTTCTAGTTTAAAGATAGATTGCCAAAAATATTTTTGTTATAGGACGTCTCTATAAGCAATAAAATATAAAAACCCCATCCAGTCTCTATAAAATCAGGCCGAATTTACTGGTATTGGAAGAATAGTGATAGTTTTCGCCGCGCTAAATTCGGTAGATGGGGTGAGTTTGAGATTAGGACCTTCTTACGAGATTCACCTCTGTGTCAGTTCGTAGTGCTTATCAATTCTGAGAAGGGAAAGAGTCTAACAAGCCCCTGATTAATGAGACGCGTCCTGCCATAGATTTTTTCTTCAGACCTCGTATAATAATACGATTCGATAATAATACTCCGACACTGTTATCGTAGTTTTTGTTTAGGATTATCTGCTGAGTGTTCAATTTTGTTTCTTTCATTTGAATTAAAAAGTATTATTTGTTAAATTATATTTGATAACTGCTTTTAATGCCTTATACTTCGTGTTCTGTTATAAATAATATATTTGAGTCAGCCTGTTATATTCATGCAATCTTACTTCTGTGTACGTTATAGAACTCAATGAAATTTTTGTCATAATACACGAAGCCAGAACGTAGTGATAAATACAATATTAACTCATATCGAAATCGCTCAACGCAAAATAAGCGCATGTGATCGCTGGTTAAGTGTTTTACAAATTTTGGTGGTCTACTCATCATGAATTTCATTTCGTCCATTCATTTTCGATGAGTTACATCTAGTTTTAAATAATTGCACGCTCAGCTTTTTTATTTGTTTTCGCGTTACTTTTAGTAAAATCGTGTCAGTTATTATAATTAGCGGCGAAATTTATTTAAATTTGGTGCCTAACCTCAAATAGACAATTATAAGCTCTTCTTGGCATATTTTCGGGCTAGGGTTGTGCATTTCAAACATCGCGCGCTCAGGACTATTTTTTTCCTTTCATCATTGCAGAGAGTAAAAATGCAATCCAAGGAATGTATGTTTATATGTAAAATACTACTTCGCAGGGTTGCTAACAGGGCGCAGCTGCGTCCAGCCAGGTGCGATAAAAGGATTCTCAGAAAAATGAAAAATTCATATTAAGACGCGTACATTGGCAGTGTTGACTCACTAGCAGAACCTCACTATTTGTCGATCGCTCCGCATACGGAGCAAAAGACATTTTAGCATAGTGCAAAGCTGTTGGTTATTATTTGACTCTCAGTGCATTATCGAAAATTCTTGGCGATGACGTGAATTATATTCCGTGTACGAGTCGCTCCACAAAGCGTGGACTTCAGCTGGCGTAAGCCTAGCGAAGATTTGGTAAGGAAATGTGAACATAACGCCAAGAGAGGTGACACATAACATCTTTCTTGAAATATTTAGTGTTGGCAAACGGATTCTAACGCCGGTATATGGTGATAGGCTAATTGTTCCATTTTCAGGAGCCAGAATCACTGGATGCTGTTTGGAATACGTCGGTTCACAAGTTTTTCAGTAATTTGCTCTCCCACAATGGTGGAAAGTCCTTCCGTTGAAAGTCTTTCCACTATGTCTCCCAACGAATGCTAAACGACTTATTTCAATGCCTTAACACCAGTTTTCCAAAAATACTTTTAACGAGAGTTTTTCAAAAACCTCTCCACGTTCTCACTTTTTGTGCGGATAGAAAAATATTTACGGAATCTCTTTGCGCCAGGTATTACTGCATGCACGACATAGGTACCATTATACCTTCATATATATTGTGTGATAGTAATGCAATATAAAAATACGCGTCTTTTATTAAATGAATTTTGAAATAGAATTTTAAGATTTAAAATAAATTAAATTTTATATTATATGAAGAATACAATACTCTCATTACAATGTGAAGGAAAAGTAGATATTTTTTAATTAATTTTTCAGGTGATGGATGTTGTTTTTGATGGTGAATGTTCGTCACACGCAGACTGTACACAAAACAGACTGTTTTTCCTTGTGTGTGTTTCCGCTCTCATCTCGACATACATAACAGCTTCCAACTGTTGGAGTGGCTTCAAGAGGTAGCGTACTTGAGAATCAGTTGCTTGTGGTTGAGTCACAATGTGTCATCCAAGCAAGTTTTCTGCTGCGAATCGTAGGAAATGGCTCCTCATCAATGTCTAGACAATTGTTAAATTATGCCGTCGGACATAGGTTTATTTAAATCTTGCTTATTGCTTATCTTAAAATTTTCACATAATTAAATAAAAGTGTACGTGAGCTTTATTCTGATGGGGAGGGTAAAGACGCTGGAACACTTTTTCTTTTCCTGTAACGCCTCGGAGAAGTTTAAAATAAATTTAAAAAAATATAAAACTAATTTCAAAATATAAAAAGAAACTTTAATGTAGGAAAGATGGAAAATGATGAACAGTTTTACATTTTAGTATTTTAGTATAGCAGCAGATTCCTGAGTTGTATGGGATGCATTTCTGATAATAACATGTCACTAGGCGTCATGACGGTGCGTGGAACCCGCCTTCTAGGGATACAATATTGATGCAGATTTTTTCAAGACATCGATTAATTTAATATAGATATATTGAAGCCGACGTTTTTTAATGACGTAGGTAAAATATACCACAAAAGAAACTATCGTAATATTCATTTATCAATAAATTGTTGCTGCAAAATAAAATAGACTGATGTTGACAAGAGGAATTCCATGGATTATTACAACACTTGTGGTCTAATGAAACTTTTTACGAAACTGTATATATTAGTTAATGGAAGCCCATGTAATTATTAGAACACCTGTCTTCTAATAACTCTTATTACGAAACTGATCGTTCGGTTAAGTTTAACTTTAAAATAAAGTGGATGAGTCAAATTTAAAAACGTTACGTCTTTTTGGCCTTGTGGCACCCCTAGCTGTAGCACGTCTTATCAAGGGCCTTTGTAGTTGACGGAGATGGGTGGGTGAGGCGCCACTTCCCGGAGGTCAGGGAGCATTGGACGCCTGCGCTCTCTATCGCGAGCAGCCCTCCCTAAACATCTTTCTATCCATAGTGTCCTTTTACAGTTCACAAGCTGTTACGGTGTCATCCAATCGAGAGCATTAACGTCACCATAGTGACGTCACTGTGGTGACGTTCAAACTTCCGATTGGATGATACTGTAACAGCTGATTTACGTCAAACGACTGTGTTTATATCGAAGTGTAGACAGATGACGACGCTCGCGGGAGAGGGGGCAGTGTGTAGCCACAGCGGGCAAGCGCATTCCCGGCAACGCGGCGCATTCCAGTTCACCTTTGGCCCTGGCTCGCGATGTATACGAGAGCTGGCGGGCTAGGGAGAGACGGGCCGGAGTGACGACCAGTGAAGACAGGTAGTTGTGAGCCAACCCGACCGGGGTCCGAACCTTCCAGACCGCGTAGAGACAGTTGGTCAGCTGATCTCGCCACGCGATACGCTACGACGAACCCGCCCAGCAGAACCTCCTCGCCAGAGACCTCGTGAGTCGTAACTTTCTTCTGTCGCAGGCACGACTGATAACTACTAACCGGTTTCTTATGTAATTACACATGTTTTGTCTTTCTATGTTGAGTTCTCAAAATTGTGGTTTTGGCGAATTATGGCAATCCCAATTCAATACGCAAATTTTTTCGTTGCATATTTTTACATATTTTGTATTAAAATTGTATGTATTTTTGTATTGTTGTTATTTGTATGTATTTTGTATGTTATTTGTATGTATTTTACGAGTTAAGTTTGTATTTTACATAATTTTGCAAAACTGTTATTATTCTGCCAACTTTCTGAAAATTTCTTAAAAAATACATAATGAATTTTCAAAAATAGTTTTTAAATTAGAAATCGGCATTCTTTCTTACATACCTTCAGAATTGCTTTCTGACAGCGCGAGGTGCCCCTTATGGAGGAGACATGGTCAGATGCATGCGGTCTGTTTGGATTAACCTCCGTTAACTGCATGTTTGTTACGACAAGACCGCGTGAACATCGAGAATATTATCTTTAGACGTTGAAAGAATCAGTGACGCCGTGTTTATTGATTCAAACCAATTTAGAGAGATACTAGTTGTTACAGACGTGAGTGAAATACTACGATGACGATGCCTGTAGTCATTGTCGGTCATTGAGATCCCACGTTTGTACAATGGCTATCATTGCTCTCGAAAATAAAGTCCTCAAAAAAATTGTTATTCACTAGAACAAGCAAAATTTATTTTTAAAATTTTTTATGAATATTTTAATTTAATATCAAATTGTGTAAATTTATTTTGGTTGTAAATGTTCTATAAAGAAGAGTGGATTTTGATATATCCATTTTTACATATTTGTTACATATTCTTATCATTTTCATTACATAGTTATTTATATATTTTGTCGTTTCATACTACATATTTTGGATGACTCTACTGGTAACATATAAATGCGTGATCTTCGAATGCAAAACAAAGCGACTACAAACACATTTGTACTACATATCGGTAGCTCGTATGTTCTTACGGCCTGTCAAACCCAAACACTCTTTCAAGAACCAGAGTCTTCTACAACAGAGTGACCACTTAACTGGCAACCGCTTAGTTCCAATTTCCTCTATTTTATACGACGCTCATTGGCCATATATAATTTTTTTTCTCGGAAACGGGTCAAGTTTTTTCTCTTTAAATCTTTAGTTGAAATACAACGAAGTTCTTTTGATATTCTGTTAAAATGCTTTTTCACTACAGTTTTGACATTTTGAAAATACGATTGTTAATTTTTAAAAGCACTTCGTTCGTCTTAAAAAAAAGTAAGTGTATGGTTTACAATGTTTTTTTAATTTTACAATAAACAGAAACAAACTTAGAAAAGCCCTATGCAAAAGAGGAAATTAAAATAAACAAGCAAATTGGTATAATATAGATACACTGTACTCAATAAAAGGAAGTAACATTTTCCATGATGTGTGAGAATCGTAAAACCGCTTACTATTCATTTGAATCGTGAGCCGTCCTGAAGAGCGTTGGCAAGGAGCAGTAACGAAAGGAGGCGTGGGGTGACTCACGTTGCTGAAAAGTGACCCCAAGTCGCGTCACATTTCCTTTGCCATGGAATTTCTCGAAAAGGATCGGAAGCGAATGAAATTTAAGCGGCCAATACGTGCTTAAAGCTTTCCTCGAAAGGCATTGTGAAACTTGAGATTATAAACATATCTAAAAGTACAGTGCGCTTCGAAACAGCTGGGGTGGCTCGGGCACCTCGCGTCCCCACTTTCGTGTCCTCCCGAAGTCTGTTTTGAGGTTCTAAATCAATCTTGTTTTGAAGGAAATTGAAAAGGTAACTTCCATACAGTGAACATGGCGTCTTCACATTACACTTTAATTACTATTATTGGCTAGATACCATTCTTGTAAAATTAATTTCCATCGCAAAAGTGAAATTAATTTATGTATTTTAAATTCATTTAATTACTTTATTTTTAATTTATTCATTTACTTTAATTTTATTATCGAAACCAAACCGTTACCCTACAATCCTGTTCTTTTATAAAGAGGATCTTTTCAGAGAACTTTTTTACAATAAAGAATAATCGCATCTTTGAAGCATGATGCAGCAATTCGTATTTCCTAACATTTTCCGAAACAACCTTTCGTTAAGAAAGTTTCTAGCTATCCTATATGCCCTCCGAGACACGACACATAAGCTGACAGCACCGTCGCAGAAGGGAGGTGTTGCACCCTCGAACGTTAAAACAATCGAAAGCACTATCGATCTTCAGCGCATGCGCAGTTGAAGTTTCACATCACTGGGGCAACAGGACATCTGCAGAAGTTCGAGATTGCAGTCGATTGCTGCCCGCTAAGGCGTGCAAAAACTCCCTCGTACTCGTAACCATGGTGGAAAGATGTGGGTGGGCTATTCCGGCGCACCGATTTTTACTCTTTCTGCGCAGCACCTGTTTGCGTCACGAACCACGTGACCACAACACGGGCACTTCGTTTGAAACGCCAGACCAGTCGCAGGTCGCAGCCATGTTGCATGGAGAGCGAGAAGTGTTGGGAAACAATTTAAAAGCGACATAAAGTGACAATTTTTAATGAAAAGTAACACATGACGGTGTTATAACGGATTGAAATAAAAGTTGCAATATATAACAAAATTGCTTTATATACCTGTTTCAATGACTTGTAACAAGGTGAGAATTGTTTTGGTAACTGGCAGCATATAAAATTCCCGCTAATATTGTGACGCAAACTGGTGACTGAAGCTCATTGGCTAAAGTCGGATACGATGCTCAAAGAGTCCCCCCTGCTCGTAAAACTACCACATGGGCGGCAGCGGTGCCCGGCGATTTCCGCGCAGCGGCAGGCGATGAGGACACAAAAACTCTGAATACTCATTATCACAAAGACCCTACGTACACTGCTTCATAGCTCTTAAGAATTTACTTAAAAGCATTTTGCACGGTGCTGAACAAGATGATAAAATGCGTCAATCGAGCACGGTGAGTGTTGCATGGGTGACAGACTCCTCAATTTTTTCAGAAAAACATCTCATTAAAAGATACTATGACCTATCGTTACACTAATTTCGATTAAAATATGGTTCTCAAAATTCAACAGAACCTTTGCGAACAATGCACCACTGAAACTAACTCCGCTGAATGCCTTTCACATACAGGGTTAGACAATAAAAACGTCCACCTGAAACATTTTCTATACGTTTCAAGATATGAAGATGAAACTTTTACTAAACGGTTCAAGGCTTAGAGGCACATAAGTTGTACTTTCTTTATTATAGTATTAGCTTTTCGATAGACTTTTTTATTTTTAGATTTTGGTGAATAGTGATTTAATATTTACTAGTTGAGTTTTTTAATTTGTGAATATGTGAAAATATCATAGTGAAATCAGACAGCTGCCAAATTAGTATCAGTCTTCGTTTAAAATAAAATAAATATTAGAGTGAAAAATTCTATAAATCTTATCAGTAAAAAACGCTCCGGAGAACTGGGATGAGTCAGAATTTTTTTCTAGGAAACAAATGGACACTGTTGAATAATTATAAACACTAATAAATGAGTTTCAAAATCCAGCGTTATGTAGTCCCATTTAAATATAGTGTCCTTCAAGGTCACGAGTTGGAAGGAGGGGAAGGAGATATCATCCATTCAGGTGCTTCGTTACGGCTTGGTTTTGAAGCTCCCGATTGGATGGCAGTGTCCTCCTTCTTCTTCCAACTCGTGACCTTGAAAGGTGACAACTTTTAAATCGGAGTATAGTAGGTTCGGAAGTCCGCGGGGTGGATGAATTTCTTAGCACGGCCTCTAACATATGCCGGTTCAAAACGCTGCTGATTAAGATGTCTAGCGCATGTTGTGACCTCTAAACAACAATGGACACGCGGTACACAAATAAAATGAGACAAGTTTAAAATCGGGAAAGTAAATTTGTCGCAGGCCGACAATAAATAACATTCAGTGTGCAGATTCGCCAGTGTCCTGCGGAGCGTCGTTTCTGCGGGCAGAAAACAGAAACTTTTGGAAAGTTGCGACCCATTTGTGTGTTTATCATCAAGGTAAAAGTTACTTCATTTTATTAATGGTTTGAAGCAAGTTAACAAGTACATAGAGGAAAAATTGGATAGTTACCTTTAAAACATTAGTGTCTATATCTCTATTATTGAAGAAGTTGGAACTTAGCTGAATACTCCCCTGCTCAGAAATAGTGCGTTTTTCACAGTGCAATAGAGAAACATAATTCCGTATTTTTGCTGCTTTTCGGAAATTTCAGAAGCCCTTCAAAGCTGAAACAACGGGTTTGCCGTGTGAAATGACTGAAATGATTTGAAAATATTATAATATTTTTCCACTCCTCTTATAAATATATAATCCCGCCCACGCGTTGGGCGCCCACTGTAATATATCCTCTTATTCTCCCTCTCCCTCCTTTTACATTACAATCCCCCACCTCTGCTACCACGACACCTCACGTCGCGGCGTCACTGTAATATTATATATAATCCCGCTTTTAATTATTCTCTTATTAAATCTCACGCCCACTATCTTGCCCTGCCCTAGCCCTAAATTGTAATTGGGTTCCACATTATTAATTGCCCGTACCTCTGCTAGCTCGTCCTATTATCTGTTCCTTACCGTGTCGTAGTTCGCGCGCTCACTCCATACGGAGTTGAAGTAAGGGTCCGCTTCGTTCGTGCCTGGGTCAACACTCATACCATTACAAAAATAAAAAACATGGAATCACGGCAATTATGAGCCATTGGGATGCTCATGCATTTAATTTTGGACTTATCTTAGCTGATGGCTCTTTCGTGAACACCATCTGCCCCTCCAACTTACAAAACATCACAACACAAATATGTATAAACACCCAGGAAGAAAAACATATAAACATACACACTGAAAATACAATACAATGAAAAACAAATCTCATCCATCCATCAGAATGCGCATTCTGTCGTGACCTTATTTATTATCCTTAGCCTAATAGCATAACTTGGTCTTCGACAGAACTTCTTTTGAATGGAGCGTAAACAAACCAAAAAAAAAAATACAGTTTTTGCACAATGCGTGCCACTTCCCTTTTCTGCAGCGATGTCACCTTCTATCAGCGCCCGTCGCTGGTAGTTGTCACGTGCGTTATTCACGCACGCGATTCTCCGTTCAGCTGCCACCAGATCCTCTACGGTTCACTTCTCCGTTTAAGACATGCCAATGCATCCACGACTATTGTTTTTTCTTTGTCTTAATCGCGTCTTCCCTGAACGTTATTTCTATATCTTTCGCGATATCCTATATATCTTTCACGACGCTTCTATTTTCTGACACCTAATTTACGTAAGTATTTCCTATGCAGATTTTTTTTTCGTGAACTTCTCAATGAATTTAACTAAATTTTCGATGCACTCGGTTTTAACAATTGTTCCTATGTAACGGAAATAACCTATTAACTTTTTGCACGACACTTCCGCGAAATTTCTCAAAAATTCAACACAACATGAAAACGTGTGTGATCGTCCTTAGATCCGAACTCATTCTGTCTGTGTAACCCAGTTCACATTGTTGGTCCCTACAATCCAAGTGACTGTCTTTTTTCCAAACATATGCCAATCACCATAATAAATGTTCAAAAACTCTTACATTTTTGCTGTTTTCGGGCATTTTGCGTCTTACATAAATTCCCCCCGCACCGTAACTAATTTTGCCCTGCTCTAAATATTTTTCCCTATAATTCCCGTAAGTTTGGCCAAAATCCACCCAGGCATTCACTGGATATTCAACAAAATTCTTCTTGTTATACATTTTTTTCAGAAGTACAACAATGAGTTCCGTCTTTCATCTTCGTCATGTTATGCATGCAATGTATACCATTTATAATATTTACGGAACCCGTGGCTCGAATAACGTGGTTTTTGCTTTCATTTCTTTTAATTCCTCCTTGCTCACATAAAAGTTCCATGCCTTCTTGCGGGCTCGGCCCCACAGATCATTACAATATCAACGACCTATTGTTTGCTGCGGAGTGAATTTCGCAAGACTTATGCTGACCACACATGGTACAAGTAACCCCCTTTTAAAAATCAACGATATTTTTATCTGCCTAATGAACGATAACGCAAAAAACTGCATCAGGCAAAAGAAAAATCAACGATATGTTCTCATTAGCAAACAACGGTGAATTTTTTGTCTTTTGGGTTGTTTCTTTTGGACCAAATGTCAACTCACAACCTCGAATGATTGTAACATAAGAGTCGTCGCGACGCTTCTTCAAAGGGAAATTCGACTGATGGGGTCGCCAAGTTCGCTGGACTACCCTATTTCCTGTGGCTTCGAAATCGCTGAGCTGCCCAGCGCCGCACCACGAACTTTCTAGTGCTTCCTTTAGTACGACGCCAGATTTCATACTCTTTTGCCGTTAATTACTAATCAAATATGTGGAATGGATGAATTTATCTAAATCCGAGTAAAAAATACAGTGTTCCATTTAAAATAACAAGTTAATCCAATATTTTGAAAATAAAAAATGCTATCAAAAAGCTAATACGTAAACTGATAAGCCTCTTAATTGTTTGTAAAAATTTCATCTCGGTATCTTTAACCGTTTGGAGAATATTCGAAGTGGACATCTTTATTGACTAAACTTGTAAATACAGGGCGTAGGATACACAGGGATATCAAGGAATTCGTTGGATACCCAGGAACTTGGAAACAAACAGGAAAGAAACTGTTTGTTCAGCAGCATTTTTGCTGGTGCAAGCCACTAGTGTTACATAATTTTAATTATTGTCTTATCCTTCTGTTTTAGAAAAATGAACGAAGATTTCAGCCACCCAGTTCAAATGGTTGAGGACGACAACATCCCGACGACATCACAAGAATCGCCACCTTCTGAGATGAGTCTGCCACAACTAAATGCCCTCATGTCCTACTTATCAATGCAGGACATGAGAGATATGCAGACTCAAAGCGCGAGAGGCGACCTGGGACAGACACTGCCTTACGAGAGCAATGATGATCAGCCCCTTTCACCTAATGAGAAACGGTGCTATACCTCCAACCTCGAAGCTTCCCCAGTCGGAGAATCCCATTCCCCCATGAATCAAGCGCTGCATTCAAGTCCCCTTGATTCCTTTACTAAAATGCAGAGTCGTCGATCACAAGTTTCGAATTGCAGCAGGCGATACGACAAATATCTTCACAAGATAAATGAAGTTCGAAAAAAGTGTGGCTTAGATCCACTGAAGTCCTCATCGACGAAGCCGAAAACCACAGAAAAGAAGACTCGAAACTCGGGAAACAAGACACCTCCCCAGAAAACCGGAAGTATTTCGAATCATACCCTTTCGTCCAAACTGAAACAGGAGTTCAACTGTGTTGTCGGTCTCCGTGAGTCACTTTCTAAAATTCACAATCACCAATCAAAGATTTCCAACTGCAAAGTTCAATTCAACAATATACGCCTTCAGTTGAAAGAATTGAAAAAGATGCGCTCCTTCGTTTCCCCGAAGTCCTCCAAGGAGCTGAACTTTGGAGAAATGAAAATTCGGGACACGGGAGATGGAGCGTTAGTTACTCATTGTAACGATCACACTAATGTGAATCATCCTGCCCCACCCAAACTGGAAGAGAGATGCAACTATACTTTGGAGTCATTTGGAGAAGTAAAATCCTACTCATGCGAGTCTCAACCGCTGCATTCCAGTCTCCCTGATCCCGTTTTTAGAGAACACAGTCGCCCAAAAAAGATTGTGAACTGCAGATTGCGATACAACAAACTTCTCTACCATCTAAAAGAACTACGAAAGATGCAGCCCGTAGTTGTTCCGACGACCTGCTTGCAGGAGTTGAAATTCGGAGAAAAGATGACTGTTGATATGGGAGACCAAACGCCACACCGACCGGCTTTGCCGCGTGGCCAATGTAATATGAATCCTCTCCCACCCATTCAGGAAGAGAGGGACGACTGTAACTCAGAGAGCTTTTCAGAAGCAGAATCCTGTTCAAATAGTCAAATGTTGGATTCCAATCTTCCTGATCCCCTTACTGAAATGCAGAGCCACCAATCAGAGATTCCTGTAGCTAGGAAGCTACCAGAGCAAATCAGCTGCGTGATAAATAATCTGGATAAGATGAGTCTCTAAGTGACATTGAAGCTTCAGATTGCTTGAATTAGGAGAAAAAATCGGGATAGACGAGACGATACCCGGGCGGTTTCGATGACCAGTAATGTAAATCATTGTCATCCACCTGCAACCGATGTGATAATGTAACTCTCTGTCCAACCCAAATGGAGAATGATATTAACGCATCAGTTGGAACCTACTCTGCACGATTAGGGATGGAAGAATTTAGCCCTTGAAATGTTCAAAAGTCGCAGTTTGGAAACAAGTCTGTAGCATTGGACATCATTATAAAATTAAGATTTAGCATTTTGTACCATTTGTTGAGAAAATTATTATTAATGAAGAACTCTTTGAAATAAAAACATATTTGGATAGTTTTTAGATGTTCCTATTAAAATCAGGAAATAATGAAAACTAATTTAATATTTCACCGTTTGTGGACTTCAAGAAATAAACCGTGCACCGTACAGCTAACTCAGGAAGCTGAGACCTCGAGATTTTCTTGAGCGCTCAGGCTTTCAGGATCGTTTTTCTAAATCGTTCTTATTATTTTTTACTTTGTTTTGTTAGTTAAATTTTAATTATAAATTAGTAAATAAGGCTAGTTTCAAATGAAATATTTTCAAACGGACAAGTTGACGATATCGCATCGCTGGAGAGCGAACACGAAGGAAGCCTCAAATAAAATTTAGAAATTATATCGTTTTTTTTCCAAATATACAATTAATAATTCTTTCAGCATTTGGTACATATGCATGTTTCACGATTGCTAAAATCTACATCTCTACCCACGATCTTATTTCTGAATTCAGGATAACTAAGTTTTAAGCTGTTAAGTAATTTGAGTGCAGTGTAGACACAAAACGTGTGCCTTCTGATGTCAGCGTAAGAAGCTTCTCGAATGCTCTACAGGAAGAGAAATCCTTGTGGACAGTATATTGTTCCACTGCCCAGCAATCATTGACGCAGAACGAAGCAGAGGAGTCGCATAGATATGCATTGACTTTTATTTTGTCGAATAGGTTCGAGAACAATTTAGTAAAATTTTCTGCTACAGACGGGTGAACACGAGTATCAAGTTAAATTTTTCTAGTCATCCAAAACATTTCCAAAGAGCATGTGTACGAAATGTTTTACCAGGATTCCGACACACCTACTCGTTAGTGGTTTTGCTTAAAACCAATGGCAAATGGCAATGCCGCGCCTTCAGATATACAATGCGCGTGCTGTAATATATTAATTACAATGTATTTTTGAATTATTAAAGAAAATTTGCATTCAATCTACTTTTCGAACTACTGTAAACGATTGTTTTATGTATTTTTCATTGTATTGTCTATTTTAACAATTTTATTTTGTAAATTGGTCGTGAGGCACTGTGTTAATCTTGTGGTCAGTTTCATTTATTTATTGTATTATCTTTGAACAACATTTTGCCAGTTGTCTTACCACCATTTACTTAATATTTGTAGACAATTTCTTACAAATAATGTATTAATTCACAGAATACATTGTATTAATTCCAGTTATTTAATTGTTGACTCATTTTTGTTCTACCAGATATTGATTGACCTGCTACCTATTTGATCTTGTTGGTAAATTACTATATTTTCTGATTCTTCTTGAATATTCTAAGAGAATTCTTGTGAAAATATATTCAACAATGTTATTTGTACTTCATCTCGGCTCTCTTTACAAGTATTAGTAAAGGTGAAGATCTCTGACTGCTGACCGCCTTGTAACAACCGAGTGACGTTAGGGAGATTTTCAAGAAAACTAATATTGATATCGGATATATTCGTAGTTCCCAACACACAGAGAATCACACAGTTTCAATTTTCCTGACAATTGGGTATAAAATAGAGGGATCGGTGGAACAATGGAATGCGCTATTCTCTGTATCTAGGGACTCTACGGGCAAGTTGAATCCTTAGGAACGGAGTAGCGCAACTCAACGGTCGATGCCATTTAATATCCTGTAACCCCATAATTCCTCCAGGAAATATACAGGAGTTAAAGAGAAATTATTACAATTGAACGCAGTTTGGATAATTGTAAGTATATTATCATTGGTTTGAGATAGAGTGATAGTTCCCAACACATGCACACACATCACACATAGTTCAAACACTCCTGACAAATTAATGTGAACTGGTGGAATCGGCAATGTAAAAGGATGTGATATTCTTCGCATTGGCATTTTGGAGAATTACGAGTGTATTACCACTGCTTTGAGGCAGATTGATAGTTTCCAACATATATGCCACACACATCACACATAGTTCAAACACTCCTGACAAATGAATGTGAACTGGTGGAATCGGCAAGTAAAAGGATGTACCATTCCTTGCATTGGCATTTTGGAAAATTGCGAGTGTATTATCACTGATCTGAGGTAGATTGATAGTTTCCAACACATCTGCACACATACCCACACAGTTCACACTTCCCCGACAACTGGATGGAAAATGGTGGAATCAGCGGCGTAAAAGGATGTACCATTCCTTGCATTGGCATTTTGGAGAATTGCGAGTGTATTATCACTGATCTGAGGTAGATTGATAGTTTCCAACACATATGCACACATACACACACAGTTCACCTCCCGACAACTGGATGGAAAATGGTGGAATCAGCGGCGTAAAAGGATGTACCATTCTTGCATTGGCATTTTGAGAATTGCGAGTGTATTATCACTGATCTGAGGTAGATTGATAGTTTCAACACATTCACACATACACACAGTTCACACTTCCGACAACTGGATGGAAATGGTGGAATCAGCGCGAAGGATGTACCATTCTTCATTGGCATTTGGAAATTGCGAGTGATTATCACTGATCTGAGGTAGATTGATAGTTTCCAACACATTGCACACATACCACACAGTTCACACTTCCCGACAACTGGATGGAAATGGTGGAATCAGGGCGTAAAGGATGTACCATTCCTTGCATTGGCATTTGGAGAATTGCGAGTGTATTATCACTGATTGAGGTAGATTGTGTTCAAACATTCACACATACACACAGTTCACACTTCCGACAACTGGATGGAAAATGGTGGAATCAGCGGCGTAAAGGATGTACCATTCTTGCATTGGCATTTGAGAATTGCGAGTGTATTATCACTGATTGAGGTAGATTGTAGTTTCAAACATATGCACATACACACAGTTCACACTTCCGACAACTGGATGGAAATGGTGGAATCAGCGGCTAAAGGATGTACCATTCTGCATTGGCATTTTGGAGAATTGGAGTGATTATCACTGATTTGAGGTAGATTGATAGTTCAACACATATGCCACATACACACACAGTTCACTCCGACAACTGGATGGAAAATGGTGGAATCAGGCGTAAAAGGATGTACCATTCTTGCATTGGCATTTGAGAATTGCGAGTGTATTATCACTGATTTGAGGTAGATTGGTAGCTTCAACACATCTGCACACATACCCACACAGTTCACACTTCCCCGACAACTGGATGGAAAATGGTGGAATCAGCGGCGTAAAAGGATGTACCATTCCTTGCATTGGCATTTTGGAGAATTGCGAGTGTATTATCACTGATTTGAGGTAGATTGGTAGCTTCCAACACATATGCACACATACACACACAGTTCACACTTCCCCGACAACTGGATGGAAAACGGTGGAATCAGCGGCGTAAAAGGATGTACCATTCCTTGCATTGGCATTTTGGAGAATTGCGAGTGTATTATCACTGATTTGAGGTAGATTGGTAGCTTCCAACACATATGCACACATACACACACAGTTCACACTTCCCCGACAACTGGATGGAAAATGGTGGAATCAGCGGCGTAAAAGGATGTACCATTCCTTGCATTGGCATTTTGGAGAATTGCGAGTGTATTATCACTGATTTGAGGTAGATTGGTAGCTTCCAACACATATGCACACATACACACACAGTTCACACTTCCCCGACAACTGGATGTGAAATGGAATCAGTGGCGTAAAAGGGTGTGCTATTCCTTGTACATCCTACGGCAAGGTCTCAGGCGCCGCTCGCCAGCAGCTAATGAGGTGAGGAAGGGCACTCGTTCCCCGTACTGGACAGCGAATCCCGTACAGTGGCCAGGCGCGCAGAACAACTCTGCCCGACCAGTTGATTGATTTTTTCGTGTCTGCGGGCGCGTCAACTGCTTCGGTCATTAGTCCCGTGAGTTTAGTGCATGTTTTTTTTGGGAGATGGCGGTGGTCTTCCCCGGCTGGATGGCGATATCCGGCGCTGACCTACCATCGGCTAGTGGGGTTTCCCCTTAACCAGGACTCTCCCACCAGCGGGGCACCGCCCCAGCCGGGACAAGCTCTAAGCTCCCGACCGGTCTCCCGGGATATGTGGTAGTGTAGCGCATGTTAGTGTAAGTGTGTGTGTAAAAGGAGAGGACAGGACAAGGCAGAGGAAGTACAGATCGCGCGCGGTCCGTGGCCCATTTGTTAGGGTACTGCTCCGGCATTCACCTGGTGTTGATAGGAGAAACCACGGAAAACAATCGATCAGAGCAGCCGGCCGCTAGAATTCTCCTCCAGATAGCGACTGAATTCGACCTAGCTGAAAAGCTAGTGTCGAAAATCTGCAGTGTACAGTGAGCTTTATATTAGAATCATCGACTTCACACGCAAACGCAAAAACATCGTTCATAGAAGAAACTTTCAAAAACTTAAATTTATAACAAATTAAACGCGTCGAATAATAGATTAATTTTAAATCTAGCTTTGTACGAGTTCAATCCTATGGCTAAGCACAAACGTTCCCTAAGATATGCCGTAGGTGTCACCAAAACGGCAACGAGCGAAACGCCCAACGCCAGTAAGAGAATTTCCTTCATCATCTGAAGCGTGCCGAATGGCTCAATTGGTTTGGTTTGGTTTTTTCGTGTTTCCGGGCGCGTCAACTGCTTTGGTCATTAGTCCTGTGAGTGTAGTACATGTTCTTTCTCGGGAGATTGTGGTGATCTTCTCCCGCTGGATGGCGAGAGCCGGCGCCGACCTACCGTCGGCTAGTGGGGTTTCCCTCAACCACGACTCTCCCACCAGCGAGGCACCGCCCCAACCGGGACAAGCTCTAAGCTCCCGACCGGTCTCCCGGAATATATGATAGTGTAGCGAATGTTAGTGTAAATGTGTGTGTAAGGGGAGATGATAGAACAAAGAAGAGGAAGGGCAGATCGCGCGCGGTTCGTGGCCCGTTTGTTAGGGTACTGCTCCGGCATTCGCCTGGTGTTGATCGGAGAAATCACGGAAAACTACCGATCAGAGCAGCCGGCCGCTAGAATTCTCCTCCAGGCAGCGACTGAATTCGACCTAGCTGAAAAGGTAGTGTCGAAAATCCTGCCGCCGTCAGGACTCGAACCTAGGACCACCCGGTCAGAGGCGCTGCAGTGACATCAGTTGATGCACTGAGCTACCGCTCCCGGTGCGAATGGCTCAAGTCTTTCCTGGCCTCGGCTTTTATTTTTTGTTTCAGATTTGCCATAATTAGGAAGTTTTAGCGCCAGACGTAAAGTGACAACCTTAAATTCTCTTGATCAGGTGAATAACGACGTGATCGATTGTAAGAACGGTCGTAAAGAACGATGTGATACGGTCGTAAAGAACGACTTTCAGGTGAGCTCTAGCAATTGCGTTATGTGAGAGCGTAGGCTTCCGCGGCCGGGGTCATGATTAACTTGGCTATCCGGGAGACGCCGCGTCCAGGGCACAGGTGCCAACGTTTCGGTCGCCATTCTGCGACCTTCCTCAGGGCGTAGTACTCGCAGTACCTGTGCCCTGGACGCGGCGTCTCCCGGATAGCCAAGTTAATCAATTGCGTTATGCATTACAACCATGGAGCTATGAATACGTGGAGGTTACCAATCTCTGCCGTGTTCAGCAAGTGAAACCAGTCCGCCATATGGGTGGGTCCAAAACTCGTCTGTCAAACCAATACCTTCGGTTACAACAGGCCTAACAATACGTTATTAACTACTTAACTAATTCATTCATTAGCCGGAAAATTTGATGGAACTGCGGGTTTCCGCAAACGTACACACGATTAAGAAGTTCTATCAAAATAATGTTCTTGGAAATGAGCCGAACGTAACCTGCTGTATGTGTAATGTGTATGTAAGCCAGCTATTCTGAACGAGGCTTTTAAATATTAAAAACGATGCCAAACAATGCAACAGAACACGTGCCCAGCTACAAGCCAAAGAGCACTCACACGCAATTTGTCTATGCTATAAGCTTTCTGGACTCATCAATGCGATGGAGGTGGCTTGAAGTTCGTGACATCATGCATCCGTGTACAGTAATCAAATTTTCATAAGCCCGAAGTTTTCGATTTTCTGGTTCTGAGCGATGGATAAACAGACTGAAATTTTGAATTGTTTTTTCTTGAATAACAGCGTTCGTTATGAGTGGAAGACATAATCAAATTCAAAGATATGATTTACACTTTTTTTACTTTTTTTCTCTTGTCACATTATCATTACTAAACCTAATGACCGAATGGGTTTGGATGACTTCAATGCAGAGAAATGTAGCAGCATTATACACTGAACTGTGCAGTACGTACAACTCGCTGTGAAGATAACAGAAGCGAGTCAGTCTGCATGAGAGGAGCTACAGCAGTTAATGCCTTATTTTACGTGGCGAGACTAGGGCCATCAGGCCCGCTCTTCCGTCTGACCACGCAAATTTCGCTACGCTCCTTTCACCATCTAGCGGAGAAACGACGTATTTTCTTGGGCGACGAAACAGGCGGAACTCAATTTTGCTCAGAGGCTTCTTTTAGGCTTGAAGATCTTTTACATGCAGTAAATCTACTACTTGGGACAGTCGGCTTTACTTTCCCTCCGAAGGGAGACGCACGGAGGATTTTTTCGCCCTTAAAAATCTACGGCTTCCATCGGGTTTGAACCCGCAAACTCGGGTACAACAGTCCGGTACGCTGACCGTTGTACTACCGAATTCGCAACATAAGTCCACATCAGCGAGAGTCAACCTACTTACGGCCTGGGCAATCACCCTAGAGACCGCAACTTTGTCGTTGGACATTAACTTTGCTATTCTTATGGTACATTATTTCTGGATTAGGGAATATACACTGTGTCGATTAGAAGTTGCTCATCAGTTTTATTACTCTATGCCACTTTCCTTGTTATAACACATACGATAAAAAACTATAAAATAGCAAATTAAAAATACTTTTAATTTCAGCAAAAATTCAAAAATTCTTCGTACGAAAACGTCGAGTTGATGGCGCACTACACCTATACGATTTACAATTTCACGTAAAATTATTTTTGAATTTCGCTATACCTAAATAATACTGTATACAATTACTTATATTTGCAATTTTTGGTGAATGAACTGTGAATGCTTCAACGTCCCTGAAGCCCAGCTCGTGCACTAGTTTAGAGGGCTTACATGCAAAGGTCTGGGACGAAGATCTCTGCGTCCCGGTAGTCGTCCACAGGCGGCCAAAGGTCTCCGGAGGAGCCGCGCACCTGGTTGCAGGGGTAGCCGTAGTACTCCGTGTACTTCTGGTAGTTCCAGTTGGCGTGCAGGCCCAGCTTCTTCAAGTCGTCCTTCCCCGTGTACATGTTGAACACGCCGTCGTACTCAACGGAGTTGTTGCGCTGTGGCAATGACAAGACAAAATAATTTTAAGAAATGTTGACAATATCGATACAAGCGAAAATTTGAATAGCCACGTTCGAAAAATCGTTATGAGCAATGAAAGGGAAAATTATATTCAGTGAATAAGATTTAATTACATGTCAGATTCAGTAGTTCCGTTGTTATTTAAAGAACAATAGAATAACAAAACTTTCTCTAATTGTTAAGTTGTACTATCATTAGTATTGTATTAATCTAATTACATTTGTACAAGTTCAATGTTTACTAGTAATGTAACGGAATGATGCAGTAATACTCATCTCTAAGTGTGTAATGAACACAAATCTTCAATGTTTATTGTACTGTTTCCTCCACCCATGTAGTTATAAAAAGTAGAAGATTAAAAATTCGAAACGTGAGCACTGTTAAAAACCACACCTTTAATAAAAAAAATACAAACGTTGTGAAGCCTCCTGGTTTAGTTTATTGGTCAGCGCGCTCGCTTTCCATGACGCGAACCCGGGTTCGAGTCCCGGTCGCGGAATGTGGGTTTTCCTTTTAATGTCCCGGTATATGTTGCTGTGTGACGATGAGAAAACTCACTTCTCAGGTTGAGAAGACCAGAATACGGTGGAAAAATTCTTCGTGTTAACCACACGTTCCCTTTCACCACGCCTGCATAACGCCGGCTTCCCCGAGCATTCTGCACTGCCTATGTTCTTCTTTGCACTGCTACGAATCGACATATTTTCCCTTTTTATTTTTGCAGAATATGCTTATTGTGACTCTTAAACAATATTTTAGAGCAGTGGAATTTGAAAAAGATATTTAATTCTAACTACCATTCATGTAAAATTTAATAATCGATTTTTACCGAGACTGTTATAATCTCCAAATGATAGCAAAACAGAGTAAATTATGTGAGTATACCTAAAGAAAACATCCGATGTATTGAATATTGTTCAACTCTAATATAGGAGATATTTTTAAAGATTTAATTTTACGCCAGTGAAGTTGAATTAATGATTTATGGACAACATTATACTCATAAAATTCAGTTAATATATTTTAAATATAACAACGTCGTAAACGATTATGGATAAATAATGTTTGATGATTTTATATTAGAAATACATCATATACTTTTGCAAAAATTAGAGCAGCAAGAAATCATGATATTTTTAGGTTTTTTCTTTGATATAACTGTCTCAATCGATTAAAAATAGTTAATAAAATAGTTGATTACATTCATATTTCACATTGTCATATATCGACCACAAACATTTCCAATATAATACAAAAGGTAATATTACTGTATGTAACAGTCCGTCATCTCGCAGATTACAATTTCAATTTACGCGCTGCGCATCGCATTGCGCATTCTCATTGTTGGTCCCCACTCCTGGAATGGTCTCACCCCACCCTCCCTCAGTGCTTCCATTCGCACTCGAGTGGCTCGCGCGCGGCCCCCGAGGCCAGTGAGAGTACAAAATGATGTGCAGGCGTGCCCTTAACCTATGGCCACGAGCCCGGGACACTGCTGGTAGGCCATGGCCCGTACGCGGGCTGCCGCGACAAGTACAGAACAGACAGAAACGTTGGGAAAAAAGACGAGAAATTGATATTGCGACAAAAACAAATAAAGGCTGTGAATAATTGCGTTTTCTTCGTAATTCATTAGATTTATTTCTCTCACTGCATGGGTTAGATGACATTCTGTGACATCAGCCCTGAGATGCGTGGTATTAACAGAATGAAAGTTCATGTTGGAAGGAGAATAGATTGGATACGTAGAATCTTTCTCTGTGACTACACCGTATGTATTGGTAATCGTTAGATCGGGAAAATTAGAGGCAAAAGGAATAAAAGCCCTCATGAAGGCTCAAGAAAGGACCGAAGCGGTGGATTTAGAAGTAATTTTTTAAATTGTTTGTTGGTCTTAAACTCAAGATAAATAAAACAAATGTAAACAAAGAGCAAGAAAATACTATTTGAATTGTTGTACCCTATCTGATGTCAGAATTTGTATTAGTAAGTTGATAAGAATCAATGTCTATTCGTTTAGCAATGAGAGCGAATAGGTTACGTTTTTTTAAGGTTAAAAAAGATTAAGGAAATAGTAGGGACTAGTAGTTCGTCCTAATCACTACCAGAAATGCGATTTTTGGGTAATTTATAAGCCTACAAAAAGATTAGGCTTTTGCCATTTCACAGATGAAAGGATTTCTTCCTAAAAAGAAATAATACAATACGACAACTATATCCTTTAGGGAAATCGCTACTGCGAAAATTTCAGATCTCAATTTTTGCACCCCTCTGTATTCCATTTCAATACTATATTATAAGCACAGGAGGTCTTCTACACAATGAAGTCCAAGCTCTATTAAGTTACAATACAACTTACTCCGTCATTTTTTTGTTGAGAAAATCGGAATTGAAAACTATTATTTTCCGATAAAGAAGGAAAAACTCTACGAAAAGATATTTCTATATGACGATGAGTTGATGTTTTATTAGCGCACCTAAACGCAAGTTTCATAAGCTTTTTTACAATGCTTATGCTTTCAAAATTCTACTGTTCTCAAAATGTATATCTTCGTCAATTGCTTATCATAATATCCAGCGTTATAGACTAGCGGACTTCCTGCATTCTACTCATTTATCACCGGTAATGCCAAGAAAAAAGTCTTGCTTAAATTGTAGGCAACCTGCAATACATTTTTAATTAAGATTGATTTTGAGCTTAAGAGCAATAAAATCTATCCGCGGACACGTCCGGAACAATTTTTTAGAAATTCTGACTTTTATCCCATCATAACTGGAAAATAATTTTTGAACTCTAGGTGGGGCGAACACACAGGAGATCCACAGACAAAAAAAATTATCCCTGTACCAGCATGGCACCGCCCCAGGCGGGACAAGCTCTGAGCTCCCGACTAGTCTCCCGACATGCGTGGTAGTGTAAAGCATGCAAGTGTGTGTGTAAAGGGTGAGGATAAGGCAAGGAAGAGGAAGGAAAAATCGCGCGTTGTCCGTGCTACTGCTCCGGCATTCGCCTGCTGACGGTCGGAGAAACCTCGGAAAACCACCGACCTGACCACTCGACCGCTAGAATTCTCCCTCATAGAGCGGTTGACCTCGACGTAGCTACGTATCTAGAGTCGAAAATCCTTCCACCATCGGAACTCGTACCTAGGACCTCCCGGTCAGAGGCACTGCAGTGGCACCAGCTCATAAAGCGGCGGAACTCGACTTAGCTATGTATCTAGTGTCGAAAATCCTTCCGCCATCGGGACTCGAACCTAGGACCTCCCGGTCCGAGGCACTGTAGTGACACCAGCTAATGCTCTGAGCCACCTTTGCCGGTGCCCTTCACGGCCCTCTCACCTCCGCGAAGTAGGCGAACCTCTTGAAGGGGATGGTGAAGAGCGAGGAGTTGAGCTGGTGGGCGATGTCGAGCAGCGGGTCGTCGTAGCCGTCGAAGAGCAGCTCGCCCGCCGTGCGCGTCACCAGCATCGTGGCGTTCGTCTTGTCGATCATGCGGCTGATGAAGAGGCGCAGCAGCTTGGGCAGGAAGCGCGCGCCGTACGCCGTTGTCTGCGACACGAGCATGCGACGGGTGCAACAGAGAACAGCAGTCAGAGCTCTAAGGGCCACGCACTTGCCACAAGAACAGGCAGAATATATTGTTATATACTCAAAAAATTGAAAAATTGATAATGATAATAAAATGAGATTAACCACAACGATAATAATCCCCATCATCATCGACCAAATATTATTATTATTATTATTATTATTATTATTATTATTATTATTATTATTATTATTATTATTATATCCATATTGGCCGTTTGTGACCATGCTACACGTTATCTTCCGATGCCTAGTCATATTTATCCCAGAGAGATCAACGTTTGTCATTATTGGGATCAGCTTTTGGGATATATCCCTTGGCAAGACACGGTTGTTTGGCCATTGCCTATGAATTATGAGGTGGTGTGATGATGATGATGATGATGATGATGATGATGGAATGAGGTGAATTTGCTCCAAACTTTTTTTTTTATTTTTGTTTACCTGGTTATTATATATATTGAGAAATATTAATACTGCATTTACATTATTACAATGATGTCACTTCGAAAGGCACATGTTCAGTATTTTTTCTTAAATAGGTAAACATTAAGAAAGATAAATAAAACGTTCCTAACCGAGTCCATTAGCCCTGATTGATCCTTTTCAAGTTTGGTGTACTAAAAAAGTTACTAATAGGTTTATTTTATATACAATATTATTTACAATATTGCCTGTCTCAAACTATATAGTTTATCTGTTGATATGTTTTAATTTCAAGAAGACAAATAATTTTAAAGCATCTTCTCCGAATTTAGTTTATTTTGTGACTTATTAAACAGGAATGTATATTTTAATTGAATATTTTTTCCCTACTATTTGAATAAGAACTTAGGAAAACCCCTGGAATATTAAGGTCTCCCTTAGTCCATTATGTCACTTACATACATGACACTTCCGTCCACACACACTTTTCAGGATTAAAAACGCGAAGAATTACGGGCGAACACATTTGCTTACTGTGAACTGAAAATATTGTTACAAAAAATCTCAAAATTCGGTAAAAAATGTTCTTTTAAGAGGACTAAAGTAAACATGTAGGGACCATCCATCTATATAACAGAACTTTCGTTTTGTCTTTTAAAAACCACTATCGGCAATAAATTAAATTTAATTTTTACACAAAATGGCAACAAATTCTGAAATAATTAATGGTCTTCTTTATGCTAATTGTATGAATTATATAATTTCTTTCACTTGCCAATTTATTCCCCATTCTTTTTTCACAGGGCTATTGTTCCATTTGATTCTGTTCTTTGATTTAAGAACATCACTTTATTTTAATGTGGAAGACGACCAAGATCTCATGCAAAAACATTTTTTATTCATTTTGTCTCTTACCGTCGAAATTATGTTGAAATTGGTAACTTCGTCTGTGAGTTCACCATTGGAGAGGTGCGGTTGGAATTCGTAAGTTCGATACTGCATGTACGTAATGGTGTTATTTTCGTCATTCCAAGTAAGATTGGCTCGTCTGTGATATTCCCTGTAAAAAAAGAGTAAAATTATGTACACTTTAATGAAAGAAAGGTAAAAATGAATACAAAAAAATATAATATTCAAATGCTAATCAAGCCGAATTACAATTCTCTCGAGAAGCAAAGTTAGCATTAAAAAAATTATGGAAAGAAGACTAAGGCAATGCATGCAAATAAAATAGGAAGTAGAATTAGTGGTGCTACAACATATTACAGATTTCTTCATGCTATTTGTAATGGTTATGTAAATGATAATTATATTGCAATTTCTGTACTTTTAATACTTTAGCTATTGTGTGCAAATCTCTCTACATAAAACTATTTCAAACACATCCCACAGTGTCTTATCTTGAAACATTTAAAACCCACGTGAAAAGTAAAGTTAATATTTTTGTTGCATGCATGGCCCGCAATACGGAATCTATTTATGTCAATGACATTCAACAATATTCTTTGTCATAAAGATAATAGTGGCAAGTGTCCTTAGATTTAAATAAGTTCATCCTCGAATCCATTAGCCAACAATTTTGCTGCTACAAAGTGCAAGTTTATATACTATTAAGTAAATTAATTTCCTCAGTAGCTTTTCTTATTTCAAGGCACTTACGCAGTAATATACGAGTATTTATCAGTCCCAGGTACGCGATTATTGTCAGCAAATTAGAATGAGAATACACAGGTGCTTAAATTAGGCAATTGGAAGCTATTAAAAACTCTCCTAGTCGTTTTATGTAATATATCCACAGCTAATTACAAAAATATTACCTGTAAACTAAGGACCCATCTCACGACTTGAGGCGCAATATTGGGATCTCTAGAGACCTTGTCTGCATTTGTGACGTTGAATAATGTGAACTCCATATAAATGGGAATGGGAATGTCATCCCACAGATTGAAACTCGTTGAGTCTGGTGTTAGTACCAATTGCTGAAAAGCACAGAAAATGTAAGTGTAAAACAATTGTGATAAACATATCAAATCGTTAATCTTTTTATCATTATCTTAGTTTTGAAATATTTGTGTATGATTACAAATCGTAGTTTCTTTAATGAAAGATATTCACAAAAATATTGCATACGAATATTTTTGTCACAAATACTACAAACATGAACATAAATCTAAGATAACATTGTAAAGTTACTGAAAATGTAATACAATTCATTTACAACAATGTAATACATTACATTACAACAATGTACATGCAAAAGCATAATTTTCTAAATTGAAACACAACTTTGGATTTAAGTTACTTTTTAATTACTATTTCATTAGTGAAAATTGTTATTAATGCTTAGTTTTGTAGGAATTGTTACTGGGACATATCTGTCCCATAGGTCTTTCTGGGTATGATGGAACATATTAATACTGAAAAGAAAATATTTTTGTCCATACTTTTAATTATGAAACAATACAAAAAGCAAAAAGTGATGAACTTGCATTTATTTTTAAATAAAATTTGATAAAAGCAAAGATCAATACAATGGGTTACTTTGCATTCCTGGTACATTGTGTCTGTTCTTTTCTACTTCTGCTACACTCCTACTGCTACCTTGCCAAGTACAAAAGGGAACATCCCAGAAATCAGTTTAGGATGCAATAAATTGAATTAAATAATTAAAAATAAATATTAAAACAACATGAAAAAAGAAAACTGTCCAAATGAGGGAACTTTTTGATGCACCAATTAGACAAAAATAATCGTAAAATCACTTGTAACTGCTCATTTAAAAAATAAAAAGTTTAGCAGCTATATAATTTACTAAGTAATTGAAAACAAACAGAAACCTTACAACAAAATAAAACGCACAGGAAAAAATAAAAATACCCAAAGCGAGGAATGAAATATGTACTTTCCTGAAACCGCGACAATAAAACACACAATTCTTGGAATAAGTGTTAACCGGGCATTAGAACGCAGGACGCACACTCTCCACAAGAGTGCGGAATGATCCAATAGGGGGTTATATGTATCCTAGCGAACTTCTCAAGGAATGTAAAAGGTAGGATATATATGTATATATGTATATATGTATATATGTATATATGTATATATGTATATATGTATATATGTATATATGTATATATGTATATATGTATATATGTATATATGTATATATGTATATATGTATATATGTATATATGTATATATGTATATATGTATATATGTATATATGTATATATGTATATATGTATATATGTATATATGTATATATGTATATATGTATATATGTATATATGTATATATGTATATATGTATATATGTATATATGTATATATGTATATATGTATATATGTATATATGTATATATGTATATATGTATATATGTATATATGTATATATGTATATATATACATATATATATATGTATATGTGTGTGTGTGTGTGTGTGTGTGTGCATATATGCATGTCCCACTGGTCACGAAAGGTTTAAAAAATGAAAGCTAATTTTAATTCCTCTGCACTCACTCACGTGCACCATCTCATATCCTGGCGCTCCAGTTTGATTGAGAGGCGTGGTTCGTTACAGTAGGTCACGCATATCTTGCCCTATCTCTACAAGAGAGAGAGAGATCACACGAGTGTGCCAGCGATAGCGGCAGCATAAAAACAAAAGCTTATTCGTCGTGTCGTATTTTTAATACCTGTCCAACCTTCTGTTCAAAACATGGTAAGTCCGTAAGTATGTTCAAACATTAAGTTGACAAAGAAAAGTGACGGATTACTTGGGAATATAATTTAAACTGTTAAAGGAAATATGTTGAACACAGTAAGAGGTTTAAACAAAATAGGTAATCCCCGCAAAGAATCTCAAGCTCTTTTCTTTTAGTTTTAACAAAATTTTTGTCACTTCTCAAAACCGAGAGAGGTGAGCGAAACGAGTGGAGCTGAAGGAATAGATGGGGAGGGAGGAAGGAGAACAAGGAGCGGGCGGAGCAGAATAAGCGATAGGAGAGGGAGGAGCAAAAGGAGCGGGGAAAGAAAATGGAAAGGGAGAAGCATAAGATACTAGACTCTTGATTCTCTCTAAAAATTAAACGACTTTGGTCCCTTTGTCCACATTTGTACAAATAGAAAATAAAGATTGTACTCGGAAGAACTGATGTTGAGGCAGGATACGAGGCTGAGAAAGCAAGGACCAGGTAAATAATTCTCATCGCTAACATTTTCTTTGCATATCTAATGACTATCACATGAACACTAGGACACAAGATTCCAAGAAATGTAACTTCTTTGTCAATTCGAGTTTTGCTCTGCCTAATACGAACTGCAGTCATCGCAAATTTTGGCCACAGCGTGAAACGTCTGAAAAAACATGAATGCCTCCCAGACTTTATTTTCACTTTGCAGGCTTGATTAAAGAAAAAAGAGGTAGAGAGAGAGAAGGAAGGAGGAAAAGGAAAGAAAGAATAAAAGACAGATGGAAAGAAAAAACAAAAATAAAAGTAAAGAAAGAAAAAGGAAATGTGAAATGGTTCAGTTAGAGATGTTTGGAAGTAAGATATGGGTTGGGAAATGCAACTGCGGAACTAACTACGAAAGTACAAAAAGTCCGAATTATGGAGCCCAGGAATCCTTATGACAAACATAAAATATCATATTGCTTATTACAGGTTACTATTTTCAAAATACAGATACCCTCATTAACACTAATTCCAAGGGACTGAAATAATCGCAGTTCATGTTATAAAAATTCGTGTTATCCGAGTATTATAAATATCCGTGTTACCGCAATCCCTTACCGGGGACTGAAGTTTTGTTCGTGTTACGGAGAAATTCTGTTAAGTGAGTTCGTGGTAACTAGGGTTCACTGTGTAAGTTATTCCACTCATGATTTCGGTATTCACAAAATATTTTCATTGTTCCAAAAGTTGCTCATTTCGATCTTGACAGTAATACCAACGAATATTGAATTTTCAACGTTTGCGATGTATTACAAAACATTACGCAGCAGTGGAGGTTAATAGAATCTTTCGTAATACTTTTCGTGGGCAATTCAAAATGAAATGAAAACGCAATTCAAAATGAGTACCGGTAGCGGTAGCTCAGTGCATCAACTGATGTCACTGCAGCGCCTCTGACCGGGAAGTCCTAGGTTCGAGTCCTGACGGCGGCAGGATTTTCGACACTAGCTTTTCAGCTAGGTCGAATTCAGTCGCTGCCTGGAGGAGAATTCTAGCGGCCGGCTGCTCAGATCGGTAGTTTTCCGTGGTTTCTCCGATCAACACCAGGCGAATGCCGGAGCAGTACCCTACGAAACGGGCCACGGACCGCGCGCGATCTGTCCTTCCGCTTCCTTGTCCTATCCTTTCCTCTTACACACACACTTACACTAACAAGCATCACACTATCACATATTCCGGGAGACCGGTCGGGAGCTTAGAGCTTGTCCCGGTTGGGGCGGTGCCCTGCTGGTGGGAGAGTCCTGGTTAGGGGGAAACCCCATTAGCCGATGGTAGGTCGGTGCCGGATCTCGCCATTCAGCGGGGGAAGATCACCGCCATCTCCCGAGAGAGAAAAACATGCACTACACTAACGGGACTAATGACCGTAGCTGTTGACGCGCCCGGAAACACGAAAAAATCAATCAATCAAACAATCGAAATGAGTTGTAAATAATTCATGTTCGCCGCCAAATAAAACCTAAACATCACCGACAGACAGAATTAGTTGGCGACACTGACGGAATCTGACAATAACGAGTGGGGGGCAGTTTTGACGGAAGGAAGGACGTACAAGTGAGAAAAATTCAGCTAACAAGCCAGACAGACGTCCCAGAATCTGAACATATGGGGACGATGACGTATGAGCAGAAGTCATCAGTTCTAATTTAATTATATTCTAGAGTATACATAAGTCTGGGGCACAGCCAGCAGAACAAACTTATCAATTCTTCAAAGATTCCAGTCAAAAATTTGAAGTCATCTCATCAGCACCTTGGTACATGTCTAATGCAGCACTCCATCGAGACCTCAATATTCAAACAATTCAAGAGAAGATACAAGAAATTAGCCTAAACTACAATAAACGCCTGGAAACCCATCCAAACCATCTAGCCCTAAACTTTTAGACAATAGCCAAGAAATATCTCGCCTCAATAGAACCTCCTCTTTGCAACTTCCTTACCATTTTAGTATTTGACATTGACATACACAAAACAAAAATAATTCTCCGTTTTGTGTTCTTATTATTCTAATTTTTTTCTCTTTTATGTTATAGTCTTTGTATATTGATCCTGGAAAGTACCAATGGGGGACTTTTCTGTAATTTATTGTTTCATTGATCATTTTATTTTGAATTATCATATTTACTTATTATTTCGAATTGAAATAGATTGTAAATTTTCATTGTGTTAATAAAAAAAGTATGGAATATTTTCTTTGTACTCTGACATACCCAACTAAAAAACTTTTAATTTATTACATAAATTTTTACTTATTTAATTTATTTTTTTAAAAAAAAAAAATTTTTAATTAAAAAAAAAATTTATTAATAATTTCATATTCATCAGCGCTCCATACGTAACACTAATTTATCTCCTTTGTAACCTTAGTGAAAAAGTGCCTCTAATCCTCCCTCCCCCTTATGGACGACACATATCATCTCGTCAATTGCGACAGAAGGAGAAGAGCATAGAATACGCCATTACAGAAACTGCCATTAAAGGGATGAAAAGAAAACAAGCAACAAAGCACATTTAATTCAACATTCTAAACACTATTTTAAAGAATATTATTCCTAAAGAGTATATATCAAAATCATATCATATATCAAAATCACTTCATTTTTATTTTTTATCAAATTCATTTAATTGCGAAAAATGCAGTTCTTTTTACTCATGATATTCAATTAAATTTCTATACTCAAGTGTAAGTGTTTATTCAGATCAAATGTTAACATTTTATTAAGTCTTTATAAATAATGTTTATTTGCTATCAAATAATTCATTTCTAAACGATTGAGCACAAATTGTATCGAATAAATAAAACCTGAAGACAACTTGTAGCCGATATTTCAAGCACAAATAATACAATTTTTCAAATTCTGATGGCAATGTGCTCTATTGAATATGCTGTAATTTCGAAAATCATTTAGGTTTTAGATTCGAAACGCATGAAAACTATTTTCATATTATATCAAAGGGACTGGAGATTAGAATGATTCATTAAGCTTTCGCAGGTCATGCTTTCACATTACTTCTACATTAATTTAAGCAGTCAATTTATATATCAAGCGGGGATGTTGATAGGGTTTTTCTTATTTGGTTTTTATTGGATTTATTTTATTGCTTTTAATTTTTTTCATTAGTCTTATTTTGTTTTTTCCTAATTTCAATTTTGATTAGTAATTGTATTTTTTAATACTTTTTTTTTAAATAATATCATCCAAATTTGTTTTCACCTTCAGACATAATTCTATTAATTTTTTTCACATCTGATGATGCGTATAATTTTATGCAAAACGTCGTGTTCCAATATTATGTGAAGAATGAAACATTTTTTGAAAACTTGGATATTGATTTTCTAAAAAGAATGAAGGAAACCCAGTGTTAATTAATTAATTAATTCTATAACAATTATTTCTTAAAATAATTCAACTTGTACCCACCCAGCGCAAGATGGCGTCAAAGGTGTACAGCCAGCAGCCGCCCATTACGGCGCCCACCACCAGGAGCACGGCGCCTCCGTAAAAGAGACATCGCGATCTTCCTCTTTGAGAGCAGCAGCAGCACATGTTGACCTCTGCGGTTCGAAGGGGCGTGGCCTGGAAGCAGCATGGAATTTGCATCACTGCGCGCTCTTTGCTGGAGTCTACAAACTCTTGAGGATGCGTTAACGAAATACAATGATTGACAGCAAATTACTATCGGTGATACCATGGTAACACCAATCTCTCATCAAGAGCCATGTTTAAGAACGGTGGGTCTCGATAATAAAATGCATGTGCACTTGTTACTGTTCTGTTTCACACATTTCATTCGGGATTTTTATTAATGTGCCTTATCGATAATCGTATTATCATCTGGTTGTTAAAGATTGTTTTAGACTTGTTTGTAAGTCTGTGTGAATCTGACGAACAGCAACTCAACAGCAGAAGGAAATATAAGCAAAAAACATGTATATGAAAAAATTCAGACCAATTATTTTTCGCCACTTTTGCGAATTATAATGTTTGTGAAGTCAAATAACACTAAAAATTGTTGAAATTATGATTAAACGAAAAACGTAAGTGAGTAGATAAAGAATTTTGGATAATAAATAACGAAATAATTGGCATGATAATAATACTGCATTGATAATACTTCAAAATGTAACAGCAAATAAGCGAATTCAGAGCATTTTAAAATTTTCGAGCTCTTATCCCTTTCACTGATCTCTCATCTGACAAAGATCACACACTAACAATTTTTTCTGGTTTAGATAGGTTCTATCTCAACTCAATCCCTTTTGGAAGCGGGTTCAACCTTCGATGTAAGAATGGAAATGACGAAGTTAAATATTATAAATAATTAATTTTAAAAAAAATTAAAAATACTTAGCAATATTTTAGGAAGATGTTTAAGAGAATGGTACAGGTCTCATGTACGATTAAAACCCTAATTTTTCGAAAATTGCAGAAGTTCAAAAGTTTGTCGGCATCTTCTTACTACTACAATTATGGAGATACAGATTTTTCCCTCGATGAAATCTGTTCCTTGAAGATAGATTTTGAAATAAGATATGTAGAATTTTTCGAAAATTTGAGAACTTTTCTCTTTTGCGTGAAAATACGGGCGAGAAGGTTTGCGTTGTTTTAGCACACTAGATTTCAAGTGTCGTAAAGAAAGGAAAGAACATTTGTATTTTCACACTGTTAGTAGATGACTGCAAAAAACATTCCCCTCTTTGTTTGTTTGTTTGTTTGTTTGTTTGTTTGTTTGTTTGTTTGTTTGTTTGTTTGTTTGTTTCATTCCGTAACGAATTAAGGTTTGAGGCCCCTGCTGACGTCATAGATGTTCATGATCTAAAGCGTAAATGATAGCGACACATGCGATTTTCACAGAAATACACAATTTGGGTAACCTGATAAGGAGAAAGAGTTTTTTTCTTTCAAAATGAAGACCATTCGTTGTTCCGGCCGTCTGTGGGTCCGTGAGTGAATATTGATACAATGAAGATTGATATCCGAATATAATTAAGCTCATTTGTCTTGTAAGTGCAGTGCATATATAGAGGTAGTGGTGTTCCTCCCCCGCCGGCAGACGACAATCCAGCGCTGATCTACAAAATGGTTTGATCGGTTTTCCCTGTTCCATGTATCTCCCAGAGCAGAGCAACGCCCCAACGAGGAGTAAGCTCTGAACTCCCGACTGATCTCCTGGCTGATCATGTATGGTAATTCTCTTCCAAATCAGTTGAATCCGACCCAGCTATTTAGCTAGTCTCGAAAATCCGACATCTTGGGGACTCGAATCCTATGGTATTCCAGTTAACAACTCAGCAGAGGCATCAGTGTTACAGCTGAGCTATCGCTGCCTGTTCGCCCCTAAGTTTATTTCCCCGTTAAGCGTACGTAGGGTTTCCACCAAAATTAATGTTCGCGGATTGAATTGGATGAACTCGTCGTCCGAATTTGAAACGGTTATTTTAATTTTTGGAGTTACTTCATTAAGCCTCTAGCAGCTTTTTGAAAATTTCTCAAGAATGGTCCCATGTTTGTTTGTTTTAGCTTCAATAGAGCAACGTACCCTCACAAAAACTGAACAGATCCGATTTTCAGTCAAACTTCTCGATGTTTCGAAAACCCCAAAAGTAAAAATAAAAAAAAATCGATCATTGAAAATTAAATTTTTAATGATGTCATGGGAGAAAATTGCTTAATATTGAAATAGTTCCTATTTTTATTAAAACCTCTTAAATTTCGAAAAATGTAACGGTACAGATTTTATCGATACATGCTACAACTATATTATCAAAGATAGAAATGAAATATATTCTAATATTGGATTTTAAAATCATTTCATGTATACTTTTTTCAAAATATTAGTAATTTTGCATAATTTTGAGTGATCTTTGAAATTTTAAATTTTAAGGCTTCAAATTTGTTTTCAACTTTTTGTAAGGATAAAACATACACTGAATTGTATGGTAGAAGTGCTATTTTAATTAAAAATTAAATTTTCAAAAATAAAAAGTATGTAATTGTACGAAAAATCCGTGCTTCGTTCGGCGAAGAATTTTTAGAGATGCTAAGTAATAGTTGATTACAAGTTATAATGTTATAATATTGCATAACCGTTACACATAATATGAGAAAGTAAGTGCTGTTGTCACACACTGGTTTTTAATACAATTCCATACCGTCGTACAATAGCAGTAGCAACAGCAAAACAGCAATAACAGGAGAATATACTGCCGATGAATGCTTTTACGATTGTGAAAGAGAATTTGAATGGAAACAGCCTTCCCATACTACTCTTTCAATGCTAGCTTTAATGTGCAGGTCCGGACACGGCTGCGTCAACCCAGAATAATCCACCATGACTGCATTTATTTTTTTAAAAAACAATAAAATATATTTTGGGGTAATAAATTAGAAACAAACTTGGGGCCTGCAGCAGAAAAAATGCAGCTAAACAAAAGCACACAAACTGTTTTTGCAAACAGTAATTACTCTGCTCAAGAACCACAAATAAAATAACTTTATTACACGTATTATATTATTCACAATCAAATATTTCAGTGTACAGGAATACAGCAGTAATGTCGTGTAGTATATTCGGATTCACGGTACAACAGATCTTTACACACTAACAATTTAAAAAATAGTAATTCCGTAAAGCAACACGTGAAAATGAAATATTTAATAGTAGGCGGCCTATTGTTTGGTGTTTTCCTGGCGCGTGATGGCAAATGTTTCCTAAATAGTGGCACTCTGTGTTTGGGAATTCAGTCGGTGGCGCAGTACGAGAATAGGCCGAATAACACAATCAAATATCAGCTTTATACGAAAAAATTGAAGTTGTTCATTGTTTTTGTATTTTTCCCGATATTCTGGGTATCAAACTAAACCATTGATCTCTCCCACATAGCCACACGTTTGTTAGTTATCTCTCGATTTCTGCGCGCACACGAAATTAGCAAAATCAATGCGTACGAAACTTTCGAATTGGTTTCATTTGCTCGTGCCGTCTTAGAATAGATACTACACATAAAGGGAAGTAGAGGGCGGTTCCTTTGATCTTCAGTGAGCCACCGCGCATCGCGGCCGCCATCTTGAAACTGTGCAAACGAACCGCAACAGTCAGCTCAAACGCCTTTTTCTCAAAAGCCTCTCCAAATTTTTTCTTCTAACTTTTCCAACGGGTATTGCTAATTGCAATGTTTATTATGACATAAAATTCATTTTGGTGTATTATTTTGTTTTTTCAAAATTATAGAAATGTATTTTTGAAATATCTCACGCCGTTAATATGCACATTTCACGATTTGTAAACACTATTGCAGTTGTGAGTTAAAGTGCTGTAAATGACGTTAAATAAAGTTTTCCGAAAATTCATATATTTTCTGTGAAAAAATAGCTTCAATGTCGCATTTCTTGTAACGCTCAAATGAAAATAATGAAAATTGTCATTTAGAACGAGGTTTCTCGTATTTAATATTCTTAACGTAATATTTTTTTGTTCTACTATTAGGAAACCGAAGAATTAATAAATTTTTGAAAAAAATGGATTTTGAGCGGAAATAGATGGCAGCTGGCTAGAGAATGTTGCAAGTACGATAAACTAGCCCAGACCAAATGAAATATAAAACTAATACGAGAAAGTCTATGCCATTCTGTAGCACTACCAGTTATGAATTTATAATTTTTTTCTTTTTCATCTCGATTTCTTTTTAATATTTGCCTATGTGTGATATTAATATTTACCTTTACGAAGCAAATGTTCCTTCGGGTTACGAATGTTTCTGCTAGTTATACACACTACAAATACAACACGTAAAACGGAAATAAAAGGCACCTTCATCACTGTTCACCACTCAAGAACTGCCATGTCGTACTGCTTTACACACTTTCAATATGGCGACCCTGCGCATCATATCGGCGCACGCTTTCCTTTCTGTGTAGTACCTATTCTGTGCCACAGAATAGGTAGTAGTAGTAGTAGAATACTAGTAGTCACTAGTAGAATAGGTCGCCGTAGTGGCCCTTATGGAGCTGAGCCCCGCAGCGGCGGCGGCAGCACGTGGCGCGGCCGAGACCATCGCCCCGCGCTGGCGCCGCGCCACGCTCCGCGCCCTGCATCGCTGCACCGCGCGTAGTACGCGCCCTCGAAATAGCCGCTGTGACTCACGGAGCCCCCACTCGGCTCCCCCGCCCCCGCCCCGCCCCGCCCCCTTCCCCAGCACATTGCCCGCGCTCGCCTTCGCCGCGCGATCATCTCCGTTATAGTAAGCCAACCACGCAACCGCCATGTTCATTACCTTCATTAGGGGCTATCTATAAATTACGTGAGGTCTTTAGGAGGGGGACGAGGGGGCCAAAACGAATCTTACCTAATCATATCTGGGGGAGGGGGGAATCGGCAGATATCACGTAACTTTTTTCGCTAAAAACAGTGCCAAATTGCGAGAAAATTGAGACAATTAAAGTAAAACATGTTTTTATACTAAAATATGGTTAACTCCTACACAATCATTATTATCGCGGTTTTGTAAATGCTATGATAAGTAGCATAGTATACTGAGAAAAATAATATAGCAAAAATTACCAAACTTTTTATATTTACAGAAATTTTAAAGAAAAATTACCGAGCGTTTTTAGAGCGTGCTTGCCGAGCGTGCAATAATATTTATTGTAATTCAGTCACTCTATTTTATAAATACTAGTCATATCTAGTCTTAAATACATATAATGAAGCAAATTATTTTAAAAAATCCCAATGTAAGAATACGTATTTTGAAAAATCTCACGTGAGATTTGAAGAGGGGAGAGGGTCGAGCCAAATCTCACATCTCACCAAGGGAGGAGGGAGTCGAAAAATCGTCAAAATCGCCTCATGCAATTTATGGACGGCCACTTACCTATCGCATTGTTTCTTTAGTCACACACTGCGGTAACTATTCAAGATTGAAATTATACTGAACTGAAAAAATTAATTTTGTTGTTCTAAAATCAATATTTACATAAAAATTCAAACACTCAATATATTACATTATTTTATATTTGTTGGCATAATGAATGAAAATAAAACTATATTTTCAGTTCGCCAATGTTTCAAGAAAGCTAATTAATTTTTTTTGTTTCTAATATCCAAATATCTGGTAACATAATTCAATTGAATTGCTTAATACTAAATTATCATTTTCATTCAAAACCTGAGTAACATTAAATGGTTTAATAAGGATAAAATATTTCAATCATAATAGTTTTAATGTTATTTAATTTTAAACCTTTGTTAAACCAATTAAACTATGTTCTGGGGACAACTTTTCCCAATTATCAGTAGCACCTAGTATCATGGGCTATATACGGAATGATAAGATGAAATAACCTCGACGCCACTTTGTGTAATATTACACAAGAAAATAAGTTTCTCGTCAAATGATTTGTGAATATTCTCTAAATAATTTTAAATGTTTTAAGCTTGTATCATCAGTAAATTCACTTAACGGCATTCACTCATGGTCACATTCCAATGCACAATATATTTTTGTCCTTCCCTCCAGCCTTGTGGGATACCAAGTCATCATCTCATAGCCTCCTCTAAGCCGTCACATCCCCACCCGCCGGCAAACTCGCAACAGGCTATTTTAGGATTTGCGGCGACAAATGCAGGGCGCTTCGAATGGTTTGAGCAGTCCACGCCGCGTTTAGCGGCAGGACGCGATTAACTACGACTGATCCGTGTCGATCTTTACTTCAGGAGCGGCGAAGGCAGTTCGTTCTTTCGGGCGGAGACGGAACGATTTACTGCAGGGCGGCTCTGATACATTCTCAAGACCTTCGAAGTTAATTTGGTTCTTCTAGGAAAGCAATTGAACTAAGATCTGTAAAATAGCTTTTACGCCGAACCACCAATTTCGAACTGTATCGCTTACTACTCGTAAGTTTTAAATAGCTACCCTAGAAGATGACCATTTAAATTCAAATATTATCAGTGTGTAAACATCACAATATCTACAAAAGTATAATATACACACAATTTAAATATGTTTTGATATAAAATAAATAAGACTTGCAAACTAACGCAAAATAATGTGAGGTCATGCAATGAATAATTTAACATTTTATTTTTACAGTTATATTTTGTTGATAAGATTTACATAATAATTGTACAGCTGCATTAGTCATGTTGTTTCAATTTCATCCTTGTTTGCAAAAACATGTCACATTCACGAAATCAAAATTGTTCGGTTGAAGTGAGAAACTATCATTCATCTACCCAATTTCTTGGGACACGAACCCAACCTGCATCACCTTTGCTTCATCAACCACCCGGAAGTTAATTTTTATGAATTTCCTCTCATAAGAGCGAAATACTGTTATGTCAAACAATCTGTCAAACGCTTGTCCATGTAAGTCTGCTGTACTTAAATAGTTAGTGATATAATGAGAGGGACTAATGGTGTGATAAATGGTGTGCGTACCAAGTTTTTGGTGGGGTTATCTTAGCAACACCACAGGATCCCGAATGATAAGCCACGCCTCCTGATTATCTCTAGACTGATTATGACGGTATCTGACATGTTTATGCACATTCCACGCGTATGAACATCAAGGACATGATTCATTTCGGATATTATAATTTTCGTTTTTCAAAAATATTAAAATTAAAATTGTATTATTCACAATATTTACTACGTTTATTGTACCATTCAGGTGTGTGTGTGTGTGTGTGTCGTTTTATTGGTAAATCTAGTTTATCAATGATTTTACTTCAATAATAATAATAATAATAATAATAATAACATTGAAGAACACTTTAATATTTTTTTTACGAATCTGTAAAACTGTCATACGTTCTTGACAGTTTGATAAGTTATGGTATAAGTTAAGGGTTTCACGAGAAAGTACTGTTAAACCTTTACTTTTCAACAAGAGTCACCACCATTATTATTATTATTATTATTATTAATATTATTATTATTATTATAAAATGTAAAATGTTGTTCCTGAAAGTTCCCAATTAGTTTAATAAATAAAACGTTTGTAATGTCCCTTATGGACCCGGTCGTTGACAGGCAAACCAAAGGGCAACAGGAAAACCAAATTTAGGCTCCTAACACCTGAACTTTGGTTCCCTGCTGTCTTTCTACAGCCGGGTATCCAAAAGTCATTCCACACCTTTCAGAATTAAAACATACGTGTTTAAAAATTACAAATACTAGAGGGAACGCTTCAAAAATTGGTGGAAAGAACTGACAGAAAAATACAATTCTGTGGTCAGACGCACATTCACACAGAAAATTTTAAAGTAAATAGAAGAACTAAGTACACTTGTACAACATCAATTCTATTTTTGCGTCTGCGCGAAGATAGTATATTACAAAATAGTTTTATTAGAGTACAAAATCAAAAAGAATATAACAATTTTTCATTTATTATCGTACTTATATTACAAGAAGGTTAACTTATTTGCTCATTTATTAAACATACAGTATCGAATTGCCCTAGTTTCTCTCACGTAAAAATTACCAAGCACCACGTGAATCCATTTCATTGATTATTCCACTTTTGAAAAACGGGTATTACCCGAAAATATTGCTTTTTCTTACCACCTCCTCCCTGTTGTCCAATCATAAGATGCGATACATCAATCATAAGAAGTGCTGTCGGGTGGACTTCAAGCGCGAAGATAGTTCTGAAGGCGCATTTTGAAACTTTTTGGGGGTCATTCTTTGAATTTCTCTTTAAATAACACTCGTGCACTGAAAAGTTTGAGAAAAAATCCCTCTATTATACGCGACTCAGAAAATTATCGGGAATTTCCAATGCAATCAGGTAACCTGTGATAAAGAACCAATAGTAAACAGATGTTTTTTTGTTTTGTTTTGTTTTGTTTTGCATGGGGGGACAGTGTTTACTGTTGGTACGTATTCATTTGCAATCTTTTGGGTCTCGCTGGCGTGCTAGATGCTTAAAAGCTGTAAAGTCCCTGAAAGTTCAGGTTAGTGTCCATTCCCACATCATTCAGACGAAGACCCTATAAAACCACTAACACTTTATCGATTGATGCATAGAGGTAATTGCCTTCAAATTGAGTCCCGAACCAGCAAACATTTGGTCATTTTTATATTTACTTAATTCTGAGGGTATATACTAGCGAGACACCACCACAACTACACACGACACTTACTATTATCTTTTATTTAAAGCAGAATGAGGAAGATCGGTTCAGTGGCAATCTCAAAGGAGCCTCTTGAAAAAATGCGATGTAAATTAAATAAGCATCAAAATGTTTCCAAATGATACCGGGAGAAGTGGCTCAGGGCACCAACTGTCACTGCAGTGCCTCTAACTGGAAGGTCCTAGGTTCGAGACCCAACGGTGGGAGGATTTTCACACTAGTTAGGTAACTTGGTCGAATTCAGTCGCTGTCTGGAGGAGAATTCTAGCGGCTGGCCGCTCTGATCGGTAGTTTTCCGTTCAATACCATGTCGTTTCTCCTATCAATACCAGGCGAATGCCGGAGCAGTACTCTCACAAACGGGCCACGCTCCATTTTTTCCCCTTCCTTGCCCTATCCTACTCCTTACTTACACACACACTTACAGTTACATGTACTACACTAACACGAATGCCCGGAGACCGGTCGGGGGCTGGGACGGTGCCCCGCTGGTGGGAGGCATCTGGTTGGGGAAAACTCCGCTAGCCGCCTGGTAGGTCGGCGACGGATCACTGCCACCTCTCAAGGAAAAAACACGCACTATATATATATATATATATATATATATATATATATATATATATAAAAGAATATTGACGTACCCGGAATCATCAATCAAAAATTCAAAATGATGTGTTATTTCTAAATTTACTTTGATACTTTTTACTCATTTTAATAATTTAATATTCCAAAATTTTCACAAACTTTAAATTAAATTATTACTAGTTTAATAAACAATTAAAAAAAATATTTTAATGTTTTATTTTGGAACTATTTGAAATTGAAATATAAAATTCAAAGAAATGATCATTGAATTATTACGATTCTATAAATAGACTCCTTAAAAATTCTGTACTTTAATTCTTAAAAATATCCCACCGCATAAATATTTTTTGCCCGAAGCCGCCTTTGCCAGGAAAAAAAGGGAATTTCGTGCACCTACCGAAAATAATATTCGTAATATAAAGTAATTAACATAAAATAATTCCTACGTAACATCAAACCTCACTTTGCAAGAGATCAAGATGTTACATCAGTTAACGGTAGAACTTACGTAAAATTGCTGTTCATATCTGTACAACTTCGCATCGCAAGATTTTGTGGTCACGAAACCAGAAGATAAAATTATTTAGTTTGTGGACGTTGCGAAAGAGATACGGAGAAGAGCGGTAAGGAAAACTGCTTACTCTCACTACCAGTGAAGTAAGTTACAAAAGAGGTAAGATACTAATAAATTGGGCCCATTTTACGAACTACAGTTAATGTTATAATATATATTATTTATAATGTTACAATAACTTTACACAGACCTCGTTCACTCATTCTTCCCTTACCTTTTTCATTCTGGTCTCATTTCCGTTCCAACTCTTCAGTCCCAATTCATCTACTCACTACTGTGTTTCAAATCCAGTAATCTGGATGACTTCAATGTACCCAACTCACTAACGTAATGGTTGATCGGGCCCATCCATGACTACGATATTTTTGTATACAGATTCGAATGGGAATCGTTTTCTATTAGCAAACTCGTTTGTGTTTATAGTTATTGCGAGACTATTTGTATTTGTAGTTTTTGCGAGTATTTTTAGTTATTGTGAGACTTATTCTATTCTAAACCGATTCTTTGTAATGAAAAGGAAAATAGAACAATAAATAAAAGTTTGAGAAGTATTTACTAAATAATTTTACTTGTAATCTAAAAGACATCATAAGAGTATCCACTATAGAGGATGTTGAATGTGAGGAATAGAAAATGTTGACCAAGTATTGATAATCGTCCGGTTCATTATAAACATAAATTAATACACTTCACCTACTTACATTTCCCTCTTCCTGCTACAGGAAAAAACAGAAAAATGACTGGCGGAAGCTACAATTACACTTCCTCGTGAAAAACCGCAAAGGCGAATTACTTTAATAGAACGATTACGCTGACTTAAAGCAGCACGTTCAACTGAGCAAAAGCTGACCATTACAAAGTCACATTCTTACATTCGCGGAAGACGCATTGTTCATTTAACTCTAGGTGGATATCGAAACATGATTTTTCAACTTTTTCGTTTGAGGACTCGCATTAGAGTTTTTCGGTCGAAAATTCGCATTTTCGGACGCACGATTAAAATATTTTCTCTTCTTACATAGTAAGGGCGAGAAAGGAAAAACTAAAAAAATGTATTACGAGCACTGCCTAACAGACGCATTATGTTTATAATTTTTGAGAGAATAGCACACTTCTACGTGGAAGTTAATACTTGTACGCAATGTGGGTAAAAAGAAATTAACATAAATACAAATGTAATAAAAGCTTTGACTCTGAAACATGTTTTCTCTTGCGCGTTACATACACTTCAGAGACGTCTCAGAAAACATAAATTTCTTCTTCTTCTTCCTCTTCTTCTTCTTCTTCTTCTCCACTTCAACGATAGGTCTATGACCTGTTCCGGCTTCTAAGAATTCCATCTTTTTAGCGGTGTACCTGATCTCTTGTACCTTGAGTCTATATTTTAGATGCCTGCTTTGGAATGCGAGTCTCTTCCATTCTTTCCACCTGTTGTAACCATTCCTGTCTGTAACATTCTACCTTGTTATTGATTGCTTGAACGTTTAATTCTTTTCCATTTTCCTTATTTCTGAGTTTATTTAGCCTGGTACATTTTTTACAGATCTCAAGAATTTCATTTCTGCAGTCTGTAACGCCTGTTTATCTTTTTCTCTCAGAGTCCAGCATTCACTTCCGAACAACAGAGACTGACATTGCTTTATTTATCCTTTACATTACTTTATATATCGTCTTTAGAGTATATCTGCGTGTTTTACCTTTAAGAGTTGGCCGAATATTTCCGCATATATATTGGTACGCACGTATTTATGGATTTTACATCTATATCCACTTTTGTGAAGAACGTTATGTTATAATCCAAATATTTAAAACGGCCAACTTGTTCCAGCGTCGTATTTTCAAAAATTATTTTGGTACATTTCTCTGAGAGCAATGTCCGCGGTAGCGTGGGTTTCTCCGTATTTCTGCAACAGCTTCCGTCAATGGTTTTCATATGATTTTCACATTACCTGTCTGCGACACGTTACAATATAGTTATGCCTAGCTATTTTCTCCATTTCTACAACACAATATTCCATACACCCAGAACCTTTACCAAGAACAGTATTAGAAATCTCCATGAGCTTTGTAGAAATATTCCACTCGCTCCCATTTAATGCGAATTTCGCAGCGCCACGTTGCAAACGAGGTAATGGGAGTTAGTGGGGTTTTGATTGATTAATTAATTTTTCCGGGCGCGTCAACTGCTTTGGTTGTTAGTCCCGTTAGTGTAGTGCATGTTTTTTCTTGGGAGATAGCGGTGATTTTCCCCTCGCTGGATGGCGAGATCCGGCACCGAACTACCGTTGGCTAGTGGGGTTTCCTCCTAACCAGGACTCTTCCACTAGCCGGGCACCGCCCCAGCCGGGACAAGCTCTAAGCTCCCGACCGGTCTCCCGGAATATGTGGTAGTGTAGTGCATGTTAGTATAAGTGAGTGTATAAGGGGAGAGGATAGGACAAGGAAGAGGAAGGGCAGATCGCCCTCGGTCCGTGGCCCGTTTGGTAGGGTACTGCTCCGACATTCGCCTGGTGTTGATCGGAGAAACCACGGAAAACTACCGATCAGAGCAGCGGGCCGCTAGATTTCTCCTTCAGACAGCGACCGAGTTCGACCTAGCTGAAAAGCTAGTGTCGAAAATCCTGCCGCCGTGAGGACTCGAACGTAGGACCTCCCGGTCAGAGGCGCTGCAGTGGCATCAGTTGATGCACTGAGCTACTGCTCCCGGTGGAGTTAGTGGGGTAGTGCATCGCTCGCACCACTTCAAAGTTCTTCCGCGTTGGACGCATCGACTCTCACCTCTCCCATTTGCAGCGCCGCTCTAGCCAACCGCGTGTTTCCCGGGAGCACCTGCGTTGTACCTCGCCCACTAAATAGGATTTTCAACTTTGGATTCGTGACCTATTTAAATGTTTCGGGAAATAATTGGCATGAATTCATTGATTAATTGTGTAGTGTTTCCGGGCGCGTCAACTAGTATGGTCATTCGTTCGGTAGACGTGGTTCATATTTCATTCCGAGGGTGGCGGTGTTCCCCTTTTTTGGAAAGTGAGATCCGGCGCCAACCTACACGAACTTGCTGGATTTCCCCCTCCAGTTATGTCTCCTAACGGGACACCATCGACAAGCGATAAGCGGCCGACTGGTCTCCAGACAAGGGTGGAAATGTAGTGCACGTAAGTGTGTGAGTGTGTGTGTGTGTGTGTGGTGAGTGAGTGAGAGTGAGAGAGAGAGAGAGAGAGAGAGAGAGAGAGAGAGGAGTGAGGAGAGAGAGGGTGGGCAGGAGGGAACAAAGGTGAAGGGAAAAAATCGTGCGCGGGCAATTTGTAAAGGTAGTACTGAATTTGCTGACATTTGCGTGATGTTGATCGGAGAACCTACTTTAAACCATCGATCAGATACGATTGTATTATATTCCACATGTATTGCATTTTGGAATTTTGAATAATTATTTCTTCGCACCACCCTACACTACACTAGAAACATGACCCTATGCCATCCATTGAATCAGTGATACAACAAATTTTGAACAAACGACTTACGAGAATAATTTTCTCAGGAAACTTTCATAATAATCTGTTATTTATTTTAATTCTACGATACACACTTTTTAAGTATTTCGTGAGACTTGAAATTTTAAAAAATTGTTCATACAGATACACATAAAAGAAAGAAAATAACTTATTTGTTATATAACTAATCTGTGGCACACAGGCGGGCAAATTAGTTCAAATTTCGAATTCAATCGTTTATAAGCATTCTTTGGGGCAAATTAACAGCACAAGGCATACATTTAAAACGGGGCGCGCTGGAGATATTTTTTTCCTCAAAAACCTCCGAATGTTTTCTATAGAGAAAGAAAAAAACTCCTTGAACTGCTTTCAAAAGATGGTCGTGAGAGCGCACCACAGACCAGACACCGGAGGCCACCAACATAGAAAACGCTTACATTGTCACAATTTCGGAGAATCTAACTCCTTTCCAGTTAAGACGCAGTCACATTGTTTGTAAATCTGCAGCTAAGCGGCTCGTGGCGAAGCGCCTCGCTGGCGTAATGCGCGCTGGTGTATAGAGCGATTTTCCAAGGTTGAGCCAAATTGACAGCTAGTGCTGGCAACATAACTGAAGGTTCTGTGATCGTCGTGCCCTCGAGCCCAATGAACTCCCTTTCTGCATTTGTTCGTTTGCAGTTGGCTAACTTGTAAATGGCTTCGACACTTCCTTTCGTGACGTCCTCATCCGACAAAAATATAGTGCGCCGCGAGAAATAATTGAAATTAGGAAGTGCAGTGTTATGTGCTCTTCTGTAAAAACTCTTTTTTCCTTTATATATTACATTGAATTTACTTTTTGTGTGATAAATATTATGTTTATTTTAAAACCGAGACTTGAATGCGAGATGCGTACCGATGTACGTGGTTCCGGCCTTTGTGCTGTTGTGTGGCGAGCTGTGATTGAGAGCTTTTTATTTACATTCGTGGCAGTTTTCTTTTACTGGTTGTGAGAGCATGTTAAGAGATTTTCCACATATGTAATTAAATTTAATTATTTCCCGGACTCGCGTACGTGCGTATACATCAGCGGAACTCTTAGACTTCTAGATAGTGATGTCTTCTCAGAAGCCATAACCAAATACCTTACGAAGGGGCGTGGCTGAACAGCTGTCGCGGCGGAGGGATACTTCTCTGAAATACATGTGATGTTCACTTGTTTTCGCGAATTGTCACTTTGGCTCATCCCTAGGAAAATCGTTCTTTAACTCGATTCGTTATTCATTGAAGTCGCCGAGAAAAATATTTTATGAAAGTTTAACTTTCATGGTTGAAAAAAAACTAAAAGTTACATTCAAACGATGCGATCTCAAGCTCTTCGGTAAGTAGTTCGCTTCTCTATAGCTTGATAGTGATATTTCATGTATTATTTATTCAGTCCATAAATACTCCGTGATACAATGCTATTCAGTAGTAGAAACAGCGTTATTTCACGGAGTAATGAGTTTTCTAAGTTTGTGACAGGTTTAGCAAGACTTTTTTGTTTCAACTCCATGGTCCCAGCTGCATAAACTATTTACTGATCGACATTACAAAATGAGAAGAATCAGAGTTAAGTTCAAGAGAGTGAAAAAATAATATTTCAAGTAGCGAGGCGAGAGAAATGAAAACGAAACATAACAAGCGTAACACGTAGTTAGTAACTGGTAGGTAAGTGAACAGATGTGGCCTCTATAGGGAATCAGGAAGAAACGGCGCGAAGGTTCACCGCCCTGCCATTGGTTTCATTTCGTGAAATTAATGCAAAATGTAAAAAAATTCTAACAAATGTGGAAAAATGGCTCCGATTGCTGGTACGTCTACCGAGTGTTATCTTATATCACATTTTTATTCCTCTTCATTGCATTTTTTAAAATAAATTGTTTTATTCGAATATTAAAAAAGTTGCTCAACAAATGTGCGAACTTTTATTATCACTGTTTTGTTGCAACTACAACACACTCGTGTATAAAAGAATAATTTGAAGTTTGGGACGGATAAATTCCAAAACTACTGTACCATTCAATACTTAATGGGTAAAATGATTTGATTAATGAGGAAGAAATGTTAGATTAATAATCAGCGTGAAATCTTCAGAGATATTGAAGGAAATATCTTATTTCTTCACTTATTTTTGGTAATTTTAGTAATAACATTGGTTTAAAAAAACACTAAAAACTAAAAAACACTAGTTGAGTAGTACTGTTACTGTAGCTGTTGCTTTAATCTGGTAATTTTATTTGTATTGATATTGTGTATTATTTATTTTTTCGCGATAGATTCCTGGGGTTCAGAGGCAAAATTTAAATAACTACAACAATAAAACAACTGAAAATTCTTCAAATAATGTATTCAAATTCTTCTTCATTTGAATTTTACTGAATCCCCCTTACACGCGCCACTGCGCATCACTAATGCCAACTCTTTCGAATAGGAAACAACTGAACTTACTTGGCCTCACGGTAGGGAGGGTCAGCCGCGAAGATAAACGGCGCAAAGGGGAAAAGAGAAAACTGCGAAGGCGCGAGCGGGAGAGGAGCCATCCTTCCGCCCACGCGCGCATGCCGCTGGCCGCATGGGGAGCGCCCGGTGCCAAGGGGAGGCAACGCCCCGCCGCCTGCCAAGTGGCCCGCTACCGCCCGCTTCCGCCCCCGGACACGCTGCCGCCTCCCCCTCCCCCCCCCCCCCGCTCCGCCCCACCTTCCCACTCTTGCTTCTGCCCCCGCCTATGCCCTAGAGGCAAAATTCGCGTCGTTGCTGACACCTTTCGGGCCGCCCCGCCGCCGCCGTACTGTAAACTCGCCGCCGCCACGCTTCTCCTTTACGCCTCACTCGTCTTTCCCTTTGTAGCCCCCGTCGTCGTTTTTCCTCGTGGCCGTCGACATTACGTCCTTGCGCTCGTACGTTTCAAGCGTTCGCTGTTCTCTGTGATAGTGGATGGGGTAGAAGCGCCTTGACTAAGTGGAATCGATGTGGATGGTGAAATTCGATTCTGTGCAGTACAAATTACAACAGAGGCAACAATAAGGAATATGAAGGTCATCCACAATCTGGAGATGGAATTTGGAAAAAGATCCCATTTGGAAAGTGAAAATTCTACAACTCTTCTCTCATTCCCGTCCTAGGTATACGAGTTTTTTGCCAGGTAATGAGATTGCTTATGTCCTGCCTAGTTGAAGATAGTCTGTTTCCTGTTGCAATAACTAAACCAGCAACCGAAACTAAGAACATTATGTAGCTGATAGCACGGCCATCGCTTATGTTTATTCGCATCGTGTGTATATATATATATATATATACACACACACACACTATACATAGTATATTTATCTATGGTTTATCCTCATATTCAACACAGACCTTGAATGGCATTCTCTCGTCACGTGACTATAGCCATGTCTCATTGTCTGGGCATGAACAGCGCAAATGTCTTCGCCTCCGTCAGCATTTGAATCGCTTACTTTGCTTCCTCATTACCTGACGCCCTCGACACCACCCACGAACACTGAGGCGGGATTTCGGATCTTTTATTGGGAGGGGGCAAATTTGGGGGCTATTATAAAAATGAAAATATTCCTTTATATTAATGCTTTAATTGAATTGTGCTGCAATTATATACATTGTTTTCAATTTTGTTAATTATTTAATTGATTACTAGTTGAATGTGGCGTCGCCGACGCTGTAAACTGTTTTAAAAGTATTGTCATGTGTTGAAAATTTCTTTACTACTTCAGTTCTTTTATGCTTACCTTTGTTCAAATATGTTCTTACAGTATCTGTCATTGGACTTACTAATGATCTGAAACTTCCGTTAAAAAAATCTCAACACCCAGTGGCTTTGTATACTACCACCATACTGGATATGAATTGATAATATTGCAATTTCAAAATTATAGTGGCCGTAAAAATACTTGCAGGAAAGAACAATACGAATAGTTAGAATTTACCACAGATATTTAGAATTTAGTTTTACGTTTTGTTTTCAAATATGAGATGAATTTTTGATATGAGATGAAACGTTTTGTTTTCAAATACGAGTCTCATATAAACATAAATGATCATCTGCAACCTATTCTTCTGTATTGTTCTGTCTATTAGAAGATCACTGTCAATTAGTTCGGAAAATTCTGACGCAAAAGATTCTACAACTACATTGGATTCCTCTCAGTTTTTTAACACATTCAGATTTTTGCCCCCGTATTCTTTTAAGATTTTAAAACTCCCCAACCTCATTGTGATGTGTGTTCTGTACGCGAATATATATAAGCATTAAACGTTTACTATTTCGTATGTTTATGTGAATAAGGTGAAGTTTTTAGTCACATTAAATTGAAAATCGATCTTTGCCTTCTTAAGAGATGGATTTTCTCTAGTATTGAACTTACATTTCTGGTTTTCTTCTTATTTAGTTCATATTCTTCAAACTTAATGTTCTAAGGCAATTTGCAAATTTATTATAAAAAATACCATGACATATTTCGTATCTTACAAATTCTGCCGGGCGCTTTACATATCATTTGTCTGGTTTGTAAACTATCAGGATGCCAACCTCATGGAAGAAAATTATGGTGCCTGGACTGAAAATAACCACGCGGTACAGGCGTTGAACATGTTTTTGGAAATTTCTGTAAATTTTCTGACCGGATCCGAAAACAAATTATCAGTTCCCCATCAGGAGACTGAGACGCGTCGAATGACGCCTCATGTCTCGTTTGGTGCTCGGTAAGTGGTCTAACTGTGAGTGACGGAAATCGAACGCACGCACATCTGCACACTCGGAGTTACTCGTATACTGTATAGGAATTATTGAATGCTATTAATTAGATTAGTTTAATACAGGGGTGACGATCCTCATTGTTATTTGAACGGTCTGAACTGTAATTCAACGAGCATTTTTCTCAGTGATTCATATATCGAAAGTGTTTATTATTTATTATGATCAAAAATGTTTGTACATGACATATTTTAAAATGCAAACGGTTATATCGAAAGTATCTATAATTTTATATCTGTAGTCTATAAAATTTTTTTTGAGTGTAAATTTGAGTGTTATAACTCATGAGTTTAGGCACGAAACTGTTTTATTTCTAATCAATTAACGTTTAAAAGCATAATATAATTGAAAGGGAATTTATTAATAGGGATATGCACAGTAACTCTGAACAATATCCTCCGCGTTTTATAATTCTGAATTAAAGTTCCCAATTTATTACTATATATTATTATACAACTCATGAAAAATTGTTCGCTTAATTATTATTAAATTTCTTCTCAAAGTACAGAAACAGTAAATATTTTAAAATTTAAATCGGAAGATCCGCGAAATGAAATGTCTATATAGCGTATATTTTAAAAATTATTATTGAAGATCGGAGGGGGGCGTCAGTTTCTCACTCTTGCCCCCCCCGCCTGATTCCCACCTCTGCAGGACGACCACGTGGTCGCAACCGTCAATCTTGCTGGCGTCGTCCCTAAGGTTGTCCTATTATCGCCCGCGTACTCACATCCGTCGACGTCATCCCATTACCCCGTGGTCATTAACGCCGTAATTACCATCTTCGATCCTGTCATCGCTTCATCGTGACCACTCACGTCTTCATTACTGTTACCTTAGCCTTCCCCGTGTCTCCTCTCCTATTCTTGTTACTGTCGTCATTGCGGTTGTCCTGCTCGCCCCGTCGTCATCGTTCCGTGGTCGTTGCCCCCGTCGTCTTTCCGCCATCGTCGTCGTCCCGTCATCGTCGTCCCCGTATCGTCATTGTCCCGTCGTCATGTCCCCGTCATCGTCGTCCCCGTCATCGCAACGTCCCCGTACGTCCCCGTTCGTCCCCGTCATCGTCACGTCCCCGTCATCGTCCCCGTCATTCATCGTCCCCGTCATCGCATCGTCATCGTCCCTGTCATCGTCGTCGTCCCAGTGAACTTCCCCTGGGTTTCCACAATGTCGAAGTTACTGTGCCGTTGACACTTGTCCCCAAATGTGTTTGACGTTGCTGATGCCGACTCTGGCATTCTCGCCGCAACTCGTCGTCGTTACCTCGTTGGCATGGCCACCCTCGTCGTCCGCGTGAGAGCCCAGCGCGAGGAGTTGTGTCCGCAGGTGGCCGGGCGCGAACAGCGCGATCCACTTGGAAGCGGTCCGAAGTGGAAACGGCCGCAGACGAGCGCGCTACCTTTCCGCGCCGCTTTCGGTAAGAAAGGTCAGTCATGGACTCTCCCACTTCCTTGGAACACACGGCGGTTGTTCGTTCCTATAAATGGCAAACTGTGTGCGTTCATGCGAGTTTATTAACTTGTTCTGTGGAGTGCTTGCGCCTGCATTCGCGACCGATGGAGCTTTACAGCTGCAGCCTTTCCGTCGTGGCTCCACCTCATACCGCAAGATTGCCGAGAGGGCTCTCAGAATACGTTGATCTTCCAATTACGATGTTGCATAATACTTACTAGTTATATTATCTAATTGTAACTTTTGGTCACCCTCCAAATAATCAATTTACAGTCGCTTCAGGATAATCGCCTCAACTGTAAATTCAATTTGAATGAAAAGTCTTGTACTTGTAGTTCAAACTTGTTGACCATTTCAGCCTGATGATATTGAACAAAACAGTTCTCAAACGTTGCAAGTAAATAAAATTATTGAAAAAAAAATTTCATTTTCACCAAATGCTTGATGGTAAAGGAAATGCAAAAGATATTTTTAATATTTATACTTTAGATCACTCACATCCCATCATTGAGTGCATTCCATAAATCTGCAGTCTCCCCGACTTCCCTTCCGAAGCCCCACGCAGCAGACAGTTGCGACTCTCCGCAGCCGCTAATGGCGTCCCGAAATACTTGGCGCGCGTGGGTGAGCGTCGGGAAAAGGGGAAAGGAGGGGAGGAGACACGCGACGGGACGGGGAGCCCTGCAGTGAGGGGAGGATAAACGTTATGTAATGTGTGTGAGTGCGTCTTATTTACTTTCAAACGTTGTATCCCTGGAGGTAGTGGTGTTCCTCCCTCGCGCGAGATCCGGCGCCGACCTACACGTCAGTTTGAGGGTTTCCCCTCTCTTGCTATCTTGCCAGTGATGCACGGGTTTCCCCATTCTTATTATCTCCTCCAGCGAGGTACTGTTCCAGTTGGGACAAGCTCTAGGCTTCCGATTGATCTCCTGACGTGTGTGTGTGTGTACGGGGAGAGGAGGGGAGAAGAGTGAGGAAAGAAAAATCACGCATGTTCCGTGGCCCATTTTTAAAGTACTGCACCGGCATTTGCCTGGTATTGTGGGAATTGTGATGTGGTGTTGTCGTTAGTATATGAAAAAATAAAGGAGGTCATCTCCGTCAACCTATGTTGCCGTCCGCAGTAATTCTCTTAAGTTACTAAGTCCGCTGTCATTTTCCTTCGGGCAAAAGATGAATCCGACCTTGCTATTTAGCTAGGGTCGAAAAATCTGCCAGCGTCGGAACTCGAAACCCTAGGCCCTCCCGGTCACAGACGCTGCAGTGGCAGCAATTTTCGTCCCAAGCCCTCTCAGCCGGTGGATGGAGTGCGTCGAGCCAGCGCGGCGCACCAAGTGGGGAGAATGTGGGAAGGAATGAGACAACGCGGCGCTATACGCGAAGGACGCGGAGGGGTGGAGTGGTGGGGAAGGGGCGGGTGGAGGCTGTGAGCTCCGGCGGCCGCGCGGGGAATCGCGGCGCAAAGGCGCTGCGCTGGGGCTTAGTCAGGCGCTATCTCGGGGCTCGATCGCACTGCCAGCACGCCATTGAGGCGCCCCTCGCCGCCAACACCATTGCAGGCGCTCTTGCTCTTGCTACTCCTTGAGAATCAAGGAGTTGCAATCGAATTCGCTTCCTATCCACTCAGATTCACTGCCAGATTGCCGAACAGGTTGGGTAGGCTGCAGTCTGGGGCGCGCAATTTTTGGGGCTGACGAATTTCAGCGGATTCAAAATTTCATAAGGCGAACTTTTGAATTTTTTTTATGGAAATAATTATTTGAATATTTGTAACAAAAGAAAGTGTTAATTGATTGACTGATTTTTTTTTGTGTTTCCGGGCACGTCAACTGCTCTGGTCATTAGTCCCGTTAGTGTAGTGCATGCTTTTTTTCTCGGGAGATGGCGTGATCTTCCCCCGCTGGATGGCGAGATCCGGCGCCGACCTACCGTCAGCTAGTGGGGTTTCCCCCTAACCAGGACTCTCGCACCAGCGGGGCACCGCCCCAGCCGGGACAAGCCCTAAGCTCCCGACCAATCTCCCAGAATATGTGGTAGTGTAAGTGTGTGTGTAAAGGGAAAGGATAGGACAAGGAAGAGGAAGGACAGAGCGCGCGCGGTCCGTGGCCCGTTTGATAGGGTACTGCTCCGGCATTCGCCTGGTGTTGATCGGAGAAACCACGGAAAACTACCGATCAGAGCAGCCGGAAAGTGTTAATTAATCCAACATGTATCCATTGACGTATACAGTGAAAATGAATAAAAAATATCGTATATTTATTAAATCAATATCGTGGTGAGAATTAGTTATACTATAATCAATTATTTACAGTAAATAATGTCGGTTATAAAAATCGTTCAACAATTTTCTATTCAAAATATTATAAATAGTTTCAATGTTTTAACAAAAGCAAATTAAAAGGGCTTTAAAACATTTGACAGCCTAGGGCCACATAAGTCAAAGTCAGGCACTGCTCAGATTCCCTCTTGATCACTCTCCAACCTATTCCAGAAGTGCCTACGCTGACAAGAAAAATGAAAACGAGTGGAACTCCAAAACCTCGGCATGCATTAACCGAATTCCTTAATATCTCGCATTTTATTATTTCGCATTTATTTAATGCACACATTGTATTGCACTCTAACCTCACAATCTCAAAATATTTGGTCTCTCGAATTTCTTTTGTTGTCTTTCACATTTGAGATAGTTATTTGAATGATATTCGAAAGCAAAGTAACCAAATTCATTTGCTTTATATGGAATTTTAATTTCATCAAGTTTTGAATAAAATTCCATCAAAATTTTAAATAGTTTTCTATCAACACACCAAACCATGAGCTAACATGTCATACACGAACCTTTTAAACACAGCGTGGACTATAGTTACCGAATTAACACAGAACAAATTCATATTCAAAGTCCACGAGTTTAGACTTTTTGCTCACTCGTAATAGGATCCATTCGATCGGTAGATGGTACATAAGTTTTCAATCTTTCATGACTCAGAGAAGTCGATTTCATGAATAGTCTTGGGTTTGTCACATCTATTTAGACGCCCTCACGCAGATCGAATCTTGAATTCTTCAGACGAATTTTCCGTTTTAGCAAGAGGCAATAGAATGGGGTTGACCAACCTTGTGACTAAGAAAGATGGTGTTACGTTGAAGCTTTCTTTCCAGCGTAATATTGGTGATTCTTTGCTCTCAAATGGACCGGGTCGTTGCTGTGCAGCAGGAAAAAATCACTAAAAGGGCAACAAATGTTGAATCAATTTAAACGGTTCAGTTTGTGGACAAAGTCTAATTTTAATTCTTTATTTTATAAATTAAACTATTAATCTATTGTTCTATTAAAAGTTAACATTTGGTTATTTTTTATTAGCCCGTTTCGTTTTCCAAACAGTGCGAGAGAATCTACTACTTCGGTAACTCCTCATTATGATCGGGAAAATTTTCTTCGAATGGTTAATTGATGTCAAATGAACGGCTACGATATTCAAGATATTAACGCCTAAATTTATTGGCATGTATTGGCACAATATATAACTTAAGTGCAGCTAACATCAAGTACTCTGGCGTGGCACCTCCAACAGATATTTTCATGTTAACAAATTTTTGTGTTTCGCAAACTTTCCAAAAAAATAAATTATATACATAATACAGATTCCTGGCTTGTCTATTTTCAGGTATAGAAAGTTACATGGAAAATATCAACAAATTCTGATCTTTAAAAAATATTTTAGTATAAAATTAGGTTTAATTATTGGGAATCTTGTGAATCACGTCTAATCATTCATATTATATTATTTAATGTAGTGAAGTCATTCACAGATTGTGAACCTTATAAGTGTCTTGAAACAACCCAAATTAGGTTTTTGATAGAATTCTCCCAAAAATTCTAGAAGGATCTGGCTGGGGAAAACTATACACGATTCGTCTCATCGATACTTAAACGGCAATACTTAAACCAAAAATCTAAACCCCAGAAAATTACAGGGAGATAAGTCTGCTTCCTACGTTATCCAAAAATTTGAAAAAGTGACTCTGGAATACTCAAACACTTTTAACAATTTTAATAGCAATATCACCTTTCCAATTTGGTGTTTAACAAAAGCATTCCATCTCTCAGTAATTATTAAGACTAACAATAGACACAACTCGTATATTTCATAAAAAGGATCACACAACTTCGGTATTCCTAGATATGAGCCATGCCTACGACAAAGTATGCTGTTTTGTACAAAATGCGTAAACTGGGAATCCCCGAGTATTTAATTAAAATCATATCAAGTTTCATCTCCAAGAGATAATTCGTAATTAAAATCAACAACACATCATCAACATTTCCAGTCAACGCAGGTGTACCCTAAGGATCAACTCTATCTACTCAGCTACATTATTTAATATTTTCTGCTACGATATTCCATCAGGAGACGCAAACATAGCACTCTATACAGACGATGCACCAACATACGCTACTCCGACATACTAGTAGCAAAAGATTTCCTCCGAAATAGTGAAGACAAGTACGAAGAAAGGTCTTAAAATTGGAAAGTAAAATCAATTCATTCAAGAGCAAATCCCAAAATGTTTATTCTCGCCATTTCAAAAATCCTAAGAAATAATAATCCAAGAAATTAAAATTCCGTGGTCAACCTCTCCGGTTAAGTACTTAAGTAACTGGAGTACTCATCGACAAAGGACTTACCTGGAAATCCATGTAAATGCAGTCATAGACAAAACAAAAATTAAATACCACTCTAGCCATCATAAATCGTCGTTCACCGTTGAGAGTAGAATGAGATTATTAATCTTGAAAAATTAGTGATAATACCAACAATAATATTTACATACCCAATATGGGAAGAACTGCATCATGCACTGCCAACAAGCTAAGCACAGTCCAAAATAAATATCTCAGATAAACACGATAAGCGCCGTGATTCATCCCCTATCAAAAATCCGACGAGAATTAGTTGTATCATAATTCAAGGAAACGGTACAATATCAGCCAATAATTTCTTCAACAACTTATCAAACTCTTCCTGCTCTACAAACGAAGATAGAAACAACAACACACCATACATTAAATCAAGATATCAAAAGACGATTCAAACTTCCTTAACTTCAAGCGTGTGACTCTCTTCCTCTCTCCTCTCTCTCTCTCTCTCTCTCCTTCCCTTTCTTTCTTTCTCTCTTCCTCCCTATCTCTCTTTATCTCTCTCTCGTTCTCCCCCATTTTCTTCCCCCTCTGTCTCCTTCCCTCTCTCTCGCTCACACCCATTAACCCCTCTACTATCTTCTTACTTAGCTCCTTACCAGACAAAACCCAAAATTCAGTGAAGAAAACCAATCTAGACTTAAGGATGGCCATATCCTAAAAGATCTTTATTTGATGTACCTTAAAATCCTCGAATTCTCTAAGAATGTTTTGGAAGAATCTAGAAAAAACGGTCAGTTCTTCACCAAGGCCTGCTAAGTAGACCGTCGAGATATCGAATCCCTTATTTGCTCCGAATGGTAAGAAGTCGCTGAATGCCAGACGGACGATAGGTATTTTCTGACGAGAGCCAATTCTAAATGGTGCACAATGAAAGAAGTTTCAACTCAAAGTTGGAGCCCTCTTCGGGTTACACACTTGGAGGTTATCCGTACACGGTAATCGAGTAACCTTCGTCCGTTCGTTCGTCCGTCCGCCCGTTCGTCCCTCCGTACGTTCGTCCGTCCGTCCGTCCGTCCGTCCGTCCGTGTCATCGTCCATCCGTCGTCGTCCGTCTGTCTGTCCGTCGTCCGTCCGCCCGTCCGTCCGTCCGTCCGTCCGTCCGTCCGTCGTCCGTCCGTCCGTCCGTCCGTCCGTCCGTCCGTCCGTCCGTCCGTCCGTGCGTCCGTGCGTCCGTGCGTCCGTGCGTCCGTCCGTCCGTCCGTCCGTCCGTCCGTCCGTACGTACGTACGTTTGTCCTTTCATCCGTCCATCCTTCAATCCGTCCATCACCCACAGGTAGACATCTTCCGGTCCACCAACGAGTCAGATGAGGTGTCATTCGACGCGGTAGGGCCCCCGGTGGGGAACTGATTGTTTGTTGTTGTTTTTATTCATTGAGAAAATTCTACGAAATTTCATTAGAAACGTGTGTTTGTGCTTTTTGTATGCAATTAAAATGGGTTTTGGGTGACTAGAAGTAATCAATTCGATTCCTCACGACAAGACAAATTGATTGGCACAATTTTAGCCGGCTGCCTGGATATTCTGGAAGAATTCTAGAAAAACACTTTTTTTTAAAGGTTTTTCAGTATGGAGTATAATGCGAGCCCCGTGTTTTCATAGAACTGTGTAAAATATTTTTCAGAGGGATCAAACAATTAAAGGAGTTACCTGATATACGAAGGAAATGATATATATTAAATAGTGGTGCTAAAATAGCTCGTACGTATCACGCTAAGATTGCCCGTACTTTCACGCAAAATTACGCAAAAAGTACTCAAAGTTTGGAAAAATTGTACATGACCTTAATTCAAAATATATTTAAAAGGAACAGATTTCATTAAGGGAAAAAGCTATATCTTTAATATTTTAGTTGCATGCAGACGCCGAATAAAACTTGAACATTTGCAATTTTCGAAAAATCCGTGTTTTTAACGAACATGAGACCCGCACCATTCTCTCTTCCCTTCACACTATCATTCTATTCTGCGTAAGCGGCAGCGAGAAAGAAAAAGAGTAAAATTGTATGATTTCAGTAAATATATAAAAGAAAAGATGTTATATTGATAACGAAATGGAATTCCAAGGAAAAGGTTATCAGACAATATGAATAATAAATATTTATAATATCAGGTTTTAAAGCAACCGCTTGGACATCGGTGAAAAGCTGTAAATTACTATGCTCTTTCTGAGATGAACTTTACTTATTTCATCCGACTGATGATAATTTAACTTAACTTTGTAATGATACAGAAATAATACAAATGTTTAAACGCACTTTTTTCATGCAACTAACTATGCCTGAAAATGAACGAGTGGCTATTGTAATATGTTTAAAATTTTATTTTATTATTAATCTGCAAAGCTAAATAAAACATTTGAAGATGAAAATACCTAGTGGCCTGCAGCGGAAATAACCCTACTGAACAAAACCAAACAATATGTTTTTCCACTAAGAGATCACACACTGCTCAAGGAAAACAAATAAAATATTATCATATATCTCTGACAAACTTAATATTTTAACAAAAACAGCTTTACGAATACTGCGATAATAGCTAGTAGTTGCAACAGATACTCAGTACAACAGTTCTTTTCCACCAAGAATATACAAACGTTGCTGTTCTATAAAACAACTCGTGAATAACATATATTTGATGATGGGCAACCTCTTCCTAGAAGCTTTGCAGTCACGTGACAGCAGTGTCGTAAATAATTATGCATATTATAAGAATTCCAACGGGACGCACTATATGAGGCTAGACGGAATAACAAAATCTTGTTTGCATTCCTCAGCCAATCGAAAGGGTTTAGGTTTTTAGGTATTTAACGAAACCATTACACGGGTGGACTCGCGACAATTTTCTTCCAATTTCTGCGCGCATTGGTAATTAGTAATATAGTATAGTTTTGTTGTTGTTTCTTCCAGTTCCTGGGTATAACGATACCAAAATTCTCTCACTTGAACAGATGTTGCATAATTTTCCGTCAATTTATTATATATTCGAAATAAGTAATATATTTGCGCTCATATTTTCATGGGTTCTGGTTATCTAAAAAATACCACACACCACAGAAACCTCCCACATGCCGGAGTTTCCTAGTTTTCTTCCGATTTCCCGCGCACAGGAAACTAATAATATAATTCAAGAAGATGATAATGTTTTATTTTACTTTATTCCATCTTTTTTAGAAAAATATATAGTAAAAAATAGGTCAGGTCACATCAGGACTCTGCTATATGAGCCACGCGCCGCTGCCAGGAGGGCCAAAGTTACTACATAGAAAATTTTTATTGGCCCTAGGTGATTAAGAGGTAATGTAGCATCAGATTATTGACCAGTAAAAGCGTCATGAATCTTACTAACAAAATAATACAGCTATATCTGCCAACATTTTTGGTAGTTAATAGACGATGTGAACTTATGATGTACCTAGTACAACGGATCCCGTTTAAACTTAAACACTAATCATTTTCTGTTATTTCATCCATCACGTACGCCTACTTAGTACTTGTTATGGGCTTCGTGCAACATACAGTTCCAGTTGTTAGTAACTAGCTCTGTGCGTGGCCATGAACCTGTCATTACACCCTAATTCAGTACGAAATACATTCAAATTAACACAAAGGGGATGTACAGAGTTCCAGAAGCAAAGTGGGGGAACACTAGTTTATCTGTTCAACAACAAAATCACAGCTCTGTTAACTACCTTTCTCTTTCTCGAAAGAACTCACTTCTTTCGGCTTGAACTTTAGCGAGAATTTAGTTTCTAATTAACAATTCTTCAACGTTGGGAGGAATTAGATCTAAATCACGCCCATGCTTCACAAAATAATTTTACAGAAATCGCCTTGTTCGTTTAAATTTCAGACTGTGTTGCTATATTTGCAATACAAAGAAAACTTTATTCATGTTTTGAAAATGCACAAGTTAATCCTCCTTCACAGGACCTCAAAGACAAATAAGGAAGCTTTTAAAACTTTACGAGGATACTTCGTGGATTCTTCAATAAAACTTGTAATAATATTTCTACTGAATAAAAGCTTTCAGGTAAAGTATTGAATAAAAGTCCACGCTCTTCTTTGTGGGTGGGCCTTTTTCAAGTTTCCCTAATTTCATTAACATGGTTCTTTATTCCACTTCCCTGGCATAGCGACAAGCATTTCGCAATCTTTCTCTTTCATTTTTGGCCAAGATACACCATTACAAGCTACAAAATTCCAGATATTTAAGTTACTGTGATTTGTTCTTCAATTAATGTACAATGCAATTAATGTAATATAGAATAAAACCAAAGTAAGAAAATATTAATTAGCGGTTTTTTGTTAACACACGGTCAGAAAAGGCTCACTATTTTTAATACCACGTTCCCGCAAAACGTGCATTTCCGTCAAAAACTAGACTACGATTTTTGGCCGCAAACTTTCATAACTTACATAACATTCTCTTAAAGAGACTGTAAAAATCGACGTCTTTATTCAAATACCATTACTGAAAATTTCTTATAAGTACTAGTGGTATTAAGTCAAGATTCTCATTATCATGAATTTTTATTCCTTCATTTAATTCTTAGTTTTAATGAAAAGTCTATAGATAAATAATTCAAATAGTCTAAATATAGACCAAACGTGCCGTTATTTTCACGCTTGTTTTGTCAATGACGCTTATATATTATGTTTTTTTAAGTCTTGTCTTTAGATAGAATGATAAATTGGACGCATAAATTTACTGTAACTCATACAATCTTCCTACTCACAAAAAGAAATATGGAGACAAATAAAAATGTCACAGCATCACAAACTTGTTTAAATGATTCCCGACTGCGAAATATAAAAATTAATTAATTCAAATTAAAGAATTGGTTTCAACGTATATTTAGTCGACTCGTCATTAAAAAAAATTATAACTACTAATAATCAACGTGAAATCACATAGAAAGAAAACAAGTAATATCCAAATAAAATACTCGCCAGACAAACTGCCATATTACTAAAGCGCGCAATTTTGGGCGCTAAATTTTGAAGAATAAAGCGAAGAAATCCTAAAACGTGAGATTTGTTCTTAAATAAAAATGTAAATGTATTAGTTATAACTTTATCATTTTTATTTTTTAGTTTTTTTATTTCTCCCACTTTTTTTCCACTTTTTCCCCCATTTTTTTTATTTTATTTCCTTTTTCTCCAACGTAAGAACATAAAGTATTGTAATGGTGTGACGGAAAACAGAAAAGCGGATAAATCCAGTTGTTGAAATAGAAAAAAAATCCTCTAACCCGTGGTGCACTCAGAATCCATGTTTTGTGAGTCATCATACGGAAAAGTCGATTGATGGCAAAACGTGTTTGTCCGTCTTTGCACAACGCTGGCGATAAACCGTTCAACCGATTTTCTCCAAAATTGATATTCCCAATCATTATGACTGATATCGCGGCTACTGGAATTTGAAACCGATATTTTAATTTTGAGGGGTACTTTACATGAACCTCTCGGACATTTTCAAAATTATCAAAAAAAGCACCAAATTGTTTGATTAAATTTTGTTGTTGCGAAGGACGTTTAAGAGAATGGTGCAGGTCTCATTTTGGTTGAAATCCCTGATTTTTCGAAAGAGATTTTTGCTTCCGACAATGCCTGTCGTACAAAATTAGCTATTTAAAAAAGCCATGGACAATGTTTTAAAAAAGAAACGAGTAGTTTTTGCCTAATTTGCACTTGAAATTTATGAAATTTTGTTTTCTTGGCTCCAAATATTTTCTTTAAATTTTCTCAACAAATGTAATAGAGATGGTAAGAAATATGGCGCCAGTCCCATTTTCGAATATTGCTTTTTTGTTTCGAAAATTGCAAAAAATATTCAAAACTACAAAACTGAAGATAGAGATTTTTGCCTCAGGCAAAGTCTGTTAAACAAAATTAGCTCTTTAAAAAAGGTCATGTACAATTTTGTGAAAATACTTAGTAATTTTGCGTAATTTATGCTTGAAAATAATGAAATATGTGCAGGTTTCGCACCATCTACGGGTACGAGAAAAATTGAATGAATGATGTGAAAAATAATAATTAATTTTAATTCGAATTTACTATTGAAAATGCCAATATTAATTCTATTTTTAATTTCTCCCTTCCGCAACAATGCCACAATCGATATTCGAGAAGCTCATTGTTGTGAACGTCGAGATGGTGGCGGTGATATGATGTAGCTGTTCTGTTTTATTTAGTCATAACTGGTTGTGGTGTAACTCCTAGTTCGCGAGCCAGTACTTCCGTTTGCGATGAATTTAGCAGCAGTTTTTTTATAAATTACGCCTCAAAATGCCCGGTGAGGTAGTTATATACCATTTAATATCATCTGATCGCTAAAAAAATTACAGAGTATTGAATAAAAGAAAAAAGTACATTAATTGTGTAACTTAATGAAAACTATACTCGCGAAAGTTTTATCATTAGAGGCTGTACTAATTTAAACTTCTTTTATTGAACAATTAGGCCCATAAGGGCCAATTTTTATTAGGGAGGGTATTCCACCGTTGTCGATCTAAGGAACATACTATCTTGAAGTTTTATTTTTCTGCGGTTCGTTTGAGGCGGTGTCAATATATAAAAAGGCGGTTATAAATTAAATTAATATTACAAATCGTATAATATTAGTAATTTAATTAGTTTATTAATTATTCATTAACTATGAATGATGTACTATGACTAACCGTCGAAGAAGTTGAAATCTGAATACAGATGGGAATAAGCGGTTTTGCCAAGAATAGATATTATTCGCCAAGGGAATGTACATAGTTTTGGTAACACTGCGCTGGCAACAGTATGTTGCTTGCTTCTTGGTTGGATTGGACGTTTTCAAGTAATAGCTGAGATGTTAGTAGCGCAGAAAATGCAATATTTCAATTTTGCGTAGCTGTTTCCAATAACACGAGAAAGTATGTGCTGTTGTAGCCCACTAGTTTATTTAATTCATTTTCTGTGAAGATTTTCTTAAATCTCTTAGAAAAAAAGCAGCTGAACATTCTGTAATCAGAACACAAATTCACTAATTCCCAATTTTACGTAATAGCAAATCGAATTTGCTCAGCTTTAATCTTGATTATTCTGAAATAGTTTGTTGAGGCTCACAACATCATTAGCGATTATTGAGGCATGTTCACAAGTGGATTGATATTTAGTTGTTTTAACTTTACTGTGCTTGTGACGTTGAATATAAAGTTGGGAATATCCGCCCAAGAGATATCATTTTCATTTCTGCCTCCCTTTATCTTATCTCCTGTCCAGTCATGGGTTCCACCTCCTTTCTTTTTATTTGCGTATTCTTCTAGGTTTCAATATTTTTCCGTGTGAGATGTAAATAATGCAGATTATCTACTATGTGCATCATTAGAAGGTATTGTATATCGTGATGGTTCTGGAAACCTGTTTGTATCAACAAGGTTTGTGAGACATCTAATCACGATATTACGTGATTTCTGAATTACAGAAAACAGTGAGTGCAGATGCAGTATTTATCACACTTTCAGTACTTTTATTGCTTCACTTAGTTTTTTATAAGAAGTGTCTTTCTAAAAGGCAGATCAAGTACTTGAAGAACTAAGTAAATCACGTTACACATTCAATACAAAATCGACATTACTGTAAAGGTGTTTACTTCTCCCTCTTTGTAAACATCTAACAGTATTTACTAATACCCTCTGGGATGAACGTTCGTGGTTTCACAATAAAAAATCATTTATCCTTTGTTTAGGAGCAGTGGAGAAGACACAGCACCTCAGCTGGCAAGAACTACGAGGGTACAATGTCCCGAAAATATCTAATAAATTATTTTGAGACAAAAAATAATTTAAACAGGATTATCAGAAGCTCAAGGTCTTAAAATTGACTTGAGAATCTTCAATTCATTTCATTACGGGTTCTTCTTTCGAAAATATTTTCTATTGTACCTTCTGCAAGCAAGAGCATTCCAATAAAGTCTATTGATATAGAAGAAATAGAAACCTAATTCAAAAATGTATCGGAAAAACTAAAACATTCACTTCATTCTTTACTTTTAAAAATGAAAGTATAGAATTACACTGAGGTGACAAAAGTCGAAGGATAGCAATATTCAAATATACAAATGACAGTAGTATCGCGTACAAGAGGTATAAAGGGACAGTGTATTGGCAGAGCATTCACTTGCACTCAAGTTATTCATGAGAAAATTTTTCTGATGCCGTCATTATGCAAGCTGGTTCCATAATAGTGTGAGCTGTTTTTATAAGCATTGAACTGGGTCCTCTGGTCCAGCGATCAGTGGTTATGTTTAAATACTTAGAGACCATTTGCAGCAGTTCTGGAATTCATGTTCCCTAACAATAATGAAATATTTATGGATGACAATAGGCCTTGTCACCACCATTGCTCGCAATTGGTTTGAAAAACATTCTGAACAATTCGAGCGAATGATTAGGTCTCCAGATAGCCCGTCATGAATTCCATCAAATATTCATGCACAAAATCCTGCACTGGCAACACTCGCAATTACGAACGGTTATAGAAGTAGCATGGCTCAATATTTCTGCTGGGGACTTCCAACGACTTGTTGAGTCCAAGACCCGAAAAGATATTAGAAAGTATCGAATGATTTTTGTCACCTCAGAAATTCAATCCGCCTTAAAATAATGTCATATAAAACGGCTCTTTGACGATCTTTGTCAAGATGAAAGTTGGTTGACATTTTAAAACGTGGGATGTTTTAATTTTCTGAATTATAGACAGGCTTGACATTTCACAAAGTACTAATAAATAAAGAGGTTTTGAGGCCTACACTGTTAATGAATATATGCTTTGCTACACGTACTAATTATTATATTGCTCACTATCATTTTAAAATGTATTTTTTGAGACAGCCACTGGTAAAAGCGGTATGCTTAGCGTGCTAAACGTTCATTTTCAGCCCTAGTGCTAAAAGTGAGACAATGTATTCAGATTGAAAGCAGCAAAGAAAAGAAAATAATTTCGTCATTTGTACACTGGGATAAAAATAAAAATAAAGTCACTAAGACTGTTTAAATAGCATGTCACACGTGGTAAAAGTGATTTTATTTTGTTCGTAGGGATGCACTACTTGGCCTATCGGTCTCGTGTCGCAATCTTTCCTACTCCAAAATGAAATGTCACGTTTTACCACTTGTATCATAAATAACTGTTAAAAAGTTCTATTTATGCTTTGCAAGTTCCCAATAAAATTAAATTTTAAACAACTGCAGTAGATTGCCTCGTACATCCTTCCGCATAGTACACGAAAATGATCTGAAAGGAGGAATAATTGATTAGGCCTAAAATTAAACAACAAAAACCATAAACATTTGGGTGACTGCAACTCTTCGACCCGGAAGTTCTTTCGCTTGACCCGGAAGTTTTTCGCATCAAAAAGAAAGAGTAGTCGTGCATTCAAGTTATTAATTATAAGGATATGTTTTATTATATTTTATATTTATATATTGCTGTAACCAGGGTTGGGCAAAATTCTTTAAATTTTGTGTTCAAAAACTTTGCCAAAATACTTTGTAAATGAGTATTTAAATTCCATCAAATACTCAAAATTCAGTAAATATAATAATGGTGTATTATAATTTTTTATTGCAACAACATATTGTAATTTTCTTTTACAATAAATTAGTAACTCCCAGTCCTACACATTTCTGAAGATTAACAAACTTTAATATACATATATGTACCCACTTTCAAATATAAAATGTAAAAAATATGTCTAACACAAATAAGCGGAATTTCCTTCTAAAAGGACTAATTTTTCAAACAAATCATCATGCAATATATCCCTAGTTGAGAAATGTATAAAACCCGCGTAGAAAAACAGTTGTTCAACTGGCGCGGATGAACATAAACTTGCGTTATAACAAATAAATTGTTATTTATTGATGGATAATATGTTCAGCATTTTTAATGATTTAGATTTATCATTCAAAAATCAAGAGAATTCAAATTCAACAGCTAAAGGAGGTTTTTTTTTGTTTCAATGAGGTGTATTCACTGGAGGGATTGAACAAAAAGAAATTTTCTTCGTTATCTTCTTCTTCATCTGAATTTAAAATATTTTAAGTAATTCTTTATTATTTTATACATCATTTTTTGTATTTAAAAACACCTCCAAATATATGTCCACAAAACTCAAAAATACATTTTTTGAAATTAAAAAATGTGTTTAAAAGACGTATACATGTATTTAAATACCGCCCAGCCCTAATTGTAACGAATTATATTTTCATCAAATAAAACAACTTATCAATACTTATTGTTTTCTTATTTCAATGTAGTGATGAATCACGACATATTTCATTAAATATTTAACATTCTACTAGCGCCTCCTACTCCTATATCCTTATTTAAAAACTATATAGATATTTATTAGTTATTTTACAAAAAAATATTAGATACACGACGTTAACTGAAAACATTTGAGAACGTGCGATGATGCTTTATTGTCAAGAGTGCCATTAGACCTTCACCTCTATTTAGGGGGAAACATGTCCAGAGGTTTCTTTTGAATCGGCGCTCGTAGTATCGAAGAACGCACTTCACTATTATATATCGATTATCCTTTTTGCTTATCGAGAAAATCTTGAAGCATATCGCCACTATACATATCGCCTATTTCCACCATGTATAAACACTCTGTACTGATGAAGTGCCGCACACAGCAATGCGCACTATCTGGCGGCAATTGGTGGTACTGGTTACTTCACGATTGCAGTACACTGCTCCAACGGTAGGCACTGGAACGACGACGGACGGCACTATTCGGTAGCCTTTTCACTCATTGGGAATTATCAAGCGATAGCGACTGAAGCTGGGTGGATATGCCATTGTTATTCCCAAGGGTCGTGAGATATCGTCCAGCTAAAATTAGAAATTAGTGAAAGCCATTAACCTGCCTATAATTTTGCAACACTTTTAAACGGAGGCACTCTCGCCTCGACTAAATTTATCTATTTAACAAAATATCATAATGAGCAGACTGGATTTCCGTGTAAATCTTTTCTTTACTAAATTCAAATTGGATAAAACTTTGACAGAAATTTGAATAACAGACGTTACTTTAGTAATTGTTTTATTTTGCACAAAATTGCATGTTTTGAGTGTTACTGCACGATATTGCACGTTTTGGGTAATGGACAATGGTGCTGAAAACTTTGGGCTTTACTGAACTAATTTGAAAGATTCATAGTTTTATTGCATAAAATATAGTTCTTATATTATGAACTTCTTACCTTTTTTGAAAGTTTTCATTTTAGGAAGTCGTTTTTATGACATAAATGCATTCGGGTAGTTTATAAAACCAGAGTGCCGTTTAGTATGCATCAATTCTGTATTTGTTGCCCTATTAACATAACGCCTATTACCTTGCATGATGCCTATTGTCTAATTAACATTTTTGAGGGATGTGTAATATTTGCCACTAACTCGGTTCACGGCCCTCGGTTGCAGTCGCTCAGCCAACGCTATGTTCGGGGTCTATCTTCCGAAACGGATCATAAATCCGTTTTGTCAGTTTTCACTAAACTTACCTATACGAGAGTGAATGTGCATGTCACATTTGACCTTGCGGTGCTTAATGGCAAGCTGCACTGCGTTTCAAATTCATCGGAATTTCTTGGAAAACATGTTCGCTTGTGAGATACGAGAGAAAATGAACGCAGGTTTTGGACCGCTTTTAGCAGCACACAAGTTAGCTAGAGTGAGCCTTGGGAACACACACAAGTTTAAACGTAGAAAGTTTTTTTTCCTGTCTCAAACATATAATAGAAGATATTGTAATTCCTCAGAAAATAATTTGAAAAATGACATAATTCTAAATTATAATGAAAACGATTGAAAACCTTTCGTGGATAACTCAATTATTTTTTATTTCTAAAAATATTTTTGTACTTTTCAATTTTCGTATTTTATTTTGTATTATGTGCTAATTTAGTTTTTTTGTATTTTTGTGCACGTTAGTATGATAATGTGGGGTGTTGCTTGCGATATATCTATTTAAACAATCTTCGTATTCCGTGGTCCGAGAAAGATGAGTGCGAATAACTCTTCTGTGCCTGAAGAAATTTTAGACGCAGTTGCAACTGCTACACAGGATTTGATGCCCGTTAAATCAAAAGCACGATATGAAAAGGAATATCAGGAATTTAAAGCATGACAAATACGTATTCACGTAGATGTGATTACAGAAGATGTAACGCCTACTTACTTTAAGAATTGGTAAGCCAATTTTTTTTTTATAAAGACAAACCGTTTTCTTACATTTTGATCTACAAAGTCACAGGCACATAAGACCACCTCTATGGGTTTATTATTCAATGCTGAGGTACACAATCGGTATAAATGAAAATTTGACAACTTACTTTAAGAACTTGGTAAGCCAATTATTATTATTATTATCGGAGAAGAATTTCGTTTGGTGGCCAGGAAAATTGTGTTAATTTACCTAATACACATTTTTCTAATTGTACAATTAACAATAGTTATCCCCAAAACTATTATGAGCTACTTTTATTCTGATGTGTTTGAATCTGATTTGTTGTGTACATCGCCATGTTTTTTAATAAACGTTCACTTGAGATGAATCGATGGTTGTTTATTTGTTTCTAAGCGTGTTAAAATCCGTTGCTAATGATGTTAAATTTCTTAACATATAGTTAGGTTCAAGTGCTCTTAACAAACCAGTTTGCATGTTAACAGAGGTTAAAGACGCATTTGACCAAAAAATATTCTTAAATTAAAAAAGTCTCTTGAGCGCGGGTAGACGATGCCAGAAATATCTTAAGACACGCCTTAAAAGTAATTAGATTCTCAAGAAAATAATCTATCACTAATAATAACATATGTAAATTTTTTAGGGTAACTATAGCTCCCTCATTACCCTACCCCTGCATCTTAAGATGTGTTGGTCATCTTGAATGCGAAATATGGTTATAGTAAAAATCAGGAGAAAGTTTTCTCGCTTTCCTTAGATAAAAGAAGAGAAAAAACAATGTCAAAGTTTCTATTCGGTAACGCACTCAACTGCCTTAAAAACCTGCATAACTAACGAAGAGAAGCCTTTGCACTTTCGTACTTTCGTTTCATCCGACCATTTTCAACGAACAATGGAAAGCGAATGAAGAGCACTCGTTCTTGGGATGCTAGGCCAAAGGTTTCACATTCGAATGGGTATTACTGTTCGAACGGAGTGTTATTAAAAGCTATCAAATCTTTTGCTCGGAACACTTGGGCTAAGAGTTCTAAAAATAAGTAATGACTGTAAAGTAATGGAAAAGACTACTCTAGCCCATTACAATAATCTGCCAATATTCTCTAGTTTGAATACTAGCTCCTACAGACATTGGGAGGGGGACATGGTGAAAATGTTTCTGCACAAGTGATTTAAATATAATTATTACTTATCAGGTTTTTATGATTAATTTTAAGTCGCAGCCGTGGGATTAGTCCCCATGCATGATACAGACGAGTCGTTTAGTGTATGAGAACATAGGTAGTTGTCGATTTAAACGTTTTATTACATATCTATTCACATTTTAAGGCAACATAAAAGTCATTATTTATCATCAATTTGCCAAAAATACTTTATAAATATATGTTACACACATTTCTTTCCCGCTCCGCGTCGTTTTATCGTGGCTTTTCTAGAGAAGAGGGACTCCCTGGGGCCTTCTAGGGAGGAGAGAATTCTCACTGGTTTTGCGAAGCAAACTTTCGGTAATAAATCTGTCACAGATCGGGAATACGGAGTCCGGAACGAAAAAAATATGTTGCCGAGTATTATTCATTATCAATTTCTGCATCGAGACGTAACAGAGGAAAATGTTCCAAATACATTATCTTTTTTCAGACACAAGGAAATATGCGAAAACTCAATAGTATTTACATATTTGAGGTTTTATTAATTGGATCTTCGAAGGCTACTGTTCTTGGATGTTCTGTTTACAAAAAGCATTTTTACTTTCTCGTATACAAACGTACAAGGTACATATTACCAAATTTTGATAGTATTCAGTGACTTGCCTCAGTAATGGTCAATCAATATTCTATCGCCTGAACGTTTTCGAGACCAAAATAATAATGGTTCATGTTACCTTATTGCAATGCCAATATTAATAAGAAATGTCAAGTTTATTCTTTAAATATAAAATAAGGGGAAAATAAATAAATTATCTTCTCTTCTTCTGGAACGCATATCGCCGTAATCTGTAATTTTGAAGCAAGTGCGTAGCCTTTAATTGTTATTTTTCAATTTTAAGTGGCTAGGATTAAAGAAGTGCTCACACTGTTACCATATATTCGAAACCAGCGTGCCAAACGCAATGACACCGGCAGAATTCTGGCCTTTATTTTCGTATTTAATGATTTGCACACACATTATCAAACTAAATAAATACTAAGACTAACGTGAATACTAATTATCAGAGTTATTAGCGTTTTGTATACTCTTACTACGTATGTTTTGTTTAACTTCGTTCTCTTTTCAGCCAACGGAAGACGCCAAACATAAATTCGAAAATTATTATTCTTTATTTCTCATTTAAGGTTATATGACTGGGAAATGTAAGTTAATTAACAGTGATACGTTACATTGTGAGTGTGGTGAAATTTTACGCAAATTCCTTAAGGATTTTAATTCATGAAGGGACATGGAAATACTGAATTCAAAATTCTAACTTTGCGTCCTTTCATTCAAATACTGACTTGGAATCCACTTAACTTTCTTTTTCTAATCCAAGATTTTGACGTCTTCATTACATCTCTATTTCATTCATATCTTAGGTTTTATACATTCATGTTATTAAGCACGAATAGAAAGATGAATTAGTATGAATTATGTAAGTTTGCTAATTAGATGTTCCTCTAAATGAACTTCCAAAAATCATCAGAAGCACTCGTACTAACTAGTTTAGTTAGTACTTATCCAGTGTTAAAATCCCCTTTACAAAAGTATTTTTGTATTATTACATATCTGCCTAGTTAAGTCTTCCATTGTTCCCATGACAGTGCTGAGGGTAATGAACAGCCATAAGCAGATAATTTACTGTAATTATAGCAGTTGTCTTTGTTAACGTAATAAATAGAAAAACTATTCTAAAAAGTGCTGGTAGTGAAAAACGATTCTAAATATTTAAGTGTTCTATTGAGTTCATAAAACTAGACATGAATCTGACAGGCAATTATTTCGCTACCGCCACAATTTATAATAGTTTGTGTTTGGGTCTTATTTGGCGTAATTATTTATTTGAAGTTGCCTTGTGGTTTAGAAAGCAGAGTTTGTTTTAAAATTCCATTTTTTCTAAAAACAGGTAATTAAACTGCTCAAAGGAAATTGCTTCACTTAACTGTGCTACTTTCTTAATTAATAGGACCTACGTTTTGAATTAATTTATTGAAGGGTGAAATATTTGTCCACAACTACAGGAAAAATTAAAAACAATGAAGGTGAAATGCCCAGAGCTTGAAAACCTGTCCATGCACGTGACTTGTTTGGGAACGTCTGCCATGCATTTATCAGATATTGAGCACAGGCCACTCGACCGCTTAGGAAGGTTAATGTTTATCAGCATCGATTTCATCCATTAAGATAGTAGATGAAATCATAAGACAACGCGTCTGAAAAACATCCCGCGATTTTGTGTCATGGATTCTGTTACTTTCTCCTTACCAAAGTCAATGTCTGTATTGATTTGTGGACAAAAGACGACACAAATTTATCCGTTCATATAATAAAACGTATTCGAATAATCACATACACAGGATTACTATTTAATTTCCAACATTGAAATTCCTATTTTTTAATTTAAGCATATTCGAATTTTAGATTTTATGAATAGTATATAAAATAAAAATCCAAAAGGCAAATGTAATATCTAAAATGACACAAAATGTGAGAGAAGTACGCGAAAGTAGAAAGAAATATTAGAAAAATCGAGAGGTGTGTACATTAGGCAGAAATGAAGTAATGACAAAATAAAAAATGTAATAGTAGATTTTCCATCATTATTAAACCCTATAAATTTAAAGAATAAATTTGCAGCCGTGTTTGAGAAAATATTTGTCTATTTTGCGTGTATATTCACCAAAATTACGCGAAAACTACTAATATTTTTGAAAAATGTCATTATTTCAAGATTTGTATTTGAAGAACGTATTTTATTACAGAAAAAATCTATTTTCAATATTTTGTTGGTTTTCAATTTTCAAAAATCAGGGATTTCAAGAAAATGAGATCTGAGCTATTCTTAAGCGTCATTTACATGGAAAGTTAATCAAAACATTTGAAGGCATTTTTGAAAATATATCATATTTTCAGAATATCAACATTTTTGATAATTGAATTTTGAGAATATCAAAATTTTCGCTTCAAATTAGCAGGGTCTCGAGTTCGGTCGTATCGATCCGAAAATGTCGAAGAAAACCATCTGAATGGTTTAGGCGCTCGTGATGACCACATACAGAGGTTATACCGTCAACCATCTTTTCGGAGTTAAGGACCCGTAGAATGCGCATTTTTAGTACACAACGTATAAAAGGAAGTAATTTGTCACATTTGCTACATCCTGGTTTTCGTTATTCAGGGACCCACATTACGAGTGTTTTCTGACAAAAATCGCCACTTCCCGTGACAATACCGTCCCTTAACTACGTAAGTACATAGTCGGCGAGAAAATAAAAGAATCATAATTTCTGCTAGGGAGGCGACTTTCTGAAAAGCTGACGACAACATTTCTGCATATTATTTTGTCGGTAAATGAATTCCAAGTGAAGTATAATTTCTTCCTTTGTAAGTACTAAGCATTTTCTCCGTCTTTCAGACGGACAGACGGACAGAAAGACAGACCGACAGACCGACAGAAAGAAAGACCGACAGAGAGACAAACCGACGGACGGAAGTTTTGAAAAATAAACACTTTTTCGGTATCAGGGGACCCCAAAACTTGCATTTCCGTTGATATCTCGAAATCGATTTTCCGCAGCATTACATAATATTCTTTACACTACGTATATTACTCCATATATACGTATGTATACGAGAAAGTAAAAAGAAATTCCGATGCAGTTATTAAGAAAGAACGATTTGTGAAAATAGTTAATTATGCTCATGTTTAAGGTTAGTAGTGTGTAAGTCTCTGAGAGGATAAAGACATTTAGTAGGATAACTGTAACTGTAATAGACTGAAAAAGGTCAAGAACAGTGATTGCATAAAGAATCTGTGAAAAATTCAAGAGTATAAGTGTACAAGATTTTGTCCCAAAAGTAATGTGTCGCATTTTTTCTGACGTGACTATGAGTCAGATAACAGCTAGACAAGTTTGGATAGGGTAAGGAGAGTTTTAGATTTCCAACGGTTCCAAACTCAAGTTGTCTCCGACCCCTGGGGAGGTTAGAACGTGTACGCTTGTGAGCTCCTATTTAGTAGTCGCGTCGTACGATGGAGAAATATTTGGATCGAAGACACGCTACCACGTTTTGCGTGAAGCAGAAAAACACGCCGCTGGACGCTTTTGAGATTTCATCTTAATTATTTGGACACTGTGATCGCCGGGAATGAGACCTGAATCTTCGAGTTAGACCCGGAAACAAAGAGGCACAGCGCAGATTGGCCCACCTCAGCGTCTTCGCGCCCCAGGAAGGTTCGCATGAGCACATCGCACGTGAAAGTCTTGCTCATTGCCTTTTTTGACACAAAGGGGATAGTGCACGGTGAGTTTGTACCTCCTGGACACACTGTAAACGCCTGGTTCCACAAATAAGAGTTCCTGAGACTGAACAACAGGGTCACTCGCGTCTGAAAGGAGATCAGGGCTTCGTGGAAGCTTCGCCACGACAACGCGCCGGCCCACAACGCCTTCGTTGTCGTGGACTATCTCATCCACATTGGTGAGGCAACGCTTCCACAACTGCTCTATAGCCCCGACCTTACTCCGGCAGACACATTTTGTTCCCGCGGATGAAAAGGGTAATGAAGAAAATTAGAGTATTTCAGTATTTCAAGTATTTCAAGATTTTATACAACATCGAAGCACATACGACGAGAGCTCTAAAGGACTTCTTCGCCGAGCACTTCCTGGCAGCGTACAAGGTAAGGAAATGAGGCTGGCAAAAATGATTCGACGCTCAAGGGTCATACATTGAAGAATTTTACGTTGCTGTTTACCTATCTAATTAATAAATTTGTTTTTAAAAAATGCGACACATTACTTTCGGGACAGCCTTGTATGTGTGCGTAAAGTGAGCCCAAGGGTATAATGAAATGTTACCAACTCCTAGCATAAGAAGTGGTTAATCTGTTCCATATTCTGCAGTGGCCTCTGAATTATCAGGGGGCTGCAGGGGATTGAATATACTATAATACTAATTACACAAGGGAACAAAAAAGTTTTTTTCGTGCCTCCAGGATGAAAATAGATTATTTAAAAGGAAATATCACGCTATTTCGAAAATTATATAAAAGTTTCTATCACAAAGGTTAAAAAGATGTAAATATATCTAGTATTTGAAAAGAAAATCTTATACTAATAATATCCGTATTTTCACTCCGGTTATATTACTACAATATTTTATGAGCATGCTTCCTACGGAGTAAGAACAAGTTAAAAATGGAATACGCATATTCGTGCAATAATATGCAGATATTAAAATGGTTTGTTGGTATTCTCCACAATATTATTGAGCGAATGACAATGATTTGAGTTGTCCATTCAACCACAATCTAAGGTTCGTTGTACACATAACAACGCTGGTGAGCAACCCAGGGTTTGTCGTGATAACAAACACGACATCCAAAGAATAACGAATACGGAAGTTTTGTAATTTTATACACTTTTTTCCTTTGAAGTGTGGGTGCAAATCTTTCACAAACGTGACAGATGTTATCGGGTTGATTCGCTCGCTTTCGATGTGAAATAACGATTTGCATTTTAGTGAACTGATCTAATTCTACATGTGGGGAATTTAACTTTATAAAAGCCACAGAACTGTAATGTATTAATGTATTTGAGGTACACGCAAACCAGACACGAAGTTCACGCGGATTCCGGGTAGAGTTCCGCATGGCACTGACTGACTCAGAATCTGCCAACTCCAACACTTGGATACGCGTATATTCGCGATAAGGGGCTAAAATAATTATTTTCTATTACTGATCTGCAGTAAGAAATATTAGGGTGGGCACGTGACTGGTTTTCAAATCATCCACTGACACCTACTAATACTAAGAGCACAAAGACCTACGCGAAATTGTGCGCGACTACTAGACGGGAGAATAAAGACGGCAATAGTCGAGTACAGAAGGTAAAAAAAAGACTTAAGCCTAATTTTGTTGACATGTCGTGAAAGTGGCATAGGTGAACTCAACAAATATAATTTTAAACAAATTATGTGTATTGATTATTGGTTTCTTAAAGGTGCAATTTAAATGCATTTGCATTAATGGCAAAATTCGGATACGGTTAAATATACGGTAATATTTAAAAACTGTAACGTGATATGACTTTTTTTGATAATCGTAATTACGTATAAAATTCAGAATGTTGTACACTCTACATTCCTGGAAGTAAAAATCTTGTTCCCTAGTTTTATTGTAATAATAAACTAGTCAAAAATCCGTCAATGCCGGATTAGAACATTAGGAACTCCCGAATAACGATGCTGTTGGTTGTGCTGCTGAGCCTTTTCAGCTGGTTTTATAAAAAATACTTTGCTTGATTTCCAAATATCGTTACAACCTGTATCTCATCGAAACGCTTTCCCGAGAATCGTAGCGCTGCTGCTGTACTCGTGAGATCATTTACGAACACAGAACAAACGCTTTTTACTTTCTCGCCTTACTTCGTAAGACGAGAAAGTATTGTAATCGTGCGCCGGCAAACGGAGATTTTTCGACAGAAACACTCTTATTACTGGTGCCTGGTGACGAAAATGTAGATAAATCTAGTTCTTACATGTAGGAAATTACTTCCTCTCCTTTTGGGGGTCCGATGTCGCCCAGGGTCTCGGTGGTGTAGGTGATGCTAGTAAACTTACTCCAGTAAGTACAAAGAAGCATCCTGTAATTGGATCGGAATCGTATGGTCGCAATAGCCTCCTGTAATGGGTTTGCCGTTGCGTGGCCGACAAGTCCACTCTCATACCTCCTCGCGGTGGCCCCTAGTAATACATCTCGGGGCAAATTGAGGTGCAGTCAAAAGGGATGGACGAAAGGCGAGTCCCCGGTGTCATAAAACGCGAGCATCTAGCTAAGGGAAGGTAATCTCAGACAGAAAAAACATCAAGGGGATCCCGCGTCACGGGGGAAGAGAGTCGAAACTTTGCAGATTACGACCCCTTCGTACTCTTCGGAGCGACTGGCAGCGGACATTTTGGACGAAGCCTGGGACGTGGGAGCGCATGGTGGTGCGCCCCCATGAAAAATGAAGGACTGGGATTCCTGCGGCTCGCCCAACACGTCCCTAGGGTAGCGCTGAACCTAGGATTACGATTAGAAAAAGCTGCAGATAATATTTGCAGATGGCTGAGCTCCTGTCCGAGTTTCTACCAACGGACGTTAAAGACCGCTGAAACACTGAGACTTAACTGGTCCTATACTGAACAAGATTTAAGAGATTTTAAGAAGAAATGCACCGATGACGAGGTAGCTGCCTGGGAAAAGCTGGGATCCCAAAGGAGAGCGATTAAGGCGCATATAAATGATCCGATTGAAAATGCCTTTTTGAAAGATTATAATCTTCTGAAACCTAGTATTTTTATCACTGCACTCCAATTGAGATCAAATACTGCTGTCAATAAAACTACTCTTAGTAGAGGAAGGCCCAGAGAGGATGTATACTGCAGGAAGTGCAATACAGCGGTAGAAACCATGAATCATATCCTCGGTCAGTGCAGTTTTACGAAGACAGCCAGAATAAAGCATCATGACGAGATCAAGAACTTTATAGAAGGGAAGATTCTCCGGAAACCAGACACAGAGGTGTGCACGGAAGCCTTTCCCCGTCGCCAAAGAGGTTAGAATCAAACCTGAGATGATAATAAAAAGACGGAAGGGGTCCACGTGGTCGATATGACTGCCCACCACGAGGATAGGCCAAGCTTTCTAAAAGCAAAGGAGGAAAAAGTGGTAAAGTACCAACCAGTCATTCCCCTGGCAGCCCAACTTCATAGAGTACCCAACCCTAGAATCCTGCCAGTAGTGGTTGGAATCACAAGACTTTTATTCTGAGTATTGATTGTTTGATTACCCTCTGTGTGATTTTTACAGTTTATTTTAAGGGTATTTGGTAATGGTCGTGGGATGTTTTGTGGTGTTAGTTGTGATGAAACAAGAACAGGTATGTGATCAGAATCTAATTCAAATTTACTGGTGAGAAAAAGTTATTGTTGGTATTCGTTATTCCCATGTCTAGTATATTAGGTTTACATGTTTGAAAAAAACGTGGTTCACTGGGAGATATTTTTTATATTGTATTGTTTATTTTTGTGTTATGTTTTTCCGTCTCGATTTTTGTTTTGGCATCCTCAATTTGGGTTTTGGCGTAATATCTCCTGTAAGTAAAATTTTTCTGTTGGATTGAATACATTTTGTATGCTAGTGTTGGCTATTTTTATAGTGTAGGTTTGTAAGAGTATTATTTTCATACTTTAATGTTAAAATTACTTCTATTGCTGCGGTTTCCAATCCCGGTGTGTTTGGAAGTATTGGTAAATTATGTTGGTAATTAGATTTTACTGCTGTGAGAATGTTATGAAATTATTGGTGACATTGGTTCAGAGTTCTATTACAAATTAATAGAGGTTAGTTATTTCTGCTACATATACAGGAGGATTTTTTTCTGTTAATTTGCTGTTCGCCCGAGGTAACATTTGCATATTCAAAACGTTTTTCCTCGAGATGTTGGTCGAATCTTTCAAGTTTAGTAAATCTGTTCTGGATTTTAACTCCGTAACTGTATTCTTTATCACTAGATGATTTACACTGTCTGCACTGGGATCGGAATCGAATCTTTTGGACCGGAGCGGTAGCTCAGTGCATCAACTGATGTCACTGCAGCGCCTCTGACCGGGAGGTCCTAGATTCCTGACGGTGGCAGGATTTTCGAATCTGGCTTTTCAGCTTGGTCGAATTCAGTCGTTCCGGTGCTCTTTCGGTGTTTTCGTGGTTTCTCCGATCAACACCAGGCGAATGCCGGAGCAGTACCCTAACAAACGGCCACGGACCGCGCGCGATCTTTCCTTCCTCTTCCTTGTCCTATCCTCTCCCCTTACACTTACACTAACATGCACTACACTACCATATATTCCGGGAGACCGGTCGGGAGTTTAGAGCTTGTCCCGGCTGGGGCGGAGTCCCGCTGGTGGGAGAGGTTCCTGGTTAGGGGGAAACCCCACTAGTCGACGGTAGGTCGGCGCCGGATCTCGCCATCCAGCGGGGAAAGATCTCCCCGCCATCTCCCGCGAAAAAACATGCACTACACTAACGGGACTAATGACCAAAGCAGTTGACGAGCCCGGAAACACGAAAAAAATCAATCAATCGAATCTTTTGGGATCTTGGAAGTTTATATTGTCACTGACTCACCTCTTTTTTGTGTTGCTTCCGTGTGGATTCGGGGGTTCCGCGCGCTGAGACCTTGTAGACTTGGGTTGTTAGCCGCGGCGCGGCCTCCTTCCGTTGCTGGTTCGAGGCGGGTGGACGGTTAAGTTCGTTTCTTCTTCTTCTTCTTCTTCTTCTTCTTCTTCTGCTTCTTCTGCTTCTTCTGCTTCTTCTGCTTCTTCTGCTTCTTCTGCTTCTTCTGCTTCTTCTGCTTCTTCTGCTTCTTCTGCTTCTTCTGCTTCTTCTGCTTCTTCTGCTTCTTCTGCTTCTTCTGCTTCTTCTGCTTCTTCTGCTTCTTCTGCTTCTTCTGCTTCTTCTGCTTCTTCTGCTTCTTCTGCTTCTTCTGCTTCTTCTGCTTCTTCTGCTTCTTCTGCTTCTTCTGCTTCTTCTGCTTCTTCTCCTTCTTCTGCTCTTCTTCTTCTGCTTCTTCTCTCTGCTTCTACTTCGGATGAGGTGTTTTGATGCACATGTTTTTGAATTGTGGGAATTCTGATTTGGTGTTGTTGACGTTTTTATAATAAGAAATAAAAGAGGTCATCATCGTCAACATATTAGCTTTATTAAGATAGCCGGCTTTTGCCGAAACAGCTGCCACAGTCGACCGACTTTTGCCGAATGCAGCGAGACTGATGATGACGGCAAAGCCGTCGAAAGCCGGCTATCTTAATAAAACTAATATGTTGACGAAGATGACCTCTTTTATTTCTTCTAACATATTTTTGAATTAGCTTCACTGTTGATTTCATCGATGAAGTCGGAATTGATGAGAGTTTGTAAGGCCTTGTTTATTGTCCGGCCGGTTGATACACCATTCACTACCACTTCCTGCACTCAGCAGATTACTCTGCTCGCATTGGACGGACACGTCTGTTCACGACCGCTGCTGAGCGAGAACTGTGTCGGTTTGTCTGTTGTCAACGCTAGGGCCTAAACCGTTCTGACGATTCCCCGATCGATGACATTCCCCGATCGATTTAATGGAACTCAGGGCCCGTTGAGTTTGAAACGGATATTTTGATTTTGATGAGTACTTTACATAAAGCCTCAACATTTTCAAAATATTGTCAAAAATGGCTCCAAATTTTTTGATTAAATTTTGTTCTCGGATAACGTACGGAAGCTTAAGGTAATGTGCAAAATTTTCTTTTCTATAAAATCCCAGATTTTTCGAAAATTTAAAAAATTCAAACTTTTGGCGTCTTCCTACAACTATAATATTTAAGATAGATGTTTTTTCTCGTAAAGAAACCTGTTCTTCAAAGACATCTAAAGTAAGGTCATGTGCAATTTTTCGAAAATGTGAGTAGTATCGCATAATTTTGCAAAAAACATCAGCAATTTTTAAACATTTTCTTCACAAAAAAGGCTTCACATTTTTCCTTAATATTTCTCCTTATATGTAACAAAGAACAGAAAAAAATATTGTGCTAGTCTCATTTACGACGAACTCTCGTTAGTTTCGAAAGTTGCAGAAAGTTAACATCGCAAGATTACAATATTGAAGATACATTTTTGTCTCGCATAAAATATGTTGAAAATAACCACACACTTTCTGCTTGAAGTTAATGGCAATTATAAAAAAAATATATAGAAATCCTTAAAGGGTGGTGCAGGTCCCATTTTCGTTGTACTCTCTAAATTTTTGAAAACAGCAGAAGTTAAAAACAATCCCAGAGAGTATGTGCTACTGTAGTACCACTAGTTCTAGTGGCAGAAGGCATTGACAAAACTGCGTTGCTTTCCCATTCGAAGCAAAGAGCTGTTATTTTCACCTGACATTATCAATTTACATTTCAGTAAACACATTTAATAAATTCAAACCAGAATTTTGAAATAACCAATATTTTGGTAACAATAAACGTTAATTTTAGACATACAATCAGGGTTCACGTCTGGAGGTTCATTGCGATGTATTTGTCATCAGTAATGTTATATATATTTTTGACTACCTTCATATATATTCTACATATTTCCAGAGTTTTGTGTGTCATTTTATGAATTTTTAATGAATTGCATCTAAGACCTCGTTTTATGAAATTAACCTCTCTTAGTGGACAGTCAATTGCCCATTGCATTCAATGATACGTCCACAAACATTCTGTAGTCAACCAAATATATTATTATTTACTTGAAAGCGATATACCTTACAACTCTAGTGTATGAATATAATTCAGATTCAGATTTGAGATAATTTTCCTTGGAGTAGATACTTCATGTAACAATCATATCGAGGTACTATTGGTATCACAGAAGCAGGAAACCCTCTGTGAAACCGATGATAAAATATCTTTTCTGAATGCGACGTTGAGAGCTATCACGAAATCATCTATCACATAATTGTAGTTGAGTACCAAAATGTGTACGCCGCCTTGATCTTTCCGTATGATCTTTCGCGAACAATCTAAAGCAGACACTAGATTTCCGACCTATACTTCGATATTTTTCAATCCAAAACCTATACTACCTGGATTCTTTTAACTACTTTGCATGGCACCTTCGACAGGTATTATGTTAAAAAGTTTTGTTTGTAGTTTTTAAGTTAAAAAACTAGTAGAGTTTTCCGGTTCCTTTATTTTCGGCTAGAACGTTACATGAAAATGTATTGATAAAAATACTTAGTTATATATTTTTCATTACAAAAATACGTTTAATTATTGTCATTGTGATGAATTAACTCTAACGATTCATGCAAACGCCGGAAGGAGTGTGTACTATAATTTAAAGCGTTACACCACCGTTCTCTTAGGTGCATTAAAAACGAAACAAAACAAAAAACACGGGTTTTTCTACATTTCTTCCAGAATAAGAATTGAAAGAGCTATTAATAACGTCTGAAGGTACGGTAAATTACAGCTGTACATTCGGGCGAAAACAACCGCTCGAGTCTCGCGAGACTCCGCGCCAATGGTCGGCGGAAGGGAGGGGGGGGGCTTGCTCGGAGCGGAGGAGATAGCTGTTTAACGGACATTTCGACCGGCCGCCTTTCGGCTCTCGGTTATCTGGAGAACTTTCAGTTAATTGTAATTGATTAATTATAATCGAAAGAAAATTGAATTTCAATTAATCGATTAATTGGTTGAAAAGTAATAATCAGTCGATTAATTTGAAATAATTTGAGAGAGAAAAAACAATACAGTTTAAAATAATTACAGAAAAAAAAAAATAAAAATTAAAATATTTTCATAAATTCTTTTTAATTGTGAGTTATAAACAATATTGAAAAGGCAAAAAAACATTAAATATTATATATAGAAGCACAAATATATTCCCTAAGGGAAAAATAATTCGTTTCATACAAATTGTAATGTCATTTACGTTTCTTACAAATACGAATATAAGGTATATTTATTAATCACAATTAATACTTGGTCTTAATTTCATGGTAGTTTAATAAAAACGCATAGGTTAAACAAAATTGAGGTGGCTACTATTCTTCCTTTTGTGAAAACATCTTGTCGTCATTAGACATACTACGAAACAGTTGATGTAAGCCGCCATGGTCTCTGAATTGATTGAGGCAATCGGCGGCCAAACAAGGACTCCCTCTGCACATAAGCGTATTCATCAGCGTATCGCCACACAAGGGTAACGTTTTCAATAATTTTAAATTAATTCAGTATCATTTACATACGTTATTTAACTTCACTTTGAATTCGTCAAAAGTTGTTTCACGAAATGACTTGTTTTAAATTAAGTTAATTTATATAATGTTTTAGATACACGAGTGCAAAGATTCATAATATCCTGTTGTTCACAAAGACAGATCTAGGGGCGGCCAGACAGCACGTGCGCAGCTTTGCCACTTTTTGGAGAAAATCTTTTTTTAAATATTTAAAAAAATGTTTCACGAGTTCCTGGGAATCAAACGAAACAATATACACTTTTCTAAGGGACGAAAGATCCATAGATTTATTTCAATTTCTAAGCGTATTGTAAATTAATAATGTATTTTAATGGGTCAATGCTATACTCATTTATTTAGTGGGGCGTAATTTTTTTAGTCTTCTAGTGTTCATTGTGGGAACTGAAGAAGAAACGCTGGTTTTAAAAATGTCCTCCAGGTAACAGGAAAAACGACTGTGTGGAAAGTTTTGAAAAAATAGTCAAAGTAGTTACTGACTGGAATAGGATATTTAGGCCATCGTACGCAAGAGGCCAGTTTGGGTGATCATAATTGACTTTTTAGTCCCTGAGATTTAGGATATCACTAATGAGAAAAAGATAATCACACGAACTAGCGATAGTGTAGAGACAATATAATAGTCTTGAGAACACATTTCCAAGCAACATAAATAACTTTAATGCGTTTGCTACTCTGGAACAGGAGGGGAAAATTGATAAATTCCGACTCTGTGCTTCGCCCCGCCCCTCGGAGCCTTGCCTCTCCCCATATCCCCCGCCCTGCCTCGCGCGGCTCCATGTTCCGCCCCGTCCTAACCCGCCACACCCCTCCATACCTCATCACAATCCATCATACGCAGTCGTAACCCGCCACGCCCGGCCACATCCCTCCACATCTTACTATACCCCTCCACCCTCTTCCACACTTCTCCACAGTCCTCCACACTCTTCCACACTCTTCCTCACTTCCTCCCCCAAACCTTCTACCTCCTCTTCACTCTTCCTACCCCCTTTCACTCCTCATACCACGCCATTCTCTGCTTAACTTTATACCCGCAGTATTTCCCAATCCCGTGCCATCCTGCCCACCGCTGCCCCACCCCATCCCGCCCCAATCATCCGCACCGCTGCCCCGCAATACCTAGATGTATTTTTGATTGCATTATATTATTTTTTAAATACATTTTCGTTCCTTCAATCCCTATTTCACCCTTCAGGGGATAATTTTGAAAAATCCTTGCTCAGTGGTTTAAAAGTGCCTTTCGGTATTCAGTTAGAACTATTCGACTTTATCAATTTATCCGGATACTGTTATATTTTTATCGAACAGAAATTAACTGGTTCACTGAGGCTCCGTAAGAAAGAAGGAATTAAGTACAAAATTGACATGTCTTCAACAACGAAGATTAATTATTATAGGAAACATGTACATATGGATAAAACAACCATGAAGGTTGTTAGACTGACGATTCCTAAACTTCTGATTCTAATGTGGTATAATCATGATGAACAAGATCGAAGACCAATTTGAAGATAATGTTTGTGAAAATAGCATTTTTTCGAGTAAAAATACTTACAGGTAGGTCAGTCGTTAAACTTGTGCCTTCGGCCGCAAAATAAACGGTTACACTGCGATTAAAACAGCCCCTGCAAATTGTCAAATTTTAATGGCACTTTTCTCGTGCGTCGACGATTTACCATAGAAAATAATTTTGTCAGTGTGGCCACCATTCCATAGGAACAAGAACCGCATGGTTCTTATCTACAGTAGCGGTGGCCAGACGCAGGCCACTGGCCCACGTTCCACACTGTCAGGGCGCAGATAAGCTAATTCGAGTGTTCCGACGAACACCAAACATTTAGGTTAGAATATCTATTGTAGTTTTGCCGCCTACATTGAGGAAAAGCTACGTTTTTGTTCACCCCTTTAAGAGTTTTCTGGTGTTATTAAGCAGTACGATATTGTGAATGAGTAACGTAGTAGAAAGAATTACCGAGAATGTTTGAAATAAGCATATTTATTAAATACGGTAAAGTAATCTTTTACCAAAAAAATAAAATTAAAGATTAGGTTACTATAAAAATGTTTAAATCAATAAATTACATTATGTCAAACTCTTCTTTTTAATTCTTAATTATTTTAACACGTTGCCTTAATTTTTTCTTGTCAGTAAACTATTTTTTATTTAGTAGTACATTAATATAAAACGAATGTGTTAATTTCAAGTTTTTTAGAAGATCAGAATACATTTTCATTACAAACTACATTTTCAGTATTAGTTTGATTTCATTCTCCGAAACACGGACAAGAAATTATTTTTAGTTAAAAAGAAAAGAAAATGAGCATGGCTTATGATAAAATAACAATTAAATTAAACAATTGATTAGAATCTTTTAATAAGGGAATTAAAGAGAGATGATTATCGAATAAATAATTTGTTCAAGAAAATCGTCATTCCGAGTAAAACGCGAGATTTCATTACAAATGTAAGTGTTCACCCAAAGTCACCACCCAAAATCAAAATCCATTGTCCTCAACCGAAATCCAAGTTTAGTCAGAATGTTTCAAAATGTCAAAAGCATACTAGTACTGAGCGTGATACGCGGGTTTTATTAACAGTTTCTTATAGATCAGAGTAACCTTCTTGAAAGTGTGAGGGGAAATTTTTAAAAAAAAGAGAATACGCATTAGTTGAATCTACAGAATGTATTTTGAAACCCTATAGCAATAAGCACTCTGAAATACAGCAATACCATCAAGCTACAAGATATCAGAAATATTGAAATGATACTAGAAAAATAAGTTTCTAAAAATTAACATAAAAGTTTGAATAACCAGGTATCTCCTACCAGAGGGCACCGCCCCAGCCAGGTGAAGCTTTAAGCTCTCATCTCGTCTCCTGTCATGTGTGGTAGTGTAGTGCATGTAAGTGTAAGTGTGTGCAAGGGGTGAGGATAGGAGAAGGAAGAGGAAGGAAAGATTGCGTACGGTCGGTCACCCGTTAGTTGCTTCGACATTCGTCTGGTGTTCATCGGAGAAACCACGACAAACTACCGATCAGGGCAACCGCCGCTAGAATCCTACTCGTCAGCGGCTTAATTCGACCTACTGAGAAGCTAGTGTCGAAAATTTTGTCACCGGTTGCGGTAGCTAAGTGCATCAACTGATGTCACTGCAGCGCCCTGACCGGGAGGGATCGCTAGAATCCTACTCGTCAGCGGCTTAATTCAGCTAGGACGAATTCAGTCGCTATCTGGAGGAGAATTCTGGTGGCCGGCTGCTCTGATCGGTAGTTTTCCGTGGTTTCTCCGATCAACACCAGGCAATGCCGAACAGTATCCCTACTAAACGGGTCACGGATCGCGCGCGATCTGTCCTTCCTCTTCCTTGTCCTGTCCTCTCCTCTTACACACACCTTACACTAACATGCACTACACTACCACATATTCCGGAGACCCGTCGGAGCTTAGAGCTTGTCCCGACTGGGCGGCGCCCCGCTGGTGGAGAGTCCTGGTTAGGAAAACTCCACTAGCCGACGGTAGGTCGGCGCCGGATCTCGCCATCCAGCGGGGAAGATCACCGCCATCTCCCGCGAAAAACATGCACTTCACTAACGGGACAATGACCGAAGCAGTTGACGCGCCCGGAAACACGAAAAAATCAATCAATCAATCAAAATTATCCTGTCACCGTCGGAACTCGAACCCTAGGACCTGCCGGTTAGAGGCACTGCAGTGACATCAGGCGAAGTCTTAAGACACTTTTGGCTGTTTGTGTTGTTGAATAAGTAGTCCGGATTGTCTTCCAAGAAAAAAGATAGGAGTGCTCAGCAGGCCATGAATGGTTTTAAGCCTAGAGAAAGCGGATGAAGCAAAAGAAGAATTTTTTAACAATTCAGTGTCAGTCATAACCGAAAACTTATTTCCAGTGAAACTAGTGGTGCAGTTACTTTCTCGCCATTAGTAATGGTTATGTACTATTTACACCACACTATCTCAGAATTAACACAACTCAGTTATAATTTTTTGTAAAACTAATTTGAAATCGTAGAACATTTAATGCGAAAATTAAATAATTTCAAGCAATATATTTTTATTCAAAACTGTAAATGAAAATATATTTCTGGCATTGAATTCATTGTATAAGGTATACCGTATATTCACGAACCTATGGGATGAGTTTTTTAGCCTTACAATATTCTTCATAAGCAATATACGAGAAGGTAAAATAATTAAAAGTTAATAAATAATACGATACTAATAGCGTTGGCAAACAAATGCAGATAGATCGAAAAATATTAATAGTAATTATTAAACACTATAGTATTGTAATATTCTACAGATACATACAATTATTCGTTTATATTACCGCGGACGAAGGGCAGCCGTTATGTGGCGTTACAATAATGGGTTATAACAACCAACAATGACCGTTCATCTATTCGTTTTCACATTTAACACAAAGGACGCAATTTAAAATGAAATAACATAAAGATAATATAAATATAATAAATAATAATAATAAAATGACATCTGAAGTAATATACAAATTCTACCTTACGTAGCATTCAACTGCGTAAATTGGGAGCGGGACTGAAGGCTAACATGCTTTAGTTCATATTTAATTCAAATAGGATTTAAATAATTTCTACAAGAATAATTTGTAAACGTATACAAAAGAACTGCAATGTAAGAACGAACAAGAAATATGAGATACACATTCTAACTTACGTAGCATCCAACTGCCAAAAATTCCAATTTTTCTTCAAATTCTGCGCGAAGCGCAGAATTTTCTAAGCGGGCGACTAAGTTTGATACTTAATTACTCAAAAAAATCTCATATTTTCGCAAAATTCTACATGATCTTATTGGAAGTTCTGTTTTTGCTGAACACATTTCATTAAAAAATTCGGGTTTCATGTAAAGTACCCTCCAAAATTAAAATATGGGTTTCGAATTCAAGGGGTCGCGACATTTTGGAGAAAATCTGTAGGACGGTTTCGCCCCAACCGTTTGCCGCCAATCGATTTTTTGGTATCAAGGACCCATAATTCAAGGAATCTACATCATGTGTTAGAGGATTTTTTTCTAAATTTAGCAACTTGATTTATCCACTTTTTCGTTACCATGGCCCTGTAATAAGAGATTTTTCTGTCGAAAATTCGCCGTTTTTTCGCGGAGCATTACACAAGCTTCTCTTCTTATGAAGTTCCTTCTTAAGCGCGAGAAAGTAAACATTGCCTCGCTTAATTTAAATTTTGCTGGAGTTTGCATTTTTAAGAACAAATTGTGGTAATAATAATTGTGTCGGAGTGTTAAAATAGTTATTTATGCACCAAGGGCGTTATAAGCCTTCGGGCATTTTGTCACTGCTCAATCATTAGAACCGGTTAATACCCGTGTTACATATATAATTTTATTTTTACCTTATTGATACAGATTTACTAATTAACTAGATGTTAACTTGTTCTTTGTCTTTTCATATTTCTCTCCCAAAATTCCCTTTCATTACTCCCTCGAAAAGAGAACATGTAGCATCATTCAACTGTTTTCATACTTCCAACCGTAACCACGATCCTCTCGATCTAAGGAAGTTATGCAGTGTATATCGAGCTTCGTCTCGAAGACAATAACAAGCTAAAACTTATCAGTAAGAAATAAAAGTTTTCTGTCCTTCGTGGAAGTTGCCATGAGCTGGTACTGGCCTTTTGTTGCAGATGCACGCACGGAAGTAGTGAATTCTCCCAATATCTATGAACTTCATTAAAAATATTTATAAAATTTAGTTTAGAAACATTCACAACTATTTCACGCATGAAGTACGAAATACGTCGTAGAATCTTAAGTATTTTTCGTCTTCATTGTTTTGAAACATCCTGTAGTTAGTTTATCGGATAATTTTATTATCTCTTTCATATTTGTGATTCCCGCTCGTCAGAAGTTAAATATACTGTATATCTCCGTAGTGTTTTCCTCTTGATTGCACACCAGATAAATTGACTCTATAAAGACACACAACATTCACTATTCGCGAAAATGTGAACGATACTTTTAAGCAGGCACAACTGCATTGAACATATTGGAAGAGTTGAAATGAAAGGGGTAATCCAAGTTCAGTCAGAGGTTTCTATACTTGATTCTTTAAACTAAGTATGAATGTTCGTCTGACGCATGTATTTTCTAATGAATAAAATTTTCTTCGCATTTGTGGTTGGATTACCATTGACTCTGCAATAATTTACAATTTCCGTTCCTTTACGTAAGAAGTTGTTATCACTGACAACAGCTACACGAAACCTCATTATGACAGAACTGTCGCAAGCATTGGTGTAACTAGGGAAATAGACAATTGAAATAAGTCAACAATAGCTTTCTTTGATATTCAGATCTATTCACGAAGCACATGATGGTCCTCAAGGCTGTTTGGAGAGCCAATTCAGAATAGATAAGATACATCAAAGATAAGATTTCCTTAAAAACTCTCCCCCGGTCAGAGCTTTCGTTTTTCAATATCGTCAAGATGCGCAAAGAGTAATGCACACGTGGTTAAAAATATAATTGTATTTGAAGGTAAAGAGTATTATGTTGTTTATTTGCTAAAATAAACTTTTTACTTCCTTGATTCGACTTCATTGCTTGAGCTGAAATAAAAACTATGTCGAAAGATATATACTCTACATTAAAAGCTGTCAAAACTTGTTTACTTTTCTGTAACTCATCAAAAAGATAACTAAACTGCTCTCTCGTAAGTTTAACCTGCTTTCATGTAAATTATTTCTAAATTGCCGATTGAGATACAATATTGAATCTATTATTTCGAATTTAGAACGGCTTGTCATCAATAAATTTATATTACTTTCTTTATCATTACTTCATGCTATAGGATACTATAGTTCTTCTTCACAGTCGGATTCCCCCTGTATTTTTTCAAAGGTTTTTTTTTCCTGTGGACGTATAATTAGCATTCCCAAATGTGGTAATATGTGTTACATTCATTACATATCGATTCTCATGTCTCTTGTTGGCATCACTCAGTCTTCAAGATGACTTCACCTGAAGATTTCTGTCCTTCCAGATTGATTGAGTGAAATGATATAGTTTTATGACACTAGTATTATATTATTATTGTTATTATTATTAATTATTATTATTATTATTTTATTATTTATTATTATTTATTATTATTGTATTATTATTAATTATTATTGTTATTATTATTTATTATTTATTATTATCAATTATTATTAATTATTATTATAACTCATACAAATAATGAAATTAAATACTTTCGGAGATCATACATTTGTGGGGTTTACATTTACAAGGGTGATCATACATTTGTCAAGATATAATACATGTAACCAAAATAAGATATTATAAGTACCAAGTACCTGTTGAAGAGCTCCCCAGAGGAAGTGCTAAGAGGATGACTTGTTTTTAAAAAATAAATGTGTACCAAGAAATTGAAATCGCAGTGTAATTCATTCATTGAGTGAGGTTGCTAATAATTCGAGGTAAACGCGACCAAATAAATAAAGCCACTCTCTCTTTCTGGAATTCTCTCTACACAGCAAAGACTAGTTATTACAAAGACCACAACTTTCGAAGTCCACCATCACCTATATTTCTTCGCAAATTAAGGGATATTTCTGCAGTTTACGGATCATAAGTTGTAGTATATTCATATTCATAAAAGCCAACGAAAAGATATAAAATCTAAAATCTATAAGTTGTTTCCTCGTGCAATGTTTTTATGCAGAAAAAGTATCAACAGAAAGTGCGGTTGCATTCCTCTTAAACATTGACTAAGGCAAGGACCTAGAACTGTTAGAGCATGCAGGTCGAGCGACATTATCAAAGAGAAAATATCAAACCGTTTCTCATTTCTCATTTCTTTTTGGGTCCAACTGAAAGCCTTCTTTTTAAGCATATCTTCATCATTGCAGCATTCTTTTGTAACTAAGTAGTAAGTAGTAAACAAATTCCTTTATGAAAAAATGTGACTCAATGCGTTCCAGAGTACTAGATTTCATATTGATTCTTAGATGCCGAACTTTCAGAAATCGATCTATGTTGAGAAAATAAGAAAAAAACGTTGCAATAATGCCTTTATTTTATTCTTTGTTATGTATTAGAATTCATCTTCAGTTTTATAATTTGTAATATATAGAAATATTTATACATTTTTATTCATTTGGTTCAATTTTGATTCGTGATTATTGTTTTTTCTTTGTCTTAAGCACACACTTCTCAACCACTTTAATGGTCAATTCTCAATTCTTAAATCTAACTCTTGCTTTTCTACCGGAGCCAAAACTTCTAATGGAGATCATACAAGAAATGAAATACAAAGGAGTCAAATGACTGAAATCAAGTAGCATGCAGTAACGCAATATGATGGAATGCGAGTGCATATCTCTTTCATGAAGCAGTTAGATACGCCACGATACCAAAACAAAAATCCCCAACCCCATACAAGTACGTGAGATAAAAAGGAAGGCCAGTGACAATATGTCGGGAGAAATGAAAATTAGAAAAGCCATCAAATGAATTTTAATAATTCAGTGGCTATTTAGTGGCGAGTTTCAAAGGAATAATAGAATGAGAATATTTCCAACAAATTCCTCTTTCGAATGCAACTAAACGTTTTTCTTAACATCTTTTCGTAGAATTACTTTTCTGCTCTACGTTTATTTCATGATATTTACATATTAGATGAGAATACATATTTCCCGGTATTAATCAAATCTCCATTTATTACGGAAAAAAATATAACCTGTCTACCCCACCTTACCCTACTCTGACCCGCCTCAAACATTCTACGCCTCGCCCGGTCTCTCCCTGTCCCTCTGCATCCTGCCCCACACTACCTTCCTCTTCGTCAGCTGCCCCGTCCTGCTCCGCCATGCCATGTTTTGTTTGCGAACTTCCAATAACAATTTTGATTTGAAGTTACTCCAAGCCTAATTGCGCTACTGAAATGAATCGAAATGCATTTTGTACGAATTTTTTGGGCTTTAAGGAAGTTTAAATATAATTTTGGATATTTACTTGCCGTTATAAAAATATTCGCCAAAAACTGTGAGTGCGCATTTAAATTTTGGTTTAGAAGTCAGAAAAGGAGGATATGTATTTTTACAAGATTTCAGTAGACAGTAACTTTTCTCTTGTTTTGAAGATACGAATACGAATGTTATTAAATAGAATAAAATTCTAGACTTTGGAATGGAAAAACAAAACTCTTATTTTTACACATGAGAAAATGATAATGTGAAAAAGTAACCTAAGTTATTCCCAACAAATCGATCTACATTTCAATGAAAAACACATCAAACAAATCGGTTTAGACGTTCCAGAAATTACTCCAGACTAATAGATAAAAATCGTAAAAACAATTAAAATGGATTTTATATCTTCTAAATAAGCATATGAGAGTACAAAGAGGCATTAATTTTGAAATCACAAACTGGCACACTAATTTTATTTATAAAGGCGACTTTAGTCTCAACTAAAACGTTGCTATCCCTTGAATTGAAGTTAATGAACTTAATCAACTATCTCCTCATAAACCAAGTTTTTCTCTCTAATTCTTTCCTTTTGAGTTAAGATGTAACCCAAACTCTTATTATTAAAACTTACAGAAATCCAACTGTGTCATGAGCTGATCTCGGATTTTAGAACAAATGCCTATTTAATTCCTTTAAGAGGTTGTGGAAAATAATTACAGATGTTTACGAATCATGAAACAAATAGATGTACTGAAAGCACCTAATAATGCCAAAAATGTTCTAAAAGGGCGGTTGATGTTTATTTTAAGAATTTGTGCCGAAAACTGTCTAAAAAAAGTAATTTTGAAGAATTACATTATTTTATTGCTCAGTTTTTAAATTTGTTCTAAAGAAAAAGAAATCATTTCCCAAATTTCCCGAAATGCGAATGTTCCCTGATAGATTACGCAATTGATTAATCTCCGAAATATCTCATCCAACACCCCGAAGAAGCTCTGCAAGCCAATATAAGAGGATTTTTCATGTTCGTCTTCGATCAGCACGCATTTCTAGGCAAATATACCCATTCCCTGTGCATCTGCGTAGTTGACATGTTGAGAATGAAAAGACTCAAAGAATGAATGAAATGAAAAGAAATGAAAGTGAATAAAATAATACGATCATAGTCACTCTCATAGAATATGTAAAAACACGAGTTTCCCGAAAAATAAAAAAAATGGCTAATTTAATACTTTCAATTTTTAGATGACGGTAACTAACTTTTCACGTCTTATGTTTTTAAATGCCTAGTTTAATCATTTTACAACCTATTTTACGTGCCTAAAACGCCACTTTTTATGCCTAATAGGCCTCATTTCAAATTTTGATACCTATTTTGGGTGCCTAAATCATCACTTTTGTGCCTAAAATTCCGAGGTCTAGTCAACAACGAAGTAATCTGGAATGAATGTATTTATACATACACGTTTGAACTCTGCGAGTTATATTCAATAAAACTAGCAAAACATTATTGTTATAGAATGGGCCCAGAGATCAGTGTATTCAAACATCACCTTTAGGGAGTGTTTTATTTTCTTCCAGTGTAGTTTCTTGCAATAATCTATTGATTGATTATTTCGTGTTTCCAGGAACGTTAACTGCTATTGTTATTAGTCCCGTAAATGTAATGCATATTTTTTATCGTGTGGCTGTCGGATGACGAGATTCAACGCCGTCCTACCGCCCCAAACTGGGAGGAGAATCTCAAAGAATCTATACTGGTCTACCGACGTAAATAGTAGTGTTGTGCATATAAGTGGAAGTGTATAGGTAAGTGGTGAGGATAAGACAAGAGGAGGAAGGAAAGATCGCGCGCGGTCCCTGGTCCGTTTTTTAGGGTACTGTTCTCGCATTCGCCTGGAGTTGATCGGAGAAACCACGCCGATCACTGCAGCCTTCAGAGCCAGAATTCTCCGTAGAAAACGGCCTAATTCGACCTAGCTGTTTACTAAGTCCCGAAAATCTTGCAATACTATGTATTTCACCTACACCTTTTATACAGAAGTGAGAGTATGTGCCGATTAAATTTGTTACATAATGTTTTTATAGTATGTAGTTTAATGCAATCCCCAAAGAATCTGGCCGGCACAGTTGTCGGAGCGGGAGTATAATGAAAGGGGGGTAGGAAGAAGGAGCGGTAAGAGCGAAAGGAGCTGTAAGAGCGAAAGGAGCTGTAAGAGCGAAAGGAGCGGTAAGAGCGAAAGGAGCGGTAAGAGCGAAAGGAGCTAAGAGCGAAAGGAGTAAGAGGAAAGGAGCTGTAGAGCGAAAGGGCGGGGAGAATAATATACGCGGGAGAGCTGCAGGAGCTAAGGAATGAAAGAGGTGGCAGATGCGAAATGAGCGGCAAGAGCGAAAGGAGCTGCAGGAGGGGCAGGAACGGGAAGAGAAGGACGAGTGGGAGGAGCAATAGGGAAAGGAAGTGCGACAGAAGCGGCAGGAGCGGGATAGGGAGGTGTGGCTGGAGCGGCAGGAGTGGAGGGAGTGGAAGGAAATGGTAAGTGGACCAAGAAGAGAGATGGGGATTTAGAGCGGAAGAAGTGGGCTAGCATAATAAGCGGGGCAAGAGGTAGAGCGGAAGAAGCTGGAGAAGCTAGGAGAGAGGTGTGGGGAAGACGGCCTGGCAGGTCAGATAGAACGTGTGGGAGAGACGGGCGAAACTTACGGGGCGGGTGAGGCTACTCAGCAGATTGTGGTAAATTAAAAAACGGGCAACGCCGAGTAATCAACTAGAAGCTTATAAACGCATACGCAAACAGGGAGACGGCACCTGTTTCTCCAACAGATTTCATAAAACATTCTCTCATGTAAGCTCGGAAAACAAAATGAAGCTTCAGCATTACGGTGCATTCAGCCAAGAGATTGAAAGTTGTCCTCTTTAGAAAATGTGCCCTTTCACGAAACACATCCATAAATGAAGTACATACATGGTTTTAAATGTACATCACAAACGTGTACCAGCATGACCAAAATTGTAACACATTTTCAATATTTTTCACGTTTATTAATTTCTATTTTTTTTAATCCACACTAAAATTTTGAAAATAAAGCACAGATTATAAAAATGTTTATTTTTCATTAAACGTTCTTTAATATTCTCCTGATCTAATTTTCTCATGGTTGGATGTACTTGATAGATAAGGCCGTAGAGATAAGGTTCAAATGCTTTATTCCATTATTATTTTCGCTGCTCTTATAGTACACAAGCGTTAACGGGACCCGATTAACATATCAAGAAAACTTAACAATCAAGAGCAATTTTTCAATAAAAAAGTATCAAAACAAATATTTAATAAGAAACATAATAAAAAATTTTAAAAACAAAATATTTTCAATTTCCTTTTATTTTCAAAAATGTCCTGAAATATTATGTGCAAGGATTTATAGTCTATAATTATGTTTAGTTTGTGACATTTTCACTCGATGGCAGCTTCCCATTAAGGTTTTCTTACATCTCAGTTCACTTTGTTAAATGAGTTTTTTTCAATGAATCACTCTTTAATAGCGATCGTAAACATATATTTGCCCTGATAGTGCGTTAATCCTGCAGGTACGTAGTAGACACTTCAACAGTACGTTTCGTGATGCAGCACTCCTAGTGGAAATATTAAAAATAATTATCTGAAGATTAATAGGAATTAGTCCTAAAAAATACGTAAGCTTGCCGACATTTAGGAACTTTAATTTTGCCATCACCAGAATCAAGCAAGATAGAGCACAGAATATTCATAAAATAAAGAATATATGTTACTCTACGAAAATTTTATAAAATATGAAGTAATAAATAATAACAAAAAATGGAATTATGATGAACTTACTAACCTTATTTTTCTTGGACGTTACTAACAATGTAGTATCTGATTCACAAATTAAACTCCAGATAATTATAATGGATGGCCATTCAAGGAAAAAGTATTAAAAATAAATCAGCACGTGCCGGATGTAGAGAAGCGCGAGTGCTTCCAGGTTGTAGGGAAGGCACGTGCGACGTACCTGTTGCAGCGAGACGATGCACGACGTGCGGAGGCAGAGACCGCAGGCGTCGTCCGTCGACTGTCAAACGGGCGGCTGCTTATCTGCGCGGGCGCCGCAGTAGAGTAGCTACTTCTCCCGCCGCCCACGCCGCCCTGCGAGTCCCATCGACCTTCGACTGTTGGGTGCGTTCCCACCGCGGAGGCGCGAAACGCGAAATGAAGACTGCGCCGGTACTCGCACGGCCTCGCACCGGCACTCGCACCGGCACTCGCACCGGCACTCGCACCGTCTCTCGCACCGTCACTCGCACCGGCACTCGCACCGTCACTCGCACCGGCACTCGCACCGTCTCTCGCACCGTCTCTCGCACCGGCACTCGCACCGGCACTCGCACCGGCACTCGCACCGGCACTCGCACCGGCACTCGCACCGTCTCTCGCACCGTCTCGCACCGTCTCTCGCACCGTCTCTCGCACCGTCTCTCGCACCGTCTCTCGCACCGTCTCTCGCACCGTCTCTCGCACCGTCTCTCGCACCGTCTCTCGCACCGTCTCTCGCACCGTCTCTCGCACCGTCTCTCGCACCGTCTCTCGCACCGTCTCTCGCACCGTCTCTCGCACCGTCTCTCGCACCGTCTCTCGCACCGTCTCTCGCACCGTCTCTCGCACCGTCTCTCGCACCGTCTCTCGCACCGTCTCTCGCACCGTCTCTCGCACCGTCTCTCGCACCGTCTCTCGCACCGTCTCTCGCACCGCACACTCAGACACTGACACACGCGCCAGTGGTGTCTCCTCACTCTGGACGTAGGGCATTGGTGGTGAAGGAAAGGGTTAAAATTGATTTATTTTAAATTATTATATTGTAAGAATGAGGGAAAGAGAGTCGCAAAATAACAATGAGGATGTTGTATTTTCCATTGCAAAGATTGGAATAATGCATTTTAAAGTATTTAAAAGGACATGCTCGACGCTTTTTCCTTTCTTCGGTTCTCGTTTTAAAAATTAAATTCTATATTCATTCAATATTAATAGGTTAGGACATGGTCGCCCATTATAAATTACTTGTTTCTTGTCTTCATACGAAAGGGAAGGAAAACAATTGTTTTAAACTATTGTTCCACTTTTGTCCCTTGTAAGAACAAAAAACATGGCTCTAGGTACCGAGATATGCACTTTGGTAAAATGCATTGTAGCGAAATATGTGTTACTAGTTGTATGTGCGCCAGATTCCCCAAATAAGCCATAATCTGAAACTTCAACATTTTTGTCTTAATATGTTTGATGCAGCGTTGGGACGTAATTCCCTAACCAGCAACAACACACTTACAGAATTTCATATCGATAATAAACGGACAAAAATCGTCATCTTTCCTTAGCATATTATAAATGGTGGGGATATGCTAATATTAATTGTTTATATCGTAAAGGTCACATTTTATATTCTTGTGATTCTTACGTATGTTCGATACTTCAATGTATTAGGGGTCACGTGTTTAAGTCATGCTTAAGATATTACTCTGACCCTGAGAAAACGGCGAAATTCTCACTACTAGCATTTTTGGCTGTCTCGGGTCGCAACAGCTTCCGTGCTTTCAATCCCGAAGTACTGGTGCTACAACAGCCCCGGTTTTCTTGCATTATGTGTAACGGTTATGTAATATTGTTATACTATTTACATATTACTAGCGTACGTGTGCGAGAACTCTCGATGTTAAACACCACCCTCTTCCCTATTTTTCCATTTCCATATTAAGCCTGTAATATATATTTTCCTCAAGATTTTCTTATCCTCCGTCACTTGTTCTACATGTCTCCTTGTAATCGATAAGAATACAATACACTTTGTCAATACAAACTACCCTTATTTAACGTTATAACCGAGCGGAGAGGTACACCAGTGTAATTCATTCGCCTAGAATATCAACTAATTAGTTTAATTTCACATACAGCTGCAGATTCGACAGGCTCTGAACAGGTGGAGTAGAATCGAGAAGCGTAGAACCAGCAAAAATGTAATAGAATGTTCAAGATCTTATCCTGTAGAGTACGGCGTGAGGAACTTTTCCTTGAGGCGTTTGGCCTCAAAATTGTAGTTTTAAGGCGCCAAAACGCTTCGATTAGGAATTATTTAACTATATATGTTAAAAAAATGCCGCAGACTGTTGCGGGTTGCATTTGACATGAATATTTAGATGCATTTTTTTAAATCAAATCTTTCATATTTTTAAAGTCAAAGTGCAATTCGTCTCATCTCCGTGAAATATCTTTCTTTAGAAACCTTATTTATATAGATTGTTTGCATGTGAGAGCCGCAAAAGGTATGTATACTTCTGGAATAATACAGAAGATGATTTATACAATATTGTTAGTACTATTTGAACATATTTTTTTAATTTTTTGACAAAAAAATACTACAACAAAATAACGTTTGCCATGTTATACAGTGCATTTGGCTTTATTCATTCAAAAATGAAAAAAAGTGGAGATATTTTTGAGATTTTTTAAAAATGCCTTTATTTCACGCAAAAGTTTTAAGAAAGCTTTCATATTTTCAAAAAAAAATTATGTACCCCTATTTACAGATCTAATCTTGAAGAATATATTTTATGAACATATTCTTATTCAATGTAGTTGTAGGAGGAAGCCGAAAAACTTCACTTTTGGAATTTTCGAAAATTCGGTGAATTTAACAAAAATCAACCTACGCCATTTTCATGATTGTACTTTTCAAATTCACGGGGTGAGAAATGAGCCAAATCTTTTGTGGCATATCAGTTTTGGTGAAAATCCTACCTACGGTTTAGCTGTTAGCGTTCACGGACAAATCGGTGGACTATCGGGCGGGCCAACTGACTGACGGACGGACCATCGGACAAATGGACCGACGGACAGGCAGACTGACGGACCGACGAACCGACGGACTGACGGTCTGTGGGTCTGTCCGTCCGTCCCGATAGGGGCTGGTCTATCACCATTACGATAATGGTACCTCCCAGTAACTACCACAGTACCTAGCTAGGGGAACAGCTTTCGTTTTGTGCTAGTTTCCGAGGCGAGCGTGTTATAGTCCCGGTTTCAAGCCAGTTTTGGCGGATGCCAAAGCAGTACCTGCATACAACCGTCAGTGGAATTCTTTCTGCCACATCCTTTCTTGTACTTCTGTCCCATCCTCAGTGTCGCCAGCACTTTTCGGGCACCTCCCATTGGTCTCATTACTGGGCATACGATCGACCCGTAGCCACGATATACCCTGCGACTGTGAAGAACGATGTGCGTCAGCTGTTGAACACTCTCTGCTTATTTCTCGGCGGGGGCGGTGCCCCATGTTGGCGAAGCCACGGGGAAATCCCCGCAAGAGGGTCTGTATATCGGCGCCGGATCTCACGGCCGAAGAACATCGCTTCCTCCCCAGATGTACTACACATGCAAAACTAATAACAGTAGCGGTTGACCCGCCCGAAATCAATATTCACTCACTCAGCTCCTTGGGAAACACGAATCAGTAAATCAACCAAAAACATCCTTCATGATTATTTCCACGAAATGTTTTGTCAGAACACTTCCTGTTGAAACTCGTGTTTGAGGATGTTCAATTAGATGGTATTACGACATAAAAGCTCATTTTTAAAAAAGATTCGTTCTTGTCGTTATACTAATTGTATTTTTTGTTTCTAACCAACTTTCATTTTAACACTCGCATTACGGCTGAGTGTTGCGGATCAACCTATTCACCAGGCGCTCATTGTCTCCTTACCAACTCCTGTCAGTCATTCATCCTAGGCGCACATGCACACACTTTTTCATGGGCACACAAATACTCTCACTCTCACTGAGCATGCATTATGAACATTTCATATTTCGTTGAGCAAAAATGTACCATTTTCCAAAATACAGATTTTCGAACTGACATCTAGGATTTTCAAATTCTTACGCTCAATTTACGTGAAAATGCTGGCATTTTCTTAAAGCCAAAAATGCATAGACTTGTTTTTCTGCGATTTCATGATTTAATATTAGGTAAAGTCATCATTTTATATTCCTTAATATTTCCCTTATGTACAGACGTGTGGCCAAATTAATTAAGATATTTTATTTTCTTATTAGCTATTACACGCCATTGTCCAAATATTTATAACAATTAAACAGTCTTGCCCCGTCCTGCTCTCTATACTTGGATTTTCGGAACGTGGAATGACATTAGGTCATTTTTACCCTTCTCACCTTGTAAAAAATATTTTTAATTAATTCGCGAACGTCCTTCTCAACGGGGCTCATGGCCTCAAACATGGCTTTATAAAGATTCATTTTATAAGGCAGAAGGTGTAAAATGCAATGTCATCCGCCACTTTACGAAAACCGAAGTATAGCTCCACTTGCCCTGTCGATCTTCCCGCTAAAATCCAAAATTAAATTTAAAACATTGAAATGAACATTTTTTCACCAAACGATCTGAATGTATTACGTATGCATAAGTTTAGATGTTCGCCCGCCTTACATTTCTTCGCCCTTCTAGGTTTTACTTTTTGTTATATTATAAGAATATAATTTGATATCTTAACACTCATTCAGCGAATCTAACAGATTTTGACTTAACTAACAATATTTTTCAAGTTTCAGATTGGTACACGATGATTTATATCCCAGGATGTAAAATAAACGAAAACCAGCGGTCAACTTCGCGGGCGTTATTCCTATGCCATGTTGACATGTCGCAGTTTTGCCATTATTACTACCTAACTCAATCACTTCAAGAATTTTCTGTTTGATTTCGTCATCCTAGGTTTTCAGTAATTTAACCAAAAATGTTAAGAGTGCTGTCTTATTTGTTTTATACGACTAGTATTTGAGAATTTATTGCATAATTGGGCACAACCTGCCACAATAATTATTGATTTTAGTTATCGATTCCAAGGAAGGGGTTGGCTACACTCATCGAGTGCGCCAGGTGCCCGCATGCCTGTGTTGACAAATCGCGCAGACATACGGGTCAGGAGACTATGTCAAGAGATGATCGTGCTAAAGAAACCTTTGAAATGGCTGATGATTCAGAAGCTGGTCCAGGTCAAGCATATTCAACTTTTATGATGATGGAGAATTTGCTTGACAAGTTGAAATTATTGAATTATGATACAGAGTTTGTTAAAAGTTTGATGATGAAACCCATACATAGGTATAGTCAATTCAAAATTTGTTTATAATCATTTAAATGCTTTCATGAATTTGCCAATGGATGGGTTAGGCGTTGTCGTGATATTTGTCATATTTTTATTGTTTCAGGCATTATTTTGCTATTCAGACCAATCCTGGTGAACAGTTTTTCATATTTACATCTTTAGCTGCTTGGTTAATTCGCCTGACAGGCAAGCAGTTTGAACAGCCTCAAGAATATGATGATCCTAATTCAACTATTTCTAGCATTTTGGATGCAGTTAGACAGTTGGTAAGAGGTGTACTTTAGTAGATTGTGGAGTTAAAATATAAGATTATTTTTATCTCAACACTACCCCTTGACAAACAAGGACATTCATTTTCATTTGAGGTATATGCTATCAAAACCAACTCAATCCATTTGTGAAGATTTTACATGAAAATTAAAAGTTATTTAGCATTCACGTATGTTAGGTGGATATATTCTTGTCATGTGCTAGAAGGGAATAATGTGGAATTGGAAAATTAGAAAAAAGCTATAAAGTTAATTTTGACAAATAATGGAATTAGTTGGTTATGATAGAAATTGCCTCACTTAAAAAAGTAGCTTTTGTATCTATTGGCCACTGAAGGGAATTGATATTTTACGGTTGTTACAGGGAAGACCTGTGGACTTTCCTCCTAGTAAATTAAAACAAGGCTATGGTGAACATGCAGTAACTGTACTTGACACACTTGTGGATGCAGCTATACAAAGTACTGGCTTCTCATGGCAAAAGTGAGCACTTTTTTTCTGTTAAGACATGTCTCCAAAGTTAATTCCAGTACTGAAAACAGGGCATCGTTCAGGATAACAGAAAATTCTGGATTCATATCCTGGTGGGATCAAATTTTCACTTTATGACAAATTCATTTTCAGCATTAAAGTGAGATGCTTAAGTTTATACCATCTTGGAAACAATTGTTTCTCATAACTTAGAGCCTGGAATTTAAAGCATTTATTTTACCTAAAATAGGGAGGCTAAAGACATTTATTTTTAGTGAAATTGGCATCCAAAAAGGCATTTATTTTTACTAAAATAGGTATCCAAAAAGGTATTTATTGTAGCTGAAGTAGGGCTGCATAAAGCCATGTAAATAATGGAAAATCACCGCTTAAAAGAAATTATTAAATAAAATTAATACCGTAATTAAAATGATTCAAATTTTTATTCAAACTCTAAAATTTACATTAGCACTGAAGTGTACGGAAACAATCTGTACTTTGTAATCTTGATGCCACATAACTACAAGGTATGATGGCTACAAATTTTTTTTTACTCACGATGCTGTCTCTTGGAAATTATTGTAATCGCTGTTGTGAATTCCCTTTGAATGTTATAATGGCATCAGTGAAAATGGAATAATATTCTTTGTTCTTCTCACTGTATAATCGCCAGCACTAAGAAGAGAGTATCATATACAGAGAAGTGCCTTTGAAAGGGATTGGTGGCCAAACTCAAAAATAGGAGGGGATTCCTTGTGAGTGAACAAAACCTGTTGGCTTCAATGAAAAAATAAAAAATCTTGACTGGTATCATCATTCTTTTTGATTTAGATTTTTAACACAGCTTGTTCTTCCTCAGAAAGACAGTGTCTTCATGTAGTCTAGGCTTGTAGGTATATATATATCTAGCTTGATTGTGATTGGTGCCAGAAGAAAAAAATCAAAATAATGAGGGAAAAGGCAGAAAAAGGAAAAAGTTAGACAAAATGGCAAAAATAGGCTTCAAAAGCTAAAATAGGGAAAAAGATCAAAATGAAAATCTATTAAAAACAACCTCTGGAGTACAATGAAGTGATTCCTATTGTTAAAAGTCATAAAATAGAAACAATAACAAAAAGGTATTTTGACAAACTTCTGGGCTCTACTCATGACAAACCCTAACTAATCCACTTATTAACCAGCAAAGTGTGTGGCATTTGATGTTGTTGATCATCATCATCATCATCATTCATGCCTATTTGTATCATGTGTAAGATCATTCAATTGTTGAGTATGTATTGCTTGATTGTAAAGCTCAGTTGCTTAGAGCATCTATCTGGGTAACTGAAGGACTGAAGCTTGGATTCTGGTCAGACTAAATATTTACCCTTTGTGACATTCTATTCAATATTAAAATGTGTTTCATGAACACTTTTCCTGTTTTGACAAGAACTGAAAACAAAATGTGAAATGGTGAAAGAGAAAAATTACATATTTTTAGATTTTTTGTGAAAACTGCTGTATGTAGCAAAGCATATATCTCAGGAAAACTATCAGAAATGTTTCCTTATAGTTCAAAATATTCCCAATGGATATAGAATGTATGTATGTTCTTTTGGTAATCTGTTCCTTCAAACATTAAACATACCAAGTGTTTAAAATTTTTTTTCCAGTTTTTCATTGTTTGGAATTTTAAAAAAACCAGCTGTCATATCAATTGTTTGCCATCATCTTTCATCCCAATTTCTATTTCATTTCATTCCTTTCCATAATTTGTTCCAAATTGTGTGTATGATTTAATATGAAAATAATTTTAGTGTAGATGAGCAATTTCACATAGGTCAAGCATTGAACAACTAATTAAAATAAAATGAAATGTTCTTACACAATGATTGTCAAACTATTGCAAATTCAATATCAACTTTTATAATTAATTTAGACCAAAACCACCTCCTGAATTAGAAGATGATGAAGGAGTGATTGAAGATGAATCTGAATTAATATTAGAAAAAGTAGAAGAGGAAATGGCCGCTGCATATTCTGATGAAGAGGAAGAGAATTTGCTTCATATCGATGATCTTCAAACTTTGCCATTTGGAAGAAAGGTAGTAAATAGCAGTATAAAGAAATATTTTTATATTTCGTACATAAATCCATATTAAGTAATATTTCTAATAAAACTTCTCATTGAGATATTATGCTTTCATTCTCGCCAACTAAAATAATGATGCAATGATCACCTTAGCAACCAGACACATTATTTCAATCTTAAAAACCAAAAAAAAAATTAAAAGTTTCCCAACAAAATTTTTTGACTGCTCTGGAAATTTTCTAATAATTACTTTTCAGAATTATAAATATTGTGGAAGAAAGGAGATATTAGAGATCGTACCCGGGGTTTCATTAAACATTACAAAGTTTAGAAATTCTTCTTTTCTTTATAATGGTTCATACATAACAATTCAGATTTTCATTTGTGAATTCTTCTCTTTTGGTACTCATTGTTTAATCTTATGGTACCATTGCAAATAACTTTTAAGTATGTTTTTGAACAGAGTATGCAAGAGTCTCAGAAGCCTGAAGAAATTTTGGAATCCAACACCGATATGGAGAATTGGAAACTTGAATTGGAGAGGGTCTTACCACAGTTAAAAGTTACCATAAAAACAGGTGCAGTTCTCCTTTCAAGATTTTTTTTTACTTTTAATGAAATGGATTTAAAAATAATACTTTGAATATATTTTTTAGAATAATTAATGTATTATTTTTGTGTAATTTGTGTGTAATTTTTAATGTTCATTGAAATTGGAAATTTATTATTTTTAATTTGTTCAAAGTTACTTCAATCTTTGACTTATTTACACAGTATTGTACTTTGAGTATCCAGAGTAATACATTAAATTATTGTTTTACATATTTTTAAGTATATTCTAAAATCTAAAACTGTGGTTGTCAAAAATTCTTCATTATTGCGTCAACAATATATTTTTACCCTTTTAATTTTGGAGATTTTTTCCTTCTGCAGTCCTGGCAGTACGGATGTTCTTAAAAAGATGAATATACTTGACCTCAGTAGATTTTTAACCGGAGCGATTGTTGACAAGGGCAGAGGCAGGCTAGTCTTGCATAGGAAAGCAATGGCAACTAATGGGCAGTGGGCCTCAGTGAAGAAATAGTATACCCGTGCAACAACTCTCGCATGTTAAACCCCACCCAAAATTTTCCTAAGAGTGTCATGAAACTGAAACATGGGAACATGTGGACTGTTTCCTTCGCATTCCCTCCACAATGAGGCACACAACACTTGAAAACCACAGCAAAATGTTTAACAAATGGTTGCACTACACACATAAGAAATAATCTTCATTGGTATCAAGCAACTATGATTAGTGGCTTCTTGTTGTTGCCATGAGAAAGAAATCTTGAATTAATAATTATCCAAATAAACCTTGTCAGTCTGCGCAGACCAAGTGTACATAGAAAGCGTAAATATAAAATGGAGTAAACCAAGCCTTTTAAGCATGGCGTTACAAAGATGGCGACCAGCACCAAGAGCTGAAATATAGGTCATGGAGGGATGTATTCTGTATTCCTCCATGTATTGGTAGTATTGATAAGCTCTGGACCGGTAAAAATTTAATAGAATGTCCTTCTAACCAGACATTCGAAACAAGACGTTTTTGGTGAAAGGCGAGCTACTGAGTGAACTCTGGGTCAAGGGAAACTAATAGAATAGAATAGAGAGCCACCAGAGAATACTAATATGAAAATATTTCAGGACCAATTCAAAAACATTTTCCATAGAAAGAAAATTTCGTTTCATTTAATTTACATGCCATATGCTTATTGACCATATGATATGGTATGTAATGTATGAAGTTTGCAACTTGTGAAAGTACTGCAGTTAGGAACTGTGAATATCAACAGTAAATAATCATAGAAGTCTTAAATAACTTTTTGAAGCAATGAAGAAATCAAGACAAGTGTTTAATTTCATTGCATAGAAGCACAACTAAATAGTTCTGCTTAGTTGAACTACTGAACAAAAAAATTCAGACAGTACAAAAATTTCTGCTGTCGACCCATCATGAGACAGTATTCTATTTTAAATTTCTTCTAAATGAGCATTTTACTTAGATTGCTGTAATTTTTCTTTCGCCTTTTAAAATTTCACTAAAATATTATCTTTGCAGATCCAAGAGATTGGCGATCCCATCTGGAACAAATGCAACATCATAGATCAGGCATTGAAGAAGCCCTAACAAATACGAAGGTTCAGCTTGATAAATTACATGCAGAAATTTCTCGTACTCTGGAGAAAATTGGAAGTCGTGAAAAATATTTAAACAGCCAATTGGAACCTGTTCTTGTACAGTATCGATCTCTTCAGGTTTGTTATTTCAAGCAAAGCATAGATTGATGTTCTGGCTTTAACAAAGCATGTTATAGCCCCCCTCCCCCCTCTCTTCAAACAACCAAAAACAACCCTCACTTACTCACCTAATTCAATATTAACTTATTTTTAACAAACTGGCCATTCAAGGTCTCCAAACTTTTCAAGAAAGGGTTTTAATTTCACCAGTGCAGCCTGGTCAGAGCATTTGAGTAATACCCTTATGCAGATGTATGTATGAAATTAATTAAAAACAGTAATTGAACCATTCCATGTCAAATTGCACAAAAAGACCAAACTTTGACCTTCATATTTTTAATTATGTTCAAATTTTTTCTATTTATTATATGGATCAAATAAGTTAACACATGTATTTTTATTTTTCTCTAACTTTATTATTTTCCGAAGTATTGCGTAATGAAATTTGCTAAAAAGACACGCATGACTTACTTAAAAATATCACATATTTGAATGACCTAATTTTTTTAAAATTTTTTTCCGAATTTTCAAAATTTCCAAAATGTTAATTTTTTAATTTAAATTTTGAAAATTAAAGATTTTTGTAGACTTGATGAAAAATAATATTTATGCAATATTTTTTTTTTATGGACCAGTGGTGTAGGAAATTGCTGCAACAGACCTATTTCTTGTGTTAATGGCCATATTTCTTTGGATGAAGCAGTAATATAAGTACTTTTTGAGGTGGTGACAGTATTTATGTGGTTTATGACAGTATTTAGTTATTGAATGATGGATTCTCAACTCATGTTTTGATTGACATTTTGAAATCTTCTGGCTCCTTACAACTCGCTTCAAATATAAGTACTCACGTTAGAATTCCTGAACTTTCGTTACAATGCACTGTTCTAATGCTTTACTGATTTTACTTTCAGGTATGGATAAAATTCCTTTTCAGCCAATTTTTAGCCACTTTTATTATGAGTTCTGTTGCGTAAAAAAAAATTTCTGTATTTGTAGTTATGGAAATTTTTCATGGATTTTAATTGCAATTGGGTTTAATTGCAAAAGGAGAAACCCCCGACGGTAGTTTTTTATTGCAATTTTGATTCTTGGTGGGGGTTTCTCCTTTTGCAATTAAACTCTTGTTTATTTTCTCTACATTCATTTTGCAGACACTTGATGAACTATCTGAAGAGCTTAAATCGTCATTTTCTTGATTTCCACTGTTTTCACTATATTCACTGGACGTTCCACTACTTTCATAGAGGCCAAGGGAGCCATTTATCATTATTTCGTTGTCCCATTTAACATTGCATGGAGGTTATATGCATCTTTATGTGCAGTTGTTATGTATTGATCAATCGTATATTGAAAAGGTAGTTGGTTGATGACTACGAAGCATTTGTATATCTTATGCTAGTAAATTCAACCAAGAAGATAATTTGAATTATTCTTCCAATCCCTTACCAAGAGGCATTATTTCTTCTAATAACACTTACAAAATGCCTTAACGTTTCAGTGAGTAACTTCTTAACATTTCAATGGGCACATTGTAGTTAAAGGTATGTCATTTCCCAGAAAATTTCATTTTATTCCTTCAGCTAACATTTTTTCAAGACAGCATTGATTGCTGGTTGCTAGAAAAAGTGGATTTCAACTTGTATTCTCATTTTGGTTTGAATTGATTGATAACATGCAAGTTGCAAAATTTGCTTTGAATAATTAATTTCTCTACGCCTGAAAATGAAAGGTGTTGTTGATTCTAATGTCTAGGCACTTTAGAGGAAAATTCCTTATCCTTTCCTTGACAGTCCGCATTGCTCAGAATTAATTAAGGCTATGAGTATGGCTCCTAGTGTTACCAAGGGATTTAGAATCCAATATATTCAGGGACAAGGACTACCAAAATATTGATTTAGTATATTTAACAAGCATTTCTCTTTTTATTTCATTATCATGTGCATGAAAACAGGTGCTTTTAATTTTTTATTATTATTTAATTGTTGTGAAAACACTAGCGTCATCCTAATTCACATTGCAGGTTGTACGCACTTAAAACTAGTATTCATTATTTTAACACCAATTTATTCTGTGCATAATTTTTTTAAGAATAGTGATAAATACTTTGTTCATTGATTTCTTTCAGGATGAAATGTCTCGCCTTAATGAGCAGTATCAAGATGTGAGTGGGGGTGTGGCAGAACGTACAAGAAGTCTTGCCAACATTACTGAGGAATTGGAGTCTGTGAAACAAGAAATGGAAGAACGTGGTTCTAGTATGACTGATGGCAGTAAGTATCTGGTTTACAATTTTTAAATTGGCTTTATTTTCATACATATTATGCTCGAATTTGACAAGATTTAAAAATGATCAAATCTAACACGATATCTGTAATTTTTGTGGTTTAGCGTTACAAATTCACAAGAATCTTGTGAAATATAAAGAAAAATTACTGCAATATGTTGTTGTTGTTGTTGTTTTTTCAATTAATTGGGTTGAAGACAATTGAAAAAACTAAAAAAATCATTACAGTACACTAAGAGAAATAATATGGCAAATTCTAAACTTCATTACAATTGAGGCAACAAAAAATTACTAAGAAATGAGAAGATATGTAAAAATATGCTTATAATTTTATTTTTATTGCAGCACCTGTTGTCAACATCAAAAAGGCAATTGCTCGAATCAAGAACGAGATTACAGCTATGGACGTGAGATTAGGTGTTTTGGAGCATAGTCTAATGCAAGCTCGGCTTCGTGATAAGACTCAACAGCAGCAAGACATAAGTACAAACCCCATAATTTCATTCTGAACAGCTTTTTCTACTTAGAAACTTCTGTACTTCTCTATGACCTTGGTGAAGCTGTTTTATTGTTACATACAATATGGGTTTACTATTAGATTCACTATTGGTGCTAGGCATGGCCAGACCAAATTGTCACCCAGTTCTCATAAAAGGGATACTCGGACACACAAACACACACACAAACAAAAAAGGTTATTGTTTACTTACTGAGAATAGACATCATTTTTGATCCTCATCTTTCTCAGAACTAACCTCGTGGAAGTATGGATTGATTGAGTTGACATAAATAGAAATAGTGTATTTTTGAAAGCATATACAATGGATACCCGTGAGCAGAAAGTGTTGCATTTACATATCATACTTAAAGTACCTAAATTATTTGTAAGATGCATTGACACTTTGCAAAGCGACTCCAATTTCATGTCAAGGCTTTGGCCTTCAACCTACACAATTAACATCATCCTTGATTAACATCCTCATCCTTGAGACTGGCCTATGCATAATTTCCAATGCATTATCGAAGTAACTCTTGAGACAGACACCTTCGAGATTTACATAAAACAATTATGTATATCAAAACCTTTTTATTAGAAAGTAAATAATTATAAACATTTTGTACTACAATCTTGGGAATGTAATAGTACAGTGCTCTAAACATCTTTTATCATCTTTCACAATTTCTCTTAATCTCACTTAATTCATTGTCATTGTTATATTGCACCTCACACAATTGGCAAAATGACTTTAAAAAACTTAAATTGTCAGGGTGGCAACAGATTTCAACAAATGAGGTATGCATGTTGCATAATTCTTTGTTAGTAAAATTCAAGCAAAAATCATTTTTAAATCACTGAATTTTTAAAAAGTGTTATGATGGTCTTACAAAATATCTTTAATAAATCACTTTTATGCTTCAAATAGTAAAGTAGATTAGGCTAATAAAAAATTAAAATTGTTTAAAGAGTATTGGTTTGTGAATTTCAGTTTTGGCAGATCTGGTACTGGTATGTTGAATATTATTTCACTCTTATTGCAAAACTAAGCTGCAGATGCTGAGCTTGCTGCAAAAATAAGCTACAATATAATCAGTCATCTTTAATGCAGATAAAAAAAAAAAAAAATTCTGAAATACTCGTATTATTCAGCACACTTCTAAAATATATTTTTGCGACAAATTCAGCGATCAGGAGTTAATGCCAGCCAGTTTATCTGGAATTCCAGCAAGATCATTTTAAGAGAAAAGTGAATTTGCAAACTAGATTTTGAAAAATCTTAAGTAATTCAAGTTCTAAATGAATTTCCAATTTGTTAATAACTAATGGTTCTTAAACATTTTGAGGGAAGTTTAATTTCTACCTCCAATTAATGAACTTTCACACTGTTTGGAATATTTGAACATGAAAAACAAACCTCTAGTCACTTTTTTTTTTAGAATTGCTTGTAGAAATTAATGATTAACAGGTGGCATCTTAAAGCAAATGCTAAGTAGAAGAGAAAGTATTGCGAGTATAATGATTGCCAGAGTGCTTTTACTTTGTAAGCCGTCCTGCCAGAGCAATAGATACATTCTCTTGGCCTTGTGAAGTATTTATAAACACAGTTAAGAAGGCTGTTAGCTTTTGATGTTAGAAATGTTTCTAAGGTTTAGCATGTAAGTAGAAATATCAGATGTAAAAGTAGAAATTAATTGTGATCTAGCAAAAGAAACTAATTTTTATATATTGACATTTATTGATTTGTGATAATAGAATAAGGGAACAAATTTGTTCTTAGAACATTACTTATCTTTGTGGAGTTTAAGATAATATGAACTCTCCTCTGTTTAGATTGTAAACACATATCTTTTTAATCTTTTTGCCAAAATTAATTTCAATGTTTAAGAAAAAAAAGAGTTGCTATCCTTTAATCTAATCATCCAAATTAAATTAAATGTGAATTGAAGTTTCTGAGAGAACATTTGGGAACATATTTAATTTCTGTATTTTAATTTACTTACATATGTGAAAAAAACAAAATGTACTGAAATATTAAGAAATTATCTCTCATGTTATTGAGGATTCATAACATTTAAAGAAATACTTTACAGCTTTCATATCTTCAGAGAAAATGGGTATGAAGCTTCTAAAAGCTTTGTTTAGGAATTTGATCAGAAGATTAGTTATGAAAGTACTCAACTTATATTACTAATTTTCAATGCATGCAGAAATTTAAAGGAAACCAAATAACCTATGGCTGTGTAAGAAGTGTCTAAAGGTTTATTAGATACCCAAGCACTTGGAAAAAATCCCAAACAATTAAACAGTTTAGATTTTGACTGAAAATGCAAATATTTTATTGTTACCTATTCTCATGCTGTGCCTACCAGTTGAATTCCTAAACTCAATGTATCATTGCTTATAATTCAACCAATGTCTTTCAACAGCAAGTTTCCAAGGAAGACACTATTGAATCTTTGCTTTTTACATGTTTCACAATGGAAAAGCAACTGTTTAATTTTCTTGGTATGTAAAGAACTGTTGGAAACTGTTGACTATTGTGAAAAAATGTAATACTGACATTGACAGAAATATATATATTGAGGGGTAAAAGAGGTTTAGCACATTTCTAGTGCTTTTTCAAAAATATGATTATCAGTCTACTCTTTCCAATTGTATACATTTGCCTTAAACACTAATAACAGAAAACCAAGTTCCAGGGAATGCAAGCTTCAGAGTTTGGCATAACATTGATCATGTGAGATTCTCAGAAGTGTTCCACAGTAGAATCGCAATCAATGTTTTGGAATTTAGAGAAACCAATTGTAAAAGTAGAGTATAATTATTATTCAATTATCTATAATGTTCAATACTTTGCAGGTGTTTTAACTGTTACTATGTAGATATAGATGGAAAAGAGGTATAGGAAAACCAAGAAAGAAGTTGATCAGACAAGAATTCCTGGAACATTAATATATTCATTTGAAACCTATTTCTTAACCAGGAACAAGCCTCAGGCCTTTCAATATGCAGTGATTGATGATTATAATGACGATGATGATGTGGATGGACAACAATGCTAAGTACTGTATACAATGATTATCTATTACAAATTACTGTTTTCCTCAAGAATTAGATAAGAACTCATGAAATATTTCTTGCAAACTGATGAAGGGAAACTTTGATATCATTGTCACAGGACACCTATTCATTACTTTACAGTTATTAAAATTGAGATTTAAATGCTTTCTAAAAGGAAACTCACATATGTCACTATGCCATTGTGTGTATTATCCCTTAAGCAACCACAAAGATGAGAAAATCTGAACACTTTTTCACATTTGGATTCAATACTTTACAGTTCATACTATGTTATGAGTTATTTAATAAAATTATTATCATTTATGGTCTAACAATAGTAAATTTTATGTGAATTTTCTTTGAAGATTTCAGTTTTAGGCAACTGACAAGTAATTAACTTCCAAGAAGGATGAATGAAATATTTGTGAAATAGTTTAATGGATGAGCTTTTCCTTGGTAACACAGGTGTCGTATATGTTGTCTTTTCATTAATTCAAATTGGAATATACAGCTGCCGCAAAAGTAGTATGCAAAGGCATAGAGTAATTTAATTCATGAATGTGGCAGCAATGCAATAAGAAGATAAATGGAGCAAAGATTTAACAGAAAAGGCAAATGTACAAGAAATATTTTCTTCTGAGCATGAATATTGAGAAACAGACCAGAAACAAACAGTGTAGCAATAGACCCTAAAAAGAACTGCTGAAAAAGTTCATTAAGACAACAAAGAGTGGGTTTTCAAATTCATATATCTTTGAATAATAAATATTATTGTAATGTTTCTGCTCAATTGAAATGATTAATCAAACGTATTAGTATTTTAGTCTTGTTTGTTTTTAACTCTAAAGAAGTAATGTATTTTTATCGTGTTATCCATATAATCTTTCTGTAAGGAAAATATTTCTGTACAGTTTAAGTAAGCAGAGGAGAATTCTATTTGTTTCTTTAGTCTAGTCATTTTATTATTTTGTTATATTCATTGTTAAATTATTGTTGTTTGTATTTCAGTATTACATTTTTAAATTAAAAATTTTAAGGTTTTAAAATTTTAATTTTTTAAATAAATAAAATAAAAGTTTGTAAATCACAGATGTTGGATTGAATGGGACATGCATTCCTTGGATGCTATTTATATTTATACAATAAAATAAATTCATAGACAAACCTATTTGATTTTCATTTGAAATCTATGAATAAACCTGTTTTAACAAAGCAAGGCAGTTTCTAACTGCATTTTTGGACAACTATACTTTTTTTATTGTACAGGTCTGAGAATCTACATTTAGCACTGCATCTCACAGTGTTTTATATTTATTATGAAAATGTTCTAGGAAAGGAGAAGGGGTGACTGACTAGTGAACCACTGGGCAGAATTTTGAAAAGCAGCAGACAAATGCTATGCAGATGATGAAAATTTGTTGCTTTGACTGAAGATTGTCTTTCTAACAATTTTTAAATAAATTAAAGGAAATGAAAACTTATGATAAATTAATTCAGTTTTTCATTTCAAAAACAATTTTGACTTTCTTACCTATGTGATTACATTTTGAAGTACCTACCTGAAGAGGTAGCGTATGTGATAACACAAACTTCATCCGAGCCTAAAGAAAAGTCATCAAAATATTTAAAATGGTTTTGATGGTAGTAGAGTTTCTTGTACTTTTTTTTTTTCAGTAATTTTCATTTAAAATGTGATTCTGCAGCTTATTTTTTTTAATGTTGTGTTCAAATATTCTGTTAAACAAACAAGTCATGAAATTGAGAAACCCCACATGTCCTCAGAAGAATATTTCATGAGGCACAGAATACTGTTTATTTTTATAGTAATAAGTGCTAGCAGTAGAATTATTTCTTTTTCTTGTACTTAGATTTCTTTTATTTCTGTACTGCACTTCATTTACTTCCTGTTCTAATGTTTTTTATTGAGACTTAATATAAATGTTCACATTTCTCCCTTCTAGCTGTTTTTCATACTCAAATGTTATTAATTCACCATAGTGTAAATAGGACAATTTTCTATAAACATTTTTCTGTGATATTTCATCCACCAAAATCCCTAGCACATCTTACATATCTTATGTATTTTTCAGTTCACTTGAAAAATGGAATTGGAAAAATAAAATTCATAGCTACAACTTTATATCTGAAAGAATAATAAGTATACGGTTGAAAACTACTCAAGGTCACCTGACAATACTAGGGATATATGCGCCTGAAGAGGGGAAAGTGGAAGAAAGCATAACTTTCTATGATACATTGCAGAAACATCTTAATTCTGTGAACAAGAGAGACTCCATTATCATAGCCGGAGACTTTAATGCAAGAATTGGGAACCAGCATGTAGACAAAATAATAGGATGTAATGGCGAAGGACACTGAACTAAAATGGTAAAACACTAATCAAGTGTGCGGCCTACAGTGACTTAAAAATCGCAAACAGCTTTTTTAAATGCAAAGATATACACAAATACACGTGGGCATCCCGAGGGACAAAATTGATAATTGATTATATTTTAGTTAATTCTAAATTAGCCCCTCCTGTGTCTGATACTCGAGTCTATAGAAGCTTTGACATTTCTTCAGATCACTTCATGGTAGCGGCAAATATAAATATTACTGCCAAATGGATTGAAAAATTTACAAAACATAACAGCATGAAAAAACACTATTTCAAAATCCATTTATTACAACAAGACAGTATAAGGAAATTATACTGTAGATGTTTATTGGACTACTTGGGTCATAGAGCTATCAGCTTAAATGTAAATCAAGAATGGGAAAACTTGAAAACAGTTATGACAAAAGCTGCTAGTGAAGTACTAGGTAAAAGGTATACGGGCTCAAGGCAGAAAAGATTAAAAATTTGGAATGATGAAATAAAAACATTAATGGAATACAAGAAAAAATATTGTTTAAGATACTTACAGTCACAATCTGATCTGGACAAAATAGCTTACAAACAAAAATGTGCCATAGTAAAAAGAGAAGCGAAGAAATTAAATAGGGAAAGTTGGGAAGATACATTAACGGAATAGAACAAGATGTGCATGGTGTCCAAAATAGAGCAGATCAAATTTTAAAACATTTAAATAATGAAGAAAGTCACTTTGCACATTAATTACATCTCAGAAAGAGAATGGCTAAAGTATTATAAAGAATTATGGTCATCAAACAGAAGAAGAGGAGGAGGAGGAGGAAAACTGACTAGGAAAGTTTGCTTTTGTAGACCCAATTGAAATAGGGAACTGGAGGAAGTACTCTACACATTTAGAAACTAGAGATCTCCTGAAAGTGATGGACTGAATATAGAGCTATTTAAATATGCACCTTTAAGAGCAAGAGATTAAAATAAGATACCTGTCTATACTAAATGCATGTTGGAATATCTATAAAATCCCAAATGAATGAAAAATGGCAACAATCCACCCAATATTCAAGCAAGAAAATATCCGTGACTGTAATAATTACAGAGGCATCAGTCTCCTGAATACTGCATACAAGGTTATGCAAAAATCATTACAAGAAGGCTAAATAAGTGACAGGCTTTTGTCAGAAACACAAAATGGATTCCATAAAGGGTGCTCATGCTCAGATTGTATGTTTGATCTTCAACAACTAATTGAAGAAAAACAAGTACAATCTGCCTACATCCATCCATTTAATAGACTTTGAAACGCTTTTGAGAGAGCCTCCAGTAGCAAATTATAGTCTGTAATGCGATTAAACAAATACCCAATTCACATGATAAATATAATCTGAAGCATATATTCAAAAACTAAAATAAGTCTGGACAAGAAAAAAACAGAACACTTGATTGAAGTCGTAAATTGAGGTGTCAAACAGGGATGCCCGTTGTCTCCTACTCTTTTTAGTGTGTGCGTGTGCGCCATAAAAGAGTGGTAAGTAAATATAGTACACCATTTTAAAGTGAATAACACCATTTTATTCGTAGATGATCAGATAATTTTTAGCACGATAATCTTCCAAATAGCTGCACATCAACTTTGGAGAATAGGCGAAATCTATAACCTACTAATTTCATCAAAGAAAACGAAAGCCATGGCATTCCAGGGTAAAAATCATTTAAGGTGTAAAATAGTAATTAATGGTAACCGTGTTGAACAAGTAAATAACTTCAACCATCTTGGTTGCAATTTTTCATACTGTCAAAAAAATGATATCAGTATAAAAATTCAGAAATTTTAGAAAATGTTCAGAACTATACAAAAGACTCTCAGACAGAAAGCAAGTACAGACACTCAACTGAAATTTTATAAAACAATTACAGTTCCAATGATAACATGGATGTGAAAATTGGGCCTGTAACAGAATAGATAAGCCTGTTGAAGAAAAATAGAAGCCCAGAAATGAGATTTCTTAGACCTTTGGTGGGCTATTTAATACTGAACCATAAAAGGAACTCTAACATCAGAGACAAATTAAAGATCTTCAACGTAACTGAAATAATAGATATACTGAGAAAGAATTGGCAGGATCATTTAAAGAGAATGCTGGAAGATCGAATGCCAAAAATCCTCCATGACTACAACCCGTACAAGAGGAAGAGGAGGGCAGACCAATAAGGTGATGGAAGAATACCCTTGAAGGCGGAATGGGCCAATAGGCTTAACTTACGATGATGATGATGATGATGATGATCATGATGATCATGATGATGATGCTTTTTATCTCCTCCATTCATGTAATGGAATTTAAAGGTTCTGAGTTAAAAGTTCCCTTCAATGCAACTTTCATCACATTCGGTTTGCCTCCATTATAAGCTGTATCTATGCCCCTAATGTGAAAGGACATTTTCTCACAAAATAACTATCTAACTTTTCTGATAAATGGCTACATTATGGTGGAATTAATGGCAACTGATGATGCAAAGTAAAATTTTCTCTCTATACCAAGTATCTTGAAGGCATCAGGGGCTCGTTAATGATCCGAGGCACGATTACATACCACTTACTGGTACCAGAAGGTTTTGAGGCCCTATGGTTGGACACTCAGTCATCTGATTCTATAGCAAATCCTTCAGGGTGCACGACTTTGAGCAGTGGGGAGGTGTAGCAGTTTTGATCATTACTAGATTTGACCAGTGTCTGGGTCTATCTTTCTGAAGCGACAGAGTGGTTGTACTATCATAGAATGTTCTGGTTGTAAATCCTCGAAACCACATTCTTACTGGTTTTTTTTTCTTTTGCAAATACATTTTCTGGACTCTTAAGTCAATATTGAAAATGAAATTGCCTTAGAAATCTTTGGTTTGAAGACAAAAAAAATTAATTCAGTCCAATAAATTTAAATAAAATAATTATTTTAAAATCTAATTGGTATTCAGTTATCATTCATTACAATTATTGCTTGTTGTGCAAGAAAACGCACGAAAAAGCAACAAACAAAATAAGATTAAATCACATGAAAAGGCTGTGTTATCTTGCATGACATGAGCATTGCCTCCAAACAATCATGAGCCAAACTGTTGCCGCCCACATATTTTGAGATGCTGGCCACTCTTGTAAAGAAACAGACTGAGTGTCACATGATTGGAAGTCTTGGACTCGACACCCACATACTGCAGCTGGTGATTTACTCAATGTGTGTATATGCTTATATAAAATTTTAATTTGTTGAAAATTTGTTTAATTTTAAATATTAAAAATTGTACGACATGATAAAATATCACTGTAGGCTTTATTTATTACAAACTTCTGAATTGATTGAATTAAGCACAAACTTACTTTAATATACTGTCATTTTTATGTACTTGTTAAAATATTATTTGGCTAATTTTGTAGTTTAAGATTTTTAGGAGTATTAAAAAGCATTATTCTATAGTGTTCAGCATTGTAGAATACTACTTCTACAAATCTTAAAACAAAACAAAAATTAGCATAGAGAATGATAATATTTTTTGGTGTTTGGTCTTATTGGAATTTTGAAAATTCTCATTAAGTAGACCAAATTGGCTTTATTTTGATGGTATAAAAAATTCAGTATTTTCAGTACGTTGGGGTGCTAGCTTTCTCAGCTCATTTTTGATATCTTAATTTGGGGGTTGTGGGCTAAATATTTTTTGTATGGTGCCTCTAATTAGCACAAAATTGTGTGCAATTTTTTTTTTTTAAAGCTTTGAGCAAGTGAGGGTGCTAACTTTACCACCCCTATTTTTGACATCTTATTTCTGAGTTATGTGTGGTAGCAATAATTATTTTTGATGTTTCTTTGTGGTGTTTGTCATTTCTTGTTTTTGTAGTTATGAGCGAGTTTTGAAATTTTGAAAAGTGGTCCAAAATTCACTTTTTTTGATGGTAAAAAGTTTTGAATTTTGAGTAGGGGGGTGGCTAGTTATCTTTGAAGCCATAACTTCCGGAGATTGTGGGATAGCAAGAAAAAAAAGGTTTTAGTGTCTTTAATTAGCCCAAAACAACACGCAAGAATTTTTGAATTTAGGAATAGGTGTTTTAAGTTAAGGATGAGTTTTGAAATTTTGGAAAGTGGCCCACAAAATCCCAAAATTCACTTGTTTTGGTGGTATAAAAATGTTTGTGTTTTGAACAAGAAGGGTTGCTGGTTTTACCACTGCCTTTTTTGAAATTTTAATTTTGGACAGTTGTGAGGTAGCAAACAAAATGTTTTTGATGTAATTAATTAGCCCAAAATTATTCTCGGAAATTTTTAAGTTAAAAAAAATAGGGGTTGTTTTAATTTTTTGTTGTCATAATTAGGGATTAGTTTCAAAATTTTGAAAAGTGGGCCAAAGGCACCCAAAATTCTCTTGTTTTGATGGGACAAAAATGCTTGAGTTTTGGGATAGTGGAGGTGCTGGCTTTACCAGCCTCATTTTGATATTTTTATTTGGGGGTGTTGGGAAGAAGTGCAACATTTTTTTAGGGATTTTGAAATTAACTCAGAAGTATGGTGCAAGAAATTTTCAGATTTGTGAAAGTGGCTGTGCTAAATTACTGACATGGCTGGATGAGCCACGGTGCGCTCTCAATTTGATGCGGTAATATTAGCGAATCCTTTCTGTGCTTCTCATTGTTTCACGACTATTTGTAAGTTTTCTACTATTACTATTAAAATATCTATAAATTTTTTCTTAATATTTAATTCTCTAAAATATTACAAATTATAATTATTGTAATAATTATTATTATTCATTTTTATAATTTTGTTTGGTCATCATTGCATCTATCTATGACCGAACACCTTGCCTTTTATGTAAATTTGAAAATTATGTTGTGTTTCACCTAAGGAGGTGGTCAATATGATTTTTTAGCGTGCTCTGCATGATAGCAATTGGTCTTCTCTGGAGCCAATTAGAGAGCAAAATTGAAGTTCCATGCCATGGCTATATAGATTATCTTTGGTGTGAAACCATTGTGTGAAAGTGTATTTCATTTTGTATCAATCGTCCGTGAAAAAAACTTCCATGACTAATTGAAACATACTCTAAATATAACAGTCAACGTTCCCTTATTGTGAAAAACATTTATTTTCCTTTTTTCAATTTTGCATTCATTTGTTTTAAATTTAAAAATGTTATGCTGTTCAATTGAAAAAGACTGAAATAAAAAATTTCAGTCATTTAGAGAAAAATAGAGAAACCTAAATATTCAATTTATGTCACATGTAATGTGGCACTTATTTATTCAGTACATAATACAAAATATCTTTACAAAACACAATCACCATATTTACAATATTTTGGACCATGTGTTAATGGATCCTTTTATACACAAGTCTGACTCAATCACGACACAATAAATAAGTTAACTTACAAGAATAGTTTCTGAGAATGCTTTTACAATGCAACTTCTTTACGACAAAAGTTGTTTTAAATTGCTGAAATTGATATAGGTGTTACTGTCATAACACTGCATTCTCTGTCCTCATTGTCATTCTAAATTGATAGCTGACTCAATGGGGTAATACAATTTTGCTTGCCTAATAAGGAATTCATTGCAATTACAATCACTTTTAATCCACATTTTTAAAGCTTAACACTGAATCATCATGGCAATACTTTACTATCTAAGAACATCTCTGTTTGTCTGGATTGAGACAATGCAGAGACTCCTGCCCGAACTAAAAAGTCCTTTGAAAATTGATCTAGATCTATAATTTGGTCTTTTGGACACTTATCACAGTTATTGTTACATATACATAAAATTCAACTTTATTCATTTTCATCATTTGGTAATTCCACAGAAAATTTCAACTTTCAAGCCACTTGAATTTTCACTCATATGCTTGCACTTTTGTCTCCAATAAATTGCAATTATTACTCATATTTTTGCCAACATGAGTACCTTGGAAAATATTAACTTTCAATCAGTAGTTCTTCTACAGTTTGGAAATTTGTAGTTGTTCTGATAAAGTATAAATGACGTATAATCATCATCTCAAAAGAGTTGTGAACTCTTCTTTTAAAATGTTTGTTGTTATTTGTACAATATTTCACAACACTCTGGAATTCATTGTTCAATGTTATTTTCTTGCAGACCAGAACTGCATGAAAAATATTACAGTTGAAAAATTTTTCCACTAAAAGAAATGAATGTTCAGAGAATTGACTATTCACAGTGATATAAAATTGTCCTAAGTATTAACAGCAGGTTAACCAAAATTTTCGAAGTGATGGATGAAGTAAGGTAGCTTTCGCCCTTTATTTACTTCTTCACAGGCTGACATTATACTTTTTGTTAGTGGTCTTGGCCCACAACTGAACACTCCTATTTTGCTCACCTATAAAAAGATAATTGAACAGATTAAAGAAATTCATGTTACGATTTTTAAATGTTGATTATTTCTTCTCATACAAATTTAGTGTACATATGTTTCACTCATATGAAATGAATAAGAAAAAATATTTTCCAAAATGAGAAATTTCACAAGATGCTTATGCACTAAGCTCAAAACATGGTGTCAAACAATAGAAAATAATAATGATACGAAAGAATTGCACAAAATTATTATTTGATTTTTTTTCCTTCTTTCTTTTCTTTTCCAGATAAAAGAATTGTGATTATTATTTCAAATGGAGTTTAATTTTTTTAACATTTATATTAAACTAGTGGACCTGGCAAAGCTTCACTATTTCAATGTAATTCACTTCACATGTTACTGGTTATGTGATTGCTAATCACGTTTTACGGTGTCCTGGAAAAATTTTAATAAATAAAAGACTTTCTTGCAAGTATGGGAATGTTCTAGGTCCTGGTTTGGTTATAATTGTCAAGTATCGTAATGTTAAAATGTTCTCCCTCAAATTTGGGCCTGCATTTGCTATGACTGTCTTGGAGAAATTTGATTTTCTTGTCTAAGATAACGTTCCGGCCAATATTTCACTTTGCAGGGACAGAATATGCATCAAAGACACACTTAGTACTTAAAGGAGTGGCAAGTTGCCTCCAGCTTCTGTTCAGGGACACTTGCGGTAGCATAAATACATAAAATCGTCATCAATGCCCCGATTTTGCATCTACATACAATGTCAGTATTTTTTGTACAAGTGCAAGTAATAATTTGACAAAGTTTTATCGCAATCAGATGAATGGTATGGCAGTGCATAAAATACAAACAAACAAACATTGATTTTTTATATCTTAGATTAGATACTACTGAGCATTTTGAATACGCAGTACTTACATAACTATGTTTCTTCTGAACAAATTTCAAAAATGATGACATATCAGGGCGACCAAAATGGTTCACAGCTTTCAGGCCAGTAAACATGCTCATTTTTGACAATCGTTGAAAGTGATTTTCACATATATACTATAATAGAAAATTTGAACAAAACAATATAAATAAATAATGTCAATAAGTCAACAATATAAAAATTGTATAACTAAATCAATAAATTTAAAACTAGTAAATTGTATTTGTAACCATGAGTGTTGTAAATAAAACTGTGCACTGAGTCTTTAAAAAAAGAAGAAAAATACATTCTCCTTCAGGTAATCATCTCTGTTTCTCTGTGTACTCACCAACATAGTTGTACGAAGATCAAATTTATGGAAGAATTGTGTAATGAATATATGGATTTCCAAGACATTAGTAACATCTTTTTTCTCCACATCTCTTAAAACATCTATGAACCATTCAAAATGGCGATGCGATGGGCATATCCAAAGAAAGTATACCTGAAATATTGTTAAAAATAACAATTCCTCTAAAATATATATTAATTTCAATAAATAAATCTATTTTTTTTTCTTTACCTTTTTACATGCAACTCCTGAGTACCGATTGGTTGATGTTCCAAAAACTAAATCATTAAGAATTGATGCATATGGAGTAACACCAATGCCTCCTCCTACCATTACAGCAACTTCAAATTTATACCAATCTTGATTTCCACCTCCAAATGGGCCCTCAAGACGAATCTATAATATTTATATTAATTAACTCCAACATACTATTAGCTGTTAACAAAATGTGAAATGGCTTCAAAGATGTACCTTTGGGTGATCCTCTTCAGGATTATAGTTGCAAGGATCAAAGTAATTTCGCAATTTCCAGGTCCATGGACCTTGAGCTTTTATATGACACGACAGGAAATTTTCATGAGGAGCAGAAGTAAGTGTGAATGAATGATATTCTTCGGGCCGGAATGCTGTACATGACAAGCGAACCCATTGCCCAGATAGGTACTTGAAATTAGGAGGCCGATAAAACTTTAGTTTTATTACATCAGAAGGTAGAAGTTCAGTCTCTATTACATCTAATGCCATGTATTTTGTACGTAGACTCACGACCTGCAAAAATTTCAGGGAATCTTTTAAAGAGTACTGTTGTGGAGAGTTAAATCTGTTCTTTGCCATCTTTAAGTATTATTTTTTATATTTATTAAGTCAACTAAGGTGATATCCCTAAATGATCTCAGAACAATAGAAATGCAGTCAACTTACTTTATCAAGGGCATATACAATTCCAGGGCCAATGAAGAACAGCCAGAAACGAGGAGCACCTGTCAATCTAGCTAGACCATGGATTAAACACAGAACGTATAATACAATATACAGGCTGTGGGCTGACCAGAAAAATTTGTAGGCTTTTTTTCGAATTGTGGGGTGAGCAAAAACAAAAATTATTACCATTACAATAAATAACAATACACCAGTTAGACCTGTAAACAAAAAGTAAAATTAAACAAAATAAAGTTTCAATTGTCATAAAATGTTTGTAATTTTATTAGAAATCTTTCATTTTAGGAAATGAATTTTACCTGTAATGGTTTGAAAGAGCCAAAAGGTTATTCCAGGTTTATAATCAGATGGAAAGTGCACTTCACTAGTGAGGCATCGAAGGTGTTCCACAGGTTGTGTAGATACATGATAGAAATTTACAATATGCCCAACAGTATGCAATAGTGAAAAGAATAGTGCTGTACATGCTGCTATCTTGTGAAATTGAATATGAGCATCCAATGGAATGTACTGTTGGACTGAGAATTCTTTGAGCTTTGTAAGAAGATTACGTGACATAGTTAAAAGGAGTAAACTGTAGCAGAAGCTCAAGGATGCAGCTGATCCTCTAGTGATGGCTATACCAACACCCATAATGTGTCTTAAATCAGTGTGCTCAGCCATAAAAGAGTAATCTGGGAATAACATATCAAAATGAAATTATAATACACTATGTGATACATTTGTTAATTTTGTAATTCGATAATAATGCACCGAAAAACTTACGAATGAATCTTTCAACAAACAAGGCAATGGTAATGACATAGAATACAAATAAATAGAAAATATTCTGACGATTTTCTTCCAAGAATGTAGTTATACAATCCCATTTCTTTTGTAACCAATGTCTTCCATGATCAGATGGTGGTTCAATATGAAAGCTTGTCATTCTAAAAATAGAAATAGATTTTTAATTGTGGGTAGAAAAAAGTGTTGCTGATAATAACAAAAATATTATTTAAAATGAGAAATACCTAGCAACATTAGTGGATGTGTCCAAGAAATTTTGTTTAGCACCTTTACAATCAAGTCCAATTGCTACAAAATCTCCCTTGTACTCTTTCATCATTAACTTGAAGTCACCATAAGTTAGAAAATCTTTATGTTCAAGACCAGCATCCGAAAACATTCCATCAATGAGTTCTGTGACATGTTCATCAGAAAGACTGGTAGTACGAGCGATTTCAACCAAAGATCGAAGCATTTCTGATAGTTCTCCTTTATCTATGACACCGTTACGATCATTGTCACACATATCAAATATTATGCGCAATTTATCTTCAGTTTTTCCTCTCGAAAACAATACAACAGTGTCAAGGAATTCCTGAAACAAATGCAGATATTAATGAACCCTATTAGTTTTAAAACTAGTAATTTTAAATTTATGACAAGAAACAAAATATTACACCTTTTTCGCTTTACAGTTGTTGTTTTTTTTTTTTTTAACATTAGAGGATAACTTTACAGAACTACCTGAAAACACATTTATTGACATATATAGTGACCTTACCTGGAAAGAAATACGGCCATCACCATCCTTGTCAACAATATTAAACATCTTGCGAACAAAGACATCATCCGATTTCATACCCAGAGCATTTGCAAATTCACTTTTAGAGAGTGAAGTACGCATTACAGCATCATCATCAGAAGCAGCATCCCTATCGCGAAGTCGTCTTCGTTTTTCTCCTGGCTTTAGACCAAATGTGAGAGCATAAGCTTCTCGGAAAAAGTGTTCCAAACGTTTTTGTCTACGTTCTCGGGTTTCTGCATTAGTTAACATAACTTCACGCAAGGCAGGAACTGACAATAATCTCTTTTTATGTGAGGTTAAGAAAGTTTCCAACTTTGTGACAAATTTCCTTCGGGAACCCATTGTGTCAAATTCTAGCACTAAATCATGATCCCTTGGAGCTCTTATTAGTACAACAGGCCTCTTTCTGCTTGCTCTGCTGCCATCAGGCTAAAATAAAAGTTCAAATATTAAAAATTATTAAAAATATAAGGACATGCTGGTATTTATATTCATAAGTCGATATCATTAAGAACTTTTTTATGGTCTATCATTTATTTATGCACAAGTAGATTTTCAGTGCACAAGCAGATTAAAAATGAAGTGTTTAGAACAGGGGTGTCCAACATGCAAGGTCTAAAACCTTTAATATGGTTGCAGGCCACATTTACAGTATGTGAGCCATCCACACCTGACTTCCCATATTCTTTATCTTGGCAGTTTCCCTGCCTGCTACGAAAGGGGAAGGAAAAGAACCATGCGTGATGTTAGGCCGTACTATACATAACACAGAGAAACACATTGGGATGATTTTGATTTCTGAATTTACTAGAAAAAAAAAATCTTAAATCTAAATTTAACCTATTTTTACATTAAGGATGTGTGGACCCCGATTGGGTATGTGTGCTAGGCGTGCAATGTTCTTGCCTATCAAGGATGCCAGGGACTTTCATTTTTGACTAATATTCTTTTGTGGGCCTCTATAAATGAGACCATGGGCTACCAGTTGGACAACCCTGGTTTAGAAGAAAACAAGAAATTCAGTACTGTAGATAATGTACCACAATTTTCAATTTTTGGAAACGACCATTAATTAAACGACCAAACACATTAGCGTTTAATATATTTTTACCTGTGATTCTTCAATTGTCAATGCATCGCATCCTTTGAAGTTGACTGTCCTGAGTTTCTCTCCTTTACGATCTACTGTATGCAATGCAGCCTCTGGACCAAATTTAACTTTCACAAGTCTGCGATGATTTGCATGAAGCCACTCTCGCACCATCATTTTATCAACTGATATTTTAGCAGTGTTGTTGGATTTCAATTCTTCTTGTTTCATACGAAGCTGCCTTCTACGGCGATTTTGTAGTTTAACAACACCATAAGCTGCTCCAGCACAAATAATTGGTACAAAGCCAAGGAAAATGCATGCGTATATAAATGCCAATTCACTTCCCTGAAATCATTAATGAATATGATTGTTTTTAGGTTGCAAAAATACTAAAGATTATTAAATGAGTTCACAAGTTACAAAATAAGTCATGCCAACATTTTTACCTCAAAGTAATCATAACCTTTGAGGTACATGCAAGGTTCAAGAAGGCTTGTGTTCAACTGTAGAGGCTGGGGGCAAGGATCGCCTTTCATCCAGAAAAAGACATGATTCTGAATGGCTTTTGGTCGAATACTTGTACTATTGACAATGATATCCCACAATGTAATTTTACGTAAATCTGCTATTTCCTTCTCAGAAAATATTCTGTGGAGGAGAAATAATTAACAATAAGAAAATAATTTACCAACAAATTTTATAGAGTGAATAACACACCAAATGGAAAAATTGCAAAACTAACCCATTCTCAGCATTCTCAAACCAGAAACGATCAGCATCTCTGATGCGAGAGAACTGTTCTTTAATTATTGCTGTAAACAATTCTCCAGGGCCATCTCTGGATTCCAACATGCCTCCAATGTAAACATCCACATTATCTAGACGATTATTGTAGGCTGCAGCCAAATTTCTAACTAATTCAGGTCGTTCTGCAAATAGTTTTGGATTTATCTCACTCCATTCTTTTATACGAGGCAAGCGGAAATAAGTTCTGAAAATGCATAATATATTAATTTAACAACAGTAAGCAAGTTGTACAATACAAGTTGGTGCTTGTATTATGAAAAAATAAATTACCTGACAGTATTGTAATCGGGCAATCCATTATCTCTTCCACGCATTATATTTAAAGCACCCAGATCTCTTCTTGAGAATTCCATAGGACCAAACAATTTATCTCTCACATCAGAACAAAGTACAGTGTCTTCCCGCTCTGCAATTTGTGATGCCATTCCCATCAAAAGCTCATCAACAGAGCTATTGGCAAGGACATCCTAAAATAAATTAAATATAAGTATTTGTAAATAATCCAATTCAGTAAGTTAATGGCTTTTGTCTCATACAAACTTACATTAGAATCCCACCAAGTGGAACATAAACGAATAGCTCTGAAACCTTTATCAGTATCCCGAAATTGACACTGATTATTTCTTCTGTAAAGCCCAGGAGGGATTAGGGTATGACCAAATCGGAAAGCAGCACTTTGGAAAACGTGACTCACTCCAGGATGCACATCAGATTTGTACCCAGTGTATGTAGGCAGTTCCTCTCCAAGGAAGGCAGGCAGATATTCATAGGCAATTATGTTCTGCAAATGGAAGGAGAACTATTATTCCAGAAATAATGTTCACAAATTTTATTCTAAAATTGCTTAATATTTTACTGTCTAACAATCTCATTATTGGAGTACACATTCAGCAGTTCACGGTATTGCAGTCAAGTTGAATTTTAACAAAAATGCATGAAAACAGTGAAACAAGTTATTAATTATTAGTGTTTTCTGCTTATAACGATGCTGATATTCAGAACTCTTTTCAGTAAAACATACTAAAAGACAAACCTGGAGAGTTGCTATGACTATTCTTCTAGTTCTTTGGAATACTTCTTCATCAGGCCAGTCAGGATGCATTGCTTGTACTCTTCCAGCAACCACATTATGCCATCGGAAAAACAGGATTCCAAAGGCTAAGAGGGCTGGGTTCTGATTTGTACGAGGATCACCCAATACTGCAAGAAAGAAATTGCATCGAGAACAACTCAGTTAGATTTAATCACATTTTAATTATTAATTAAAATAGAAATGCAGCAACATTTTTACAACCTGAATTGAATAGTGATTTTCAAATATTGATCAACTACAGTCTAGAAAGTATTATTATCATTAGGTATAAAATTGGTTTGAGGTTTCACCAGACAAGAAAATGTTCATGAAGTTCTTTGTATCCATATTTTGTTTAAATTCATTGATCAGAGGTAACTTTCGAAAATGATTGATTTAAATAACGTTTCCTGTATTTGATTGACATCAATTTAAAAATCACCAGACAAGAAAATTATGTATTTCATTGGTTTGAGGTTTAAAAACTGTAAAGGTAACCAATATAAATTTTAATAATATTTTGAAAATACCTTTGACGTGGAAGAAAGGGAATGATTCAAGACATTGGGACGTAAATGACTGTATCCTTCGCAAAACGTGAAAAATACTGCTTTACAAAGCATGAGGTAGGTACGACGCTCAATACACAACTTCGTGAGATGCCTATATTTCACAACTCTATAACACAACATACATCTGTTTTCAAGCCACTAATACACACTTCCATATTCTGCTGCCAGATTGCGTTTAACAGAACTTGCTATTGCACATGGGATCTGTTTGCTAACGTAAATCTTCACAGCATGTTTGGCTAGATTGTATTATGTCGGACGAATCTCGAGATTTGAAGTGGCCGCCTCTCTCACAGGCGGCACCTGGAAGGAGCCAGCGATGAGCGGCAATGGCGGTGAAATGTAATGCAAGCACTTGCCCTACATATTTTTGGATTATATAAATTTTTTCTGGGCAGTTGCCCCAACGCAGCACTTCGCTGTCGTTGTCCCGTGTCACTGACTTCCAACAGGTGCCGTTTTAGTAGCCTGAGCGGCCTTCTTAATCCTTGTTGTTCGTCCGGCACTACAAATACAATCTAGCTTAACAAAAGCTTAAACTTTACAAGGCTTCACAATGTAATTTTACTTTCACTAGCAGATCTCTTGTGGAACCCAATGTTCTGTTGTCGCTTAAAGACTCATCTTGCAGAATATGGAAGTTTTGCGTTAGTGGACTGGCCCAATAGACTACTAACTATTGAAAATGCCACTAGTACTAGGACTGTGAGCCCAGGAGTCCAATAACTATTTAAAAGGTGATCTAATGGGATTCATGTGTAGTAAAAACTCATGTTTTGTAAATCCATGTGATTTTAGATCTTTCAAATGAATCAAGTTTCATGTTGATTCTGGGTTCATTCAACTGTGATCTCTCCTAATTTCGCATTAAGAAAATTTGTCATGTAAAACTAAATATATTTTCCTTCATGACCTCTAATTGAAAAATTATTAATTGGTTTAGTTATTTTAAAATTTAACAATTTTCAAAAAAGTAAGTGATTGACATATTGAAAGACTTGAATTTTCAACATTATTTGTCACTATTAATCTCTTACATTGAAATATTTATATAAAAAACATTTAATAGTTATTGATTTGTGTATATTTTCTTCAATATCAGTATAAGATTCTTTTAAGATTTTTTTGTTCAGAGTCCTATCTTTCGAACTTTAAATTTACGCAGCACTTTAAAAACCCTATACAGAAGATTTTTTTAACGAGTGGACTAACTGTATGTTGTTATTGATTTATGATGATTATTGATCATGCGGTTCAAGGTGCAAACCCTGACGACAGCCGAAGTTCACAACCAATCAAGGCCATAACCAACCAATTGTGTTACTGGCTGTGTGTGGCTCAATACTTGTCGGAATACCATCTTCTTGATGGGGAAAATCACATACACAAGAAATGACATTTCGTGGGATTAGTGTATTCATACTTCACCTTTAGCTAAAAAGTATTTGTTTCGACGAACGACAGGGTGTTCAATCCTTAACGCAGGCTAGCCATTAAGACTTTTCGGTCCTCTGTTTCCTTTGGTTCGTTAAGTCAATATAACAGTGCAGTGTATATGAAAACACATCAGGTGTAACGGATCACTTACAGAACATTGAATTCTTGGCTGTCCGGGATTAGCCGCGTCATGGTCGATGGAGCTGACGTTTCAGCCATCTATTGTGAAGAAGGCCACAACAAGATGGCCGAAACGTCAGCTCCATATACTGAAGTATAGCTCTGAAGAAGGCCACAACAAGATGGCCGAAACGTCAGCTCCATATACTGAAGTATAGCTCTGAAGAAGGCCACAACAAGATGGCCGAAACGTCAGCTCCATCGACCATGACGCGGCTAATCCCGGACAGCCAAGAATTCACTGACTCCGGCCGCGGAAGCCTACGACTCTACTTACAGAACAGCCGCTCGGGACTGAGCATGCGTAGTACGTGAGGTACGGGCGAGTTGAAGAGCGGCACGCGCATGGTGTTGCGGATGGGCATGTCGCCGTCCTCGTCGTCCGTCAGGAAGGTCCCGTTCCGGAAGCTGCGCATGGCGCTCACCCACGCCTCGCTCGTGCTGTAGATGAAGCTGCCGTCTATCCACGAGGTCATGCGGTTCGTCTGCAAAGAAGATGGAGGTTCAGTCAAAGCATGATGCGTGCATGTACAACCCGTATGCTCTCCGAAAGTTGCACTTCTCGTCCATGGAACGTAACGTACTTTTCAACTCTTTTTTTTTTTTTTTTTTTTACGTTACATAAATAAAAATATGTCAAGAGTGTTAGAATCTCATTCAGGAGTCATCGAGGATATCAATTTGGTTCGGTCTGAAAACAGGTCCTCACTAATATATTTTAATAGCAACAGCAGTGGTAACTTAATTAGTGAAGAGAGACCAGAGGTTTTAATAATAAATGTGTATCTAAATATTTACTTTATAAAGTTGATTTTTATAAAGTAAGTCGCCAATGTAATTTGTATTGCCCTAAGAAAGTTAGGAAAAAAGCAACCTAAAAAAAGTTAGGAAATTAATTTTTGCCCAGTCTTGTTGCCCCAGGCAACAGAGATTTAATCTTCAGAGATCTATAGCAAGCAAATGGGTAAGAACAAGTGCGATATTACATCAAGGAAGAAAATAACTTAAAGCAAAGGTTCTAAGGGTGTGACTTCTCTTATTTATTTATTTATTTTACGTCAGAAAAACAGTTAAAACTGCGTATGACGTGCTATGGGAAAAGTGAATTGTGTGCACATTTTCAAAATTCTGTGATCCCTACACTTACTCATATACTACTTAAATTTTGAATTTTTGAAAGGGAGAAAAAAAAACAAAAACTCCCATGCAATAAAATCTATGTTCAAGGATAAACAAGCAATAAATTTTGAATTTTGAAATTTTGAAAGGAGAAAAAACAAAAACTCCCATGTAATAAAATCTATTTTCAAGGATAAATAAGCAATAAATTTTGAATTTTGAAAGGGAGAAAAAAAACAAAAAAAAAACTCCCATGTAAAAAAATCTATTTTCAAAGCAATAAATTAAATTTTGGCTCTTATTACTTCCTGCCGCGACAACATGGAAACGATAATTTGAATAATTGTATTTTCCACTGAATTCTAGAAGACGTGCACAGAAAATGAAGTTACATTTATGTCCAGAAGCAAAACAAGGGGCCATCTCAGCATTTGCTCAATGGATCAGGAAACTGGACGAAAAACCTGATCGAGATGGGGGTCATTGACCCGGAAGCTGTAGTACAATAGTTGTTACAGGTTGTTTATACTCATTTATACAGTCCAAATGGTAAATAATGCATTATGTATCATTTTTAAAATTAATGTTACTTTTCTTGTTATGCTCAGTATAGTCTCTAATTGTATAGAAACAGTTATGCAGCAGAAACGATTTCACTTGGGATTTAAACTTTTCTATTGAATTTAATCGTTTAATGTCATCTGGCAAAGTGTTGTAAAATAATGTACATGTATTGTATGTGAATTTTTGTAATGAGCTGTTGATACTGTCCCTGATGAATATGATCTCTACGTCGAGTGTTATAGTAATAGACTTCTGCGTTTTCTGAAAGAATATTCCCGCCCTTGAGCAAGTCATTTTTTACAAAACCACTGATTCGTAAATAAAAAGACACGGTAATGGTAGAATTCCTAGATTAATGAAGAGAGGCTTACATGAATCACGTGGGTGGGATTTGGTTATTATTCGTACAATTCGTTTTTGTAATCTAAAAGTCTGGGAGCTATAAGATGTATTTCCCAGAATATTATGCCATATCTCAGGCGGAATGAACATTCGCGAAGTATACACAACGAGCAGTATGGAGGCTGACTGAATTTGCAAGAATTCTGAACGCGTAGCATAAAGAACTTAATTGTGTGTTCAATTCATTTAAATGGACGTTCCATTTAAGGTTTGACTGAATTGAGAGACCTAAAAATTTTGTTGCCTTAACATCAGTCAATGGTACACTGTTCATTTTCAATGGACCACAGAATTGTTTATTTGAAATGGAAAACTGCATTAGAACCGTTTTCTTTTCGTTTACTATTAATTTGTTATTTCGGAACCAATCTCTTAAAAAGATACTTCAGTGTGGATATCTTCCTGCCTTGGACGTACGAGTACGAGACACTTGATGAAATGTTAATGTAGGACGGAACATCGAATGTTGATTTAACTAGCATGGGAAACTAACACAGCAACTTTGTAGAAATATATTTTTAAATGTAATTTGCAATAAAACGAATTTTGGGAATTGATCACAAAGTTCGAAGATAATGTTAATAATTTATAACACGAATCTCCTTTTCATGAACTCGAAACCTTGATTTGACGGTTAAAATATAAGATCTGTTCTTTAGAAGTAATATAATATCCTTGCAATGTTTGTCGTCAGGACTTTGGAAGCTGCTACACAACATTGTGGTGCAAATAAATTTTGGAAGGAGCTATTTTAAGTAATGGAGCTACTTTCCAAATGATGTAGGATTTGCACATTTATCTTCAGGACCACAAGGTTCCAGAAACTTTCAGAACTGGAGGATACAATAGTTTATTAATTAGTATATTCTGTTTCCGTTGATCCAATGGCGACGTACACATCGGCTTCGTGGTGACTCCGCTGCAGGTCCCTTTGCCAGCCGGGCAGCGCCCCAGCTTGGACTAGCTCTAAGCTCCCAACTGGATGTGTTTGGTAATGTAGTGCGTGTAAGAGTGTATGTGTTTGTGTGTGTGCATTCATATATAAGTTTGTTACGGTACTACCCCATTATTGGTCTGCTGCAGCATTTACCATTTATCTGAGAAACCACGGAACACTGCCACTTAGAGCCGCCGGCCACAAAAATTCTCCTCCAGACAGCAGGCGAATTCGAACTAGCTATTTAGCTAAGTGACGAAAATCCACCATCAAGTCTCAAACTTAAGAACCTCCCGATTAGAGACACTGCAGATGCAACACGTTACCCTGAACCATCTCAGCCGGAAGCCGATAATTGACAGTACCTAAAGTCCGATAGCTCTTAGTAAGTAACATCGATAACATCGCGGCAGCGCCGGACAGCATGAACGGCGGCGGCGGCGTGGGTACGCAGCGAGTGCCATTCCTCAGCGCGCTCGAGCGAGGGGAAGAAGTTTACGAGCGCCGGCCCCTCCCCCTGGCTTTCCAATGTCCCGCGCAGGCGCCTGCCCTCCCGGAGCAATTCGCCTTCTTCACACTCAACTGAGCAGCGCGCCGCGTGGCGTGGGGCGCAACGCGGCTCCACGCGAGGCGAATGCGGCCGCACGCTCCCTGCGTTGCCGCGCCAGCGGTCCCTCTCACCGCGAAGCTTCTGTCTCTGCGGTCGAGCTACGAACAACACGTTTTGGAGGGGGATCGGTGGGGTAACTGAGAACCCCAAGCGCATACCCGCAATAATTCTGACGGGCCTCGTCCCAAAATTGTTCACGGTTTTCAATTGCAGATGAACAGTTAAAACAATATTTTATTAACAATAAATGCTAGTTATTTAAGTTATTAACATTTGTAATGATTAAATTTTATCGTCCTCTGTTGTGCAGAGGCTTGGAGCAGCGCCCGAAACCTGCAGAACCGAAGGCTGTGAATTCGTCCCTTACACCGGCTTGGGTGGCTTAGGGCATTAACTGGTCACTGCAGTGCCTCTGACCGAGAGATTCCAGAGATTCGCGCCCCGACCGTGGCAGAATTTTCTACACTAACCACATAGCTAGGTCGAATTCAGCAGCTGTTTGGAGAATTCTAGCGGCGGCTGCTCTATCGCAGTTTTCTGCGGTTTCTCCATCACACAAGGAAAATGCCAGAGCAGTACCCTAAGAAAGGGCCACGAATCACCGCGATCTCTTCTTCTTGTCCTATTCTCACCCTTTATTTACACGCATTTACAATTACTTGTACTACACTACCACAGAGGGCGGGAGACCAGTCGGGAGTTTAGAGCTTGGTCCCGTCTGGGGCGGTGCCCCGCTGTTGGGGAATACCTGGTTAGGGAAAACCCCGCCAGCCGACGTATAAGTCGGCGCCCGCCGGATCTCGCTATTACATGGGGAAAGATCATTGCCACCTCCATGATAAAAGCACGTATATTTACGGTACTAATGACCTTAGCACTTGACGCGCCTGTATTCAATCAATCAAATGGATCATCCATGCCTCTACACTGGAAAGCAATGGCGAATCATCACTGTGAAAAAATACGTCCTATGGGCCTAAGCTTTTTTTCTCCCCCACTACATTGTAGAACGGTATCAATTTATTATCATCCAAATGTTCACGTTTGAATCGTAAGTAATCTGTTATAATTAAATTGTTAAATATTTTATAAAGATCAATAAATAATACAGTACCAATCATAATTTAATTCGTGTATTGTTTATTCTGAAAATTAAGAAAAAATTGTCTCAAGTAAACCTTTTTTATTGAATTAAGTGGCCTTTAGTTGGCTGAAAACGAAGTGAATATGATAATTTGAGAAATTGTGGGCACAGCTAATGCGAGAATCCCGAGATATCCTGCTGAGAATTCGCTTTGTTCACCGCCTATTCAATAAAGACTCTCCAGAGATCGAACACTGACCCCAGCGGTGGAAAGCATAAGCGCTAGCCATTATACTTCACGAGATATGCTGCAGTTTAAGCAGCCATTTTCTTCATTATTAATTTTGAGAGAGGTTATCTAAATTACTAATTTCTAACGCGCGCAGAAACTAAAAGAAAACTACGTAGCCCCGGCCATGTGAGAGATGTCTATAGTTTCATTAGATGCCCAGAAACACGGAAACAACAAAAATAATGAGACAGTTTCGATTTTGACTGAAAAATGCAAATATTTTATTATACTATGTCTCGTGTTCTCATACTCAGTGCTTACGATACAGCTGACGTCATGCCACAGCATGGCTCGAGGACAGATGCATTAAATATTTGCTGTTCATGTGATGCGTCATGGATCAGCAACATTTTTGGTATTCATGGAATGAAAAGAACTTTTATACGGAGTATATTCTGGTCTTCCAACATTCGCGAAGTTTTTTTTTGTAAAAATATGAAATTTGTTGTGATGTTATATAAGATAAATTTATTTGATGTTCTTGAGCAGCTGCGTGCTACGTTTTGGAAAACCATTTTGTGTATTTTGATCAACAGCATTTTTGCTGTATTGTAATTTACGACTTTTCATTAGGAATAACAATTTGACTGAAAATCAAATCTTATTTTATAATGTAATTTTTATTACTATTTTATTAAAATATTTGTTATAATGAATAAACACCGGTAATTATTTAACAGGATATTAAAAGGAGGGTAGTAATTAATAGAGGTGACATCTGTAGCCTCTTTTGACTCCAACTGTAACTTCGCCACTGACCATATTACATTACTTTCAAGATACTAGACTTATAAAAACTGCTCGTCACGGCAGAAACAAGGATGAAACCTGCTGAAGTCTGGTACCAACATCTAGAATCTGATAGCGAAGCTTAACTGTTGAAGCTATTGTCCTTCCTCAAACGCATTCCATTCTCAAACGCATGTCAATGTAGCATGTTGACCATCCTTACTGTGGATTCCATGCGAACTATTGAGAGCAGTTTTTTGTGAAAGACTGCACCTACCTTAGTTTCTTTCCTCGGGAGCTTTTGTATCAACTATCGATTAAACACAGATTTATTACAGTATCAACGTTTTGTAATTTTATAGCAACCCAAGCCAAAACAATAACTATATTACAATGTTTTACATGTGAGTCTGTTTTATACACAGTGCAATTCCCCTTTGTATTAGGATTTTATGTTGTTTTTCGCAGCACAGTTGTGCATTCCTGCGGCGCTCCTTTTGAAAACTACTGACCTACAGGTTATTTGCTGTGACGGGTTTATGAAGTAGGGGGCGCCGTGGTGTTGAAAGGGGGTGGGGAAAGCCATTTGTTCCGAAGCGGTGTGAAAGGGAAGAGCTTAGCGCGCATCTCTGAAGGGTGTCTGACCCGATTTACCTTCAGGAAATATGAAGGTGGTCATGCAAGTGGAGAGTCTAGAATTTGTTAGCTTACACTTTAGCATTTAGGGCAGGCGCGAAGAGAAGTGCAGTTGTACTCGTATAGATATAAGTTGCGGATGAACTATAAGGTATTTGGAATAGAAGGTTAAAAGTAACAAAATAAAAAGAAAACTCCCGTCGACAGTTCGTGGATGAAGGAAAATATGCCTTTTTAACCAAATTTTGGTGCAATTTTTCTTTGTTTTTCATTTAAACTAATTTTTAATGATATGTCATCATTCGTAAATTACAAGACGTTCCAATAAGATCGTACTGAGACCGAGAAACACCTCACGAATTGCGAGATAGTTTAGAGGAGTAGTTGATGAACGAAAATAAGTGAACAAAAATAATGTTCTTTAATGTAAAGGTTACAATAGAAAAAAATGTTAAACAAATGTCTTAATATGATTGGTGTGAATGCGTGATAAAGTGACATTTTATAAATTCGGAGAAAAACTTTATATTAGGGTATATTTCAGTGCCAATGTAATTTCGCAGTTAAATTTTAACCAACAATTGAAATGCGGTAGTTTTAATGATAAAACAAAGAACCACGACTTTATAGTGATATTGAATTAAATAAACAGCTTTCTCACGATTTAAAAAAATGTCACTTATACTGTTCTGGTTTTTACCCATTCATATAAGGTTTGTAAAATGCAAATTATTATCAAGAAACTATTCCTTTTTGCTTCTTTACCTTTTATACAACAAAAAAATTAACAATGTCAATTTTCTGCCATTTTCATTTTTCATATTATTAGAAAACTTACTAAGTAACATTTGAGCCATTTACTAAAAACAAAGTTAACAAACTATCTAGATAGAGAAAAGGAAGTATTCAAGATTATATTTTTACTGGAGAATTCCTCCACATTTGTTCTTTAGGCTGAACCCAAGTGTGCTCACAGAAAACTTACAGAGGAATACAAAGAGGAATATTACTTAATAATTTCTTAATATTACTTAAATAATTCATTAATATACCTTATTTCTTTCCACTTTTTTACTGAATACACATTACTTACTGGCCAACACAGTATTAATTATGAATGCACGCACGCGCACGCATGCACGCACGCGCACGCACGCACGCGCACGCATGCACACACACACACGCGCGCGCTCTCTCACACAGGCGCACTGGATCTGGGGTCAGCTGAAAGGATCAGGAGAACTTTAACTCTCCGTCTTTCTTTGCATTAAAATGCTAGGAATCCACGGAATAAGAAAGCTAAATGAAGGACTAGGAAAATAATAGGAATCCAAGCCCAAAAGGCGATTCGAATATGCATTGAGGCGTTGGAACGGTAAGCACTCTAATTACTTCGTACTATACGAAGGCTAATAAATGCCAATCTAATAATACTAATAATACCAGATTTCGCTATGCAAGAACTAAAACTAATAGCAGCCACCCTACTAAATGTGAAATCTGGAAAACATCTGTACAGTAAAAGAATATGCATTGGATATTAACGCACAGCTTGAAATTGTGTAGGGAGCAGCAGCTCTTACCTGCTCGCGCGGGCTGTTGGGGCTCTGGCCCGTCTTGCGGTCGTAGCCGGCGCGGTGGAACGGGATGAACTTGTCGCCGCGGCACTCGGTGTCGTACATCTCGTCGCACTTCTCGATCTCGATGCGGTGCACCTCGATGGGGCAGCCGCTCTCGCTCGCCATCAGCACCTCCGAGCTCACCACTTGGCCTGCGAACACACGCCGCCACCGCTAGCACCTTCGTTCCTCCATGAGCACGCACGGCACTCCTACACAGTACACACGCTCAAAATTAACACCGGCTGGGTTCGCTCAAGACAACATTGCTTCCGCCTCTGCAGAGACTATGGCCGGGAGGTACTATGGTTCGAGTCCCGACGGTGGCTGATATTCATTTTATTTATTTATTTATTTTATTTATTTTACGTCGAAAACAGTTAAAAACTGCGTATGATGTGCTATGGGGAGGAGTGAATCGTGTGCACATTTTCAAAATTCTGTGATCCCTACACTAAGTCATATACTACTTAAATTTTGAAAGGGAGAAAAAAAACTCGACATTAGCTGTACAGCTAGGTCGAATTGAGTCGCTGTCTCGAGGAGAATTCTAGGGACCTGCTGGTCTGATCAATAGTTTCCCGTGGTATTCTCGAATCAATACCAGGCGAATGCCAGAATAGTACACTGTCAGAAATTACATTACTTTAATGTAGATTTACTGCATTGAGAATTTTAATCTCCTTGAATTAAATGATTAATTTAGAACATGAAAATTACTTTTATATTGTTTACATTAAATATAATACAGAAATTTCTGAGAGTGTACCTTGAGACACCGACCACAGTCTGCGCTCGATCTTTCCTTCCTCTTCCTTGTCTTATCCTTTCCCCCTTACATGCACACACACACACACACACACACACACACACTTACATGCTCTAAAGTCCCACACATGTCGGGAGGGCAGTCGGGTGCGTAGAGCTTGTCCCGACTGGGGCAGTGCCCCGCTTCTAGGTACTTTCCCCCTTCCACGTTTCTTCCTCAAGGTCGGCGCCGGATCTCGCCATATAGCAGGGAAGGAACACCGCCACTTCTAGGCATACACTACACGCATACACTAACGAGTCTAATGACCATAGAGTTGGCGTGCCCCAAAACATCAATTAATCAATCGATTAAAATTAAACCAAACTAGGGAAATCCACGATTAAAAATCATCTAACAAGTGATTAGGTCGTTTGTGACCAGTAGTGAGTTCAGAAAGTATACGGCGGATACGGTGTGGGGAATTTAAGTTTGTTCCCCCTCATAATATTTTTGAAATTATAAAAAAAAACAAAAAAAAAAAAAATAAAATGTGAAATGTGCTTGAAATACAAAAAAAGTTCAAAATAGGAATACTCCTTTGGAGTGTAATGAGATCAATATGTTTTGAATAAACTGAATAAAATATTAGAAAATAATTGTTGGAGGAGGGTATTGGGGGAGCACATGACCACTTACGAAGGCACCTTGTTTTAGGTGCCTTCCTAATGTGCGCCATTCTTAGTTCCAATCGAAGACTAGGGAGATTTTAGTATTGAAGTCTTCCCTTCCCGTGCAAGTGACCACAGTAGTAGGTTCCCATTTCATGGTCAAGGATTGAATGAATGAATGAATGAATGAATGAATGAATGAATGATTCATGATTACGGATGAGATTATGGTTCAAAGGAGATACGTGGTGGTATGAGAATCTATCCATGTCACTATTACATGAGGATAACACCAATGCCTAACTGGAGACTAGATTGTAGGCTTCGACTCGATGCAGCGAAAATTTTATTGAATTAATTTTTTCTCTTTTCTATTAATTTTTAGTATTTTTCAGTTGAGAAGAAGGCAGTTTTACGCTTGCGTATGATTGTTCACGTCTTGCTGACATTTAAACAAAATTTCTCCAAACATATCTCGAACTGTACGACGTAAGTCAGTTGGTGTCTGACAGACAGCACACGCCGGCAACCTTTAGGACCGATGGCTTGTTAGCTGTTCGAGAGGTGGAAAGCACAATACCTTACAGAGATTGGCTATCGCATAGAGAGGGGGCGTGGTGTCCCCTTCCCCTTCAGAAACCAGATTACGTCCCTGTGACCGCTCGCAGTGGATTTGACAGGTTTAGATCAATATGCTGTAAGGTGCTGCAATTTCTCTTAACATTTATTTTGTACTTACGTAATCGAGAATAAATGTAATGCGAGTGGATTTTGTTACTGACATAAAAACATTAAAGAACTTCATACATGTAGAACAACGCGGATGTTATCCTTGTATCGCACACAATAAGAGAAGTTGGAAGTGGAATTTTTACTCTCATTTCTTCGAAGCTGCTGCCAAAACTTATTAGTTTCGTTAAGATGCGACTTAAATAGCAAAGAAGACATTTTAACCCAGTATTTCTAACTTATTTTGTTTTAACTTTATTTTCGCTCTGTTGAATTAAGGCGCAGATTGCTGTTAATGATTAACAAGCCGTTTTTGTCACATAAACGAACATAAGTGAATTAAATTATGTTGCGCAGAATTTAAGATTCGGCGACTGTTACAAGCAAAATATAACATCAGTATAAGAAGAATATTTCTGATAATTTTAAGTGTGCGTTCATATGAGGGTGTGCGTATATATGAGTTTGTATATGTATATGCGAATGTGCACGTTTGTGCGAATTGTGTGCATGTGCAAATGTGCACGTTTGTGCGAATGTGTGTGCATGTGCAAATGTGCACGTTTGTGCGAATGTGTGTGCATGTGCAAATGTGCACGTTTGTGTGTGTGTGTGCAAATGTGCACGTTTGTGTGTGTGTGTGTGCAAATGTGCACGTTTGTGTGTGTGCAAATGTGCACGTTTGTGTGTGTGTGCAAATGTGCACGTTTGTGTGTATGTGCGAATGTGCACGTTTTTGTGCATGTGAGGAGTACATGCACTCACCGAAAAAGGCGAGTAGCGCTGTGCGGTTGCGCGCGGAGCCCAGCCCGTCCTGGCCCTTCATGAAGAGCTGGCTGAGCTTGCGCGGGGAGGGCCGGTTCTGGCCCGCCAGCATGTACACGCCGTCTGCGTAGGACGGCGGCGTCTTGCGCGTCAGGTGCTTGTCTGCAACAACCCAACACTCGGTTACACCACTGGCAAAGCGACAAAGTTATAGGCAGGCGTAGATGATAAAGGAGGTAAAGAACAGAAAAAGGTGAAGGAAAAGAAGGAAAAGAAGAAAGTGAAGAAGAAAAATATCAAAGCGAGCGGAGGACAGACATTTAAAATGTAAGAATGAACAAATACTAAAACTCAAATACTCGAACCCAAATTCTGGAAAGTTGTAACATTTTTCAAATCTTTTGAGTTAGGTATTTTCAATTTTGCATTTAATTCTTGCATAGATTCATTTAATTACTGATTCAAACATTAAAATGATTTATCAATAGGCTCCGTTTCTTTTCTTTCTATCATTTGATATATTAAGTTGATTTCTCCGACTTAATATTATATATTTACTCAAACTTACAATTATCTAGTTAATAGTTCATAAGTGGAATTTTTTTATATTTTATATATTCAGTACGAGGTCAATGTTATAAAGGCTATGCCGTCGACAGCTGTTTTTAAAAATGTGTTGATCTAGACATTCTTTTATTTGCCATGCCACCAACAACTCATCAGCAATAAATCCATATTCTTCAGATCTTTCAAATAACGAATCTTTTGATCCCAATATTTCCTAATGGGAATAAATTTGTAAGCAAAATCAGTGACGGCTAGGAAACGCTATGCCTTACAGTCCAGCATACTGACTGAACATGTAGATTCGGAGGTCGCTCTATGGAACCCCAATAGGTGACAGTTTGCTTGTAGTGTTGAACATCAGAGTGTTTGTGATACCTGCCGGAATTGAATTCATAGATCGGTTGTTCTCATCGCTGGTTTCAGTGATGTCTCTTATTACTCTCAGGCGAAAGGGAGTAAGGATAGGACAAGGAAGAGGAAAGAAAGATCGCGCGCGGTCCGTGGCCGTTTGTTAGTTACCCCGCCATTCGCCCGGTGTTGATCGGAGAAAACACGGAAAAGCAGCCGGTCGCTAGAATTCTCATCCAGCGGTCCACCCGGACGTATCCTGTTTGCATTCCGCAGTCAACTTTTTCCAAGCCTTTTTGTCTGTCTCCCACAAAAAAGCATAGCCCAATTGCACCCTGTTTGGATTTCCTCGCGAATACAAAAGCTCGTCCTGATATCAGTTTCAACGATAGGTAATTCGCTTTCGTATTTGAAGAAGGAAATGACAGATTCAGTTTCAGTAAGAATTGGTACACAAAAAATGCTCTTAATCCCTCTCTTAATTTTCTTAGGTATGGTTTGTCACCCGAGAAGTACTAAGTAGTAGTATTCTAAGTAGTTTAATAGATACTGTAATTTGCTGAACATGTGCATCAAGAATGTGACCCCCAGTGGTGCGAAAACCCAATTTTCTCTCATTGTTTATCTTCTCAAATGTGTATAATATCTTCTGTAACTGGAGTGACCTTGTTCTATTGCTTTGTTCTCTAAGTTATGAGAAAAACGCCTTATAGAAACACTTGAGTATTAATCGCGTATGCACGTTCTAATTTACGTTGTTTCAAATTATACAATGGTAATTGAAGTTTACCGTAGATGCTTCTGAATAATTGCAACCGAGGTATTATAGATTTTGTACAATACTATAGCTATACGTACTTTTGGGACTATACATGATATAAACGATTATAAACTTCTCTAAAAAATCATAAAATTAAAATTAATATAAGATTCATTTGTAAAATCTCCATTTTAAGCGTAAATGTTGAGAATGCCCGGCATTACATTATTTGAAACGAAATGATTCTTCAGATCTCACTGTTTCTTTCCGTGAGAAATCTGTGAAAATATGTGTTTATAGCTTCTTTATTGTCCGGACAATGAAGCCATCAATGTTACACAATGAAAATTCGATAACTTAGACTATAGCAAATTAGCACAGCGTATTAAAACGTGTAACAATAATTCTTCAACACTATTACGAAAACCTAACATTTCATTTTTGCATTTATGCAATATGTTGGCATTTGAGTCACCTTTATTAACAAAGGACATGCAAGAAATTAAGAGTCGTTAACGTTTGATTTCATTTCTTGCAACGATTTGTAGCTCCAGTAAATGCGTTCAAACCGTTAGATCGCGTAATTAAAAAGACGTTACCGAATGAGATTACGCTTCTTGAAATGATTTTATCGAGTCCTTGAAGACATTAGAAGAGTAATTTCAGGTTGGGCTTGTCCCCTATAGCTATACTTTTCAGGTGACGAACGATTACCAATTACATTGCCGGACTAAGTACACGATCATTAAGTGGTGCCTACTAATTGATGGTCCAACGGATAGTAGACTGATGGCGGGATAAAAGAGCAAAACCAAACCAAAGGTAATAATTATGTTACCTTAAATGCTGACATATTATGATATAATAAATAGTTATCAAAGCCCCTCGTCTACTGTGCGCTGTGCCGCTATGTTTATGGCGGGTGTTCGTGGTTTATACGTAATGGAAAGTTCATAAGCAAATGAACAGAAGTGGTATACTATACGCAATAAAAGGCTAAATAAAAACGCGAGTCTGACATGATGTTTATATTATTGAAAACTTCTTTCCCGAAGTTTTAAATTTTGAGAGAGTGATGGTCAGATAAATAATCGATAACGTTTTAACTTTGAGAAGAAACAACAAAGAATGGTAGAGACGAAGAAAAAGGTGACACGGTGACAATACGTTGTACCGAATGAAAACTTTAAAACAATTTGAATGAATGTAATGTCTACATTGATTTCTATGTCAATTTCAAAACACATTAATTCTCCGAATTTTTTGATGTATACAAATTATTCGAATGCTGAGAGACGTAAGAGCTGGTAACTCTAAATCAATTTTTGTCAATTTGTGATCATTTGACCTACAGCCCTTTGTATTTTCTTTCAAGGACGACTATAATTTTTTTCGCTTACAACACCAAAACACAGAGGTCCTAGATGACGGTTAAAGAGCACATAACGGCCGGTGCCAACCGGCGTTGACCAGAAACCCGCATCAAAAACGTTGGCGGTGGCCACGGCACGCAGGCTCCGTTATGCACAGGCCGAACACAAGGTCGGCCGTCTAAGGCAGTCGTCGTCCCACGCAACTTCACATCACCAGGGAGAACTGAGATGTGGTAGATGGAATACCATCAATCTCTCGTAACAATGACAGTTAGAGAGCGTACAAAAGGGAGAGAGGATGAATGTAGTGGTTTTACATTATGTATGTGTAGGCAAAATATCAAGTGTTCATTTGTAATGAAGAGACGAACACATTTCCTGAATCCTCTCGGCTCCCGAATTCCTCAGAGGTTTGACGCACATGCACAGCTCATGTAGTGTGAATGCCATTAGCATTCATTATTCTTAAATGAAATATTCTTGAATGTGATCTCTTAAAAGGGGTAAGGAAAAAATAGTAAAATGCTTGTTGGTAGATAGGGCATGCTTTACAAACAATATATGGATTTCAGTCACCGTTCCAAGTAAAATCGTCATCAAGGGGGTGGTTGTTCAATAGAGACGGTCTTTTGGAGAGGTTACAGTTCAGTAAACAAAGAAATGAGAGAATAAATATGAATCAATCACATGAAAAGTTTCCTTTATAATCTGTTAATGTCGTAATTTGGGTTGTCTTATGGATTTGATGCTTAAAGTATTAAACACTTATGATGTTTCTTTGTGCATTATTTTGGTTTATAATGCAAAATAAGAAAACAATTCAGTATTTAATTTCTTTGACTCGTTTTTAACATCAAGAATCCATAGAAAAAAGTGTTATCGACCTTTATTCAAATTCATTGTGCATATAATACATACGTTAGATCAGAAATTACTTCAGATCCGCCTCAATTATTAAAGTAGAATTGGACAACGCGACTTGCCATGCCATATTTGTCTATGCTTGTAAGCGATATTTCAAATAACTTTTTTAATTCTGTGTATTTTATGTTCATTTATTGCTGATAGAAGTGTTGCACACAAGGAACTCAGGAACAAAACAATTTCTTCTCTCATTAGAATTAAAGAAAACAGTGAAATACTATTCTTTTCAAACCAATGTACTGTGCGATTCTCTACATATTCTTTTTAGAACCCCATCGTTACTCTTTACTGCAAATAAACTTCTAAAACAAACACTTTTGCACGAATTAATGAGAGCTGTTCAGCTATTAATTACACGCATACCTCTACGTTTAGCATAAACCCATATAAGTCAAGCTCTAGACCCAGAGGCGAAAAGAAATCTGTAACAATGGCGTGCCAAGAGAGCGGAGAAGAACACAAAAGGCTTTATGAAGTAACCCGACCTTTCGCGGCATTGCGTCCTTGAGGGGCGGCCGACTGAAAGAACCGCAAGGTGCCCTAATAAATCCCCCAAGGCGGCCACTCCCACGCCCCGCCCACCCGCCACGGCCCTCCTCCCCACGCCCTCCCACAGCGCTCCACCCAGAGCGCTCCGGCGGCCGACGGAGAAAATCCGCTTTCATTGATTGATTGATTTATTTGTTAGTGATTCCGGGCGCGTCAACTACTAGGAACATTAGTCCCGTAAGCGTAATGCATGTTTTTTCTCGGGAGGTGGTGGTGCTCTTCCCACGCTGGATGGTGAGACCCAGCGCTGACCTACCGTCGGCTAGCGGGGTTTTCCCCGTCCAGGTATCTTTCACCAGCGTAGAACCACCCCAGACAAGCTCTAAGCTTCCGACCGGTCTCCCGGCAGGTGTGGTTGTGCAGTGCATGTTGGTGATAAGAGTGTGTAGGGGGAGAAAATAGGACAAGAAAGATCGCGCGCGGTCCGTGGCCCGTTTGGTAGGGTACTTCTCCGCCATTCGTCTGATGTTGATCGGGAATAGTACGGAAAACTATCGATCAGAGCAGACGGCCACTAGAAGTCTCCTCCCGGCAACGACTAAATTCGACTTAGCTGACTAGCTAGTGTCGAAAATCCTGTCACCGTCGGTACTCGAACCTAGGACCTCCCGGTCAGATGATATTAGTTGATGTCTTGCATGCTTCAGTTGATGCACTGATGTCAGTTAATGCCCTGAGCCATCTCTCCCGGTATAATCTGTCCGAAATCACATTTAGCATACGCAGATAAAACATTTTGCCTTTTTGTTTAGAAAAGTTTTTCGATCCTTCTCCAATATCTGGGGACCATTTGTTCTTTCTCCATCCCGCACGAGCGTACACATCCTTTACCCTTTCATTTGCTCTTGTCCACTCCCATTGTCCACTTCCCATTCACCATCGCCCATGGCTCACGTCCTTTCCCTTTCCTATTTCTGACCACCCACCGCCATAAAACTCAACACTTCACCAGACATTCCCCATCACCCACCGCCCATTCAGCATACATCATTGCCCATTCTTCATAGCTCAACATCTTCCCACATCTTTGCCCGTTCTACATAGCTCACCGCCTCACACCGTCAGCGTCCATTCTTTATCACCCACTGCCCCCCTGTCCGCTTACTCCCACCCTCCTGCACTCGTTCCCTGGCCCGCCCCACGTCCCCGCCCTGCCGCAACCGCCCCGTTGACCTAGTAGCACCCCGCGGTGCGCAGGCGAGCGGCGGCCTGACACTGGCTGCTAATTTCAGCCGCCTGCGCCGCCTGTGAGCAAATCGACGGCAGCGGCCGGTGAATGGCAGGGCGAGCATAGGCGGTCGCTCGAATGCCGGCGGCTGCTGCACAGGGCGGGCATACAGATCGAGGAACTGGAGACAAACGACGAAATGGAGGGTGGCCGTGCTTCCTTGACATTTCTTTGTCTTTACTACTGCTTTCGTGACGTTCTGCAGATTTTTTTACCTGGCATCGTATTTTATTATTAAGTGGCTTTAAAGTTTGTTTTACTATTGGATGATGATTCACTTGTCTAAAATTTTGAAATGGAGACTAAGTTTGATGCTATTTGAATATTATTCAAATTTTTGCAGTTGTTTTGATGTACATTCACAGTTGAAACGACACAATTTCATTGAGTGAAGGAGTCGAAAAAATGTTAGGTTTATCTTGAAACTATTTTCTTGATACTGTGACATTTTTCATGGTTCTTTACACCTCCTTGTTGGCTTCGTATTTAGGCATGGTGTAGTTTCCAGTGGCCTTATTTGAAGTTTTGGATGATGAGACAATACTCTGAGATCAGAAATAATCTATTGATGCTGCAATACTGCATGGTTAAAAGGAATGATAAAGAGACATGAGGTAATTACGTGTCTTCGTGTCAAAACCAAAGGCATTTGTGGAAACTGAAATTGAGTGAGAAAAATGTGTTATATGAAGGACAACAAAACGGCTGAGATAACTATCCATTAAACAGATAAAGAAAGGAAATGGGGTAAGGTAGTTCTAAAAAACGAAAGTATGAAATAATAATGACATTGAGTGGGTTCTGAGCTGGGCACTAAAGGATTCTGAAAATAAAAAATTAAGAATGTCATAAGTTGATAGTGCTAATTGTGATGAAATGGGAAGAGAGGGATAAAAAATATAAATTCTTAAGAGAAATACGAATAAAAACGGTAGATATAGAAACGGACTATACCTCTCATCTTGCATATTATGAGACACTCACAAACGTGTCGCAGCCTAGCTGCAGTTGCATTATTATCTAATACTCTTTCGCAGTATCACGTGCCATTCCACCATCCACCATCATAAGCTTCCATTCCACCATTCTTTGGAGTTATAAATTAACGATATTATAATATTATTATATATTATTTTGACCAACAATTAACATTAGAATCTACACTAACAGTTAAATCTCCACTGGGATATAAGCTTCCGATTTTATTTCGAGGCGGCATCACAAAGTTTATTTTAAAAAATTCTAAGCTTAATACTAAACATGCAAATAATTTGCACAGAAAACTAACGTCTTCATAAAAGAAGTTGAAGGGGTCCGGCAGTGTTGTGCGAAATCTTGTTGGTGTTGGAGGGCAAAGGGGGGAGGGGGTTTGGGAGAGGGGGAGAATGGGGGCGGGGACAGCCAGCACTGTCTTAATCGGCGGCACGCCGTTTCAGCTGATCTGGGGGCAGTGAAGGCGCAGTGACAAGTTGTTCTCGCGATATCAAGAAGCATGTTTCGATGAAAGCTATGAAATTGCGCGAACAAAACGTAATGGCAGTCAATGAACCTTCCAAATAAGAAAAAGTACTTTTATTGTTTGAAAAGTGTTGTTCTTTAACGTAATTGCATAATTCTTTTTACCATCTCTTTATTTCCCCCCGGTTTCTCAACTCTTTCATTATTTTCGAGTGCGGGTTTGCTCGTCTTTTGTCATTAACAGAACTGTTTAATTTGATGAATTTTATTTTAATAAGAAAACAGAGAGTCGGCCTGGATAGCCGAGGTCGCTAAGGATGAAGAGCCGCAGCTGCCTCGGGCCTGAATGGTCGCGGGTTCGAATCTCGCCCGAGACATGGATGTACGTATGTGTCCGTATACCGTTACCCTCAATGTGACTTATAGTAATCCCTATGAGACCTTAGTAGTTGAAAAGCGACCTTAAAATAAGTAAAAAAGGCAAAGTATTCTTTATACAAGCTGAACATTCAATTCCTTACAATTCTATTTTAATATATTTTTATTTTCTTAAACGCCTCTATTTTTCTGCACTATTTGCACTAATCTGAGTTTCTTAAGCAATGATCTTTTACTCAATGTTAATTATTTAAGCTTTAAATCACAATTCGTTTCATCATAGTAGTGTGATAACTCCATGAATAGCAGTTTCCTTTCACCACAAAAGCACGCCAGTTAACAAATTCGTGAAATGTGTTGCGTGTCAAAGTGAGTAGTTGCATTCACGAGAGAATATCCTGCAGGTAAATGTCAACTGGTTCAAAGCTCATGCACATATACATCTATTTTCCTTTATAGAAATGTATATGGATGGTCGCAGCTCTATATATGCAAGCTTCGCATTGATCCAGTTGCTCCAGTGACTAGACATGTGCTCTGATAATATTGAAATACTGCTATTCAACATATTATTACATTTCGCAAATGCCAAAAATGCAACGTTTGTTTTTATTTGAAGTTGTAACACGACTTTAGACTAACACGACTTTAAAAACGAGTGTTGTTGTATTCCCCTCTCTCACCAGGAGTCACATAAATCTCCAGTGATGCTCTTTCGCAGAGAAAAATGGCAATGAGAGTGAAAGTTTTGCATTCATTTTTAAAAGGGCGCTGGGAAGTCAGTGGTTCCAAGCAGTAACCTTTGGCTTACAAACGCAGTATGCGAACGGGACGTTGCTTATCGATTGGAACAATTATAATTCCCTGAAGTCTGAATTGCAATGACAGCAAATCTTGACGAGTAAGGTACAGAGATGTTTCTAAGATGCGTAAAATGAAGGAAATCTAAATTCTTAAGCAAGAAGAATTTTTTTATTAAAGGCAATTTACTTCAATATTATCCAAAGTAAACAGAGATAGGGTTTCTTTCTATACTGCTTTTCACGTTGTGAAGGTACAATGGGTCTTATGGAGAATCCGCGCGTTGTTGCCGATGTGACACGTTTGCTTGTCCGTTCGCCTAGAATCGTCAAAATCACGACTACCTTTGTCAACATATGCATCTACTTTTTCAAAAACGTTTATTTCCTCACATTATTATTATTATTATTATTATTATTATTATTATTATTATTATTATTATATTATTATTATTACTATTACTATTATTACTATTACTATTATTACTATTACTATTATTACTATTACTATTATTACTATTACTATTATTACTATTACTATTATTACTATTACTATTATTACTATTACTATTATTACTATTACTATTATTACTATTACTATTATTACTATTATTATTACCTATATTTTTATTAGTGCAAATATCTAATAGAAGGGAACCAACTTTCATCAGTTACAATTTATGCAATGCAAATTATAGAATGCAATTTATCCAACTTTCATCGTAGTTCATTATGTTCCTTTTCTTATTTCTACACTGTCGCATTTCTCGTAGTTATGAATATCGGCACATTATTGTATTTCTTTTATTTTCTCACTTTTCAAATTCAAATCTCAATTCTATCAATAAGTGATAAATATGAATATTTAAAATTTGATAAATGTTTATCATTAACATCTTTCATTACCTACACGATTGTTACGGGAACATTTTAAAATAGAAATGCATGGTATTTGAGACGTACCATACGTACAAAATCGTCGAACTTCATTTTCCTACTGATTTTATACGCGAGTCCAGTTAACTTTATTTTTCTAGGGCCGATATTTCTTCATTTTCATTTTCCGTTTTCATTGCAGAGAAGGAAGGCTGATGACTGTTGCTCTGCAAAATTCAATCAAACGATTGACTCCGTTTTTGGATGTTTTACTTTTAAGTTCTCGAATATTCTTAAAATGTTTCTTACAGCTTTTAATTATTTCACCCTTTTCCTTCCGATCCATTTAGATCTCTTCAAGTTGACCCACTCTACAATTCACTAGATTACGTACCTACTTTTCTTTACAACTGCAAATCCACCAGACCAGCAAAACTCGACTGACCAGAACATCCAGCAAGATGAAATTCTCTGAAGGGCTTCTTGTCATCGTTCGAGTATTGGATTTGGATGGTTCCTTTCGCTGATCACGTCATATAAACAAACGTTTCCTTTCAGTTCTACGGTTTTTGATTGATTGATTTTTTCGTGTTTCCGGGCACGTCAACTGCTTTGTTCATTAGTCCCGTTAGTGTAGCGCATGTTTTTTCTCGGGAGATAGCGGTGATCTTCCCCCACTGGATGGCGAGATCCGGCGCCGACCTACCATCGGCTAGTGAGGTTTCCCCATAATCAGAACTCTCCCACCAGCGGGGCACCGCCCCAGCCGAGACAAGCTCTAAGCCCCCGACCGGTCTCCCGGAATATATGGTAGTGTAGTGCATGTTAGTGTAAGTGTGTGTGTAAAGGGAGAGGATAGGACAAGGGAGAGGAAGGACAGATCGAGCGCGGTCCGTGGCCCGTTTGGTAGGGTACTGCTCCAGCGTTCGCCTGGTGTTGATCAGAGAAACCACGGAAAACTACCGATCAGAGCAGCCGGCCGCTATAATTCTCCTCCAGACAACGACTGAATTCGACCTAGCTGAAAAGCTAGTGTCAAAATCCTGCCGCCGTCAGGACTCGAACCTAGGACCTCCCGGTCAGAGGCGCTGCGGTGACATCAGTTGATGCACTGAGCTACCGCTACCGGTTTCAGCCCTACGGGTTATCCTGCATCTGTGCCGTGACTTTTCAGCTTGTCTTCCGTCGAGTCTCACGTCGTCATCTCACGTCGCGCGCTGCTCGTTTTCAAAACAGCCCAAGTGCACTTCGCAATGCACCCGAAGACCTTCCGGTGATGATAGAAAATAATTTAATCATTTGACCCAAAAGTTTATCGCTGGAAGTTTTTAATTGAACTTTACGAATTTGAACTAAACGAAAATGTTCCAACGACGATATATTCTAACGCACAAATTAAAAATTCACACTTTTCGTTGACAATTCATGTTTTTAAAGAGACACATTTCAATGTATTAATAAAATGAAAACACTCCCGTCAGCTTTGGAAACTGAAGTGTACCTAACTGTTTACTTTTTCCAAAATAATTCCACCAATTTTGGATATGTTTTAACTGTCTGAATAAAAAGATGGTTAAAATCAGTTCCGCAGAAACCCAGCGTTTTCATTATTTTATTTAAAAAACAAATGAATGACTCATTTTCATGGCCACTATCTTGTTCCTCCATTTTCTCTATAAGACATGTTCTTCTACATACTTTTGCAACAATCGATTTGGAAAGTGCCGAGATTCTTCCATAGAGAAACATTGTCCATAAGATCCCAGTTCAGTACGTGAAAATGAGTAAGTCAGTGCGACAGGCAACGCAGGAGTTTTATATTATTGTACCACCTACGTTTCTTATCAAATTGCATGCAGTTTAAGAATGACTTTTCCTCTAGGAACATATTTTGCAAATTTACTAAACACAATTTTGTTTGGGGATTCTATATTTGAAACTTTTCATCCATATTCAAACATGCCTCAATTGATAGAAGTTTATAGAATAAATATATATATATATATATATATATATATATATATATATATATATACTGCGCTATTTCAACGTTGTTATGAAGACGTTACATCTTATGTAACTGTGCTTGTACATACATTATTTTTTACCATGCCTCAACTATTGAAAGTTTTTCTAAAATCCTTCTTTCCTTCTAACAACATATTTTTATTATCCAAAACTGATATAATCAGCAAGACCATTTATTTAGCTGACTGTTGGTTCGTTCATTATGATTTGAGTTAAAAAAAATTGTTTTCGTTAGTAGAGTAATTGATTGTTTTATTATATTGTTACGTAATTTGAATAGGTTCTCATTAGGAAAGAATTTGTTGTACATGTAAATCATGTCATCCAAATAAGTAAAGTAGCAACCAGCTGCTGGTTTGACTGAAAAATAAATTTTAACAAATGGAAAACTTTTTTAAAACAAAATTCATGATTATATACTTCTATATAAGAAGTTCCCAAAAATCATAAAGAAAGCAAACATTCAGTGTTCTGGAGTTGCCTATCCTCAAAATCGAATTCTCTCCCTCGTGGCATGAGAGGGCTTCGGGGGAAACACGATCTGCAATTCATGAACTGAAATTAATACGAGTATAGCAGCAGATTACAATTCGCAAAATGTACATCATTCAAGTGAATTACAATACATTTTGGGAAAAAATTTGTGGAAGAACAGTGAAGTAGGGCTAGTTTGATAAATTTATTACATTTGCAAATAAAATAAATACTATTACTTTGAAAATCTGTATTACTATCGCAAACTTTGAATCCCCTTTTAGATATTACTTAACTTATATATTAGCTATAACCTTTATTGTGAAGACGAAGAGTATCTTTAACATTTACTTACATTTCTTATCCTTCTATCTAGCATGAATGCAGAAGTATGCACAGAGGGGTGTGAGATGGCGATGTACTACATTTATTGGCTAGCAATTAGAGTAATTCTATTCTGCAAACCAGCGCGTTAGATAAGTTGCTTTGCATCGTTTTATAAGCAACGTGCTTGCGCTTAAACACTGAATTCATTAGAATACAGAGTGTGATTTCAGTGCTTATAGATTATTCAAATTGAGGAACAGTGTGCAGAGAAGATTCTATCCACATTTACTAGCGATGAAGTACTGTTATTACATCTTGGAAAAAGCGAATAGAGAATATTTGACACCAATGGGTATGGTTTTTGTCCAATGTTTTGATAACTCGTTCATCTCGACGTAAAAAATAATTTTTTGTATCAAAAATCAAAAGAATCATATACAATTTGTTCTAATTCAAAGTCATAATAGAATACAATACTTTTTACAATCTTTTTACATGAAATTAAACATTATCCAAAAAATAACATACCGCTGACATCCAGGAGTAAAAATTATAAAGTACAAGCTATCTTCGACCACGAAGCCGAAATTTAGATTTCTCTACACTGATTTTTAACATTACGTGTGGGTATTCCTCTCGTATTCTCAAAAAAAAGGAAAAGAAAAAGAAATAGGAAAAAGAAAAAGAAATAGGAAAAAGAAAAAGAAAAAAGAAAGAAAAGGAAAAAGAAAGAAAAGGAAAAAGAAAGAAAAGAAAAAGAAAAGGAAAAGAAAAAATAGGAAAAAGAAATAAATAGGAAAAGAAATAAATAGGAAAAGGAATAAATAGGAAAAGGAATAAATAGGAAAAGAAAAGAAAGAAAACTAAAAGGAGAGAAAGAGGAAACAACGAAAATTTTACTTAATTACGATAACCGAGAACAATAGGATGCAAGTGAACACATCTCCCTTTCAAGGGAATCACACTTATGGTCATTGCGAATTTTGAATACATACACGCATAAATAATCTCAGTAAACGAGTCAAAATTGCTGCTCTCGTGTCGATTCGTGGAAAGCGACGACGATGCGGCGTGCTAGACCATACATCGCCCCCGAAGGCCAGCGACAGACCTTGGCAGCAAGCGAGCGCTGGGTGATCGACACGGATCTCACGAGAGCGGAAGATCGCAGCGCGAATCAGTAATCGCAAGGCTCCCGGCTATCCACTCCCCCGTGAGAGGGTGGGCAGTGGCAGGAGATGTGTGCAACGGTGGGGATGGGCCGTTGCTACGCTCAGTTCGTGAAGCATTTGATAGGATCTCGCGGTTTCGTGAAATGGATTTCCCCAAACGTGATAATCACTTAATTGGATAGAGCAGACCTCTGCCAGCCACAACCGCGTTGTTCGAATCCCGCGTAAGGCGAAGTTCTTGTGAAACAGAAGGCAGACGCATTCCATTATATCGGAGGACTTAATTCACGAATTCATAGTCAATCATTGTCATAGTTCATTCTCTGGAAACGTCATCGCAGTGGACTACGTGATGTTTCGATCTTACGTGATCAGAAGGGAGTGTGGCAGTAAACGTCATTAGAAGGGAGCGGCTGAAGAAGGAGGAGAAACAAGAGAAGAGGGAGGAAGAACAGAAAAAGGGGAAGGAGAAGAAGCAGAAGAAGAAGAGGAGAAAGGATGAATAAGGGGGGGAAGGAGATAACGAGAAAGGAGGAGGAGTGAGGAGGAAAATGCAAGGAAGAGAAGAAAAGTGTTCTACCTATTAGTAGTGCTAATCGTCTCTAATAAATAATTAAAGGGGAAGTGGAAGATGTTGTACTCTGTATTCCCAAACATTCTGGATATCCCACACCAGCAAATCAACTATTGTTCACCCCCTAATATCTTAAAAGAATAATATCTAAGATTTAAATTACCAATTCGCGTCACGGTGGTTCAAGAAACTTTCTCGCTGTTTGATAAGTTATTCACAAAGGTACATAATTGGCAATGTACATTGCACCTACTGCAGATCTTCATGTCAGTGTGCCAACTGATTTGACCCTTACTGACGTTCTAGACGTGATTTATTAGACAAGAATTATACTGCTTCCTGAGGATACATCACAAGGCCACGATGAATACCGAAAGATGAAAATCCTTGCAACAAACACTCCGAACGTACGGAAACAAAGACTCGTAACAACAGAGCAGTAATAAACGGGCATTCATTTAATACACAAAACCTGTGTACAAATTCACGTTGCCCGCTGTGTAATTTTCTTGTCGGAAACAGCCTTTAGAACGCATTCAGAGAGCGGGATCGTGTGACAGGAGCCCATTTCATTTCACAATTCAGCACGGAATCGATACCCGCCCTCCAGGTCATTACGATCGCTGCCGCTCTTTATGCGATCTCATAAACCCAAGGTCCGAGCCCGTCACGAGATTCGCCAATTTTCGCCGCTCGCTGCGTCCTATTGTTCTATAGCGCAGGAGGCGGGAGGAGGACTCGGCAGCGTTTATCGCCGCCCTGAACTTGACGGCGAAAGCTGCTTCTAGCCATGACGCTCCCAGTTCCCATCTGAGGACATGGCGACGCGCAGTGGGCCTATGCGTCTCTAACTTTATGGAAAGAGTCACTCAAAATATGCATTTATAAAATTTAGCCTAACTTCTCTTCCCTTCTTCCCTTCTTTGTGACAATTAGAATCGCTTAAAATGACTTCAGATAAACGTTCCATATTGTTCACATTCCAAGAGTTAAAGAAAAGTAATTTAATTAAAATATGCATTAAATTGAATGTACGTAATAAATTTTGTGTAAAACATGAAATATATTTTTGTTTATTTTGCCCATCAAAGTTTAGAATTAATATATTACAGAAAATATGTGATAATATTATTTTTAATTTACCTTCCCCTTTGTTTCTTTTTCTAACAGTTTTAGAAAATCACTCTTTCCCAAAAGTGAACGTATTTTTAAATTAATATTAATAGGGTTTTGTTGCTAATTAAATTCGATAGACTGTTACGAATTAAGTTACAGATAAATTTTACTCACTTGTGTCTGCTTGTCCTTCGATTTTCAACTGTGAATAGATGGTTCAACATTCTCAAACTAAACTACGTTACTCCAAACATGTATTCAGATCTTAAAATACTTCGAGGTAACATTTTATATGGAGTGGCATTTTCCCCTTCCCCTCTAAAAATATAAACAAATTTAAATGAAACGTGAAAATACATTAATATTTTACATTGTCTTAATTGAATATTAATAGCTATATTTTTTGACTGAGGAAGGTCCCCAAAATGTTTCTACTTATTGTAAAATACTAAACGGTCTGAAAGGCAATTTGATGAACAGGAGATAAGTTTACAAAAGAGTAGTGCTCTGCAATAAAACAGAATTTTAAAATATGTATTTATTGAGGAGAGGATCAAGAATCAAGCTCCCTCCCGTCTGATCACCGAAAGTGACACTAACATGCTGACATGATGAACGTGGACGGGAGAACAGGACATTTAAATTTACTTCTGGGAATGCAAAAATGGGATAATTCCTGAACAAGTCTTAAGCGGATGAGGACAATTTAGGTAGATGAAATGAAAGAAAAAGATGAAATTTAAGTCTTCCGCAATGTTGTGTGGCTAGATTGTGTTAATATATGCTAAACCTTAGAAAAATAAGCTTCTAAGGCCACAGTAAAAGTTTCATAAAGTGATTCCAGCACTCATTCCAATATTGAGAATAGACATTTCGACAATTCGAGAGAACCATAAAAAAACAGTAGAGAGCTGAGGAAAAGCACTTTCTCATTTGAGAAACAATAAAATTGATCAATTTTCGAAAAAAGTGCGATACTATTTATAAATATTTAAAGCAAATTAACGAATATTCGAAAACAAACAACTCTGGCTTCAACATGAGGAAAAATAAGTAACAGAATCCCGAATCAGATCCTACAAAATCGACCGACGGAATTTAGAGGGCTGGAAGACTTTGAAAGTCGAAACAAGTTTATTATCATCATAATCCTGGAATAATAATAATAACAACCACAATAAATAGCCAATATTGAACATATTTTCTCTAGCTTCAAGTAGCTCACATCTCATGGAAAGTGAGTAAGTACTACATGGAAATTGTAGACATTATTGTATAATATTGTGTATTCGGAGAAATTTATGGATTATTCAAGATTTTCAGGTATCGTTATTTTTTGTGTATTAAGTAGCTTTTATCGGTAGCAGTTTTCCCTGTATGCCTGTATCTCCCTGCATTTTGTGGTCGTTCCTGCCAAGGTGCTTACGTCACAAGAGCAGATTTGTTGCATTCTTGAGATATGTATTATATTTTTGTACTTCTTTACAGTTTAAATTTAGCATTTCAATGTGTAACTCATTTCCAATATCTATTTTCTTTTTGAGTCTGATTTTTCATATCTTGCTTTATTTCTAAGGAATGTTTGCTGTTTGAAATTAAATGAATTATTCTTTAAAGAGGGGGGGGTACACGAGAACTTTTGTTCAGTAATTTGCAAGCCGCAGTTGCCCGATTCTTCCAATCTTGATCACTTCACAACTGATAATATCCTAACAGATTTTTCATTCGCGCAAAATTTTTCAACGATATGAAATCCGTGGAATTAACTTTTGACCCACATCCGCCCAGGACCTCGATCACTGTGCTACTTCGACCAAAGGACGACTCTGCAAAGATAAGACTCGAACGCGACCTCACACCGCGGGCGCCAGCACAAGAAGGGAATAGCGGGCTGGCACGCCCTGTCGCGATCACGCGCGTGGGCGCGGCGGCGGCGGCGGAAGCACGAGGCGCGCGGTCGCCACGGTGAAGGCCGCGACAGGAGGCGCCATTGACCGGATGACGATCGCTCTCCGCCGCCGCCTCGGCAGACATCCGCGTGGCCCGATGCCGCCCAAGGGCGCCCGCATTCCCTGGAAGCGGAGCGTGCGGGGGCGGGGCGGAAGCACGGTGAAGGCGAAGGCAGTGGTGACTAGTGGCGGGGGCGGAGACGGAGACGGCGGGGGCGGAGACGAGACGAGACAGCGGAGACAGAGACGAGACGAGACAGCAGAACGAGACGCGAGACGAGACGAGACGAGACAGCGGAGACAGACGAAACGAGACGGCGAGAGGGCGGAACGAGACGAAACGAGACAGCGAGGCAGAGAGCGAGACGAAGACAGAGACGGCGAGAGGGCGGAGCGAGACAGAACGAGACGGCGAGGCGGAGAAGACGAGACGAGACGGCGGGGGCGGAGACGAGACGAGACGGCGGGGGCGGAGACGAGACGAGACGGCGGGGCGAACGAGACGAGACAGCGGGGCGACGAGACGAGACGCGAAGAGACGAGACGAGACGCGAAGAGACGAGACGAGACGCGAAGAGACGAGACGAGACGCGGGAGAACGAGACGAGACGGCGGGCGGCAGAAGACGAGGCGAGACAGACGGCGGGGCGGAACGAGACAGACGGAGGCGAGACGAGACGCGGGCGGAACGAGACGAGACGCGGGCGACAGACGAGACGCGGGGCAGGAGACGAGCGAGCGGCGGGGCGGAGACGAGACGGCGGGGGCGGAGACGAGACGAGACGGCGGGGAAAGTTAAGATCTTGGCCGTCATGGGGTTGGCAGTGGAGGTGAGAATGCAGGCGGTGATGGCAGAGAGAGAACCAAGCTCAGTGCGGGTGTGGGAAGCCACGTGCAGCACATCGCCAGGGACGCGAGCCGCGAGGTCCGCCTCTCGAGTGCGGGGCTCACGTTCTGCTCGATCTGGAGCGCGGTTATGACGCACACTTAGGAATTTTCAAGGGAAGTTATCTAATGTGTCTAAAATGGAATATGCGAAAAAAGGAAATAAAGAATGTTGGTGTTGTGTGATAAAGAAACGTATGAATATAATGTTTTACTACTTATGATACATTTTGCAACGTAATAAATGCATGACTCGAAATTATTTATAAACCAACTGATTAGCAAAACAATTTTTTTAATGTAATGTTTTACTAACACGCGAAGGTTTCCATTCATATTTCGTAATTGAGCTGGAGATTGTAAGTTTGGAGCAAAATATGAATTTTATTTTTCAAATACTTTAATACTTTTATTGCCTTCGATTCGAAGCTTAATAAACCCTGTATGTCGTCCCTAGATCGAGAGGACGTTACGGAATAAATATGAATAAATATACCGGGTCAATATCGGACAGTTTAGAGGTAAATACGAAAACAATTGAATAACGCTACATGTTCTCTTATGGAGGGAATTATTGGAGAGAAATAATGATAAGTACAGATAACAAAATAAATTAATACATTTGGTAAATTTTTTTATTTTTATATGGCAATGTTTATAACCTTGGCTCTAATTACCGAGCGGCGACAAAAAAGCCTTCAGCTTTTTGACGGCGCTCGACCATTAGAACCCTTACAACGCCCTTGGTGCAGAACTAACTCTCCCTTAATTGCACATACACAGTAAAATTATCCTTTATCTTTAGTTCAACGTGTTCTAGTTCTTCACGTACTATTACTCAACGATTAAAGACCACAAAGAGTAGGCGTAATTCTCTCTGCTCGAGATTCCGGTTCCGCGTCGTTGATGTGATCCACGAAGCCAACTCCGCTCGCCGGTCTCCGCTGGGTAGGGATGCCAACCGTCCTTCATTTGGGAGGACAGTCCTCCATTTAGGTCAATTGTTCTCTCGTCCTTCTTTGTATTTTAAAGTCTTCCTTTTAGTAAATTTTTAACATTTGTCGACGTATATTTTGTCACATGACAAACATCTGCTTCGTTGTATCATTTATTGTTTAATTTATAATATAAAACATGAATATCCTTTTTCTGAACGCTGACACTCGCTTGCGTGAAAGTGCCTCTGTCTAGCGACTAAAATAAAAAAGAGACGCTCAAACCATCTTCTTCTTTCTAGGGTTTTTATCCAGCCGACAGCCGGTTACCCTTTACGTCCCGATGGGACGCATATTCGACCATACACTAGACACCAACACACTTGCGGGCTCCTCTGATCTGGGGTCAGCAGAATGCGAGGCCCTCCGCGACAACACATACATATAAAGACAAGGGACAAACAACCATGCCCAAGGTGGGACTCAAACCCGCGACCCTTCGGACCGAAGCGCTGAGTCGGTACTCGCTCTTAGCCACCTCGGCCATCCAGGTCGGCTTCAAACCATCTTCATCTGCATTTTGTAAACTAATCTTTTCACTTGAATCGCAAATGGAGGGAAGAAAGAAATAGAGCTGATGTTAGTCTAAATGAAATAACTATGAAAAGAAATGCGTTGTTGCGTGTTTTTTTTTGGCTTGTCGTGTGTCCTGCCTTTTACCGGAACAGTGTTGGCAGCCCTACCGCTGGGGAAGAGCGAGTCAGGGCCGTGACGTGAACGTCGGCGTCGGGAGAACGCGGGGCCACTGCGCAAGCCCTGATTGCGCGCGCAAGAGAGCAAGGCTAAAGACATTCAGAGCGCGGGCAGCATCGATATTTTAGGATGCGCGGCTTCCGTGTTCTTTGTACTCTTCCTGCTCCATTTATTCCCATGACTCGATACAGATCGCGAGAACTCTTTCAATGTTTGTGGGAATGTAGTGGATAGTAATGCAAGGTAAAAGGAATAGGAAATGAATTGCTCAAGTACGACTTGACCTTTCTCTTTGTGCTTAAAAGGTTTTTATTAAGAGGAAGTTATTGTGAGAGAATCTTTCATCTAGCATAAGTTTGCTAAAATATGAAATGCAAAACTGTTGTAATACAAATCCAGTATTTGAACATTTCAGATTGATACATGTTTATCGAATGAACTTTATATTTTTGCGCGTTGTTTCCGAGTCAATTTCAAACATTCGTAGTGTTATAAAAAACTATTAGAGAATGAACGAAACGTATGGAGAGAAATGAAGAGAAAGAGTCCTGTAGAGAAAGAAACCTATTATAGAAAATCTATTTGAGAAAGAAAGATGACTATTTTCTCTAAGAGGATGTCTAAATATTAGCATTTTTACGGAAATACCGAGAGGAATTAAAAAAGTTTATATATATATAATCAAGAATATCCTAAAAACATGTGTGTTTACATACACATGTCTACTACACAAAATACATGGATACTACATTTATTTATCTAATTTCTAAAATTCCGTGCACATACTTGTATATATCAGTAGTAATTACTGAAATTTTATGTCGAAATATACTATATGTCCTTGGCAAACAGGCACGAGAAAGAAGCATAAAGAAATTACAATTTCTTTGTTCAAGTAAACAGTATGTATCAACTCAAATACTTTAAAATATGCACTAAGTCAGGGAACTAGACCAATTTCCATCTTTATAACAACTTTCCCATTTTATCACTAGTCAGGACGTGCGACTTCTTCGCATTTCCTGGAAATATTTTAGAAGAAACCCTGCTTCTCTAAAAACCGTCGCCACCTACTTTCTATCCTCTGGCAAATAAGAATCATGAGCGAGCGAAGATCTCTCTCATTAGAGTTTCGTCGCGAAGGAGGCCTCACCGCTTCCATCTCCGCCGCTGCAGAGCTGCCATTTCTTACTAGAGCTGCGGTCAAACATCGAACGTGGCATGGTGAAAATATTATTTATCAACCCTTATTAATGCAAAAAAACAATACCAACAACAGTTTATTTAGATCATTTAAAACTTAGAGCCACTAAGATATGCGAATTGAATCTTATATCAATAAGACCACCTCTTCAACCTTTAAAATAATGAATTAAATGTACCTTTTGATTCAGAATTTTCTTTTAGCTTCGGTAAATGAGGAAAGCTAAAATATGTTTGGGAAAACGACACATTTTTCTAGTGATATCTAAGTAGACGCGGTTCTCTGTTTACTTCAAATATGCAACTTTTCGGGAGATATCGTCTTTCCAATAACGTGCGCGCACAGAACTGCTGAAGATGATTTGACCTTTCCGAAAGGGTTTAGCCGAATAAGGCGGTGAAAAGTGCCCTCAAACCAAATCAATAATCGTGATGCTCATATGAAAGAATACAAAATGACGTAGATTCACAAAAAATCAGCCTCCTAGGGCAATCTGTTGCAGAGATTACGAGAAACGTGTTTTGCATGTTTTATTTATTTTTTCTCAGCATCTATTGCTTGTATCTGCCCGAAAAAAATTGCAGCGACGGGGAAACATAGTTAATTTTAAAGGTATTTTCGTCAACAAAGTTTGACGACAAATTCATATAAAAAAACAAATAAATTTTTGAAATTCATTTTCGACGTGATAACGTTGGAGTACGTAATGTAATACGTATATTCACATCTGTGTACATACAACGCACAATGTGTATGTACGGATTAGTAATGATGGTACGACGTGATAACGTCTCAATTTCCCCCCTAAAATGGGTCTTATAACATTTCTATAACATATTTTTTCAGATTTTTGAACAATGTTTATAAATCAATAATTATAAACAGTGTGTAATAAAATAATGTATAAAATCAGTATTTGCTAACCATCATAACTGGTTATGATGGTTACTTATCATCGTTAGGTGATCAGTAATTTCAAGAAATATTATATATGATCATGATATAGGAAACGAAATAGAAATACATTTATTATTATTAATATTAATCAATTTTCCGCATTTTTACATTGAAACATTCCTTATTTTATATTATTGATGATCCACACACACCAATCCACAAACTATTGCAGGTTCAAAGAGGTGCAATCGGTTAATGTGGTTCGTATTAATGAAACTTTTCAATATTTGCTATCCGCTTAAACTTATGTCAAGACCTCGTGTGAAGGACCCTTCAATCAACTGATGGAAATGTTTACGCAAACAGTTTTTAATATATTCCTCGATTTCTTGCAGCTGCAACCCAATAACGCAACAAGTTGTTTGCTAAATCCTCAACGTTCAAAGAGGGAAAGTGCACATCAAACAAATTTCAAGAGGGGGTTTATGTGCAAGTCATTTGTGGCAGTAGTTGTTGTGAAGAATTCGAGGCGTTTCATAAATACTAAATCATCGTATTACTGAAGCTCATCCTTTACTAACATTATTACAGGGTAACTATTTCATGAAACATTGAGGTAAGGTTGAAATACTCGTTATGTACAGATAATGTCTTAAAGTGAAGACATTTATCTACACATTTTTACAAATCTTTTTGAAAAAGAAACAAGGTAACAAGTAGTAACAAGATTTCCATTTATTCAACTTCTTAACTCAAAAACTATGAAATATGATTGCTAGTGTCGCGATAACCCAACTTCAACACTGTTGAAGAAAACAACTTTTTGTCTTATTTCCATTTCAGAATGTGTACAAAAGAGATACTTTTCGGTTTTAGATGTGAATACGTTTTGCAAACTTCTTATTGACTATAAATATAACAAGGCGGTAGAAAGGCTGTTTTCAAGAAAGTCTATCAGGAAGGAGACTAAGAGAGGTAAGTAGTATTTACGGCGTATGGAAACGCACTAGTAGCCTGACTGTTGGCAGTTGTATGCACACCTTCGTGACATCCTAACACTACAGAAGCTGTGCTGTGCATATAAGTCAGCCCGTTGCCACCAACATCTAGATCATGATGTCTCCCGTGTCGCTAGCAAGAAAAAATTCCTTTATTGATGTGACCTCTAGAAAATGCTAATGTGACTACTGGTCTATGAGTAAGAGAGCGTAGATCATTTTATTTAAAATACGTTTTTACTTTATTGCCGTTATATTGTAATATTTTTTTCAGCAAGACGACTTGTCATAACTACTTTTGAAACCTCTCCAATTGAATATGCATAACCCACACTCCTGAAAGCATAGAAAAAGAAGGTGTGAGGAAATAGTACCCACTAAGTCCTTCCTATTCAATAGCAAGTGAAACACAGGCGAGCGAAGATGAATAATTTTCATTCAATATTCTAGTGGCACGTGCAATATATTTGTACTTTAGTTTTTTTGACGATCAAACACGCCGAGACACTTCCACGCTCACATTATAAACTAATAAGATAAACTAGACCGTAATTGATGACTGGCAATTACTTTTTCTGCAGCCCATTAACTGTATATTTGTTAATTGCTTATACACCTGGCTTGTGTGACCATCGTGAAGCATATAATTTATTTTTCTCCATTACTATGTCTTATTACATAGTAATTTAAAATAGTGCCAGAGAAGATATTACTATTTTTCTGCGCATATTGGAAACACTTGTGTTTTACTGAGGGTCAAGATACAGATAGTAAGAGTAAACTACAGTTTGAAGGCTAAAAGCTACAGAATAGCTGAAATAAATGTGTCTTGATTAAATCTATAGTAACGTCACACATTTGCAACGCTAATTATTCTTCCTTCAGATTCCCACGCATTGCTTTCATAGCTGGTTTCTTTCACAATTTGTTTATGAACCCTGAACAACACTACGTTACTCTCCATTACATTTCGTGTTTTTCTTTAAACAGGAGGATGACTCGGACGAAGATAATATTTTACACGACAACTCACCTGCCGTTGTATGTTCCTTTTACTACCACTCTCGTGACTGACGGTTCATTCCCGTCGCGGAACATAGGGAAGACAAATGCTCATCAACTCTGTCCTCGAACCCGAGAAATACTGACAAACGGCGAAGAGAAACATAATGTGTCATATTAAAATAGTATCTGATGTTTGTGCGAAACATTATAATTTTCAAAGCTCTTTCGCATTATACCTGTGTTTGCTTTGTAATTTGGCGGCAGAGAGCCGTGAAAAAAGACGCAAGAATGAACGAATACATTTGAAAATAATTTTGAAAACCATGTGAATTAAACCGGGAACGGTAGCTCAGTGCATCAAGTGATGCGACTGCAGCGCCTGTGACCGGGAGGTCCTAGGTTCGATTCCTGACGGCGGCAGGATTTTCGACACTAGCTTTTCAGTTAGGTTGAATTCAGTCGCTGTCTGGAGGAGAATTTTAGCGGCCGGCTGCTCTGATCGGTAGTTTTCCGTGGTTTCTCCGATCAACACCAGGCGAATGCCGGAGCAGTACCCTACCAAACGGGCCACGGACCGCGCGCGATCTGTCCTTCCTCTTCCTTGTCCTACCCTCTCCCCTTACACACACACACACACACTTACACTAACATGCACTACACTACCACATATTCCGGGAGGCCAGTCGGGAGCTTAGAGCTTGTCCCGGCTGGGGCGGTGCCCCGCTGGTGAAAGAGTCCTGGTTAGGGGGAAACCCCACTAGCCGACGGTAGGTCGGCGCCGGATCTCGCCATCCAACGGGGGAAGATCACCGCCATCTCCCGAGAAAAAAACATGCCCTACAGTTACGGGACTAATGATCACAGCAGTTGACGCGCCTGGAAATACGAAAAAACCAAACCAAACCATGTGAATTAAACCGTCTCGAGTAACTTTAACTACCGATATTATGCATCACAAATATTGTCCTTCCATTCTCCTCCCACCCTTTTAAACTTCTTTTCACATTTTACTTACGCCACAGTGATATCACCCATAACATATCTTTTTTCTCGTCTCTCGAAACATCTTCGTCAGAAGGACGTCAACCTTCTGACGAGTCAACTCACCTGCCAAGCGCTAGTTCCACTCGTACTTGTCGGCCAACCACTTCTGTGGCTGATTGCCCATCCGCGTCGCCCGCCCGCGAGAAGAACACGGTCGCTCTCTAATAGCAGGGCATTCCTAGTCGCCACCGGCGCGCACGGCATAAGTCGCTGCCTCGCGCGCGGGAAGGGACCGTAATGGCCGCATTAGCAATAAATGCGGCTCTCGCCCGCCCGCGGATCGGCAATTAGTACAAATTAGACTCGCGTTCCCCGCGAGACTGACCGCCGCCGCAGATGCCGTTACCGTCTTCGCGACGAGGTAGTCGCTTGTGGCTGATGTTTTGTAACATTTGATGCTTCCAACACGCTTTTTCTTTCTGGGTGGTTGGCACACTTGTCGTAAAATCATATTGCAATTATTGGTGGTGATAACGAACAAGGGCATAGAAAAGCGTACGAAGGAGCGAATCGTAGACACGAACATTCAGTTCATTCAGGATTTGATCCTAATTAATTCAAATATAATGAAGTAAGTTATATTATTTATTTTTTTAGACTACCACCACTACAAGCCGTTCTCTCAGGATGTGCGTAGCGTGTGGGGAGTTCAATTTTTAGCACTAGAGGTAAAAGTGAGACGATGTTCAAATGTTCAGATAAATGGTTGAATGCAGCAAAGAAAACAAAATACTTCCCTCTGGCCGCATCAGCTACGAAGGATCGATATATGTTAAGTGATTTGTATACTTGATTAACAATAAAATGAAAGTTAGTAATGCTGGCTAAAAATAATGTATGACACAACATGATAAAAGTGTGTTATTTTTTCTCTCAGATTTGCGCCAATCAGCCTGGGTTTGTATTGCATCCTTTTCTACTCTCAAAATAAAAGTCACTTTTACCACTCGCATAATAAATAACTTATCTACTCTTATGCGCAAGTGCACGAGTCGGCAATACATTTCTAACCCGCTACTACCTTGTTCAAGTAGTTTATATTACGGATCAAAGAATACACTGTTGTACAGGCTTGTGGCGCAAAGAAATCTAAATACTGTGTAGCTGTTATACAATGAAACAATGCAATGGTGTCAATTGTTTCAATTATCAAAATCACCAACCCTTACCTTCTACACTAGGTAAGCAAAGATACATCTTTTGAATTGTTTTTAATAGAACCAATGCAATAAAATGAAATCAAATATTACACTCTACGATAAAGATACTTTATGTCTAGAATAATAAATTACTATGAATCTACTAGTTTGGAGAAGTAAAGCGAAAAAAATCGTTGAATTTGGATGTTCCAATGCTTTGAAAAACGCCAGAAAGATCTGAAAGAGGCAGAAGATAATTTCCTAAACCAACTTTCTTCTTCTGGGATTTAATCATGGCAGTCAGAAAAATCTCTCACCAAGTGCACCTAGTAAATGAAAAATAAAACTGCACTAAGTGTAATTGAAGCAATAAAATAGGAAATTGAAATTATAGAACGAGTATGTTTCCTTAATTTCGCTGAATGGAGTATAATATCTAGCAAATTAAAAAAAATTGATTCAAATAATGACAAAATTTCGATTTCACGTCTTGCTTGTAATAGCATATGTTTCTCCTCAAAATGTAAACGTAAACAACTGTGTAAGTAAAAAACAAGCCACATTTTAACCATTATCAGATCAAGAAAATTTGACTTAAGTACATTACTTTAAAGGATTTATTGACATGCAATATTGCAGTTTGTTTATGTACATATTGTGTATTTGTTTCTTTGACAAGAATACATAATTAATTTCCAGACATATTTCAACTGGCTTTCTATTTGCTTATATGATTAGAACTCAACTCAGTAAGATAGAAGTAATAACACAATTATTCTTAAAAGACTATAAATGTTTATTAAAGATGCAAGAAAACTCCCAAGGCTATTCCATAAAAAATCTGTAAGTATCAATATTGGTAGTTGTACCTCCTCAGGCTGTGTTCGTTGGATGGTCTTATGTGCATTGCTGGTTTCAGTGCAACCAGTTTCTTGCGATACAATGTTTGATAAATCTTCTGTTACGGTAAGGGTTGCGGAAGATAATGGTTGTTTTGTGTTTGATACTTCAGTGGGTGATGGGGTATCGTTTAAATTGAATTACTACTCTCTAATAAATAAGGAAGTCTCTTGTGTTGACTTCCTTATTTATTATTAACGACAGTATATAAAGGAATAGAAAGTATAGTTTTAGTAGTACTACCACCACCCATTAATACGCAAGAGATTGATAAACTCATAATACTCATAATATATTCCTAAGTTGAATATATACAATCAAGATATGATAATTAGTTCATAGTCACTGGTTTATGTAGTTTCTTTGAGGCTAACGGAAGCAAAAACTAATAAAATAAAATAATTGAATTTACTGATGATAAAATAAATAAATATGATTACTACGTTTGTATCTTCTGATATATCGTATTTTGGTTTTACCCTTCAAAACTGAAGTGTTACATGAAAGTGTTTGAAAACAAAATCTTACTAAATTAATTACAATTGTTGAACAATCTGCTTAGTATTTATTTTGCACTCAAAAACGAAATTGTTTACTTTAGTTCTCCCGCAATAGACTCGGGTAATCTATTCAATTTATCTTAGTAATCGATATATAAATAGGATATGAATTGGTCTGGCTAGATTTAGGACATGATTTAAAATTACTATTACGAGAACTTCTCATTTCAATTACTCATTAAAAGGCATTGCCCATTAAATGACAATGTCCGTCTTGACCTAATAATCTCATTCAACGAATCTGATGCAAGAAATAAACGCTTCATATTAAGACTATTTTTTCCTTGTGACAAGGTAGTAGTCCTAGAATGGACAGCATAGCACGTCGCATAGCACTTATTTTTTAGATTTCACTTACCGACCGATCCCCAGTCGGGATGCGCGAGATTGTTGAACCATCCATCGTAGCGTTGCTTTTCTGTGTAGCTGTACTGGCGTCCTGAAATAAGACATTTAATTAATTTAGCATTCTATGACAACTTTATATAATATTTCATTATATCATTTCATTATCATTATCTTTTACAACGCAGTTCCTAGGAAAGAAATTTTAATTTTTTACTGAAATAACAAATTTATTCAATAATATGAACAAAAAATTAATATTTTAATTTTTGTAATTTACTACATAATATTTACGAACATATTACAACTTTTGGATTACGCACATTTTATTTCGGTACAAATTTTACATAAAAATAATATTTACATAATATATTTCATCAGAACTCGTCCGTAGGAAAGGTGGCGCTCGATTAAAGGTCAACTACGTACGTGATATCAAAGAAACACATTGTAATACTTTTTAAATGTTTAAAAATTAAATAGAAAACCAATTGATTGGAAAGAAGTATTTACATAACTCCTAAGTTACAAATCACCAATTATTTCTATTACATTGTTATTAATGAAATTAGTATTCTATTGTTTTTAATGAAATAATAGTAACTACAGTTTTAATATGGACAAGAAACGCATTCATATGCAATTCAAAGAAAAAATGGGTCTGAATGTAGAGGTTTCCAAACAGAATTATGGTAATAGCAACGACGGTAATTCAGCAAGACGCTTTCTTGAGAAATCTAAAGATCACTCAGAAATAACGGGAATAGATGAGAGTATAATTAAGATATTTAGAAAAATTGTATTGGCAATGTCCGGTGGATACGCCATCAGCATTCCTTTTTTTATTATACGCACTGGAAACTGCCAAAATTATGTTTCCAAATATTCATGTATTACATGCCTAGAATCTATTCACAAAACTTTTAAGACAGTTTGGAGAAAAATTATCGCGAACATGTTCGAGACTGCATCCAATCCAGGACATGTTTAATCGCCTGTTGAGATCTTCTGTTTCTTTCGTTTCCAGCTTGAGGGATCTTCCCAAAAGTAAGTTAAAATTCTTGAAAAAATATGCTTTGTCTCATTTGCCTGAGCCCCATATCACCGAAGGGAGAAATGTGCCCTAGTGAAAAATATGCTCTTCCTTTCCAGTTCTTCAGACCTTGTATATGAATTTTCTCTGGCAGAGGGCATGAGATGGCATTAATACGATGTTTCTTTATACCAAATGTTATCAATTAACACTCGTATGTAAGTAATCCCGACGGTTTTCTAAAGTCAATTTTCTGAATTGATAAAATTTAATCAAGTTTACATAGAAAAATATATACTTATATTTTTCAGAATTAAGCATGGATTTATGTTCCCAGCTCTCTTACATTGTAAAAATAATCCAAAATAATTTTGGTCGTCGTAGAAAACTCACTATAGCTCTCAGAGGTTTGGGCAGAAAATCGCCAAAATGCACCACAGTGTAGCGGGACACCGCCCCAGCCGGGACAAGCTCGAAACCCCCGACAAGTCTCTCGGCATGTGTGGTAGTGTAGTGCATGTTAGTGTAAGTGCGTGTGTAAGAGACGAGGATAGGACAAGGAAGAGGAAGGAGAGATCGCGCGAGCCATGGCCCGTTTGTTAGGGCTTTGCTCCGGCATTCGCCTGGTGTTGATCGGAGAAACCGCATAATACTACCGATCAGAGCGGTCGGCCGCTGGCCTCCTCCAGACAGCAACTGAATTCGACCTAGTTGACAAGCTAGAGCCGCAAATGTGGCCACCGTCGAGACTCCAACCCTCGGGCCTACCGGTTGGCGGCACTGCAGCCACATCAGTTGATGCCCTGAGCCACCCACGCCGTAGGGAGCGCTTGTTAATGAGGCGCGGCGGCGCGTGTCTTGCGAGGGGGCGAGGCGCGGGGGCGGATGTGAGGAGCAGCGCGCGGCCTTCCCACGGCGCGGAGGACGCGGCTCCGCGGAGGCCGCCGGCGCACCCCCTCCGCCCTCTCCGCCCCTCCTCCCTCGTCATCCTCCTCCTCCTCCTCCTCCTCCTCGCCCGCCGCCGCCACCGAAAGGTTACGCGAAAACGCGCCCCGCGTAAAAAATCTACGGGCGCCGGCGCCACCTGCTCGTACCACGTCGCCATTGCCAACGCCGGTGAGGGTGAGTCCTAGCAGGTGAATACAAGTTGAAGCGAGAACCTGTGTTTTTTTTAACTTTTTGTTATACTGTACTGTTACACCGACATAATGCAACCAGACTGAGGGATGGAAAGCCACTCTTGACGGTCAGTGCCCTTTTAGGAATTTAATGGCTCGGCATCTGTTAAATATAATCGAAACAAATGAGTTATAACTAAAGATGGAATGTGAGTACATTCATTCCAAGATAATGGAATTCTTATTTACATGATTTCTCTGATAAGAAGACGGAGATATGAAAAGTACTGAATGATCCACGGCCGATATCATAAATAACGGACATGGTTGGTTATGGACTATGGCGATCATCTCGAATCACAAACGTCAACATCAGTTATTTGTTCTATATCGACCTGATGACGTCAATAACTATTTGAATAGAATATGGAATATAGAGGAAGTATAGTAGTTGTTAAAAATTGTCATATTTCACGGAGGTAAAAGTTCGATTTGGAGATATATGCTAACTTGAGGTCAGGTGATATTAAAAATACTTATTTTTGGTGGTTCATTATGCGAAGCTAATATTGAATTTTAATTTTTTCTATGGAAGAACGAACTAATTTCTCAACTCGGTGGCCAGCGACATAAGAATGTTATCTTGGTATTTGTGGAAGCTTGTTCAGCGATTGTTTCAATTACTCTTGAAACTGATTTTTGTTACGTAGCGTTATGAATATGTCACTACTTCTTGAGGTGCTGCAGCAGATAACGCATGCAGGCCTGAATATAACATGTATTTGACCAATGATCTTCAAAGGATGTAAAAACAGAATAAAAAGGAAGAAAAATAGAAAATAATATTTGCTGAAATGGGAGATTCTGTATCACAAAATTTTCAATCCAAACGATTTCTAAGCACGAAGTCACGTTTAAAAAAATAGATTTCTTGTTCTTAAGTACGAAACAAAAGTCCGACATGAGAAGAAAAAACAGAAGTAGTTGTTACTTTACCAGTATTTTTTTTATAAACTTCTAGGACTCCAAATTCGAGATGAATTCTAGAAATACTTGATTTGGGAGTTTGCAAAGAGTGAAATTAACAAGACACAAAATGATTGAATGGCATTAAAATATTTGATAATTTTAGATGCAATTATTTACTCTGTCACTCTCTGAAGAGAGTAGAATATAATACGGATGCTCTGAATTTTATGACATTAATCAAAGAAAAATATTTATCGGTGATAACTATTAGGTAGTCACGAAAACTTTCATGATAGAAACAAAAACGTTAATTTTTCTAAAATATTTAGGCACATGACACTATCCAAGAATTCGTATTCTCGTAATATAATTATGTACCTTCCTCGAAAATTCTAAATTATACACGTAGTTTTTCCTCAATTACATTCATACGCAGATTTGTTTCACCTCATTCGTTCTCTGCAATCACATACAATTCTGCATCTGTGAGTGGACTTCCACTAGTGGAAGGTACGCAATAAGGAAAATATCGTGGGTGAAGGTATTTGTGATGTATGTGCATGCGTATATACGTACATTGTAATTTTAAGAAAAACAGTCATTCCTCCATTCAATTTCAACGGTTTAATGCATACTCATTGTCACGTGCATTAGCTAAATACGTGATACACAACTGACCTAATGGAGAATAAAAAATCCATCAACAAACCCTTCCCACTTTATGTAGCTATTCCATTAATCCTCATCGATAATCGCGATGGCCCACTTCTTGCTCCTCTCCAAAGCAAATGTGAGTCGGCTGTGAAATTGTATTACTGTCATCAGTTTCATCGGTTAAACTCATTGACTCGTGCACTAACCACTCATGTGGTCGACAACTGCTCTAATGGAGAAAACATCAGAAAACCACCGCGCTCCCTCGTCATTCCATTTAGGTACTCTATTAAACTTCAACGATACTCACATAACAGCCAACTACTTGCTCTTCACCAAAGCACCTATCATGGACGGGGGGGCGAGACGGGGGCGAGACAGGGGCGAGACGGGGCGAGACGGGGCGAGACGGGGGGGAGACGGGGCGAGACGGGGCGAGACGGGGCGAGACAGGGGGCGAGACAGGGGCGAGACGGGGCGAGACAGGGGCGAGACGGGGCGAGACAGGGGCGAGACGGGGCGAGACGGGGCGAGACAGGGGCGAGACGGGGCGAGACAGGGGCGAGACGGGGGCGAGACGGGGGCGAGACGGGGCGAGACGGGGCGAGACGGGGGCGAGACGGGGGCGAGACGGGGGCGAGACGGGGGCGAGACGGGGGCAGGGCGGGCGGGGCAGGGCAGGGGCAGGGCGCAGGGCTAGGCAGGGCTAGGCAGGGCTAGGCAGGGCTAGGCAGGGCTAGGCAGGGCTAGGCAGGGCTAGGCAGGGCTAGGCAGGGCTAGGCAGGCAGCTAGGCAGGGCTAGGCAGGGCTAGGCAGGGCTAGGCAGGGCTAGGCAGGGCTAGGCAGGGCTAGGCAGGGCTAGGCAGGGCTAGGCAGGGCTAGGCAGGGCTAGGCAGGGCTAGGCAGGGCTAGGCAGGGCTAGGCAGGGCTAGGCAGGGCTAGGCAGGGCTAGGCAGGGCTAGGCAGGGCTAGGCAGGGCTAGGCAGGGCTAGGCAGGGCTAGGCAGGGCGGGCAGAGTGCGCTTGCAGGCACGAACTCGGGCACGGACTCGGGCACAGACCCGGATATGGTCACGGGTATGCATAAATGCAGATACATGCACAGGAGGCGATACGGGTACGGGTGCAGGTACAGGTGCGGTTGGGGTACTAGTACGAACGGTTATCGGCGGCGAGCGGGAGCGGGTGCAGCTACGCACACGGGAGCAGCTACGGGTGATGCTACAGGTAATGCTGAGGGGGGCTGGGGCAGATGCGATTGCGGGTTGGATCCGCTCACGCCATGCGCTGGTCGCCCGCGGGCCAGATCCGCGTTCTTGCGCCGGCCGAAGTCATTAGCGACGCGCGTCCGCGCCGCACCGCGCCGCCCCACACGCCCTCCCCCTCCGCACGCGTGGAGGTCGCGTGATCTAAGGAGGCCGACGGCCGCTCACGGATGGGGCAACCACGTGAACCATGTCCGCATGCTTTTTTTTTTTAGAAACCTCTCTAGATATCTTAGACCTTTACGCTTTGAGGTTCGGCTGCTCTGAGACCATTCAGGAGCCTTACAACTATTATTACTCTTGTTAGGTAGGAAGGACAGGAAGACATTGAATCTTAATCAAAACAAATGATCTAGGAAGATCTCACATGAAATGAATATAACGTGTCGAGTATTTAATAGATTTTTAATTAACCTGGTAGTATACTTTATCGATGAGTCACATTTTATAGTTATCTGCAAAAACACCTCTGTATTACCCCCTGGAATATAAATGTATGGATGGTTGGAGTTTATGTTCATGTACACTCCTGAGGAAGAAATATTAAATGATTATACACAATTTTAATAAATATGTATGCTTTGCGAGAACTTTTCGAGTCGCTTTCATCGAGCGGGTAGCTATAACATTTTATACATACATTTTACTTTTTTACAACATACATAAAACATACTTTTTTGATGATCTAATACGTTAGAAACGTGCCTATTTGAATGAACTACTCACACCACTAGTATCATATTGTGATGTTTGTAGTAAATTATTATCTTTTAGAATAAGCCATTAATTTCATATTGATAGCAACATTGTGATGGAAACCATCCATATAAAATACATCTTGCCAATGAGAACGTCACGAAAATCACTGGTCCAAAACATTCATTTACTGTTCTAGTATTTTAATATAACTACACATTAGGATTAGTGAAAAAAGCAAAAAATCGCAGACTTGAAAACAACACATGTTTTGTATATCAATTGAACATTGTTATCACACACACATAACAAAAAATGTCTAGAGAATCACTGTGACAACTTCACAAGGAAAACATCGGACACTCATAATGTCTTAAAAAAAAAGAAATTAAGAAGAACATAAATGTATATGAATGCGTGGTTCGCAGGACAGGTGACTTGTCCCCTGCCACCCAGCGCCGTGACGTAGCGTGAGACTGCAACTCTTTCGACATTTATGCGCGGCGGGTTGCCTGTTCAAGAGCGATAAGCGCAAATGGAGTGCGACATCGCACTCAAACGGCACCTCTATGCACATTCATTTGGCCGGCGGGGCAGTCACTCGCAACCGGTAACAGCCATTGTTCTCGCCCTTTCAGAGCGTCTTTCACCGAAACGATTTGTTGCCACCCAGGGCTCAATGACACGGAGACCGCGTATTGTACAGGGAAACCTGATTGTTGCGACACGGATAATGCTCGAGGAGGCAAATGAGATTTCGATTGAGAACTAAATGTACTTTGGCTGAGATGGTGGGAATGGGAGGTGGAGTTAATCGCGACGGCTGTAGTGGTGATGAATACAGGTCCTACGTAACTAGTAGATATTTTCCCCTTTTATGAACAGTTCTGAATATCGTATCCACCTTTTCCGTTTCATATTTTTTTTTTTACACATTTTGCTTTATAGTACTCAGTTTTCATTTTTCTGAAATATTTTTTATTCCACAATTTGGGAAATTCTCACGTATTAAATTATTGATGCGTTTGCAATTTTTTTAATTTCAAAATTCGTATGTTGATTACGTAAATTAAGTTTTACGCTTCACAAACCAAATCGCACTTACGCTTTCCTTGCACAGTAGCTTTTCTGGCTTGTATCTTTGAAATTCCCCTTGTTAAGTCAGCAGGATGGTCTCAGCTTGTTTCGCTTACCTCGTCTGCATTGCTCTATTATCTAATCAGTCGGAGACGGGCGCGGCTGTTACTCGAATGTTTTGTAAATAAGAGTGGGTTTTGATATTAAATTATTTATTTATTATTACATACATTTATATTATATTATTCGTGTATGTACTTGTTTATGAACATACTTTCCGGACGATCAAAATATTTTTTCGAACTAGCGATGGTGATGGTGAATGTGGTGATGAGGGTAATGAGGGCGATGGCTTTGGTGAAGGTAAACGTGGAGGAGGATGTGATGGCGAAGATGGTGAGAGCCATGGTGGTGACACTCTCTCCTCATGAGCGGCCACATGAGAGATGAGTTGTGCAAATAAAAAAATCGAAAAAGAAAAGGATTGTTTTGCATGCGGGCCATAATCAGTTACTCATAGGACCAGCTTCTTGTTTTATTCACATCCACGTTTATTTAAGATATTTTTATATTATTTCTAACATTCTTACGTCTCCTTTATTTTAAGGTGAATGGCAACTTTTTACTTATAATTACTGGTTTTCCTCTTGATTAATTATTTTCCGCCAATATTTCGAAGTGTCATAAAAATTAATTTTTGTTTATTTTTATGAAAGTCATGCAGGTCCGTCACTAATTTTGTATAATTTTCAATTCAATAAAATACAATCATAATTGACACTAGGAATGTATATCAAATTTTCGAACAGCTAAATATATAATTTAATTCTTCAACATGAATACAGGTTTTAAGTTTGGAAATTAAACAACTGAAAGAAGATAACGAAACTCCATTAATTTACAATGCAAGCAGAAATTGAAAGAAAACTTTGCTACCTCCAGCCACAGTTTTGAAAGGTGTCTATGGATTTGTTAGATACTAAGTCATTCGGGAAACATCCAAAAACAATGAATCAGTTTCCATTTTGAATGAGAAATGCAAATATTTAATTGTGTTATTCCGCCTATTCTCATTGCGAGTTCCGACAGAAGTATTATACTCAATACATCAATGCTTACGGAACAGCTGACGAAATTAGAAAATCCAAAGAAGTCGCCGTCTGTCATTAAATACTTACTATTTAGGTGTTTCAACTGTGTGTGTGTGTGTGTGTGATTGTTGTCAACTGCTAATTTTAGATATTGTTGGTAGTATGTAAAGAAATCTTGTATTGCGATTCCGTATAATCTATTATATGTTGTAGTATTCGTGATAATGTTTTATTAAACTATTTAATTTGTTGTATGTTATGTGTGGTGATTTAGTTTTGCTGAAAAGTGTGCATGCTACTCTTTTGAAAATAATTTTTTATGGTTTATTCAGCAGAATTTTTGTTTTTGCTACTGTGTGCCACCAGTATTTACTAAAGGGAATCGCTTAGTTTTGCTGTCTCTGTGAGAATAAGTTTAACAGAACCGCTTATAAAATAACATTGTGTACATATTTCACAAATTAGCACATATCACATACTTTTAAAATTTAGAAACATCTGAATTGCCCAACAACGTTTAACCCATAACCCCTTCAAATTAACGCTTCACATACTACGATATACAAAGTTAATTTTTGATTCGTGAATATTCAGCGTATTTTAAAATAATAATTAATTGTTTATAAATCAATTCGCTCCTCAATAACGCACAATTAGCACTCAAATAATTTACAAAGAATTACTCAAACAAATACAGATGTAAACTTACAAATCAAGGCATGAAGTAGTTAACCTCCCTGAGTCCGCTTATAATCAACTACAAGGATGAGAATTTTAAATGTTAAACGAGACGAACAGTAAGTAATGACACTTGTGCTATGCCAGCGCAATACTGCCTCATTCTGCATTCTAATTCTGTTGCAAACCACAATTTATCCGATTGTGCAAAAGTCACGAGCTATGAATGCAATCGTGTAATTGGCCTTCTGCCCTCGACTATCTTCTTGTTTCGTGTAGCAAATTGCATCCAAATGTCATCAGCAAATCGTTTTTACCTCCTTAGAATTTGCCTACTAAGTAACAATTCATGTATCTAAATAGAGTGTCACTTTGACTAGTTCAATAGAGCTCTATATTATGAGATGTATTCTCCCTGCGAACACTAGTTATACACACGGCGTTGAGCAATGAGACAGCCGTTCCGCATGTTACCCATGGCGAACGCTATCGTTCATTATTAACCTCGGGCCATGAATCCGTCAGGCTTGTCGTATAAATCTTACCTAACTAGCCAATCAACGCTTTACGAACAGACGGTAGCAAACAGCATGGAAACAAAACACGTGTTCAACGTATTCCGCGTTTTTAGATCGAATAATCTATTAAATAGCATGTTAAGTAACACATTCCGTTATTTTGTGTTTTTGTGGAAAAGAAACGTTTTCAGAATGGGATATTCTTCTTTTTTTCAAACGGTTATCTCATTGAAATAACCATACCTAAAGTATCTGTGTAAAATTGAGTTTTGTTTCTTAAAATTATGTTTTAAGGCTAAAGAAGATTGTTATAATGCTGTGATTTATAACACGTTACGATAAGTGTCTCATGTACCTTAATTCATTTATGAGCATTTTATTGTTAAAAATTAGTGTGAATCATTATATTATTTAATGAAATAAATCAGACGTTCCGGTGAGTGGCTTCTTCGGGTGGATTATGCTACGCTAGCCATTCAGCGGCCGTGTTTCGGCGTCACCATGCCGACGCGGGTCTGTGTTGGCAATGGATAATAAGGTCCACTTGGAGGCAGCCAACCACAAGCGGACGACGTTCGAGAATTTCTGCCACAATACCAATGCATTTAAAAAAATACTTCCTGTGCATATTAACATAGCAGCCATGATTGGGTGTCAATTTTTTGCATTATTAAACTAATTTCATTGTTATTGTGAACACTGTACTATGTGTATACACTGTATATAACTAATGAAAATCAAATATCGAATTGTAATGTAAAACACACAAAAGTTTCTAAGAACTTTGCGTTGATGCGACTATAACAAGAAAAAGATTGTTCTAACTGTGAGTTTGAAATAATGTTTTGTGTTATAAAAATAAACCTTGCAATAAATATTTGACCGCTTTTAATTTATTTAAAACCGTATTATGTCACATAAGATCAGACGTATAAAACAATATAAATGAAAATAATGAAATTGTCATTGTATGAAGAGGTACTGTTCGTTTTCAGAAGTATGTTCGAGCAGAAACAAGATAAATTTACGTACGATTGCAAAATAGTCACTCTACCTTTTGCCGTTTGTAGCCGCATTATAGATACTAATATTTCTATTTTTCTTAAATTCATTAGAAAATCAGGCGTAAAGTGCACATGTAAAACTTTGATACACATTACATCCTGATTCCTCCGAAGAAAGAGGTAAATTAAAATACGTTTCAAACACACAATACTTATGATTCTTTGGAAACTTAGTTCACTGGTTGAGTAGAATGATGGAACGTAATAAAAAACAAACAAAATGGAGATAGTAGCACTACTCTTCCGTGCAAATGTTACTTTCCAATAAAAAAAACATTACAAATCGCATATCCACCAATTATCGGCAAGAAAGGGTATTAAATCTTTTTCTTTGTAGATTTCTCAGGAAAGTAGAACATCCAGAATATTTTACTCTCTATAATTACGGAGGCGCCATATCATTATATCCAATTGAAAATATCTTGAATATTATATTTAACGTCTTGAAGTCATTTTAAGTTGCCTTAAAAACCTCAGTTTTTTCCACACATCTGCATCTTAGATGCATTTATTCGCCTATCACAAGAACTTTGAAGATATACGGAAGATTGGCACTTGCTCACTTCGGATTCTTTCATCTGTAGCGAATTGGAAAAATACTTGACTGTATTCAAGGACAACATTATGGACTCATATTATTTAGGCTCTCTCGTAAATTTGAAATTAAAAAAGTATTTTGAATTATCACACACGAAGAACAAAAAATACAGAATACCATTACTTTATAGAGTTTCATATCTTTAGAAGTAGTTGATGATTTTTATAATTTCGAAAAATAAGACATTTGTTAATATTTTATTAATAAAAAGTAAAAAAGTCACTTGTTTTTTGTAAAATTTTCGTTACTTATCTTAGGGACACGAAAGAAATAATGCTTTTTGACGGGAAATTATTCAATTTATAATACTTATTTGGGGTAACATTGTGACAACGTTTCAATGAGTTCTGGAAAATCGCGAGATGAAACCCTTACTGAGAAATTGGACCTGGCCGGTTTAGTAGTCAATTTCACTTCAGCCGAATATAATACTGGCTTAGGATTCTGATGCTAAGTGTCCGTAATCACATCACATACATTACATAATTGTTGGTTGGATGCTCGAATATTGCATTGAGTTTTCCCCCAAAAACAATATTTTCTTGAGATCACGGTGAATAAAGCTGAACGTTAATAATGAAAAATGGAACATATTGTGAAACTTATTTCGTCAGAGGATCAGGGCCAAGGACAAATGAACGCACGCATTCCAACAACCACAGTTTCGATATTAATCTAGAACAATTAACCTACATAATACACACTCTTGGCCTACATTCACGGATGTAGTTGAACTTACTGCACAACTTACAAACTTCATACGTACTAAATAATCAAACCTAATTAAAAATTAAACCGTAGTTTCTCGAGATAAATACTAGTACCTTCATTTGATAAATTCCAACACACAATTCTGCAAATTACTCTACGTTGAATCAGGGCGTATCGTAACATTAAGTTTAAAAACAGACTTAATTTTGCGTTCCTATTTATCACTGTAAATAATTAGAACAGATTGGAAACTGCGAGACAGTAAAAGAGGTCACGAGAAAGAAACTACGCAGATCTCTGAAGAACAACACAATTTACAGTCTACATTATCTCCATATAATGACACACTAATAGTAATATTTGCCGTTACATGATTTTAATAATAGAGAAAGCAATTAGTTTTTTCTCTTCGTGAAAGAAAACGTGTTGTACTTTATTACAATGTAAAAGAACGTAAAAGTATTACTGAATGTATTTTATTTTAGTGATAGATTCCCAAAGTGTTTTAGCCGTAATAAACGATACATTTATTCACCTATATCGTAGTTTCAAATATATATTACACACATCAAATAATACTTGCGTTTCTGATATTTTTACGATAAAATGCTAATTTTAGCATTTTAACTGAAGATTATAACCTCGTTTCCCGAAAAAAAAGTATATTCTCGTTAAAGTAATGAAAAATACTGTAGAAACAAAGAATAAATTATAAGTTGAATATTCGTAAAAGGAGAGCTTCAATTTTTGCATATTAATTACAAAAGATAAAAAGTGCTATTATAAACAATACATGAAAGCAGCATTCATCCGTTCTCAACTAGGTTCTCGTAATTTTAAACAAAATGCGACCTCTTTAGGGGGCCTGCTTCATACCTTAACGAAGCCAAAGCAAGTTGACAGAGGATCATGGTGCTGCAGTCGGTTACTGATTGTAGGAATTCTGGACGGAATAATTGTATGCCTGTTCTTAAAGAGCATTGATGTTATTGTGTACTACGATGGTAGACACACACGCATATATATATATATATATATATATATATATATATATATATATATATATATGGGCGTGTGTGTGTGTGCATACTTTGTGGTTATTGCCTAACGTAGTAAGCAAAACTTCCAGTTCAGTCGTAAATTAATTCGCAATAAATTTCTCTGATATTCGAACACACTATTAAACTTGCGTTTTGTGTAGAAACTGAACCTTCGAATTCCCCGTAATTTTTTTGAAAAGCGTTCCAACTAAACATAACAGGTCTTTGACAATATTATTTCTTATTAACAATTATTTCCCTGAATAGATTTCCATTTTAGTGTATATATGAGTATTATCAATATTACTGCTTATGAATGATTTGAAGCCCAAGGTTCAAGACTGTTGAGCGAGTTGAGAATTTTTAGCAAGGAATTCAATATAATTTAGATTAAACCACATGTCATTTTTTATTCTCCTGGATGGATCACGTCACTGCACACATGAACCGTAAAAAACAGGTAGCAACCCGAGCGGGCAGTGGGGTAAAGGGTCTATTCGCCTCAAAAACGACCAGCGACCAAGGCCACAAACGTCACCGCATCCACCACGTATTGAGAACGAGAGTTGCGCCTTCAGGCGCGTCCTGCTAAGAAAGGAGTGGTGCGCAGCGGAGTGGTGCGCAGCGGAGGGGAGTGGTGCGGAGGGGAGTGGTGCGGCGGAGGGCGAGTGGTGCGGAGGGAGCGGGTGGTGCGGAGGGGAGCGGAGTGGTGCGGAGGGGAGCGGAGTGGTGCGGAGGGGAGCGGAGTGGTGCGGAGGGGAGCGGAGTGGTGCGGAGGGGAGCGGAGTGGTGCGGAGGGGAGCGGAGTGGTGCGGAGGGGAGCGGAGTGGTGCGGAGGGGAGCGGAGTGGTGCGGAGGGGAGCGGAGTGGTGCGGAGGGGAGCGGAGTGGTGCGGAGGAGCGGAGTGGTGCGGAGGAGCGGAGTGGTGCGGAGGAGCGGAGTGGTGCGGAGGAGCGGAGTGGTGCGGAGGAGCGAGTGGTGCGGAGGAGCGGAGTGGTGCGGAGGGGAGCGGAGTGGTGCGGAGGGGAGCGGAGTGGTGCGGAGGGGAGCGGAGTGGTGCGGAGGGGAGTGGTGCGGAGGGAGTGGTGCGGAGGGGAGTGGTGCGGAGGGAGTGGTGCGGGGGGAGCGGAGTGGTGCGGAGCGGAGTGGTGCGGAGGGGAGTGGTGCGGAGGGGAGTGGTGCGGAGCGGAGTGGTGCGGAGAGGAGTGGGGTGCCGGGAAGACAAAGCAAGCGGGAAGACCTCGGCGAGGTCGTCGTCACCGACGTGGCGCGCCAATCGCCGCCCGCAAAAAAAGGAGCAACGCCTTAATTCGAACTCGTGCGCCTCACGTGCGGCATGACGTCACGCCGCTGCGCAGTTGCATTTGATTTCATCTGGGTGGGCGAAAACAGTGGTAGCTTGTACTTTGAAGTAACTCGTTTATTCCTTGATATTTTGAATTTTATTCATTCCTCTTCACGTTATCTTTAAATGCGGTATTTGCCAGTTCGAATCTTGTTCTTCTTCTTGTTGTGCAACTGCTACATTGGCAGAGTGTTACCTTAATGCAATTTGGCGTAATGTCTTTACCAATTTATCTATTGATTTTATTCTCCGAAGTCCTTCAAGAAATTCGTCTAATCCACTTCATTTCGGCCTCCCATTGGCTTGTGCTAAGGGTTTCCAAATATAATTTCCCTTTGACTTATTTTTTGTTGGACATTCTTTCTCACTAAACCATCTGAATGTTTGTGACCTGAATTTAATTTTTTGCCGCCGAACTGGTGGTTTATTCTATCGTCTCTAACACTTTCACTTGATATCTTTTTCAAATTTTTAATTTTGATTTCATTCAGCATTATATACATTTATTTTAGCCATTCTGTTTTAATTTAATAATCCGTCTAAGAAATTAATGTATGACAAATTTTTCTCGAATACCGTATTATAAATTAAAACATTTATCACAAACTGTGTGAAGCAAATTAAAATCAAATCTTAAATGTGAAAATATGACGAAAATAACCTGGTGAATAAGAAAAAGAAGCATGGAGTATGAGAACGAATGATTGATGAACGATGTGATTATATGAATTAATGATTTAATCTCATAATCATATTAAAACCCCACCATTTAGGAAGTTTCTTTGTTTGGATACAATAAAATTTGTCAAGCTTTTGGAGTACACCCTTTAAAACATTTGAAAACCTCTTGCACAGATTATTCAACGTACAACGCTCGCATCACAACTGTTCAAGACGTCCAGATTTTCGTTCGCATGCTACTGTGAAATCTGGTACTGTGCGCCGCCTCCACCTTTTCGTAGCGGCAAGGCCGACCGCCCGCGGCGCCCGGCCACGGCCGTTACCGCCGTCGCGCCGCACCACGCCTCGCCCCCCGCTGCGCCCTCGCCGCGCCCCTCGCCGCCACAGACACTTCCTGGGCAGCGAGGCGAGGCTGCCACGCCCACGGGGATCTCGCAGGCGAGAGGTCTCGCTAAAGGTGGCCACACACCAGTGAGGGCGGCTTACGAGCCTTCTGGACAGCGAAGCGAGGGAAGGCAAGGCAAGGCGAGGAGATGCGAGGGGGTCACGCCCATGGGGATCTCGCGGAAGAGGGCTCTCGCTAAAGGTGGCCATGCACTAGCGAGGGCGGCTTGCGAGCCTCTGGACAGCGAGCGAGGGGAAGCAAGGCAAGGCGAGGAGCCACCCCCACCGGGTCTTGAAGACGAAGCTCTCGCTAAAGGTGTCCATCCACCAACGAGAGTGGTTTCTGCTTCCTGGGCAACGAAGCGAGACGGCCACCCACGGGAATCTCTCTAAAGGTGGCCTAACCAGCGGGAACGCTCGCAAACCATCTAGGCAGTGAGACGGGGCGGCGAGTGGGCCAACCCGAGGGCAGTCCAGCGAGGCGAGGCGGCTACGGCCACAAGGCTCTCGCAGAAGAGAGCTCTTGCCAATGTTGGCCATACACCCGCGAGACCGGCTTGCAAGTCTGTCACGAGCCGTTCGAGGAACCGGATTTGCACGCAAAAACACATTTTCCACCTGTAGCCAGAAAGTATGCTCTCTTGGTACGCGCATATAGAACATATTATCCAGTTATTTATAAACTAGCGTAATGTGGCGTCGCCGTCTCTTGAAACCAATTTATAAATTATATTTTCAAGTGATAAAAATGTTTACTACACTAAACAATCAGTTGTCTGGGTTTTTCATCCTCGGATGCAGTGCGTTAAAAATAATCTTATAAGAATTAAAATTAAAGAATAAAAAATACAAAAAGATGTGAGACGCAATTCTTGTTGAATGTTATCTCGGAGCACGGCAACACCTACTCCAGAATACGATGTTGGCAAACCAACGCAACCATAAGAGTTGTCCTGAAGAGTATTCAAAGTATCAAAAGACGGCTTATTAAATAAAATTTACACATTTGCTAGCTCCTATTCTACAGCGTACCGTTTCATTCTATTAGATTTATTTTAAAATATAATTTTGTAGTCGATTGATTGATTGATTGATTGATTTTTTCGTGTTTCCGGGCGCGTCAACTGCTTTGGTCATTAGTCCTGTAGTATAGTGCATGTTTTTTCTCGGGAGATGGCGGTGATTTTCCCCCGCTGGATGGCGAGATCCGGCGCCGACCTATCGTCGGGTAGTGGGGTTTCCCCCTAACGAGGACTCTCCCACCAGCGGGGCACCGCCCCAGCCGAGACAAGCACTACGTTACCGACAGATCTCCCGGAAATGTGGTAGTGTAGTGCATGCTAGTGTAAGTGTGAGTGTAAGAGGAGAGGATAGGACAAGGAAGAGGAAGGAAAGATCGCGCGAGGTCCGTGGCCCATTTGTTAGGGTACTGTTCCGGCATTCGTCTGGTGTTGATCCGTGAAGAAACCACGGAAAACTACCGATCAGAGCAGCCGGCCGCTAGAATTCTCCTCCAGACAGCGACTGAATTCGACCTAGCTGAAAAGCGATTGTCGAAAATCCTGCCGCCATCAGGACTCGAACCTAGGACCTCCCGGTCAGAGGCGCTGCAGTGACATCAGTTGATGCACTGGGCTACCGCTCCCGGTAATTTTGTAGTCGAAATTGTCCTTTGAAATGGGCGTGTCCTATTTGCACTATTGTACGTGCTAGACATGAACTTATACTATAAAATTATTATCTTACGGAGTGGCAACGCTGACGATTAACCTTTTCTTTCCCAGTGATCCAAGCTTTGGGCCGCGTACTATAAAGAGCGGCGACCGAGCGATACAATCGACTGAGCGATACAGCGATAGCGATCTGTATCATTTCATCGCGTGGTTGGCGTCACCTGCGGGGCATGAGGTTCGCGCTACGGGGTCGTCGGCAAAAACACGTTTTGGAAATTTCTTATGCCGGCTTTACACTAGAAATAGGTTTTCGCAATATCTTTCAGCAATTAGTTGCTGTTTCTTGCGGTCATCTTTACACTAGCAAGAACAAGTCGGGGTAATATGTTGCCAGAAAGTTGGGAGGAAGATCTTTCCGACAAGATATTGCCGATCGTTTTACATTAGAACTTTTTGTTACCGTATTTAGCGACGTCACGAGAAAAATGTCGCGTGAACTTAAGTGAGGTTATACCTCCGACGTGGCTAGGAGAAGGGAATAAATGCGAGTCGTGGTCGCAGTTATTGTGCTCAATGAAGAGATAAAGAAACCTCAACGTTTTGTGAGAACGTGTGACTATTTTAAGACGAAAGGAAAAGGGGCAAGCAATATCTCGTTCAGACTTCAATCCAATTCTAGTCCCAGCAATAGCCGGCAATATCTTTCCGAGGATGCAAACACACGAGTTTACATTACGACCGGAATATCTAGCAAGAAATATTGCCAACATCAGAAATATTTATTGCTACAATGTTTTTATTGGCAATTTTTCTTGTGAAATAATATGTGTTTTCTTGCAAGTGTAAAGCCAGCTTTAGAATCTTCTGGACGCATTTGCAAACAAATCATCTGTTCCTCACTAGGACACCGAGACGCATCGAATATCAGCTTATTTACCTCGACTGGCGGATAGGAAAGGGTCTAACCGTGAGAGACGGACGGACATTCGCAAGTTCCTCAATTACTTTATAAGAATATTACTATTCAATTTTTAACCGCGTTTCTTTATAAGCATATTTTTTTAAAATTCTAATTATTTTGCAGATTGAAAACGATTACTAAAATTTATAAAATTTTTAATTTTGTAATGTGTTTGTACAAGTGTTCTACTTTTTAATTTTTTAAAATTGTTTTATTTTACAATTTGTTTGTGAACAAATATTTGGCAAAATTACGTAAATTGGTTAAACTTGAGAGGAGGAAGAGAAATTTGAGAAGAGGGAACTTGAGAGGAGTAAAGTCCGTTGACAGTACTCCACTAATGTTACATTATTTATAGTTAACAAACTGCGCTAAATTTTTGATTTTATTTGATAAATATACAATTATAGATATATACAATGATACATTTAAAATATAGAACACAACATTTTTAAAATCAACAATTTACAGTCTATATGCAAGGTCTAAAGGATGATATCGTTGAAGTCGTCTGGGTGTGTCACTATTGTCTAGTAAGTTGATGCTAGAATATTTGGATGCTTAGTAGTCTTTTAGGTATATTGCACTAGTCTTGTTGATTTCTTCGTGTATTGTTGGTATCTGTAAGTCTTTGTGTAATGTTGCGTTCGTTATATACCAGGAGCATTTACAAAGTTTCTCAAGGCTATTGAAAGGAAGCGTAGTAATATTTCAATTTTGAGCTCTACCCCAAAGTTGTATGCCATATGTACAGACTTGTTTTAATATTGCTTTGTACACAATTACTTTGCTTGCAATGCTTAAAGATGATTTTCTTCACAGTAGCCCGTTTAACCTTCTAAGTTTTAGGTCTAATTCTTTTCTTTTATTAATATGTGTTTTCCACGCGAATCTTCTGACCCCAGTACCGAAGATATTTTGCCGAGTCATTTTGAGTTACTCAAATTTATAAATTTAATTTTGAATTTTGTAATATGTTTTGTACATGTGTTCTATTTTTTAAAAAAGCAGATTCATTTTTAAGAAAATCATGAAAATGTCGTTCGGATTTCATGAAAAGTACTCCCCAAATTTAAAATATTTTTTCAAAATTTCAAATTCAAAAGGCAGCGTGTCCGTCTATCTACAATGCTAACGCCTAAATACTCCACAGGAATTAATTTTAATTTTTTCATATTTTATTTTAATTTATTCTTATTTATTTTCAATTCACTTCAATTTTAATTCATTTTACTTTTTAATTATTACTTTCTTTCATATTACTATGAAATGTAGAGCAAAGTATGTAATGCTGTAACCCGGTGATTTTTGAGAGGAGAACTCCTTTTTGTAAGTTCCTCATACCTAAGGAAAGGATAATTTTTTTCCCACTAGGAGTAAATTACTTCATCTAATACTTTGTGCATTCAAACTTTATATATGATGTCGAAAACTGTCGTTGATGCCAAAAAATTGGTTTACTACGAAACGTACGTTCATCGTTCCAGACATCTACCTCACGTATAAACTGTCACGGAATATTACTATAGGTCTAATTTGTTAATAACCGTAATATTACAAATAAACCAGATATGATTACAAATATAATTGAATAAATAGCTACCATCGTCCGGGTGAGACGTGGGTAACAGGAGGAAACTGCTTCGAAAGTGGACCATAGCTGGAAAAAATTGAGAAAATTTGGTGCAGCAGACGTTACGTACAGAGTGAATTTATTGAGACTAGCTAGAGCATTTGTTGAGAATTTGTTTGCAAATAACAGAAGAATATGGAACAACCATTTCATGAATAGAAGCAATAAAAAATTTAATATACAAAAATTGAAATTCCATGCATTGGGTATTGTGACGTGTTTCACTTTCCTTATTTACTGAAAATGATACTAAATTTAATGTCCTTCGGACTGATTTTGTGTATGCATCAGAACTTTTTTCAAACGAGATTTTACCTTTTAATGATAATGACCAAAGCGAATTTTGCGGAAAATTATAAAATTAAACTCATAATTTGCTCTGAAGAACTATACAATTTTTACAATGTCACTGGAGATTTTAAAGTACTGTATTTAAAACAAATTTAGGTATTTTTTGCTACTCGTACATACTTAAAGTGGATATATTGTGTTCCGGTAGCAACCCCACTTAAATTGTAAAGAATCGGGTTATGTTTACTTTTCTAAATAACTTAAAACACATAGAAACAAGATTTTGAGTTTTACAACAGAAATGTCAAAGAAGAGCTCGAGGAAAATGCTGATGTTAATTACTTTTCTACGTATTCACAATAAGAGTATAAAACAGCTGTAAAACCTTTAGAAACTGACCCGCTTCCATGTGTGTAACATGTATATTAGATGGACGATTGGTTGTTTATAACCTTCTTGCGACACTTCTCACACGCACGAAAGATGATTGCATAAGATGAGGCGCGTACATCAAGAGAAATTATGCATTTACAACATGCAATCTGCTTTCAAAACAGATGCTCCAAGGGCCTATAAAATTATCCATAAATACAAGGAGAGATTATATGATTCCTTGTGTATTGTATCGTAATTTTATATCTTATTCCCATATCATGTACTCTTACTGTACTATTTCTGAAAAGAATTCAAAATAATGTTCAGTGCTCAACATAAAAGAAAAAAAGGAGAATTAGTTCAGAAATGAAACTCTTTTCTAACAATATGCTTTTGCAACCTGACGGGTTCTCTGTTTTGTGGAAAATGTGAACGTTATTATCAGAAGTATTGAAAATAGTGTGGAGTGCGGTATGTTGTTGGTGAGATGCACGGTTTGCTGGGGGAACTTTGCTGACTCGCTGGCCCCAAGCGATGCAATCCTTTCTACCGGATTACCCGTTTACGGCTCTTGCTTTCAATCGCTCGCTCGGCCGCCCTCCCGTCGTAAAACAAGCTGCGGCGTAGCGGGGTTGGCAAGAGACCGCAGTGGTGGAAGTGGTGGAAATAGTGGCGATTATATTGGCGGAGATCGAAATAGTTCCAGATGGTTGATTTTGGGCGAGATAGAGGAAGATGAGGAAGCAGAGGAAGTGACGGACGCGAAGGTTCGGAAGGAAAACAATAGGATGGGGGAAAGAGAGCAGAGAACGAGGAGGAAAAGCAGTGGAGAGAGAAAGAGAGAGAGAGAAAAAGAGGTGAGGAGGGAAAGAGAGAGAGGTGAGGAGAGAAGAGAGGGGGAAGAGAGAAAGAGCGAGAGGTGAGGGGGGAGGAGAAAGAGAGAGAAAGAGCGGGAGGGGAGGAGAGAAAGAGAAAGAGAGAGAAATAGGATGGGGGAAAGAGAGCAGAGAACGAGGAGGGAAAGAGCGAGAGGGGAGGAGAGAAAGAGAAGAGAGAGAAAGAGCGAGAGGGAGGAGAGAAAGAGAAAGAGAGAGAAAGAGAGAGGTAGGAGAGAAAGAGAAAGAGAGAGAGAGGAGAGAAAGAGAGAAGAGAGAAAGAGAAAGGAGAGAAAGAGAAAGAGAGAAAGAGAGAAAGAGAGAGAGGAGAGGAGAGAAAGAGAGAGAGAGAGAGAGAGAGAGAGGAGAGAGAGAGAAAGAGAAAGAGAGGAGAAAGAGAAGAGAGAGGAGAGAGAGAAAGAGAGAAAGAGAGAGAGAAAGAGAAAGAGAGAGAGGAGAGGAGAGAAAGAGAGAGAGGAGAGAGAGGAGAAGAGAGAGAGGAGAGAGAGAGAGAAAGAGGAGAGGAGGGAGAAGAGAAAAGAGAGAGAGAGGAGAGGAGGAGGAAAGAGAAAGAGAGAGAGAGAGGTGAGGAGAGAAAGGTAAGAGGGAGGGAGGAGAGAAAGGTAAGAGGGAGGTGAGGAGAGAAAGGTAAGAGGGAGGGGAGGAGAGAAAGAGAAGAGGGAGGGAGGAGAGAAAGGTAAGAGGGAGGTGAGGAGAGAAAGGTAAGAGGGAGGTGAGGAGAGAAAGGTAAGAGGGAGGTGAGGAGAGAATAGAGGAGAGGTAGGGGGAGAGAGAAAGGTAAGAGGGAGGTGAGGAGAAAGGTAGAGGGAGGTGAAGAGAGAAAGGTAAGAGGGAGGTGAGGAGAGAAAGGTAAGAGGGAGGTGAGGAGAGAAAGGTAAGAGGGAGGTGAGGAGGAAAGGTAAGAGAGATGTGATGAGAAAAGGAAGAGAAATGTGGGAAATAGGACGTGAGAGGCGGAGAAAATAGGCAAGAGCCGACGCCGCAGCCGCTGCAGACGCCCTGTGGTGAACAGCAATTGTTCTGTTAGAGAAAAAGTGAGAGGTTTGGGAAAGGAAAAGGAATAGGAGGGTATGGAAACCGAATAAAATTCTTAACGGAAGAGCAGAGATGAACGAATTGAAGGAAGTGATCGCGATGCTGACTTCGGCAACACCTACTCAGCAGTGGGGCCGCTGAGGCGATGTAGCCTGCGATAGTGATGGAGGCGAGGTGACGGCGAATCCTGGGAGCCGTTTTATGGCTCTGCGTGACGCCTCCGCGATCTTTTACGGTGCAAACGAACGCTTTTTATACCTCGGTGCAAGGCGAAAAGGCGCGAAGACTAGGACGGCGTCTTCGGACTCTTCTTGAGGCACAGGCCACTAAGGATTGTAATCAAACTTTTGCCTCAGATCTGTAGCAACGTGTGAGAAGTTAAATCTTCCTGTTCTTCCTTGTTTACCGGTATATCTAACAACTACCTTCATTTACAAGTCGAAGGTTACAGATATCGATTACGAAATACCGAACAAACTTAGTGATATAAAGCCATAATTTTCTGTCAATGAAATTTGACGCCCATTTCTCTATTGAGTCATCGAATACTGTTCTTCATACTTGTATTAAACGACATTTTGGGTATAAGTCCTAACAAAACATGTCATAACACGTTAATGTCATTACATGTTAAAGCACCAACTAATATTTATGAATCGATTTACCACTAGTTGTGAGGTCAGGAAATAATTTCTCGCGTGGTTCTTCACCACAACGATAGGTAAAATATTCATTACACAGCAATGGTTAACATTTTGCGGTTATTCAATAATAGATAATATTCATGAATTCTGCGTAGTATTTATAGCGCAGTAAATTGTAAGCAGGAGCGTTGTCATATATCCTAAGAGACAATATACCTGAAGACGTTCTAAGAATACTCCCCAATAAGATCGTTTTTAACGTTCATAATAATTAATCGATGTATTTCTATTTCCAACAACACTCTATAATAACCATGTATACAAAATTACCATGCCGCATGCTCCGTATTTCCTACATCGGACAAATCGAACAAATGTCAACATCGAAGTGACATTCAAGCGAATTGAGAAAAACAATGGAGAAGACTCCGAGAATCATACATTTTCCGGTCTAGCGGCAACAGCGAACCTGTTCTACAGTTTCCGTGCGTTTATTCCTCACGTAAGCAAAACGCCCGCGGCCATTACCGCATGCGCGCGCTTGGTGCATAGGGAGTACAGCGAATGCATCACGCATCAACTGCAGCCGTTTACCTACCTCCCCAATACTGCATAGCCCGACAACATTCCGTTTCGTTCGCCCCGCTAAGTATAAGGATTGACACCTACGTTTATCGTGGTCTGCTCAGAATTATAATTGACACACTTCTGTTTTTTAAAAGCAACATTTTCATATCCTTTAACAGCACTTCCGGCGAAGAAAACATCACGTATAGTTTGCGGAAATAAAACTTAATCTTCCTACCACGAACATCATCTTACCCCGCTAACTGAACATACCTAATTCGGAAGATTCTGCCACGTACACCTGTTTTCAAGATTTTCTACGGACTAGTGCAAGAGCTTATGAATGAAATGCTTTTACTAATGAATGAAAACTTACCAAAAATTTGTACTTCTTAAAAAAAACCTGACGAACGAAACGTGATGCAGTCGGACTACGACTTCTCATGTAAAGAAAAGTGAAAGGGGATGAGCTGGAGAGTGGGGCGATGGAAAACTCTCTGTAGGATGCAGTCGGGCGATTGCCGGTGCTTATGGCTGCACTGGGAAAGAGTAAAAAGGCGGCGCGGGCGACCGGTTGGGGGAGCCACAGCCACCCAAGCGTGCGAGCGCCCGCGCGCCTGCCCTTACAAGGGGCGCGCATTATGCGCGGGGATCCGCGTGCATGCGCTGGCGCTGCGAGCGGGAGCCGGCCACGCCTGAGGAGGGGGGCCGCAGCTGGTGCAACGCTCCTTGGCCCATGGAGTGGCATGGGGCCAATGAAGCCCAACGCATCCTATACATTTTATTATAAATTGAACACTTATTTAATTCACTTGATTCTTATTGCGAATTCCATTGCTTTTCAACCAATGAGCAAATAATTTTTGCAACTATTATCTACAGAAGTATTATTTTCATTCTCAGTCGGCAATATGTTTAATACTTGTCAGAGCACTTACTTGCATATTTCGAGCACGAAATGCGATAGCACGTTCACTATTGTATTCAGTTCTTCCGGGTTTAGTGTGACAAAAAGTGCTATTTAACCGAGCTCACACTAACTCATATCTATGTATCAAATGAAAACGTGAAGTAGTCGTGTAAACAAACAACTCTATCAATACAGAATTCTACAACATGAAGCAGTTACTTGTATACGCAGTCTGTGACAAGTTACTTTAGCGAGAATATCCATTCAATCGGGTAAAACAGCATGCACGCAATTTGCAGAAAGGCATTGAGGTAAATAGATTCCTCCAGAGTTAACTCTTCGGAAATATTATTTCGATTTTCAGTAGAAAAATATTCAAAGGAACATTATTAGAACAGTGAAAAAATAAGAGTCGATATAAGAAATCCTTTCATCTGAATTTCCGTTAATGGATCTACAGAGACGGCAACACATTTTACACGGCTTAAGTGGGAATCGAATCCAGGTCCCAGTGGTGGTAAGCGTATGCACTAGCCATTACACCTTGAGGGCAAAGAAGAGGGCAAAGAAGAGGGCAAAGAAGAGGGCAAAGAAGAGGGCAAAGAAGAGGCAAAGAAGAGGGCAAAGAAGAGGGCAAAAGAAGAGGCAAAGAAGAGGGCAAAGAAGAGGGCAAAAGAAGAGGGCAAGGAAGAGGGCAAGGAAGAGGGCAAGGAAGAGGGCAAGGAGAGGGGCAAAGAAGAGGGAAAAGAAGAGGGCAAAGAAGAGGGCAAAGAAGAGGGCAAGGAAGAGGGCAAGGAAGAGGGCAAGGAAGAGGGCAAGGAAGAGGGCAAAGAAGAGGCAAAGAAGAGCAGGAAGAGGTCAAGGAAGAGGGCAAGGAAGAGGAATATGAGATGAAGAGGACAGGAAGGAAGGAGGAGGAAAGGTCGGGAAAATGCCGAGTGCGTTCCTAAGACGATGCATGCGTGGCTAGGATCGCTGGCCATTTGTCGTGTGGCTGCTAGAAGGGGCGGGGGGCGGTGCCTAGAAAACAGCGCCGCCGCCGACCTCGTGCGCCTGTCGCGCGCGTGCCCCGATGGATCAGTCTTAAGGCTGTCACTCGCGCAGACGCTCACCAGGTTACTTCCTTTCCTCGCCATCTTTCGCACGTTTGGAATGCTACCTTGACACCTTCGCAAAAAATTACACTGGAGAAGTATGATTTTTCCTTAATGAATATAAAGATTACGTGTTTAGGTAAAGAGGATCAAATTAACGAATTGATGTACGGTACTCAAAATTATTTTTTAGCCCTCCCTCCATTCCCTTTTCCTGATTTTTAATTTAGGGAAACCTGGGGTCGAAAATTTGCCTACTAAATCACAATTCCCCGACGTTAACATCGGGCCACCTTAATAGAGCATAAATTTAACTATCACATAAATAAATGTTATGACTAAGTTATATATTGTTAAAACAAATTTTAGAACACAAAACTAGTTATGAAATTGCGAATTTTATAAAGTGCGGTCTTTAAGTACAAGAAATAAAGTTTAGAAAATGTGAAAAGCATTGAGGCTTAAAGGTGAAAAATACATTTACATATTGTTGACAAAAACTTAAAAACAAGTACAATTTGTAATAAGATACAATTATTGAACGGCTCGTAGAACTGTAGGCGAAATGAAAAATACAATTTTCAGCTACGTTTTCAAGATATCTTTCCAGGAATGTTTCAAATAAATCAATTTCATAAAAGTAGGAGAGTTTTTAAAAATCAATGGATTCTTTTGTTTGAAAAAAATTAACTCCTCATGGCATGATTCTCCTGTTTCAAAAATGTTCGTTTTCATATGTTGGGTTCACAATTTCAAAAATAATGTGAAGAAGAAAAAAAAATAAAGACAATAGAAACGAAAAATTTGATAATGGACGGAATTAAGTTTAAAGCCAGTAAACAAACGGCGCGTGAGAATTCAAGATAAGAATTATCTTATCACTTAAAAGAATTGATAATACACGGCAGACGTCGATAAGGAACATAGGTAAAGAACGTGTTTATTGCAGTTTGTATTTTATCTGTATTGCGTAATTGAATGTTCATGGAGCACTATCAAGCATGGACTGTCGTTGAATGTGAAATCAATTTAATTGCGAAGCCCATCTCAGAAATACAACGCATTATTATTTTAATGTTAAAGAAAAACAATCCACTTATCGATTAAACATGGGAATAATTGAATATTTTAATCAAAAAATTATCACAAACTTAAAAATTCTAAACCGGTGATATGTTTAGGAAATTAGAATCAATAATAATTGGATAGCATTTTTAAATTATTTTCGTAAGTCATTGCCATTTGCATGCAAACGGTCTGAATTTCAAGAATAAGCATCTGGACTTCTTTGGTTGTTGTGTGAAATATGTTTTTAGTATTACTAAACTCATTTAGGATGTTAGACACTTGTATAATAGCCAAGTCAATACTTTTGCAGTATTTTTAATACCCGATTTTAGAGGCCAAGAGTCATAAGTAATTTGACCAAAAATACAATTAACATGTGGAATATGTGGTTTCCTGCAGTTATACACGCAGCAATCATTTTCGACGGCAGCGTCAAGGCTGGGCCCTTTGAAAACGATATGAAATCATTGCTGTTGGTTACAAATAATTAATCAATGTAGCGACAACCGAGAGGTCAAGCATATTTGATGGACAATTTTAACTTTGTATGTTGAGCACAATGTTTGTTGGAGAAAAATGTGTTCAACCGTTGTTATTGTTTTAACCAATAATGAATTTTGGGATTCCACACTGAGAATATGAAATCTTTATATACTAATTGAGATCCGTCCGTCCGTCCGTCCGCCGTCCGCCGTCCGTCCGTCGTCTCCCTCACGGATTTCCCCAGCCCGTCCCTTTCGGTTCACCAACTGAGAAAAATGAGGCATCAATGCATCTTGGGCTTCTGATGGAGAACTGATCATTTTGAGCGCTTCATTCAGGAGATTCTAAGAAATTTCTATAAAAAAGGGCTTTTGTTTCTTTAAGAAATTCAAAAAGGGATATGAGTGACCCAGCGCCTTCAGAAGTGATCAATATCGCATTCGATTCCTCTCGACAAAACAAAGAGATTGGCATAATTCTAAGTCAGTTCCCTGTAGGAATTTCTGGAAGAATTCTAGAAAAACACGTGTTTTTGATGGTTTAATACCTTTAACATGAAAATAGAAACATAAAAACTTTAACATGAAAATATCCGCCAGAGGCATCACGCTAATCGGTTACAAATAAATGAAAAATTATTGGATGAATTAATAATAAAGCATTGCTGTCAATACTAGTTGACTGGTCACATTTGTTATCAAAGCAGTGTCTGAATAACTATGGATACCAATGAGAGAATCGTGGCAACTTCATTCGTATTAATGGAACACGCAACAGCACAACATTGGTATTTCCTGTTAGTTGTTTTAACAGCTCCTCCACCTTGCAAGAATAGTACAGAAGTTACCTCTTCAGTTCATCTGTAGACGCTTTTATTTGAGCTGATAAGATTATGAGCATTTACACATTAATATAGAATCAGTGGGTTCCATGGGTAATCATGAAGAGACAAGTTTCAAAAATTTAAAAACCTTAAAAAAGTGAAAAGAGACATACAAATAAAAGTACTTCAAAGGATAATGAACGGTTCAGTTATGAACGCCTCAGGAACAAAAATGAACATTATTATTGAAAATCGAGTTACTAATTTTTAATATAATAATAATAATAATAATAATAACAACAACAACAACAACAACATTATACGTAAGAACTTGTTCAAGAGCATTCAAAAGACTGGAAAGTGCAAGACATACCGTTATAGGAGAACAACCCTGATTTTGTGCAAAGTATTGTAGAGGCACCCCCAAGCACAAAATCTGCTCCTTAGTAAGCTGGTGACAATCTCGAGTATATTTTGACATCGACACGTAACATGTTTGGTCACGAATTTAGAGAATAATAATAACTATTTATAGTAACAATAATAACAAACTTAATTCCGATATCTAGAACTTGAATATAAAAATAAGCAACCTGTGCCAGACCTAGAAAATATCTGCCCGTGGCGTGCGTGTGTGCAGCGCTGCATCGGGCGTTGCAGTGCAGAGGAGCACAGGCGCCGCGCCGTGCGGCCGGTGCTTTACGATATCGCGGGCGGCGACGAACGCAGTGCAGCGAGGCGGCGCGCGCGGACGCGACTAGAAATCCGGTTCTGTGCGCTAGGCCACGCACCCGCCGACCCGCCTCGCTGCCCACCAGCAATACCTCCGTCAACGGGGCGGAAGAGAGCCGTGGACGTGGGGGTGAGGGGGATGTGGATGCTGAATTGGAAGAGGATGTGGATATTGAAGTAGGGGGGATGTGCTTGTTGAAGTAGAAGGGGAAGTGGATATTGAAGTAGAAGGGGATGTGCTTGTTGAAGTAGAAGGGGATGTGCTTGTTGAAGTAGAAGGGGATGTGCTTGTTGAAGTAGAAGGGGATGTGCTTGTTGAAGTAGAAGGGGATTTGAAGATGTTGAAATGGATTTGAATGTGGAAATAGAAGAGGGTATGGAAGTGGTTGCGGTGCAGTTGTGGTTGTGGTTTGGCCAGCGGTTGGTCCTGCGGTTCAGGATGTGATTATGAATGTGGATGTGGTTATGGAGGTAAAGGATATAACAATAGTAAAAGACTGGTGAATTTACTCTTGGTCATCGGCTCATGCTGCGTGTGAAGCTTCTAGACCGTGGCGACCATCTTTTCGTTTTTTCTTTCCGCCGAAGTGCCCGAGGGCCTCATATTGTTTTTCTTATCCTAAAAAAGATCACGATGCCACGATGATCGAAGCAGCTAAGAAGTCTACGAGACGGCGAGCTGCCCAGACAACAGATAACAAATATATGATTGCGGACGACAAAGCCTGTATCTTCAGTCTGATGTTGGCTACATCTGACAAAATGATGGTGATGAGATTAATGAAGTGATGGGAAGCGAAGAAATTCGCCATATTGTAGGAGAGAGAACCGAATAAGAAGAGTTATGAGAAAATAATAATGATAAAGCAGACATGTTCTTGCGAGCTCTTCTTCGGAGCTTTGCTGTCCCAAGTCTTCACTTATGTTTTAAGCAGCGATGCACCCAGTAAAGAATTCATCCAGTACATGCAGTATGAGAATAGCCGGAATACCAATAAAATAGTTGCATTTTTTACTGAGAATCCAATGTTTCATTACTTTTGAAATTTTTCCGACTTGCAGAGAATGTAATGAAACCATTGACACCTCTCACATGGCCATAGACTGATTATTTTTCTCTCAATTCCTGCGCGCATACGAAATTAGTAATATTCTAGATTAAACATTTTAATTGTAAAGGTTATAGATTGTTTCTTAAACGCTTTTTGATCACATATATTTAATATTTCAATTTTATTAAGGGGGCTCTGTTCTTCGCTCATGCTTACGGTTATCCTTACGGTTTTGCTCCAGCGTTAGGTGTCTGTAAGGCACCGCTTCCACCTTGTAGCTCGACGTGTTGCACCGTCAACGGGGATCGGAAAGTGTAGCCTGGAGCAAAGCGATCGCGTACGTTACCAGCATGTCGAGCACAATCCGCCTGCAGCGTGGACTTAACTAGGCGAATCAGGAATCGAATCGAACGCGGCTGGCCACGTGGTTTTAGAACGATGTTGTGCCTCCCTTTGTAAACGCAACTCACTAAACGTCGCTTATCTTCCTTTCATTAGATTTTTTTTTGCATTTTTCCGTATTCTTCCTCGATGTACTCTTATCGCCGCGATAATTGTTAATAAAGTAACGATGCAAAAATATTTTTCGTCTTGATTAAAGTGGACTTAGAAAAATTAAGTCTTAATTTATGTATGAACTTCGGTAACAAAAGCTGTAGACATATCAAATACGTTATGATTAAATACCTACGCAGACTAAAACAAGGGGGGGGGGAAACTACACTTCTCAGTTTCCCGTTTCATTAAACTTTATTTACATACAATATAATTTACAAGCAATAAATACAAGAGAGAAGAAGAAAACTACAACGTTAATAATTCATTTATAAATAGAACTGATTTCCTATCGAATCATATATGATTAGAAATGATTAACTGTCCCTTCTCAATTTCTTACGAAAGTTCCCCAAATTATTAGGTTAAATAAAGGGAAAATTCACTGATTGAACATACGTATTTACGTAAAAAAATGTTTGGAAATAGGCCTCTTTCTAAGTTTTCAGCGAGGAAACGAAGCCGCCATTCCCCCCACCCCGCACCCACTTCTGAGTACGCCTGTAATGTTGGCTAACGCAATAAACATTTTCAATATTCTTTCAATTTGTCTGCGATCCTAAGATTTAATTTTCATTTTATGTATTGGTGCTTCTTTCTTGTAGTGTTCCAAATGTTGCGTTCTACACAAATTCATTCTCACTAATTCAAAGAAAGGTATTCATCACTACAATAATTGGGATTGGGTAATAATATTTGATAAATTAATGTTTCATGCATTTCGTCTTTAAAAATAAATGAACATTAAAGATAAATAAACAAACAAAACAAAAGGTGTATCATGAATGAATTACATTTTTCTACAGGGTTTCATAGTTTGAAATGTTTGTACCACAAATACTACATTTATGATCTCATTTTTATGTTCACTTATCAAGTTGTTCTCAATGTTCTCATTCAATTTCTTATTAATTAAAAGTACTAATTTAAATATTGGCTCTTAAAAAGGTATAACGAAGAACAGTATGCCCTAGTCATTGCAATAAAAATTCCACGAACAGTAATTTTCATCTTCTCACGAACCATATGCGGATAGCCAGTAATCAGTTAAATAGAGAAAGATTACTTTGAGAGCTAAACGGACCTTCAGGGAAGAGGAGTCTGTACAGGCGACAGCAAAACGATCGTTTTAGTAGCACTTAAATTAGCATCAGGATCGTTAAACCCATTGGAAAGCTATGAATATATAAATCGTGAGATGCTTTCCGTCACGCTGCATTTACCGTGACCGTCCTCATCGCAGCCAAATTGCTGCGAACTATTTTGGTCGCGAGAAGCGATGAGCGTCGATTCCTCGCTTATTTTCATACCACGGCGTCGGACGCCTGTTCAAAACAACTTCACGCGTGCTATCACATCATAAACAACGCATTCTCTCTCCCAAAGAACCGGTTCTTTCACCCATTTGGAAAGTAGCCATTCATTCAATCACTACCTTGAAAGTTTTGAGAAATAGATTTGCTAGTACATCATGAATTATCTCTCCAGCAACATCGCGGCTCAGTGGTCTAGGGGTATGATTCCTGCTTTGGGTGCAGGAGGTCCCGGGTTCAAATCCCGGCTGAGCCCGCGTATTTTTGTAATGAGAGAATGCTTCCCTCGGGTGCGGAACGGTGACGGAAGGGCTAAGCAAGAATCACCGAACACGTATGTGCAAAATAAACTCGGTTCCTCATTGAATCAGTGGAAGGTGGCTTTGCTTTTGTGAGCAGATGAAGGCCGGCCGTTGCTCCGCCTGGAAGCCTGCAAAGGCACCACAGGCGTTGCGCAACCAACCCGGCCGGTCCATGCTACGTATATATCCGTATTCCACCTGTAACCATGTCGATCTGAAGGAGATAACAATGGAAAACATTGTTGGGCATAGGGGGCGGCTTAGGCGGTAATTCAAATAATGAGGCAATCGCATTAGCCAAATTTCGTAATGTGGATATTAAGAAACATTCAACAGACCACAAAGCGTTAGCAACAAAGATTTCTTACAGAGTTCCGTAAAGAGTCATTGGAATCGCTAAAAACAAGAAAAACTAGATCGAGCCTTTGTGCGTTTTGTAAATCAGACGCAGGTCAACGGATGTTGCAGAAAATTCAGTATCGATCTGCAAAATTCAATTATTTATTTTGTCAGACATCATACAAAATTCAAGTAAGGGAAAAAGCAATAAAATAGATGTTGGGGAATTTTCGTTTATTAACAAAACAATTAAACATTGGAACGGTTTGCCCTCGTTTTCGAAGTTCTTTTTCTTGAACTACCCATATTTTTCGAGATAAATTAGAATTAGCTGCTGTATGATGTTAAAGAAGTGATGTAGTGTGTTGTGTGCGTTAAGTGCTGGACAGCGCAATGCAGTGTGAACCTCTGCAGTGTGGTAGTGTAGTGTGGTGAACGTGACCACCAAAAAACAATTTACTATCTTCTTTAATGTTGTTTGTTTAGTCTCTATTACTTATTACTTATTGTTGGGTGCCATGATTTAGCTATGAGACTTGTGGTAATAATTTTTTGTCTGTGATAGTGAAAATTGTCGTCGGCTCACGCCCATTGCAGTGTTAATAAATCTACTTTAACCTAAAAACACTTGCATTACCATTTGGAAGAACGCCAATATTATTATGGATAGAAATGGTCTCAAGACATTTATTGATTTCGTTCACAAACTCGATCTATGTGAAGGAGAAGGGGCGTCTCGAGGTGTAATGGCTAAAGCGGTGGTGGGGCTTTTCTTTGTGTCATGGCTAAAGCATTTGCCTTCCACAGCGAGCCCGGGCTCGATCCCCGGACAATGCATAAGAAATTTTTTGACAAAGCGAGCTTCTACGTTTGAGCAATGAACCAATAACACAGACGACATTGTATAGCAACAGCTTTCTTTCAGATCCTTAGGCATCAATAATTATGAAGTACTCATGAACATTGATAAATTTATTACTATCCCTTACCATCCACAGACAGTCTCCTTGCGCCAGATAATGAAATTCCTTAAGCATGTGAGGAACTTCATTATTTTCCCACGCAATACTTAAAGGTTAGAATCCCCCACGATATTATCTTTCGTCGTGTCTGAATGGACTGCAGTGGTATTCTCAATTCGTAAGTCTACAAGTCACGAAGCGATGTATCTCGTCTTTCTGGACAAATAAGAAAATGGTTGCACACATTCCCGCGGAAAAGCGGGCCTGGTTTACGGCCTTCATGGCCTTTTGCGAGGTAGCCTCTCTTGTTCCTCCTGTGTGTACTAATAGCTCAATCATTGGGGGTGATTAAATTACGTTTCATTTTTGTACACTTTATCAGGCGAATAAATTAATGAGATCTGTAGCTCAATCAATCCGCACAAAATTCATGAACTTCACCAACGTTTTGATCTTAACATATTCGTGTAATTCGATAAGAAGAATGTGTCGAGATGATTTGTCATCGTCATATTATTATTATTATTATTAATATTATTTTATTTTATTATTATATTATTATTATTATTATGTAATACCCGTCGACACATGATTTGAACCATTGTAAACTATTTCTTTTAATTTTAACTAATTAATTTTTTAATTTATATTTTTGATGTGATATAAACACAATATTAGGGTCTAGAAAACCATTACTGCACTTAAACCGGTTGAGAGGTGCTCAAGAAAACATTAAACTCTCCAACAATTAAAGAGAAAACCAACAAAACTGTCATATTAATTTTTCAATTAAATTCCATTTCATAACATTTGACAAAGTAAAAGAAACAACAACAAAAACCACTTCAAAATTATTTTCCAGCGACATACTTAAATTATAGGAACATTCCGGACACAATTTTGAATTACAATGCCACAAAAACACTAAAAATCTATTCCCTTGGCGTTATGATATTCAACCACTTTATAACGTAAGAAAATGAGCGGAAGAGTAATCTTCTGAAAACTAGAGAGAACAAAATTTATGCTCTAAAAACGTTCATGCACTTACAATAGCTGCTCCTAAAAAGAGACTAACATGCTACGAAATATCATGTTAGAAAATAAAGAACTGGGAGAGCAAAGGGGCGGTCCAAATTGCGACTGCCAGTCCAAATTGGGAGCTAAAAATAGAGATGAAAGAATTGCCTAGATGACGTAGCCGCTTCAGCTCTTTTATCCTTCCCACGATAACCGCTGTCAGGTTTTCCTGTGACGAGCCATGTATTCAGAAAAAGCGCCAAGCGGGGTCCAAAATTGCTACTAATTGCCTCTAGTTGAATGTTTAAACTCTAAATACACGTACATCGTGAAAAGTTTCAGGATGAGCAATGGCGTCATGCAGCGTCCGAAATCGCAACTACAGTAATTGCCTCTTGTTGGATGTTCTCTTCATGCACTTGCACTGTGAAATAATTTCAGGACGAGCAGCATTTCTGCAGAGACTAATAGTAGCAGCATCACCACCTGAAGGTGGATTAAGGCGAGTGAGACGAAAAATAAGTTGGAGGTACGTACTGCAGATGCGTATGGGTTATACAGTAGGTGCGACATCGATGTCCATGTTTTCAAGGCCTCGAAGTTTTGATAAAGACATCGATGTATTTAACATCGATTCATTGTACCCAATATCTTTGAACATCAGTGATTTGTACCCGATGTTTTTAGAGACGGATACTCAATTTTTAAAAGATTTACCATAGCAAAAACATTTAATAATTTTCAGGAATCTACCAATTGGAGTGTCTTTAGACTGAAGTGATCAAAAGTGAAAAAATAGTCAAGGTTTTTGTTGATAAATGTATATCCGTCCAATCAGATAATAGAAGTTTCGTTAAATTATCTGATAATTTTTTGGCAATACTGTCCGTTAGATCTCAATTATAAATGAATGTACCCGACAACCACATAATTCACTCCCTTCTCCCCTTGCGTGAACATTAATGATAGAATTCACAAAAGCGTGTAAAAATACAATGTTTAAAAAACAATTGATTTTGCGACGATATTTTAATTTTGAACATGTTTTGATAATGTTTCAAAACATCGATGATTTTACGACGATGCATTAATTTTGAACATCGATGTTTTGAAACATCGATACCGCATCCCTATTACACAGAAGACCACGCGTCCGAACAAAGCGAAAGCGATAGCACGCTAGCACGACCGGAACGCGACCTCACGACCGAAGGCTGAGCATGCGTGATACGGTGCAATTACTCGCCCCGGGGGAATCGCCGCCTCGCGGCCGCTGCGGCAGGTGCCGCCGGGAGCGCCACCGGCGTCGCCGCAACGCCTGCGCGGGCGCCGATAGGCTATTGTTCTCCGGCGGGCGTTCGCGGAGGAGAAAACGCGATTGATGTTACGAGATGTCAGGCGGCGTGCTTCTATTGGCAGTCTTGTCACTACTCTAAGGGTTTTTAGGCAAATAGCGATTGTGGCGTTTTTTGTCGTAGAACAAGAATAGAGTGTTGAAATGTAGATGTTATTTGAGGTACTTTTGTTTACATTTCTATGGTTAATGAACGAGTTAATGATTAAGAATGATGCTGTCAATTTAAAATATTTGGAAGCAACGCTGGAAATTTTAATGAAGGATAAGAGGTAGGGTAATTAATAATACGTTTATACACACACTGAAGTTTTTTATAATACTATGTGATATAAAATAGGTAAGTAAACAGCAGTGTTGTTATAATCATTACATAATCAACAATACGAATGGCAGTCCCAATCTCGGCAGTGTATCTACAAAATTCTTTTTCTATCTATTTTTTCTGATTACTACTGTACCAACCGTAAGTTATGATACGTTAATCATAAGAGGCACTGTGAACTGAAAGCTCGAGGTTCATTAGTATTTTGTGTATACTGAAACCCTTCTGATGGTAACTGCATTCAAGAAGTAGCCAATACCACTTGTGTATTGGAAATTTGGAAATAAATAATTTATATTCCAAGATCTCGTGCTATTATCTACTATAAAAGAAGACATAATTGTTTTTGCTTTGACAAATAAATGTGTGAAACTTCTGAGAGGAGAGTGTGGTCTGGTTAATGGGGATGGCATGTTGCGAGCAGAGTCAATGTAACAATTTTCTTGTGGAAATAGTTGAACAAATATTATGGATAGGAAGTTTATAAAGGTAATATGCCGACAAAGTATTAGATTAACGAAAATTAATTGTAGAAATTGTACAAATATTGACCTCGTACACGTTTATAAATCCACTAAAATATAATAAGATGCGTTATATTTTCAACTAAGAACACAATTTTCGGTGCAACAATCTTTTTTCAAAATTGATCATTTAGATACGAAACCTTTCATCGCAGAAATTAAAATCTTTTCTTAAAAATTTAGGACTTATTAGGATTAAAATTTAGGACTAAACCTGTTACAAATATTAAGTAAATCTGGATATATGATCTATCTTTGGGTTTTCATCTGCTGTTCGTCTCGCAACTTGCTGTTTTCATTTCCAGTTCAATTTTTTAAAAGTAAAAAGATTTTTATCAACATTTGTCTCCAAGAGCGTACGTTATTTCGCGAAATGTCGACCTTGCGGAACGGTATCCTTATTTCAATCTTTGCTCCGTGCTTGGTGCCGAGAAGCCTTGTTTATCAGGAGACAACCCGTTACCGACAACAAATATGGCGACAACAGCGGGGCGTTCGCAGCGTCGCAACGTTAAAGTCCGCGCGGTCGTAAAGTCCCCACGTCCCTCACGCACGCAGCTGCCTGCGTGCGTTGGCTGCGGCCCGCGAGGCGCGTGACCGCACTACGTGACGACTGCACGGCGCACCGAGCACCACGGCCGGTCGTTCCTCTGGCCGCAAGGCTCGCTGCCGTCGCCAAGGAGATGCTGACGGTTTCAAGGGGAAATTCTTTCAAGTGAACTTCTTTGCAACGAAGATGGCGATCTTCTCCATGGCGAAGATTCCTCCAGATTGATTTGTTCACATTATTAACCAAACCTCCACACTCTATAACGTAATGGTCTTCCTTTATACCAAAACTTACAAATCAACAAATTCTTGGATTTGTGAAGAAAAGCAGATGAAAATCTAAAAGAAGATGAAGTCCAAGTGGATGATCCTCACCCCACCAATAATTGTCGCAGCTAGTAGGAGAGTTTTTTAAAATTATTTTATGAAGTCCATCGCACCGCAGCGGTGGATAAAATTTATTAAAAATATTGGTATTGGTATTATTAAAAGAGATTCGATTAGCTAATCAAGTACTGGTTAGCAAAATATATCAGGCTAAAATAACAGAATAAAGAATTTTAGAAATTAACAGGTATATACCTACTCTAGTTACAAAAATATTCGTAAAAATGTATTTGTAGCATTACACTGTCTTTTAAAAAAATCTATATCGAAAGAAGGTGCTCTGTCCATTGCGTTTCGTAATAAAAGACTTTCCATTGTATTGTCCTCATTCTCGAGTTTTCCGAAAGTAGTGGTAAAACTTGGCGAGCGCGAAAGTAATGAGTTGAATCTAAAATAAAGCAAATAAGCAAATAATGGAAATCAGTAGATATAGATAATTGCCTTGTTTTTCACTCTTTCGTTTGACATACTTTTAAAGGTGATCCCAAAATCTTTACGACAGTTTGCTCAGACTTGTCAGGTTATTGTCCCAAAGCAAACGTGCACACAAGTAAGATTTTGTCTGCTTTTCCATGATTCTGATTCCGAATTATTCGGTTCTCCTCCAAACGACAATGAAGCGGTGGGTATCCTTTCAATTTCACACTCCTTGCGATATTCGAAAAACATAAGCAATCGTGGAAATGGCCTTTCAAAATTTAGTTGATTTATTGATGTTTCCGGGCGAGTCAATGCTGTGGTCATGAAGCGCGAAAGGTAGGCATGTTTAATCGCGTGAGGTGGTGATCATTCCCTGCTGGATCACGAGATAAATCGCCGACCTACATGTCGGCTTGCGGGGTTTTCCCCAACCAGGTATCTCCATCCAGCCGAGTACCGCCCCAGCCGGGAGAAGCGCTGGAATTCAGACATGTGTGGTAGTGCCATGCATGCAAGTGTAAGTATGCGTAAGTAAGAAGTGAGGATAGGTCGAAGTCAAAATTTAGTGGTTTAAGATCTTTGGTCCTTGTTGAATCTGATCCATCCCGTAGTCACGCCAGAATGTTGTCGGCCCGAGAAGAAAACGGGCCTTAGGAAAGGAAACAAGGAATCTTCAACAAGGAAACGAATAAAAGAAAATGATAATACTTTAAAAAAAAAATAGAATAATAAAATAATTTGACTGCAACTGCCTGGAATCCTCTCCGCGAATGTTTCCCACCGGTAGTCCACGGTAGCCACCCAAATCCTCACTTAAAATTTTCGACTTTGTTTACACACAATACTAATTTCTACACTACGGCATTTTAAGAATTGTCTTAAGTTTAAATGAAACATAATAAAAAATGCTATATCTTAACTAAACTGAAGTTATGGAGCTTGGAGACCTTCGGTGCAATGAGCACATTGTGTATTGCATCGCGATATCAGAAGAGTTTGTGGGGACGAGACCGTCCGGAGGCACTGAAAGAGGACGTTGGGATGTGGAGAGCCGATGACTGTGCCGGCGGGGATGACTGTTGCGGCGGAGGCAGCGACCCGTGGGCAGGGGATTACGGCCTTGGCCCCCGCGCAGCGGTCGCGGCTGCCCGCGTGCTCCCCGCCCCCGCCCCCGCCCCCCGCCCACCGTGCCGCGCTGATCGCCATCGCAGGGATTTGCAAAAGCGCAGCTGCAAGGACTAACCGACCCGTCGGAAGGTCACAACTTCAATACTTCTTTAGCAACCGCCCTATTAGTAGTACAACACTACAGCACAAAACGGTAAAACCCCAGCACCGCTTTTACTTCACGACTTTCCGACTGCCAGATCTCTCTTTAGCATTACTTCGCAGGAATACGAAGTCACCCTCAAGCATATATATTAGTTAATGCAATAATCTGCTTGACTCAAAATATAAAAGGAAATTGCGCGAATTAAAGTTCCAAGGAGATCTAAAAACGAGAGTAAAAATAAACAAAATCTATGCCAACTTACGAGAAAGAAATAATGAGGTAATTTATAAGCCCCGCAGTGGTGGTGGAAGTCGCGCGGTGGCTGTGGAAGTGACAGAGACAGAGGGGCAAGTGGAGGGGTGAGGTGGTGTTGAATGTGGGCGGCGGCGGTAGTGGCAATGGCAGTGGCACGGTGGCGGCACGGAAGAAATGGAGGCGGCAGGACGGTGGTGATGCCAGTGGCGGTGGCACGGTGGTGATGCCAGTGGCGGTGGCACGGTGGTGATGCCAGTGGCGCGTGGCGGCGCGGGGGCGGGTGGCGGAGGCGGAGCGGGGCGGTGGCGAGCGCGAGAGTCCGTGCCTCTCTCCCGCCTTAATTACCGGGGCGCCGCTCGCGATAACAAAGAGGCCAATTAAGGGCCCATTGTGCGGCAGCGATCGGGCGCGGTATGCCACCGCAAGAGCGATGGAGGCTGCGGCAGGAGCACGGGGCTAGTTGGCGAGAGGAGCGAGCGGAAGGGGCAGGAAGGAAACAGAGGAAGCGAAGCGGTGATCGGTTCGAGGCGAGCGCTTCGAGAAAAACATTTGAAAGGGAACGGGGATTGAATCTGAGAGGGTGGTGAAAGAGGGAGCGGGAGACGTTGTGGAATGAGAGTTGGGGGGTTGGGGTGGAAAGGAGATGAGTGCAACAGCAGGACGAACAAAGTAGGAGGGTTGAGTTTAATCAAGGTATTCACTGCAGAGCGGAAATTTTTAAGTACGTAGAAATAGAAAATGGGTATCCGGGAGTCCTAAAGGTTTCGGAAGATATGAATTTTGGGGACAGCGCAAGCTAAAAGATAACGAAGGAAGGAGGAAAACTAAGGCCTAAGGAATCTCAGTCCATCATCAGACGGACGGTGCCTAGCTAAGCCATAAATGACATATTAGATTAATGAAGGATGAGAACAGGGCAAGTGTTAAAAAGGGGCGAGAGGAAAATGGAACAATGAAATTGATAAGACGTTGTGGAGATAGAAAAATATGGATAGAAAGGTAGAATCCTCGCAGACTGTTCCATTTCCCCCGCATCCATCGACTCTCCCCATTCCTCCCGTTAGTGGAGGTAATTGGTATTACGAGCGGCAGTCGTGACCGCGCCTGCATTCCTGCGAGTGTGTACCTGCCACCTGGCCACGTTGCTAGAAGCCGAGAACAGCGCACAGTGTCAGTTCACCAAACCGTCAGACTTCTTTGCAGCAATTGATAGTCTTACTCTCACGTTTTCTGCTTATTCTGCTGCTTCCTACGATTGCCTCGGGTTTTTCTTTCTACTACGTCAGCACTTACCATATGCCCAACTACGTGAAAATTCGTCTTAACTTAAAATTTTAAATAATACTCTGAAAAATCATATATTGAGGACAATTGGGATATAATAGCTCGTTTTAATAAAGTAAAAAAATAGTTAACGCGGAATATAATTATTATCAAAAGCATGCCAAGTGAATGAATAGAAATGTACAGTATATTGAAACAAGCCCTTCTTCTCTACCAGCAAAATTCGTAATTTTACGAATTATTAAGTTGGAAACCCGGATGTTTCCTACGTAATTTTAATATTTCTCATCCAAAATTATGTCGCACAAGCTCAGTTAATTGGGTTCGAAGTTCATAATTGTTGCTACTTACTCTGCAACCAATTACTCAATCTGCCATTTCATACGAAGTGGCAAGGAATCTGAAAATCTTGTCAAAATATCTACTACTGGATTGCACGTAACAATAATGGTAATCAGTTTTCTTTAAAGTAACAAATTGGAATTTATTATAATGTGAAATATGATTCTAATAAAAGTTAAACGTGAATTGTTACATCGTTAATCCAAAATGAAATTATCTTTGGTCATAACCAGCTCTCTCTATCTTATAATACTTATAAATCAACCTTGTTATATTTGCGGATCTTCGCGCGCTCTTCACTTCGCCATTCGATGGCGCCCCGTAGAATCTTGTCCGTCGTCGCAGCAGCATCTTCCTCCTTCATAAAGTTCTCCGCCTCATGTTCGCGATCACGTTCAAGTTCAAATTCTCCCAGCGATATTACCCGTTACTTCTCTTACTCGCATCACGGGTGGACGCCTATACACCTACTGACTATTACTTTGTAGAATTCCTTCGTCTTTTCTCACAAGAACGTTTTATTCTAATATAAGAAACGATAGACTTATTTATACTACAAGTTATTGCATCGGATTTGGTTGTTCATCAACAGTCTTTACTCGACTTGGTAAAATGTCAGGAGCCAACCCGATCATTACCGCGCTGCTAGAGAGAGTGTCACTGTTCCTCCTAACAGCCAAAGCATCAGATATCATCCTCTTTTGTCTAACAAAACAATACTATTTCCGCCTCGGCCAGGTCATTTCCACATCCTCTTCACATAGCGAAAATAACCTTTAACGCCGGTTGTTTACTTGTCAAATAGCGACCGCCCTCGCGATCGTCTTTTGACATCCCTATGTCCTACGTCATATAAATGACATTTTCACACACAAAAATGGTTCGTCATTTTGGTATATCACAATATTAAGAATTCATGGGGATTAAATGATTGTAGGTGAAAATGAAAGACTGCAACGAGAACAAAACAGCCGACGAAAGAAATGAAATGAGATGAGATGAAGCTAAAATTTATTTTTTAGCTACAAGAACACACTTTGTCACTTCTTTTTGGGATGCGAGACACCGTTCCTCGGATGGCCATTTAACTCTCTTGGGACGTTTAGCATACCTCGTGTGATAAACAGGATTCGGATTTGTATGTAATTACGTATTTGTTCATTAGTTACGATGAAACTTTTGTTAGTAATTTAAAATAAGGCTTTTGTAAGTAATTTGAAATTTATTTGATTATCAACATTTGTCCACATTTTCAGATAAATTTCATATTTTTAACACATTAAAGGAAATCTATCATAGCTTTGCATATTTCAATATTTTACTTGCAATATGTTCTATACTATAGATTTTAAAATTTATTATTGAAAAATAATTTTTAATTTTCAAGTGGTAAATCGGGTTTAGAAATAGATTTGAATTAATTCCATCATATTTTGTAAGGTTCAAGATGGACTCCGTTACTACTTCTGATGTTGAGCAAAATTTTATCAAGTTCAAAGCAATATGAAGAAATAAAATGGACTGTGTTAAATATGAATATTTAAAACAGTGCTCCGTAAACCCTTTATAACTTGGGCCATTCATCAGAAAACATTAAGCAACTTCCTTTCAGCAACACAATGTTGTTGACTCTATTTTAGTACATGATGAAATTTTGTTTTACAACTAATATTAAAATTACGTTCTTCGGCCTTTTTATTTAGGTACGTAATTTAAACCTTTAGTTAGTACATTATTTTAATTGAATATTAGTCCACTTTTCTCCACATTTTAAACATTTTTAGTCCATATATATGCAGGTATTTATTTACATATTATTACGTATAAATCCTAGTCGGTGTTAAGAGTTTAGCCAGCTCATTGCTGTTTCTTTTAAGCTACGGAATTTTTTGCGTTAAATTCGTCCTCATCAATAGTTTTGTAAATGCACATTTAATCAAACCAAAGTGTTGGCTTCGTATATGCAAGTGCAAATTATATGAAAAAACTGCCCCAAAACGAACAACATCGCTTTTCAGATAAATTATAAGATTTTTCTCGGAATGCTCCGAGGCATAATGAAAGGAAAACGTAAGAACCTAATTCTTAAAACTGTTGAAAAAAACTAAGGACTGTTCAGTTTCTTGTTCCAATCGAACCTTTAAGAGGAATGTAAATTGACATACACTCATTTAATAAACTTTATACACATTTTTAATGGTGACGTATCTTTCTTGGTACTTAGAAGGTTTCTTTGTGCCAAGCACACTATCTGAAGACAAGTGTTTGGAATTTCCCTGTTTCGAGTAGATGTCTGTAGGTCAATAGGCTTCTCACGGAACTTCTTTTTGCATCTTCGAAAACCACAGACATTACTGTTTGTTTTCCTCTTGATGAGGCATTTTTGCACACGAATGTCCTCTTGAAAATGAGATATTAAGAAACATATTTCGCACAATGATCTCATCTCTTTAGAGTGAAACCTATAACTAGTGATGAAAAAAGTTGTCAATGGCATTGTTTATTTTATATTCTACGCAATGGTATATTATTTCAACTGCCTGAGGTAATGTGCGTCAGGGTTATCAAAACGAAAATGTTTTAGCTTCTGAAAGTTCATAGAAACGCCTAAAACAATGTACATTCGAGTTACAATAAGTAGACTCGAATGACTTAATTCATTTGTAATTTCATTTTTTTATTAGTGGCTTGCGGAGATTTTCAAGAAAAGAATTTTTATATATCTTATATATCTATGTTTCTACATCATTGTTCGATGTCCGAATGATTAAAAAACGATCTTAGTCGGTGCCTTTCAATAGCGTTTGAATACATCAACCGTTAGCAGAAGTTACAATTGAAGTAGTACGTGATTGTAATGAAATTTACTATTATAGATTAACAACAGGTATATCACTACACAGTCCTAATTATAAAATACCTTTGTTCTTGCGTATGTTCCATCACCGCAAAGAACGTTTCAAGAGCAGGTGCCAGGTGTTTCATTAAACGACTCTGTTATTATGAAGTAACGGCTAAGTCACGATCATGATCCCATTCTCTACCGAAGTACTCTTAAAGCATTGATAAATTGATCGAAAGTAGAACGGGCACGCCTAAAATCTCTCGCCCTGTACGTGTGGTAAATAAAGGCCTCATTCGACATTTAACCTGGATAGATTATAAATTTGGGTGTGCACTATGAAATAATCTTGAACATACGGACTAAGTCTCATGCGTTCAGTGGAAATCCGAAAACATAAAAAAATTAGTCAAAAGAAATATTCTCAAAAGAGGTGCACAGAAAGTTACATCCTTAATCTTTCCTCATGCCACTTTATAATGAATATCTTCATTATCTTTACTTTGAAAAAGTAAATTTTGTACTTTTGAATCTTCTTAGGTAATTAATCATTGCTTTGAATATCTTCACTTCAACAGAAATGCATCACACTCGTAATATGGCGAAACCCTGCAAGCACTTTTACTGAAGTGAGTTCCCTCCATCGTGAGGCACTCTCCACACTGTGGGTTCAGGACCCCGCCAATCTCATCGGCGTCTGTCGAAGGTGGAGAGAAGAAGAAGTGAAGTGAATTGAACGGGTCTTGCTGCAATCAGAGAGGTAGAAGCTGACGTAATTTTTGTATACGAGTCATTGGTTCAAAAGCACTTTCCCTATTCTTCGTTAGAAACAGCGAAGGGCAGATAATCGTAACAGAATCAGCAAAAGATTCGTTAGAAGCCAGGTGAAAAAAGGATGCATTAGATATTATGATCGGCTTGAATTCGGAATGGAAGGCTATATCAGCGCATATTCACTTTTGTATGTTGAAAGCAAGTGTTTCATGCTTCTGGTCATGCGAAAACATCAAACACAAATTTATGAAAAAGAGAGCCTTTGGAGTATGCACGAAGTTGTATTGCGTGTTGAGATGAGGATGCCAAAAAACCCTTTCGAACGAGTTGTGTACACTTTTTAATAGTTTGAATTCATGAAAACTTTTATATACTCTTGAAAGCATTCACGTTGCCGCAGAATTTTGTTAACTCTACAGTAGTTTTATGTGGTCGGGGCGACGGGGGCGACGGGGGCGACAGGGGGCGACGGGGCGACGGACGGGGGCGACGGGGCGACGGGGGCGACGGGGCGACGGGGGCGACGGGGGCGACGGGGCGACGGGGCGACGGGGCGACGGGGCGACGGGGGCGACGGGGGCGACGGGGGCGACAGGGACTACGGGGCGACGGGGCGGCGGGGCGACGGGGCGACGGGGCGACGAGGGGCGACGGGGCGACGGGGGCGACGGGGGCGACGGGCGACGGCGACGGGGCGACGGGGCGACAGGGGCGACGGGGGCGACGGGGCGACGGGGGCGACAGGGCGACGGGCGACGGGGCGACGGGGGCGACGGGGGCGACGGGGCGACGGGGCGACGGGGGCGACGGGGCGACGGGGCGACGGGGGCGACGGGGCGACGGGGGCGAGGCGGGGGCGACGCGGGCGACGGGGCGACGGGGGCGACGGGGCGACGGGGCGACGGGGCGACGGGGCGACGGGGCGACGGAGGGCGACGGGGCGACGGGGCGACAATGTCAGGAGACGACGGCACCAGGACAGCGGTGGTACCTGTGGACGTGGTAAGCCAACGGAAGACAAGAAGCTCTCAGGAGTAAGCTCCGTACTGGGCGTCATTTACGCAGGGAGGTGCAAACACGCACCAGCGACTGGGGAGAGGTTGGAATCCCGAGGGCTCTGTAACAGGGACGGGGCCCCGAGGCGCGGCGTGGCGTAAGGATGGCTGGCGGCGGCGGCTGCGTAGCCGCGGGCGCTGCGATCGGGGTCACCCGCGGCCAGCGCAGCCCCCCACGCGATACGTCCCCTTCGGCGGCACCTGGCGCTCTGGGTTCCAAGCGCTGGGGCGATTCACGCGGCTCGGGGGAGCTTAAACTGAAGAACGTCCATCAGACTACTGGCATTTCAAATGAGACGCTGATCGTATTTTATCCTTCCAAAAAGTGAATACATTTAAAACATTGTCAAACTACTTGTAAATGAATGATGTGTCAAGTATTGTTAGTATACTATCCTTCCAAACGCTGATTTCTATACCATGTGGACTCAACGATCTGGACGTACAAAATCTGCTCTCTGCTGCGAATTACGTTTTTAAATGGTATTATTATATAAATGTTTAGATTCAATAAAAATATGAAAAGTAGAAATCATTATTACATAACTCAAAGCAATATCCGTTTCTGTTTATCGTAACCAGTACTGTACGATAATTCTACTCCCATTTTTCTAATAATATTTTTGGAGAAGGCAGTTTTAACATTCCAGTACAATATTTTATGCAATAATATACAAATTTTAGTCGTCCAGAATAATTATAACGATAACAAATTGATACAAATAGATACCCGGGAGGGGTCACGTGAGAGAATTTGGACTCTAGGCTACAGTAGTTTGGACTCTAGGAACAGTATTGTTTCAGAATGTTGTAAACCCTCGTGATTTTCAGTACCTTTGAAACAATTTTCTATTTACAAAATACTTTAAATCATTTCATGATTGTAGACTATCTGTCAATTCCCAGAAGTTATTTTCAACTCGGATTTCTCTGGGGTTGCAAAGCTGCGTAATGCCTCCGTAGTTTGAACTTTTTAACATGCCGTAGTTCTTTCGAACTCACTAAACACTTCCCAATTGTTACGGTATCAAAAAAAAGAAACATTTCTTCCTAAATCGAAAAAAAAATTAACGGGCGTATTTGGGCTCTCATGTTCCCTGAAACACAGGCAATGACCCAATGCCAAGACTGTTAATCTCTCCCTCGGTCCCTCCCCCTTGTGCTCGAACTGCTTCTCCGAGCACCTTCTTGCAGAGGGGAATACAGCTCTGACGTTATATCTCCTCCAGCTGGCAAACGCTGTTCTATACTTTAAAAGTATTGTGGAAAGTGGTGCTTCATCAAAAAATTAACAAAGTTTATAACAATCCAGATAATTTGGTTTTCTTCTTGAGAAATTTTGTTTTCGATTTGAGATTATTCGAAGGACTCTCATATTTTTAGTCTGAGATGAAAATAATTTACTCAAAACAACAAAAAATAAGCTGCAGTAATGAATATTGGAATCCCTACTTCATTACAAGAAAGACAACAAATTCATTAATCCTTCCGCAGGTTCATGAATTTTCTATTACTTGCTCTAACTTACTTATTTGTTTATTGATTTTATTATTGTATCCTTCTAACAACAATATAAAGCAAGCAGCTGAATGTTCAAGGGTTTGATTAGTGTGTGATTGTGCTGTTCTTTAAGTAGTGAAAAATTCAAGCAAAGCAAGTTTGCAGACACACATGAAAAATTAAGTAATACTACACCTAATTAATTTCTGAACATTTGTAAATACCTCGCGCCATTTAACGTATTTAGAAAGGTACGAGACCCATGAATAGCTCTGACTTACAGAGCAATTCGTCATTCAGCACTGAATAGTCAACAGACAAGAGTCAATTGCTTTGGTAATGAAGTTCATCTCTTCTCTCTTCCACTTACAACACTGCTTAATAACATCTACGTTTCAAAACCACAAATTAACATTCCAAAACCATCAATAATATTCGCAGAGATTTCCACATAACCAGAAGCATATGGCACTTGCTTTTCACATCACGCACGCAGGTTATTGAGACGCAGGTGCAGCGGCCGGGAGCGCGCAGCAGGTGGAGGCGGCGGCGGCGGCGGCGGCGCGCAGCCCAGAAAGGCCGCGGGCAGCTGGCCTCGTTCGATTTATCGCTGCGCGTCGCATTGTATAAGGAAGGCGCGTCCGCCGCGAAGCTCAGCCGCACTGGGCCCGAAGGGGGAGTGCCTGAAAAGGCACCACGCACGACCGAACTTGGGGCCTCCTATTTATAATGAAATGTAGAACGCGTGTAATAATAATCATTTAATAATAAAAAGAATAATTTAATATAAATAATAAATTAATTGAGATGTTTAAATTTATATTTGAAGAATTGTTTACCCCGCAATTAGTTCTTAAAATATATTGGTTAAAAGTATTGTACTAAGGATATTATGCTTTGATAGAAATATCTGTGAGACTCCTAAAACATGTACCAGAAAACCGTGAATTAATAATAATAATAATAATAATAATAATAATAATAATAATAATAATAATAATGCCAGTCCCCGTGGCGCTGACTGTTGCGGCAGCCGACGCCTGCGCCGAGGAGGCTGCAGGTCCGTGTGGTGCTTAGTCATGGTTGTATTTGTGATTATCCCTTCACCCTTCATCGTCATCCTGTCACATTCATATCACATCATATCATAATTCATAATTCAAGGCTTAACAACCTTGTCTGACGGTAGGATACAGCCGAACAGCTGATCCCCAAAATTACACAGGTCTCTCTCCAGGATAGAATATGACGGACTCGGAAGAGAACTGTAGTATGGTCGTAAATTACTGATACACTTAATAATAATAATAATAATAATAATAATAAGAAGAAGAAGAATATTAAAAACATTAACAATAATAACAATAACAAGCAACAAAATAATAATAATTAGGGTCCTAGGCTCCGCCTAGGGAGTGCATGACCTTGACGGTGGTGGAGCTTGAGTACTTCCAGACCCTGAGAGCTATGCCGGCGGTAGCGTACCTACTGGTAAGGCCTCCCTTGCCGGACAGATCGAAGGGTAGGTGTCAGACAAAAAAGTACTTCAGAAGAGGACCTCGAGGCCAAGAAGAGAACTGCAAAGCGCAAACTCCAAAAGAGGAGTAAGTCAGGAAGACCTCCGACATGCCGAAAAGGGTCTGTAGGGCAGACAGGGCTCTGAAGGCGAGAGTGGAGCGCCAGCCTGTCTAGGGGAGGATAACCCGAATAAAAAAAATCAAAACGCTGGCAGAAGCGTTAATATGAAACAGCCCAATAGCAGACAAATATGAAACAGCCAAATATTGAGAAGACAAATATTGAGAAGTAGAGTCGCGGGCGATCGGTCTTTGCAGGACCGCGCAGGTGGTTCGGACACCGGGCCTCCTGTGTCAAATGTGTTAACTGTGTCAGTGGTCAGCGGAGAACCTGGCACAGATCAAGATGCCAGGAGCGACGCCGCGCCATTCATGGCGACCGCAGAGAACATAGCACCAAACGTTTCTGGACGAAGTGGCTTGAGGACAGAGCTATCTGCAATGTCTTCCGCCCCTTAAAGTCTGATTGGCCAACGCAGGAAATGGTCAAAAGAGTGGAATGTCTCAGTAATGCTTGCTTATTACCCAAGTACAAAAGTGGAGGTAGAATGTAGAGGGTATAGGGTAAGAATGCACGCAGAGTGGAAGAAAAGTTATCCTAACAGCACCGTGAATGAATAACGAATATGTAGTCAACTGAATTCTATTCAGAGAAGAAAAATAATAATACTTTACATTTCACCACCTGGTCACATATGTAAAGTATTGTAAGAGTAACCGTCAGAGGGGTCCTTAACACTGCTGGACGAGTGTAACCGGAAGCTCAAGTGGTTAGAGCAATTCGGATATTCGAGTTCGATTTTGCTGGGGCAGATGGTGTAATAGTTGAATCAGAAGTAGGGAAAACAGAAACAAAACCTAGAGAGAACCCAAAGGAACCCGCTTTCTCCACCAAAATTTGTACAGTTGCTGGCAGAGATGAATGGCAAGCTGTCTGATCTTTACACAATGGGTCGGCCCATTCTCTCTACACCTGACGTATCGACTTGCTCCCGCACGAGCTACTTGCCCAGTCGGGAAGCCCGGCGGTCCTTCGATCATGGTCGAATTCCCCTGATTCCGTCCGCATTTTCCCTCCAAATGCAGAAAAGGATGTACTCCCAAGATGTAGCCGGGTGGTGAACGCAAATGGCGCTCGAAATATCCCGGCGAACGGTTGCTTCATACGAAATTATATTTGCCTGATGTCAAACAACAGCGATTTGAGTGTTTACATACTTTAATGATATTTAATTCAATCAATGTTGATTTTCTTTTTAAATTCGGTCTTGTATAATATTTTTTGCAAGGGACTGGAATTTATTTGAGTGGCAAATTCGTTTCCTGGTTTTGTTTTATGTTGTTTTATTAAATGACTCCGTTATTTTTGTATGAAGCGATGTTGTGAAATACATTAACATCTTTATAAAGTATTTCTCCTCTGGTAAAACCTCCCTTAAATTTATTAAATCACTCTTACGGGCGAGCAGCTCATAACAGATAAGATCTTCGTTCTTAATCTGAACGTAAGAAGTTAATGGATTATTGTACTCTTAAGCAAAGCAATTCAAAATAAAAATTCTTCACTCAAAATATTTAATCGCAATTCATATGTAGCATAATCAATTTTCTTAAGTGGAGGAAATAGGAATTAATACCCACAAATTAGAGGGCGGCAATAACTGTCAATTGACTTCTCCAAAAGCTGTCATGGACCAGGTGTCCAGTGATGTGTCACCACCGCGTAGAATTTGTTCAACCCTTACTTCTAAATCTAGCACCAATTTCTTTGGATGCAGTGTCCGCGAACATGATGCAGTGTTCCTTGACATGCCTACGCCACACCAATGTGTAAACATCTATTTTATGCCCAGTCGTAAAACGCGCATTACGCGCACTTCCGATGTTTCGCCCCACTGCGCGCTTTGTGAGGCGCTGCGATGTGACGCGAGGCGCTTCGGTCGCGCGGAAAAAGCAGGAATGCGCCTCCGTCTGGAGGACGCGGGTCATCGGGCCACTGGGGAAACGCCGCGGCTGCGCTAAGAGAAGACATTCCTGCAGCGATGCGCTTCGAAATGTCCGTGCACACACCTCTCGCTCCCCGCTCTAGGACCTCGCAGGAGAACCCTCGGCCTGAATGCCTTAGATTCTTTGCGGAGACTGGAATGTCCACTCGGCGGCACTCTCGTCATTAGCGCCAAGGTGGGTGTAGTGAGGAGGCGGTGCTAAACTCTTGGTTGGACTGGCCCGGTAACCCACCAGATGGGCTCCTACCCGCAGTCTTTTGGAGCAGGATTGGGGGTCGGGACATGAACCAGCACCCATATGAAGTTGAACGGGACCATTGAAATCTTCCGCGAGGTGGTTCTAGGTTTTCGGAGATACTCACGTCGTTAGTGTCAAGGGAGCGCAGTGTGGGGACGGGTTAGTGGCTCTGAGTCCCCCGAGTCTTTGTGCGGATGGCCCTCGGTTGGGCTCTTGGCTTCGTCGTGGCTGTGTCTGATAAGGGAATTGAGTAGGGTTTTCCCGGCGAACTAAGAGTGGACTTTATTAGACTCCGGTGCTAGTCGGGGATCTAGTAGCTCTGAGCTAACGGGACTGGTGTTGATGGAGAAACCACGGAAAACAACCGATCAGGCAGCCGGCTGCTAGAATGCTCCTCCAGGCAGCGACTGAATTCGACCTAGCTGAAAAGCTAGTGTCGAAAATCCTGCCGCGCGCCGTCAGGAGTCGAACCTAGAACCTGGCCCTATTCACGCTTAAATGGGGAGGATCCGGTGGGGCGATGCGTTCAGACATTCTGATGCCAGCCCAACAGTGTACTTCTACATCCGCAGGGGGAAGGACGCGAGGATAAAAAGCCGAAGGGCCCTGTGACTATCCTTAGGAAGCAAAATCCTCCTGATAGAACAAGAATATGTGGAGTAGTTCGGTTGGAATCACGCTTCACTTTGGATGAGGGTCAGGACAGCTCTCTCCTTCCATATAACATTGACATAATACACGGTAATATCTTGTATGCATGTAAAGAGAATTTCTATTAACTCCTATTTTTGTTAATCGATTTTGGTTAATTTTTGCGCTTTGTAATTCATTCAGTGTTTCCTCAACTTATCACAATCATAACCCGCTCTAAGTTTAATGCCTCAACGCTCAGATTGTCTTTGATGTTGGCGCATGTGAATTGTTATTCGCTTTGAACGCTTTAGATTGTACGATGTGTAAGGGGGCGTTAGGAAGAAATAGAAATCTGGACTTTTGGTGCCTTCATCTCCTTGATTTGGGAGATACGTACTTCCTGAGGATTTTCAATTTCTCGCTCTAAAACAATTTTATTTGAAATAAATTTCTCTGATAACCGTGCATATCATTAGAGTGCAACATTTTAATGACATATTTTTGAAAAATATCCAAAGATCAATCACGAAAATTATTTAAAAAAATATCTTCACAATACTAGGTTTAGTCTGAGATATCACTGAGACATCAAACTTGGTGCTTCCCGTTTGGATTGCAATCCGCTGTCATTACGTTAATGTAATGCAATACTGGTTCAACTCGGAAATAGTCATTTTAATATTATTATGAACAGAACGTAAGAATAACAAATACTAGAGTGTTAAAACTAGCTCTGAACTATAAACCTGAGTGCAAGAGATACCTTAGGTGGCAGATGATGGTGGAGAAGCCACAACAAGCACAAACAATCCCTGAAGGCAGAAGACGAATATTAAAGTTCTACGAAGTCTTGTAATAATGATTACACCATAATATTAAAGTGAAGCGTTTAATACCAGTTTTTCAATCACCAATGAAAACTTTACACATAGTCATAAAACTTCATTTTTCTAGTTGTATCATTACGTAACACCATGATAAGTTATATAATACATTAGCATCTTTTCCATAACTTTTACTTCTCAGGCAAGTCAAATTGTGTTGTACGTTCAACAACAGGGTTACATTTCATAAATAGAAATGAACTTGAAAATGCCAAAATATTTGTCTCTGTACAATGAATGAGCACTTCAAAAGTAGTAGAAAAAGATGAACGTAGTAGAGACCTGATGCAGCAAATACAATAAATTTTAATCGAAAAATATAAGCATAACATTTGCAACATTTCTAGAGCCCAAAATGGACAAACTTTTACTACAAATGAATGATCAAATTGTAGTGAATTTCACCCAGTTAACTTTATTGTTAAAATTGTTTTAAAAAAATTACGGTTCTGAAAAAAATAATGCAGTTTTCTTGGATCTGCGGTATGCCATGATACACATTGAGTCGTTTTGAACTTACAAGTTCTGGGAACGTTGGTGTCAGACCGGTCGTGCAGAAGGGCGTTGGCAGAACTGGGTGGATTTACTTCGCAGACACGACACGACGACACGACGTGCTCCATAACAATTTCTCCCAAATAAAAGAATTGAAAACTAGTTCCGAGCGTAGGCGTGGTTGTCATATTATAGACTCTGAAGGTTGGTCTCATGTTAGGGAAGGGTGTTCTTTGAATGAGGGTCAGAAGTCAATGGCTATGACAACAAACGAATATCTCATTTACACGCGTTAGCGTGCGGAGTTGATCTGTTACAAAAGTTCTCGTTCCAAGTCTTACGTACGTGACGAGGAAATAATACGAATCGACCGCGCCATGAATGGCATTTTATCTATTTTTCCGCAAACTGTCAAAACATGCATATGGTTTTATGACGCTGTGATGAGGAAACCTTGCGTGCTTCAAAATCGTGGATATCTCATCGACACATACGAAGGACACTTTAAACATTCACTAACTTGTTGAGGAAAGATAATAGAAAATTAAAAATTTTTGAATGCCACCCATAGTTTCTTAGAACATATATGAAATAGAAATCCCGTAATAAAATCCAATGCAATTAATTTTAAATTTTACTCTTTCGGCTGACATTTCACCGACATTCTTCCTGCTATATTCCACGTTTTAAATATATCGTAACGAAATATTTTTCGGAATCTATGTAGTTGTATCAAACCAATAAAATATCTTGAGTATATTTCTGACAGAAAAGTGAGACCAACTGGTCGTACAGCATTCTGAAAGCCCAGCGATTAACCTACGGTCTTTCATTCACGGTTTGCAGCAGTTATTCCTTCATAAGACGTGATTAAAGTAAAATTGAAAGAAAAACAAAATATTTAAGTAAGTGATGTGTCTATATTACAATGCAAAGTCATTGAGAAGTGGCAAAAATTGATCTCTTTTCTCACATAGGACAAGTTTAGCTTACCGGAGCTTCACGCTAACATTACGTGTTCTACTAACCGCAACTCGACTCTCCAATCACTACAAGTTCCACAATATTCTCGGGTTTAGTTATAGAACAAGGTACAGGTTCTTGCGCCTATTCCACTACAATTCCAACATCACCACATGATGGTGAGAGGAGAGTAATAGACGCGTTCAGAGCACGCGCCTAGAGCAAGTAATTAGTAACTAAGGTCTCCAGAATGTATTTTTATCAAGCAGTCGAGTTCAATAAAAAGATCATACATTTCTACATAACAAATGTGTTTTATTTTCCTTGTTCAATAAAGTATTTAATAGTGATGAGTGATTATTTTGTTTAGAAAGGAGAGACGAAAACTTCTCGTTTTAAATTATACTGCACAAATTTTAACTTCAAACATATCTTACAGCGTAACCCAATTTTCCCCACAATAAATAATTTATTTAAATATTTTTTGCATTGCTACACTTCAGTTGTAACCACCTTTATTTTTATAAAGAAAGTGTTTTTTTCAATTTCGGAATAAATCCTTCGACAAAGAACACATTCCGAACTGAAAGTAGTAAGCGTTAGGGAATGTGTTGTTACAGAACAAAATCTATATACTTTCCGTTAGTGTGGAAAATAGAAACTTACTATGGAGACATAGAAGTAGGCCTGACAATTGATAGCTCAATTAGAAACTTTATTTTATTTTATCTTTTTTCTATTTGGTCGGCATTTGATTGAGTTTGACACGTATAAACGCAAAAGCAAGAGTAAAGGGTAAGCCAAACTACCTTCTACCAAAAACAACAACAACAACAACAACCACAACAACAACGTGGAGATTTCTCACTGACAGCTCTTTAAAGTGAAAGTAAATGAAATCTAGTCCTCCATTAATTTCTTACAGGCGTCTCGAATGACTCAGTTCATTCAAACATAGTAGTTTCTGTATTTAGAGCCGACTGCTCAACATCACACAATGCAAGCCTTACATGCGAATGAGATAGCCGTTTTCATTCCCCATACCATCCATAAACGTGGAAGCGTTTTCATGCAATCCTATATTAAAACATACAGAACTGGCCCCAAAAGTAGAATGAAATTAATTCTCTAAAATTAAATTCTAAAATATTCACAAAGAGACGTTTTCTCTTACCGCATGTTTTTAAATACGTAGCATTTACGTCCCCTAGTTTCCAGCTAAATGCCTAGACGTTCTAATGAACTAACGGTTAATATGGAAAACTCCCATTCATTCAATAGCCCAATACACACCTGCCAAAATTAGAGTCAAATTAATTCATAAACGAAATCTTCCCTTTAGAAGTGAACCTGCGTAACTTATCTGCAAAATAGACAACTCGACAGATGCATCCCAGCAATATAGCCTAAGAATCTGTAATGAAAATCATGCAAAACCAAGTCAGGACCTTCAGAGCCCCCTGGTTACTCCAAAACTCACAATTTATCAAATATACTGAATTACTTTTGTCCACTTAACATAAAATTCAAAAAATTGTATTCCTCTTTTGACATGTTTCAGCACGCCAATCATTTACACAAAAGTTCCGACCTCTTCCCGCACCATAATTTTGTAAATCACGTCTCATCTCACTAATTCGCCTTTCGTCATCCAAATTTTATTGCACAAATTCTAATCGTTCTGCATTGAAAATACAAAGAAAACTGAACAGTGACGGATTTTGTTGAGACCCTCATTTTCCTAAGAAGGGATCTAAATTAATTCATTACAATATCACCTGTATCTTTCAAGACCCCGAAATCCTCGTGTTGAATGAGACGAAAATGTTAATCAAATATAAAAATATTCAAAAGAAAATATGAGACACGTGATCCTTGTAATTCTCGAGCAGCTTGCGACTTTCTCGTGTTACAATTTATTTCATCGATCGGAATGATTACGTACACGCTTGTTTTAAAACCAACTTTATTAAATTAACTTCCGACTTCTTCACTAAGAGTGTAACAAACTATGGAAGAAAATATTGTATTTAATTACCTAAATGAGGAGAGAGTAAAGATCATGCACCAGTATATTCAAGAGCTTAATAGCAGTATTTGATTGGGATATTGGAACCAGTGTGTTGTGTAAACTCTGGTTTCTAGATCGAATGGATTGGCACGCTGCCCACATCGAAAAAGGACGAATACTCTTGAGACATTTGTGGAGCAGCAGAGGCCGTTCTCATCTAAAATATTGGAACCGTCCTAAACATACCTCGAGTTAATTCAAGGACTAAGTTTCCAAGCGTCGGAGTCCAATTTTTGCAATTTTAAGAGACGCTGGAAAAAACATTTCATTATTAAAAATAAAAAAAGTTTACTAATCTACAGCCCTTGCTCATGTTCATAAAATTCGATACACATACAATATGCCTCTCCTCTTTTGCAAACAACAGCATCATATGACATCGGAAAAGTCAGTTTCAGAATACCTAAGGAGATAAATTGTTCATAGATCATAAATTGTTGCTACAAAAATTCGATGCCATCAGTTGCCATACTGTTTCTCTTTCTTATTGTGTTCCAATCTACAACACCAGGTTCCATGCCTAACTGTATGCAGCTAACAAACATCTGCGAATTTTCTGTCTGTAAAACGGTAATTCTTCTAGAATGCATATGTAATTTGCTTCTGTAGTGTCTGCATATCGTCTTGGTCACTTCATTAGGGAAGAACTACGTCACTGTCATTGATGAATGATCTAAATTTTAGATTATTTGTTACTCATCATCCCTGGACTGGTTACGTCGACTCTAAGGAACAGGGCCACATGCAATATACATCACATGATATTAGCGAAGAAAATGTTTGAACTCTGATCTTTTCTTAATGGGTGATGTATACGGCAGAGCTGCTCAAATGCAAGAATTAAAAACATTTCTATGGTATAAAATTGAGAAACAAAATGATCAGGGCCAACAACAAGAAATAGATATGCAAGATAATATAGAAAAATATTTGGTTATGAAGTATACTTCCTTTTTAAAGGGGGATCAATCGTCTGTACAATACTATAAAGAACCATCTATAGGATGCGATTTTAAGTCGCCGAAAATGTTCGGAACTTTATCTTAAGAAAGTTAGAATCATATTATAATATCAATGCGACTTCTGTGTGAAGTGGTGAACATATCTAATATACATTTAGCTATTGTAGAACTTCGCTTTTCTCCTTATGGATTTCCCTATGTGAGTCTCCGGGATTACATTTTCGTGCCAACGTTTCCAATGGGGTTTGTAAGATTTTACACTCATTCTATTAGTTTCTACCCTCTCTCATGAGAAGAGTATACATTCCCTTATTTAGCACCAAGAGAAACTTTTAGAAATTAAAACCGCGCAAAGCGGGAAATAGTATTCTTCCCACTGATTCCTCATGATAAGAACATTTTGCCGGGTTGCAAACGGTCGTACGAAACATATGTTCTTGAGAAAATTATTTTGTGTAAGAATTGGCAAAAATCAGTGTACTATATAGTATCTAGACTATTGATAGTAAAAATACTGATTTATTTGAAGCAGTTTTTCGTCGAAGAATTGTAATTGAAAAATTCTTAAGTATTATATTATAGAAAATGTCGTAGGAATTATTTTCTTCAAGAACAATACGCATCTTTCTGATTCTCTGTTGGCAATACAGACAAGAACACTTACTTCTCCGAAACAACCGTATCCCTGATTTTTGTATTACTTGATACAATTAGTTGATTTAACTTTATTATTTTATTCGAATTTATTTTTATATACTGCATTCTACTACTTATTGAGCTCATAAATTACAAGGTAATATAATATTTGTATTTTATTGTAGGTATATAGGAAAATATTATCCCAAAGAACTTTGCATGTATACACAAGCCCAGAAATCCTTTTTAAGGGTGAAATTTTAAATTATTAGTTATTTTCACTCGTGGAACATACCATAAGTGATTTGAAAATTTCTAGATTTATCAATAAATTCCAAAACACTAGCGCTATTTTTAAAATAATCAATAACTCACCAGCCGTTTTCTCACGAAGATCTTAGTCTTGTCATAGCAGAAAAAGCAGTCACACCAACTCACCTGCAATAGAGGAATATTTTAGTAGACAATAGTAAACATGTGTGAAATGAAGTGATAGATAGATAAAATGAATTTAAGTTATATTATACACATATATATATATATATATATATATATATATATATATATATATATAAAAAATTAGGTCTTAAATAAACCTATCTTAGTAACTCAATAACTGTGAAACCCTCTCTTGCAAAAAAGATGACTGTAAGAGAGTACAACAGCAGAACTAACTTGCAAACCATGTCAACGACGTGATTCAATAGGACGAGAAATTAAAAAATGTGGAGGTATTTTTAGGGCATTTGTCTCAAATACAAAGTTATAACAACCATATGAAAGTCAAATTTAAAACAAGTTCACATCGGTGGTTTCTGAAGTACGATATCTTAATTTATTAGAAGTTCTATTAGTTCTATACACTGAGAAAACCTATGCTGGAAATATACTGGAGAAAAAGGCTTGTTTGCATCTAACAGATGTTCACAGGCTATATGATATATGCTATATGATGCTCACAGGCAGGCAGTGAAAAAGAGTTCAAAATGGTATTCAGTTTCTATTCCTACATTCAGGAAGCAAATGAATGTAAAATTTCTCGTTTGTCGTAAAACCCATTCATTCCAACAATGCCGACGTTGTTGGAAGTTTTATATTTATCATGTATGTATTAACAAGACAATCGCATTACACTCAAAAATTTGGTGACAAACGATGCAGATATGTAGTTCTTGCAAACGTCCATAAATCCCATGTTGGTACGTCTATCTTCTCGAAGGAACACATCCTGTAAGGTTGATTCCATTCGTGTGCAATCGTAGACCGGGCCGCCTCGCAAGCGTACGGCAACGGGGCAAGCTCTTTCAAAATCGGCGAGGCGGTGCGGGGCGGCGCGGGGCGGCGTGGCGCGGCGCGGCGGCGAAGACAAATTCCCGGCGCACGGGACTTGATTATATCGTCCGCGCAGACAACATGCTCGGCCTCTGATGCAACGCAGCGTTAGGCGGTTGCGGCCACTAGGAGCCGGCGATGGCTTACTGGTGGGAGGCGGCTGCAGGGTAGAGAGAGTGGCGCTTAGGCGGGGAAGGGTGGTTGTGGAGCGGGCAGGTGGAAATTGAATTGAATTGAATTGAATTGATGCCTTATTTTACGTGGCGAGTCTCGGGCCATTTGAATTATTGTGTGTTATTGTTTTTTATTATTTTATTATTATTATTATTTATTATTATTATTATATTATTATGTGTTATTACTTGGGCGGCGAAACAGGCAATGTGAATTTTGCTATGAGGCTTCTTTTAGGCATGAGGATGAGGATGCGGTAAATTGCACATGGGACAGCCGGCTTTACTTCCCTTCCGAAGGAAGGCGTACGAAGAATTATTTTCTCTCTGTTTAAAATCCATGGTATCGATAGGGTTTGAACTCGCGAACTTGGGTATAACATTCTGATACGCTAACCATTGACGACCGAATGGTGAAGTCACGCAGTAGAAACACTAAAACATGCAAAACATTCAGTCGAAACAAGTGAATTTATTTAATTAGGGAACACTTCTACAGTTTGTGACGCATTACAGGCATGAATGGTGAAGAAAATAAGTATATTTAACTAGATATCCAGTAATTATCATATATATATATTGTAATACCTTTCCATCAAGTTACATTCTAATATTTTTACATCATTTCTAGAAGATATACTCAGTGTGAAGAGATCTATCGCTGAGATTTTATTTTATAAAAACTGATCTTATTGAAAAACAAACTTACGTACGCCAAGTTGGAAGGTTTATTGATTTATTTACAATTGATTGCTTTCATAATTGCGAAGATTATTCATTTCGTTTTATTTCATCGTAGAAAACGTATGCGTAGATATTATATGCTCATACTTTTTCTCAAGCTTGCTGTTTTTAACATCTTCAAGTGCAGTTAGCTCGATAAATCATTGTGTAATACAAAGAAGTGTTGTGGGACTACAATGTGGAGGGAAAAAGGTGTCAACCTGTGGAATTATTAGCCAATGATAGGTGGAGACATTTTTATTGGAATATTTAATACTAGATTATAAAATTGGACTGTGATGAGAATTTATTTACCTAAAATTAAATTTTAAAAAAACGTGTACTTGATGTACGGTTTTCTTAATTACTCTGTTCGTTCCTATCGCTCTGCAGAGCAAGGGTACAGTGCAAGTAAGAAGTGCTTCACTTTCTTATTTGCACCATGCCCAATAACATACCCCGTTCATTAATCCCAACCACTCAGATTCATAATGCATGAATAAGTAGTAATTTGACATTCCTTCATAGAGTTGAGAAGGAAGAGTTGTGGTGTATTTGAACAAATTCCAGATTTGACCACAGACAATGAACAAGTGGTATTATTACATGCCTTTTAAGTTATATCATTAATTACTGTAAACTTTTCTGTAGTAGGAACTTAATTATCCTTGAAGTGCCATTTACATCAACACAATTTTTGGAATAGAAAAATAGCGATGTTTCCCTAACGTATCCTATCATATTCCACGTTTTATTCTCTGAACACAAAGACAACGTTTGAGCGCCATTACTGTGTGGACCTTCTCAACACAAAACGTCCATTTCCACTTTCAAACGACCACATTCACACGCGGTGTAGGGAGTTAATGCACGCTCGACTGCTCGGAGTCACGTAGTTCGATTCACGCAATGTTCAGGAAACGACATCGATCACTACAGCGCGTGACCTTTGAGAGAGAGAGGACATCGATCACTACAGCGCGTGACCTTTGAGAGAGAGAGAGGGATAGAGAATTGATGTGTAGAAATGTCTCAAAAATTTCAATGGAAACAAAGATGCAATAAACTATACGAAAAACAATTATTGGAAGTTTCACACCCCGCATATTTAGACTTTTTTGAAAAATATTATGCGCACAGGAATGTTCATTATGTATGTTGTACAACCTTGTAGATGCAGTTAATTTACGCATAATCAACACTATTATTAAAAGACATTAATTTTTAAAAATAGGAATTAAATTGAGATATAAGAAAAACTGGGAGAGTAATCTATGAGAACGTTGTCTCTGCTTTGCTCTGTCTGGTACTTTATATTAATTGTGGGAATTCTGATTTGGTGTTGTTGACGTTCTTATAAGAAGAAATGAAAGAGGCCATCTTCGTCAACAATATGTTGACGAAGATGACCTCTTTTATTTCTACTTTATATTAATTTACATTTTAAACTCAAATATACGGAACAACTGAAATTCTGATTTCCAAATGAGGAATCTCCATTTCCGTTTTAGCTTTAATATTATGTATTCTTAACACGATTTTTCATCATGGTGCTAACTACCGTGTTCAAAAATATACGGTAATCGTTGAATCCTCTTCTTCAACTATTAGGTAGAATGTGAACCCTGTTCATACCTGAAAAATTCCACGTATATACGTCAGTGTATAAATGGGTTCTTCAATTAGTAGCCCCAAACACCTCGGAGTTATCTAAAGAACCATTCATCTATATTCCATAAAATAAATTATGGCGTTCCCATCAGACTGAAAGTGATTTTTGAAATAATTTGCGTAACGCAGACCGCGTATCTCTCGTGGCCATCAAGTGGGCCAAATCGCTCGCAGAGAGCGCCTGCGCGCACGAGGGTGGCATTACGGGGCTGATGCACGGCGCGGCCTTTCAAGTGGAACCCAAGTGGACCGCTGCCCCCCGCGCCAGGGCGAGCCAGTGTGTGGGCGGGTCAGCCAGAGGACTCTGCTCAGTAAATCTGCGAATGAGGCGACGGCAGCGGCACTGGTAGGGAGCGGAGGCAGCAACGACTGCGTTGTTGAGCACACAGGAGATGGTGGCGTGAGATTGGCGGCGAGTTCGACGGCCACTTAGGCAGTGATACGCATATGGGAGGTTTAATTGGGGCAGTAAGGAGAGGGGTTAAGGCAGTAGAGATAGAGGCGGTTGAGGCAATACAGGCAGCGGAGGCGGTTGAGGCAGCGGGGGCGGTTGAGGCAGTGGGGGCGGTTGAGGCAGCGGAGGTCGGTTGAGGCAGCGGGGCGGTTGAGGCAGCGGGGTCGGTTGAGGCAGCGGGGGCGGTTGAGGCAGCGGGGGCGGTTGAGGCAGCGGGGCGGTTGAGGCAGCGGGGGCGGTTGAGGCAGCGGAGGCGGTTGAGGCAGCGGAGGCGGTGTGGCGGGCGAGTGGCCTCCGGTCGCGTTGCGCGGCGCCGGCGCAGCGAGTTTGCTAATGGGGGCGAGCACCGCTGGGGTCAGCGGCCATTACTCGCCTAATGGCTTCACGCGCCGCCCAACGAACCTCCGCCCCGCCGCAGCAAGGCCGCCGCACCGCGCGGCGCAGCGCGGCCCAGAGCGGCGCCGCCCACTGGCTCCGAAGCCCCTCACGCCCACGCGCCGCACCCGCGCCCGCGCTCCGGGGCCGGCGAACGGTTCCTCGCCACCCGCCCCTCCCTGCTGCTAGGCTATTCACGACTAGAGATTTGGTTTTTATTTGCAGCCCTGGTGGCGCGCGAGGTTCGAGCATCGTACAGCTCGGAGAAGGTTTTGAGGTTTTAGTCCAACCGTGTATTTCACAATTTAACCTCCTCGAAAGACAAGTATGTCGAACGAGAAGAAATAAATTTTAAAAAAAAGGTTTTAGTCCCAAGACGCTTGAGGAGGGATTTAAAAAAATTCTGATTGAAGTGTTAAAATGAATCTCAGTTAAACACCAATTCAGCATATACCTTAAGAAAAAATTCGCTACTGTTAATTCTTGAAAAAGAAGCAATTGTTGATAATATGGTGAATATGGAACAAATTCCAGATTTGTCCACAGACAATGAACTTGCGCTTATTACATGCCTTTTAAGTTATTAATTTCTGTACAGTTATATGCATAATTTCTGTACGCTTACACGGTAATATGCGTTAACACGTGCAAGTAATCAAGGAACGTTTTTCTACAAACACTTCAATGCAGACCGTGGGTGAAATATTTATTTTGTCAGTTCAATGATGAAGTGTAACACTAGACAATGCGTATGCTTTCAAATCGTGAATTATTTACTAAGAAACAATCAACTTATTTCAGTTAGCTTCAACTTCTTGTCATCTGTCACTTAACTCCGGCCACACTAGAACGTGTCTACATTTATCTGCATTCCGCCATTTTCTCCCTCGTTACAGGACATTTTCTCGTAATGATACAATTTCTAATTGATATACCATGAATTACCGCGCATTATCACAATCCCTTCTAGTAATAAACAAAAATACGAAAAACATTAAGCAATAAATGGAAATTATTATTTTATAAATTTATTGAATTTTTTACTACTATGACTTGTGAATTGACGTTTGTTGGCTGACTGCTGCCACTTTTAATGCGCTCTACCTTCTCCTCGCGACGTAATTCGAAATGCCTGGCGTTGCAGTTGGAATTTCCCCTCGCCATTTTCCCCATCTGTTCTCCGGGGGCAAACTAGGTGTGGTAAAACTGTCAGATCTAGAATGGTCGAAACCAAACTCAGGACTAGATAAGGACCTGCGTCAACATTCCGTGTTCCTGTTAAGGCTGTACGATCGCTTAACAGACCCTGCGTTTCAATCATCTTCTAAAGTATCAGTTGATGTTTCTGGGCATGTCGACTTCTATTTTCATTAGTCCCATTAGTAAAGGACATGTTTTAGCTAATATATTTAGTTCACTGATTTACATAGAACTAATATTTTTAACTTCTGTAGTAGCAAATTTGAATGCTTTTGTAAATTCTACTTTAAAAAATTGATTACATTTTCATCATGAATACGTAAGAGTTGCCATAGCAATTTACTAGTGGTGTTCCATAGAAGGCTGCTATGGTAAAATGATATGATTTTCATCCTAAAAGTATTTTTCCTAGAAAAGGATTAACTTAATATGAGTTATATGCGTATAAAAGACGAAAAAGTTATTATTTTTTTCAATATGACGCACCAATAAGAAAAATCTGAAAAAAATTATTAGTAAAACACATCTTAATACGTTTTGTAAGATTTTTCCGGAGTAGTCACCCCAGAAATAAAACAGAAATATACCAAAATTTTTAAAAATTTAATAATTGAATTTCCTGCAATTTTCCAAGATATCAAATTATCACTTTTTTCGAATTTTATCTTCGAGAAATGATACAAAAAATAAAAACCGAAACTTAGTATTTTTTCTGATATCGTACAAAATAATCAGGTAGTCGCTGTGAGATTTTGTAAAAATGACTTTCGAAATAACACTAAACATTCCCTCTATTCAAAAATGAACTATACTTTTTACTCCCCTTATCCTGCTACTGCCTTTCTTTTTGTCATGAAAATATATATAATGTTCTGTTTTGTGTCGTGAAAAAATGAATTAAGAGTACATATGTTCGCTGCATGCCACGCGAGAGATTATTGGAAGTATTTCCTCCATTAGCTGAACACTACTATTTGTCTGCCTTTGATTTATCCATTGGATTCAATATTTTTTGTGTTTTTCTTTTCGTGAGAACGATGAATGCAATTTTATGATTTTTCTGAAACATGCAATTAGAAAATACGCATTAATATTTTACGAGGTCCGTCTCTTTTGGTGTTGGATTATTGTAACACATCAATATCTTATCGACAAGGCAATTGACATGAATGAGAAGAGATGCAGTAAGCAATTAAACAAAGGCCATCATATTGAAGTTTTCTTACAATCTATTATGAAGGATTAAGAGATGTGTATGTTTAAGTCATCTTCACGAATCTCTCAAGCCTGCTTTTAATCTCCGAAGCAGAATCCATGAGGGCGGAAAACTAAAGTCTGAGTTATTTACTTTTTAATTTCAAATATTGAATAAGATATCAAAGTAACTTTTGTCCTTTATTCATCAACGTTTTTATCGATTATCAACGAGATAATGCGTATGAAGCATTAAAAATAGATTAAATCCCAAACTTACATATGGAAGAAATTCTCTCTCTTAACTCACGTTTCAATTACTCTGAAATTTATGGCCGCGAAACAGTTGAGACATGTTGAAATCCTTCCACTATGCAGCGTTTGAAGTACGTTCCATAATGCATATTCCACATTACTCCAAACATCTGTAGGCTTCATCAAAGAATATTACAGTGCTATTGTAAGAAAGTTTTATTACAAGTCTACATCGTGAAAATACGTTTATGAAGACGCATTTCAACACCATGAGAGCAGATTAGTCACCCTTGTTCAAAGAGAAGAGTTACTCAGCCCAGCAGCAAAAAGGTTGAGAGAGAGGTTGAGAGATATAATGTTTAATACGCTGTTTAATATTCAGCCCGGTCTAATAGCCCACTAATCACCGCTTACAGTATTTTAACGAGCCGCAAGTGGCGTAAACAGACCACGATGGGCCACACATTAGGGGCGCTGAGGGATATCGAAAGTTAACAAGACTCGTGAGATGGAGCATGTGCGCTGCTGCTGCAGCAGGGAGAGAGCAGGGTGTCCATACGCTGCGTCCGCCGAACAACGAGCGGCAATCAATCACGCGCCAAAGGCGGGCGGCCGCTGCTAGTGGCGAGTGCGCCGGCCGCACACACCTGTCAGGGGCGTTGGTCGCTCGGGGCGCGTGGGCGAAGATAGCGGGGGGGAGAAGCCGGTGGGGGGCGGGTTTTGGGGCGTAAAGGTGGCGGTCGTGGTGGGGTCGTGGTGGCGGTCGTGGTGGCGGTCGTGGTGGCGGTCGTGGCGGCGGTCGGCGGCGGCGGCGGAGGTGAATGAGGCGGCGATGGCGATAGTTGTGGCGTACAGAGACGGCGACGGCGACGGCGACGGCGACGGCGACGGCGACGGGACGGCGGGGACGGCGACGGCGACGGCGACGGCGACGGCGACGGCGACGGCGACGGCGACGGCGACGGCGACGGCGACGGCGACGGCGACGGCGACGGCGACGGCGACGGCGACGGCGACGGCGACGGCGACGGCGACGGCGACGGCGACGGCGACGGCGACGGCGACGGCGACGGCGACGGCGACGGCGACGGCGACGGCGACGGCGACGGCGACGGCGACGGCGACGGCGACGGCGACGGCGACGGCGACGGCGACGGCGACGGCGACGGCGACGGCGACGGCGACGGCGCCGGCGACGGCGACGGCGACGGCGACGGCGACGGCGACGGCGACGGCGACGGCGACGGCGACGGCGACGGCGACGGCGGACGGCGACGGCGACGGCAGACGGCGACGGCGACGGCGACGGCGACGGCGACGGCGACGGCGACGGCGACGGCGACGGCGACGGCGACGGCGACGGCGACGGCGACGGCGACGGCGACGGCGACGGCGACGGCGACGGCGACGGCGACGGCGACGGCGACGGCGACGGCGACGGCGACGGCGACGGACGGCGACGGCGACGGCGACGGCGACGGCGACGGCGAGCACGGCGACGGCGACGGGACGGCGACGGCGACGGCGACGGCGACGGCGACGGCGACGGCGACGGCGACGGCGACGGCGACGGCGACGGCGACGGCGACGGCGACGGCGACGGCGACGGCGACGGCGACGGCGACGGCGACGGCGACGGCGACGGCGACGGCGACGGCGACGGCGACGGCGACGGCGACGGCGGACGGCGAGTGCGACGGCGGCGGGCGGGCGACGGCGGGGCGAGGGCGTGGCGGTGGCGTGGCGGCGGCGGGGCGGTGGCGGTGCGGGGCGGCGGGCGGTGGCGGCGGCGGTGGCGGTGGCGGGGTGGCGGGCGGTGGCGGTGGCGGTGGCGGCGCGTGCGGCGGTGGCGGCGGTGGCGGTGGCGGCGGTGGCGGTGGCGGGGGGCGGTGGCGGTGGCGGTGGCGGTGGCGGTGGCGGTGGCGGTGGCGGTGGCGGTGGCGGTGGCGGTGGCGGTGGCGGTGGCGGTGGCGGTGGCGGTGGCGGTGGCGGTGGCGTGGTGATGGTCGGGCGCGGCCGGCGGTGGGTGGGCGGGGCCGGAATCTAGAGCGCTGCTGCTCCACGCTGGACGCTGGCCCGTTCCGCAAGGATTTTTCCATCGTCGTCGCTGTCGGCTTTCGCTGCCTCTGATGCTAGCTTTCGAAACGGCAGGCACTGCCATTGAGTATATGATTCTGCGCCTTGAGATTCTGTGATAGCCGTTGCTTTCTCGCCATGGTCATTATTCGTAATATGACTATTAAATTACTGACATATTTGGCTTGTACATTGCAGCCAGTTGGTTTAGAGTCTTGTCGTCCATGGTCTGAAGTGCACCGTTTATTTCGCGGTAAAACACGGCAAAATGAACTCCCTTTATAAAGTCTTAGATGATTCTGACATGCAGTCATCAGATCAATGTTGAGCCTAACTTACTTTATCCTTTGAATAATGTTATTGTTAATTCCTTTTTAATTCCTCCTTTACTGTCCTCTCTTTCTTTCGTTACCTGCCCATCGCCAGTCCCTCATGCCCTTCGCCGCTCCAAATGACAAACGGCAGTTTAATCCTTTTCTTAAATTTCATCATTTCCTTCAAGACTAATACGAGTACTAAATAAAATGTACGGCAGGAATTTCTTCGTCATCCCTGTGTTCAACACTGGCATTTACTGCTGCACTATTCAGTTCGTTCTTCATGTACTATGCACTCAATGGTATGTACAGCGATCAATCTTACAGGCAACTAAATGAACGAGTCGCATCTGCCAGCGCTTGGACTTCATTTTGTTTGCGAGGCTCACGCCACCATCGGCCATTTCGCCAGTATCATTTATCAGGCGCAAGGCCAGCCGTCGTCAGTGCCGTTGCCGACGCATTTCTCCGCACCCAAACACCCAGTCGCCGCGCGGCCTCGTTCCGCCTGGAGGAACAGTTCGAAATCCGAGAACGGCTCGTTGGACCGCTGACAGCAGACCACCACACGCAGGTCCGCAAGGAACCAATGAGCGTAAAGAAACAAAATCAAATGAATACAATTTGAAAGGGGTGAAACTTGACCTCATGAAATTACGAAACTTGATCAAGTGAAGAAAAACATGAATGACCAAATGTTTATGTACGAGGCACGTTCGTAGCTTTGTAGTCATTCTAAACTTTTATTCTAGGTTTTGTATCATACCACATTACTTCTTGAAGGTAATAACTGAAAATCCTTTTCTGTGTGCCATTACTTCCTATATTGAAGGGATGAAAATTGTTCACATCAACGAACGTTGAAACTGAATTTCCAAAATAATCAGTGCAGTACTTCAAAAATATTTTTTTATTGAAATAAAGAGCTCTCTAAATTTTCAAACACGTTGAAGAATTTTTAAAAAAATTAGGTCGGTGTTGTATCTAATGAGATACATGTTATAATGTACATGTCTGTATTTTTATGGACTGAAATGTTTACTTGGAAGTCTCAGCGAATGGGCCTAACAGTAATACTGAAACTTAGAGGGATATTGAATTACGGACGTAAACTGATATATTTTACTGGGGTTACTGCTAAGAGCTAACATTACACAGTAAAAACCAAAATACACAACATTTATTGCAAATCCTACTTGGTATGGTAATCGAGTAAGCTGCTTGGAACCGACCGATTGTGCGACCGTCGTTCACGCTTACCCCCCTGTCGGTCTAACATGTAGAGAATGTCCGTCTGCGGGGGGTAATACATTTTTTGCATCCTAATTTAATTACAATACCTCAAATTAATAAATATTAAAATAATTTTAAATCTGTTTAAAGCGTCGAAGACCCCATAATAGCCTATTACTATATTGTCAATGAAGTATCAATAAAAACGATAAAATACTTTTCTCCAACTTCCAATCATTTAACAACGTTTAAAATTATTGATTATTGTGGTTTGCGTGTATTATTTTCACATGGAATAACTGCGCTAAATAATATGGAGTTAAAAATTTCTCACTTAATTTCTTCTCTGTAAGGACTGTTTAAACAATTTTGTTTTAAATATTTCGTTTTGAAACTTTCGCGATGCTCATGAAAAAAATTGAACCAAATACTATTTTTTTCGGCATGAGAAATGTGATAAGAACTTATCTCGATATGTATGCTCGAATATGTTTCAATCAACCTAAAAATTTATACTAATTTATGACCTTTAATTCAGACAAGGAACTTTATTTACTTTAATAACCAAACTAATAAGAGATGTTTGATTCGTCCATTACGAATATGCGTTTTGAAATAATTGCCATAAAAGTTATCTCCAAAAGATTTTAAAAAATTTCATTGGTTGAATTTGCGTTCCATCCCCAAGATCACTTAAAAAATTGTTAATATTGTAGGTACATGAATGACAGCATGTACATGAATGATGTACATGAATGACATGAATCGCAGAACGACACCCAAAAAAATTGCATTATTTGTAACGGACGATATTTACATCTTCTAAATTTCGTAAGACCAAGAAAAATATTCACAACTTTTATGCCACAAAAGTTGACTTAACGCAGCCAGTTAAACGAAACACCTAAACAACGAGGTTATAAAAATCATGGATATTCGATGCCCTGATCCTTTGGTGTTATTGAGGCCGCCAGTCACAAAGCTCAGAATTTCGTTGGGGCTGCGGCGGCTGCTGGCCGTGGCCCAGGTGGCAGTGCCCTTCGCACCAAGAGGCGAGCTACAGGCGCCATTTAGAGGTAACGATTTTCGTCATCGATTCTCTCGGGTCGATTACTACGCAGGCGAAGGCGTAACTCATTTTTCTCGGAAGGCAGCTTAGGTCAGTGCTGGACGAAATGAACCGTCCCGAATCGATGAATGAATAGATAATGTCCAAATATAAATCACCGTTGTAACAACAAACGAGGAAGTCAGTACGGAGACAAAATATTTACAGAGAGAATGAGCAACGAAAGGAAAAAGCACAACGAGAAGTAAAAGATAAAAACAAAAATAAACCATTTTATCTTTAAACTTGCTCAGTTATTTCCTTCTGAGTGTCTCCAATAAATATAACACCAAGTGTTATTCCACATTTTTATATTTATTAATTAATTCATTAACAAGTGGTAACCAATTTGTGGAGTAATGATTATATGTTGAAATTATGAATTAATGGAAAAAGAAACAAAAAACAACAAAAGGATAAAAAGATAACTTGTTTTACACCCTTTTGTTCATCACAAATGTAATGTGAAGTGCCAGGATTTGAACAACAGTTCTCTAAAAATAATTCGACATCGATGGTTGCTATGGTGTTTTCCCAGTTGTGCACATTCGATTGGTCGAAATGCTGTTTCTAACCTTCTCTCACTCATTCTCACCATTGCCAGGTCCGTGCCATATTCACAGTGACGGAATTCTTATCTCCAATACACGAACTATATTGTCCATTTATGTTGGCATATCTTGTTTCCAAGAACAAGCCCCTAAAAATGGTGAATTTCTTAGCAGATTGATTTATTCTCTCAGAAACAGACTTCCCAAGAACAGCTAATTAAAAACAAAAAAAGCTGGTTCTTGAACTTGAATTTCGCTTAACACACTGATCGTAAAAAGGCGAAAAAAATTCTGCCGAAGTCACGTTCGGTTTGCAAATCATCTCCTATCCTTCGAGGCTGTTGCATGCCTTCCCTCCATAAATCCAGCCCATTCTAATTGAAACGTTAACTGCAGATGGGAATCAAATTAGCAAAGGAGCCATCAATATTTAGTTACACAGCGAGCCATGACGTAGCAGTACTCATCGTTAGCTAGTGCAGTTCCGTTGTTCGGTCTCCTGTACACGGCTGGAGAGTCGCATCCGTTGCGAGATAATCTGCCCGCGGTGCTTGTCCGCTCCTGTAAACAGCGCCCGGCCTGTTGCAAATGAAACGGCCGGCTATCGGACGCGAGCATCGCCGTTCTCCGGGAGATTCCATCGCGAGATGCGCGCCGTAATAACCGTTCGAGGGCTGCACGCCGTTAACCTCGAGGGCGAACATCGCAGGAGCGCAGGCTATGATCGGTTGACCGCTCGAAAAGACAGCGTGACCATCCGGAACTGCATGTTGGCAAAATGCTAACATCTCTCTCCGAAGCTATTTCTTTAAGGCGTGGCGATTACTATTTGTAATTACTCTACATAACGCTTTCCTTACATGATTTCTGTCGAATACGTACGATCTCTTCTTACGATTCAATTATATTTTTCTTTTTGTTTAAAAATCCTTCTTTAAGGAGTAAACAAACATTTTTGAGCTAAAATAAAGATTTACTAGCAGGACCTGTGCCATTATATCCAAAAGGAAGAGCTCTAGAAAAGTTACAATATTACAGCTAAATACACTACACCGACAATCGCAAAACTCTAAAACATTGTTTCATTACGTTCAGTATTTATTATCTTAGTCTAGAACAATGAAAGGTTTGCAAATTCTGCCACAATATAAACACTATTCACACTGAATGCAGAGTTAAAATGTTTCAGAAAATTAATTTAAATAAAAAAACAGATGTCTGGTATCAAATTTTATTTCTGCTTAAGATCTTTTCGATCGATCGTCAGAGCTTGTAGCTGCTGGGCGGAAACGAATATAAAAATTGATACCATAAAACATCTGTTTTATTTACTTTGAATTAGTAAGGTATCTACATCACCAACAGTCTAATTAATTAATGTAATTTAAATGTGCTATACCTACCAAGATCTCTGTTCATTTAGTTTGCACACAGTTGTAGTTGCCAATAAGAGGCACCCATGACATGCACATGTAATGACATGTCACGCCTTTTGTTGTAATGGCACGGCGTCAGCTGGTAAACCTTTATTTTACCTTAAAAATGTTGGTTAACCCGTTAGAGAAAGATGTTTAAACGGAGTAAAATATAATTGAATAATGAAAAGATCGTACGTATTCGTCCAGTAGAATTAATAATTTCTATGTTAATTACCATGCAAGGCAGGATTATGAAGTCTAACTATAAATAAAGCCGGCGGCGCTAGCCGAATTCGTTTACTACGCTCCGCGAGGTCACGAAGGTTAAACGAATTCGAGACTCGCGGGTTCTTGGTTGGGTGACCGGCCAGGAACCCCGGGATCTAACATCGTCGAGCCCCTGGCCGAAGGGATAAACGGCACTGACTGACTGCGACGTGACGAGACTTGACTTGAGATTATTGTAACTGAGGATTACTCCAGAAATAAAAAAGCACGTAATGGAGGATTACTCCCTAGTGCAGAGAGCTCAACGCCCCATAAGGGGCTTGGAGACGTGTTGCGTCAAGGTGTAGATGCAACAAATTTTTTAAAAAAATTATAGTAATTGTCACGCTTTAAACATGTAATTGATTTTTTTTGTAAAGAGATGCAGGTCAGATGATTGTTCGATATGAGTACACTCGCATGCATGTACAAACATTCATTGATCACTGAAAAAGGTCGCTATTTTCACTGACTCCTAAATAAGCTATACTAACTTTTTCCTTATAATCTTAATTTACACACGAAATGACGATTGATTTCGACAGATACGTTGCATTTGCACCTCAAAACTAACAAAACGAACTATTTTAGTTGGTCGTGAAAATGACGTAAACAACAAATGACGGCACATAAGCGTTCATTCTATTAATTTGGGATATTTAGTTTTAGTGTTTATGTTATAAAACCGGTTAATAAGAGCAAGTAATTACACCTCCAAGGCCCATTACCTTTCATTTAGGTAAAAACGAAAACAAAATGTGGTTGGGTAGAAAGCTCAAAAGTTTTTCTAAACGAAAATCCCTAGTGTTCTGAATATGTAGATTACTACCTTGAGTTTCATATTTTACGTCAATATTGTAAGAAATATTCTATTTAAGAAAAATGTGGGACTTTAAGAAATACACTTTTATGTTTTATTCTAAAATTTATGAGAAGTAAGAAAATTACATTCATGCTGCATTTATAATAAAAATATGGCGAAAAACTCATTCCTTATTTAAAAAATGCAATATTTTAAGAAAAATACCGTACTTAAAGTATTTGTACCTACCACATTAGAAAAACAATCAAGCACCGCCAAATATAGAACAATTATCTATGCGATCATTTTCAGATCCTTTTTGATTTTGAACCTGAATTTAATCGTAGTGAACATTATTTTTAATCCATAATTTGCGACTGATTAAATACTGCCTACCATTTTGATTATTTTCACTCCGAACATCTGTCCATTTCATAAGTAACACCCATGTCGTAACATGACGTAACAAGAATGCAAACTTCTTTTAAACTGAACCCGAAAAGCAGACTACAATTGAGGCGCTTTGGATAATAACGGCAGATCCCAACCAATATCGCATTTTCAATTAGAAGTATGACGGTAAATTCGGGTCATATGCCGAAACACCAAATGAATTGGGATATAGCGAAACTCTCAAATTCCACCTCCAAAAGTGTGTCCAGAATGAAAACCAATGTGAACGAAAAGAGAAAAAGATACTTTTCTGAAATAACTTTTGTTGGGATCTGCGATTACTATTCTGAACGCCTCAATTCTGTGACAAATGCCACAATAGGAACCATAAATGCCTATAACTGAAGGGGTGGCGCCGAATAACGGGATAAACGTCACTGAATAAATTGTGTAAAAGGGGCAATAAAAAAAACTTCGGTTCATGCTACCTCCACTTAACTACCTCGGACAAACCGTGCTTATGCTCCTTGATCCAACCAACTTTGCACCGCCAGGAAACTTCCTGTAGAAACTGAGTATTTATATTTCACAAATTACGCAACGACATGCACTAAACATAATCTTTGTTGTTAAAGGATTTTTTAAAACAAGAAACAACAATAATAAATGTGTCGGATGCTTAAAAATAACAGACGTGGTAATTGGCTTTGCGCATGTCACGTTCTTCTGCTTGGGATAAAACATCACGCAATTAAAAATAGTACCAAGCGCTACTCTGGCACTTTTTCATGGAATACAATTCAGTAGTCCCAAATATTGATGTTCAACAGAAAATCCTAGGTTTGTTTCAATTCGCGCGTGTGTTGTTGGTGAGCGCTCTCTTCAATTTATGCTTTGTGTGGCGAACAAATCTTAGCGCTTTTGCAGAATGCTATAGATTGTACGATCTGTATTAGTAGTAGATAATGTCGTGGTTTTCAACAAGTTTTTTTATTGCTAACCCCTGTGCTTATGCATTTGAAGGGTGAATGATCTTGGCTGACCGCGTGACACACCGTCGAACGTGATACGACGACGTTTATCGTCGATCTTATCGTCAGCATCACAACCCTCGTCGGCGTCACCCGGACAGACAAGACATTCGCACGACTCTGCCGCTGAAACCTTCAACATCAAAATGTATTTCAAGGTTTGAATTTTTACGCATTTGGGATTCTCATGAGAATTTTATCATGAATAAGCAAATTTGATTTTAATGTTTTCTCTTCTCCTTCCTGTTAATGTAATTACGTTTCCTATTCAATTTAGATTATAGAAAGAGATTACATTCCCAAATGCCAATACCCCCTAATTTGTAAAATATAAATCACTGTAGTACCTCGTAAATCTCCATCATCAATGTTCGAATTGCTCTTCTTGCAATACTAAGAACCGGTTAGATATGTGCGATGAACTACTTTTATCGTGAGAATATCTTGGTAATTGATCGGAGGATGCAGAGTAGCATGGTGAAATCAGATTTAGAGTCATAATATGCTAATATAATCATTGTTTCTGGGAATTCCTAAAATGGTAAATGTTCATCATTCTATTGGTAGGAATTTGTAGGAAGGCTTCGTCAACATTACATTGTTTTATCAACACTCACAGCGGACTGATGTTCTGAAAGTCTTGAGAGCACCTGTTAACGCTCAAGAAGAACAATCTGAACATGCACATAGTAATTTTTCTTGTGCCAAACTAAATTAATATAATTATTTCTACGACTTAATATTGCTAAGAATGTAAGATAAGGCTTAATTAGCGGTCAAATACCCTTTCCGAACCTCGAATATTCATGTGACAAACCTGAAAGCCATTTTTATACAATTTGTGAAACAATTTTTGTCTCCTATGCGTCCATTGTCTTTTGGGTTGATTGGCAGTAGTTACGAAAGTTCACCTCATTTTTTTTACATTTTAAGGGGGGATGAAAGTGAGTGAGGGGAGAGGCAAGAATTTTTAAAAGTGTCCGTTACGTAATAAAATGTTTTCCTTCCGTACATATGTTCAATACCGAATTTTTATTTCTTTTGAATGTAAAGTAACTGACCACCTGTAAATGGATAAAAATCAAATTAAACTTACTAATTATATTGTATGATTAGTTATATTTTAATTTTCTTGTACGTTTTATTTTATAACTTGTAAAATCTCATATGAAAACAAAAAATATTTAATGGAAAAGGGGTTCAGAAATGCCCTCAGTTGTTTTACGTTCGGCACACCTAAGACTATGAAAATAGGTTAACTAAATATTATAGAAGTTTACATAAATGTCAACATTCTTGTATATGGAGAAAAAATTACGAATTGTTGAATCTCTGAAAGCAAGTTTTGAAAATCAATTTTCTGCGGAAACGTTCTGACCAGAATAGGGCACGCCGCGACAAGACAACAGTTATGCACAAAGCTTTGCGTGTTTCGATCCCATGTAAGGCAAGGTTGTTTTCCACATGCGGTTATGACGTGCAAGACAAAATGGTACTGCAACACACGTCATCATTCAGCCAGGCGTATCCTTCTGTCGCGCAGTAGTAGAAACTATCGCGATCCATTGTGCGAAAAATTAAGAAGGTAGCAGAGACGTCAATTTTAGAATCAGCGCCTCGTAAGCTTAAACCTGACTTGTCTGTGAATAGGACACTTTACTGAGGCTTCAGCTCTCTGAATCGTTGATTGATTGATTTTTTCGGGTTTCCAGGCGCGTCAACTGCTTCGGTCATTAGTCCCGTTAGTGTAGTGCATGTTTTTTCTCTCAGCAGATGGCGGTGATCTTCCCCCGCTGGATGGCGAGATCGGACACCGACCTACCGTCGGCTAGTGGGGTTTCCCCCTAACCAGGACTCTCCCACAAGCGGGGTACCGCCCCAGCCGGGACAAGCTCTAAGCTCCCGTCCGGTCTCCCAGAATGTGGTAGTGTAGTGCATGATAGTGTAAGTCTGTGTGTAAGAGGAGAGGATAGAACAAGGAAGAGGAAGGACAGATCGCGCGCGGTCCGTGGCCCGTTTGTTAGGGTATTACTCCGGCATTCACCTGGTGTTGATAGGAGAAACCACGGAAAACTTCCGATCAGAGCAGCCGCTCGCTAGAATTCTCCCCCTAGACAGCCATTGCATTCGACCTAGCTGAAAAGCTAGTGTCGAAAATCCTGCCGCCGGGGGGAACCTAGGACCTCCCGGTCAGAAGCGCTGCAGTGACATCAGTTGATGCACTGAGCTACCGCTCTGAATCGTAATGAACCAGCACCTCCCCCAGGGCAGAGGTGGTGGTGGTGGTTCCAGCGCCGCTACTGAAAACCCCAGAAGCCGCCGACCCTGGAGGGCCACCGTTACCGAACGTCGAGAGGCCGCGTGAAGCAAGAGTGGGCGGCGGTGGCGTAACTGAGGCGGCGGGCGGCGGCGTAGATCGGGCGGGAGCAGCCGCGGGCGCGGGCGAGGACAACGGGGCACTCGTGGGCGTGGGGGCGGGGCGGCGGGGCCCGTCGTGGCCCGAATTGACGAGGTCACGGGTTTGATGCCAGGGTCTGAGCCTGAGAGGGTATTGTGGCGGCCGCCGCCGGGGGTCGATCGGCGTGCTCCGGTAAGCGGCGACCCGGGTCGGATCGGGCCGCCCGGTGGGGGTGCGCGCGCCCCCCTTCGCCCGAGGTCGCCGGATCGAAGCCGAGTGCGGGCGCGAAACGGGAATTGCCCCGAACGTTGCGGAGTGCGGGCGCGAAACGGGAATTGCCCCGAAACCCAAAGGGCTACCTCGAGAGATTGCACACGCTGTGTACGTGCAGATTGCAGGTGTAGGCGAGTTCACCTATGGAGACAGTAAGTGCTTAGGCTCAATAAGAGTAAATGCCCCTAAGTTGGAGATGTGTATAGCAGGAAGGTAGTGCAAAAATGATCATCATACTATAAAAGGTATAATTGCAAGTAAAAACTGAATACACTGGTACACGTATGGTAGCTACATTTTAAAAATTCCAACAAACGTGCTAAAAGTAATCGTATTCCTTCTATTCATAATGGTACACTTCACGTTTTAGAAAAACATTTTAAAATATTTATTTGTAAAATAAAATTGTCAACATTCACATTTCTTCTTTAAAATATTGTAATCGTATTCTCCCACGAAAATCAACTCTTCAAAAAATATAATTTTCAGTTGAAAAGTAAGTAAAAAAACTTTGACAAAAGTTCATTCATGAAATATTTGTTTCGTCCTTGTGGATTTGATATTTGAGCGCCGGATTGTAAACTATTTTTGTAATGACCCGTTTGTGGAACTTCCATATTTGCAGAATAAACGCTAAATTATTTTTTCTTTCGAAAACAAGACAGTGAAGTATCATGAAATATTTAAGAACTATGCCACAATCATGTTGTGAATCTTTATAAAATTATCCTTTTTGTATTCATTAACAATTAGATGTTTCATCCCCAGGCATCATGAATCATAATTTTTATTCCAAAATTCATCCCTAAAGATTATTAAAGATATTTATGAGTTTCTTATTTAGATGAATATTGGTTTTTTACATTGTTATTCCTACCAAAATATGAAGAGTAAACAACTGTTTATCCCTAATCAATACGTATGTGTGAAACAACATAGTAATGCGTACGAATATCGGAAAATGCATTATCCTACATTGGTTAGAATTATTATATTACATATTATAAATAGTAACTTGCAAAATACAGTTTCACAAACCGTTTTAAAAACAGGAAAATAAACTTAATATAGAACATGAAAAACCCTTAAATTTGAATGAAATAATTCCTTCATTCTAGACGAGGAAAAAAAGCAGAATATGGTTACAAAACTTATTGTCTTTGGATATATAATTTATTATTTAACTTGTCCATGAGATTTTGGAAGTACTTCACCCATTGTCCAAGTGAGTGTTTTCACGAGGCAAAACCCCCAATTGACTGTTAAATTATTGAATATAAAGATAGGATATCGAGAAGTATTTCTAATTTCGGGGTACATTAAAATTATGCTCGAAAAAATATAATGTTTCATAAAGATAAACAGGTGTATTGTAATAATAGTATTTTTGCATGCAGTAGAAAAAATCTACGCGAAATATTTTGAGAATCTCGTAGACCAAATGAATTGGCATACACAATACATGCCGACACGAGAAATAGAGCGCGTATGCTCTTACTTCATATCTAAATACAAATCTCTGCTTCAGAAATCTTATCCTTGTCCATTTTTTTGTTCTTGTATACGACCTGAAAAGCTTATTATTATTTATTTGTTCCATTGAGGAAAATAATTAAAACACAAATTTACATAACAATATTTCTTGATTTAACACATGATTTTCATAATCATGACAATGGAAAATAAATTAATGCAGATTATAATCTTATGTCCGTCCATACAAAATGTTGCAACAGACTCTTCAAAATAAAATATTTTATTGTTCGTGTTTTCTTTCAACAAGCAAAACAATTTTCTCGGGAACATTTTTAAGTTAAGGTACAATTCGAAGACCCCGTTCGACAGAATTTTAGGCAGACTGACGTTGAGTCATTCAGGTAAAACTCTAATAGTTAAGCCGGGTTCAAAGCACTCGACATTCCCAGTCCCTGGGGCGTAGATTTGCGTTGTATAAACAAGAGAGGGAAGAGCAGACAACATTTCTGAGCCTCTCACGGCCCTCTTTTTAATTTTACTTTGTATTTACATATGACACTTAACAAGGAAATATGCTGTAGGGAAAAATAAATTAACACTTTAATTATACAATATCAATAAATACAATTGATTTTACGTTGAACAAATTACAGAGTTGCCAGATGTTTTGGAAAGCCTCTTCCCCAAATGTTTAGCAATTTCGTAAATTTTCAGATTAATGGAGAGGAAAATCAGGAATTGGATCATATTCTCAGAAATAAAATGTTTTACTACGTCAGGCTGCGGACCTCCTTTCGAAATTTCAAGCGGACGGGTGCACGGTCCCCTGTCCCTCCTTGTGTGCACGTTTATGTTCAGAGCTCGTGGTAAGGCGTCATCATGGGTTGTAGGGATGTTGTGTTCGATGTTATTCACACGGGGAATCTACTATTGTATGCGGCATGAGCACCGCGTCGAAACCAATGAAAATGTCATGCTGGGATCATTAGCGTAGATAATGCTGAAAAGCAGGACAAGTCTAGCGTCAATATATCGAATTCATCGGTATAAAGTATTTTTTCTCCTTACCCCCCTCCAAGGGGTAATAGGACGTACGGGGAAAACCCGAGGGTGAGGCTCAACGACAAACAGCCTACGCCCTCCCTCGTGACTAAGCGCAAGTAGTCTGTAAGTTTGCGTACGAGGACAGGTCGGGAACAGCAAGACCTCTGACCTCTGGGCCCAGTGGCATCGCGCCCCGCCCATTATTACCCAGAACACTGTGGGCGGCAGCCCGGAAAGTCTCCACGAGTCTCCATTGTCAGGAGAAAGGCGTCGTCCTCATTAGTTCGAACTTGTGTTGGCGGGGATTCGCACGGGGAACCGACTATTATACGTGGCATGAGCACCGAATCGAAACCAATCAAAATAATACGCTGGGATTATTAACGTAGTATTTTTACTATGGAGCAAGGTAACTCTAGTCTCAATATATGTAAATATCCTCGGTATAATACTTTTTTATTCACCTTCACCCTGAGGCCTTCATCCACTTCAGTCCTCCCAGTGGGACCTTCAGCTCTCCCTACGGGACCCGCAGCCCTCCTCAGAAGTCAATGATACATATACAAATACATTGTTTTTTTTATTTTCTATACTAACTGGACACTTAAAATATCAATTGCTAACTTGATAATGATTAACTATAAGTCAACAAATAAAAATACACATATAATGGATGAATGAGACCTTCTATATTAAATGCATCAAATCGGGTCTACACTATACCTGTAGTACTTGGCCCACCGAAAAGAATCCTGAACGCCCCTCTGCCCTTACCATATATCGATGTCGAAAACCTAATAGAGAAGTTTTCATGGTCTTAACATATCTCTTTTTAGTTTCATCCCAACTGAGTTTCTGAAGTTTCACAATGAATTTGCTTCTGATAATTTGATACAAAATCATAAACACGAATTAAATTTCTCCTTTTCCATTCTCAAACCGAGATATGCATATCTAGGAAAATAACTGAAAATTGTCATTTTTATTCATTAATTTGGAAGTTAAGGAGAGAAAAACGCTATGAATCGTCAGAGTATAACACTACTTTTCCACAGAAAAGAAACAAATACCATTATCGTGAATAATGATGCACTACAGTGATTAAAAAATACAGTTGCACTAAAAGTATATGTTCCTTTATCGCCAATTTGTTCAGGACAATTTTCCGCCACTTATTTCACCCAGCATATTATTAAGGGCCCGGTAGTTTGGTCACTGATCGATACGTAACACAATTTCGCTTTCAATGAAAGTACATGATGCAAGCTGTCCCAGCTTGAAGCGAACGTAGCTTCCAAGAGGTTAATTGAGCTCACTGACTCTTTCTGCTCATGTTCACATTTTATTTCTCCTATTAACTTTACAGCGACTGGTACCAAGTAAAACTGTAACGGATATACAATCAGGGTTGGCTCAGTGGAATACTTTTCTAATGAGGGATATTCGCTAGTCCGAATCTGAACTATAAACTGAGATACAATTTTGTAAATTTTGTACAACCTATTGAAATAATACTCATTCGGCAAAGCATATCATTGTTTAATTAAAGAAAATAACATGGGTATTGACATTAAAAATGTACTTCTAAATATGGTGAAAAAGTTGAGAAGAGCTAAGAGAATATCAATGTTACCGTACTTTCGTGCCCTAGTTAAAAGCAGAGAACTGTTTACTGAATAACGTAAATGAACGCAATAGACATTATGATACATAGAGGCAGTTATTTTAACGATGACAAGTGCAAACTTTCACAGAAAGAGAAACGGTATGCCAATATGTGGCAAAACAAGGCGCCTTCGGCAAAGCGTTAATTAAACCCGCAACTGAACGTACACTGTACAATTGCGAAATTTTCCCCACCGCCTGGAGTTTGCAAGCATTCATTTATGAGTAACACGTATCGTGCTACTGCCAACCCTGCACTCTATTATTATTACTGCCACCACTCATCAACACACAATGCAGTTCTTTAGGATCCAAATGCCTTCCACGTTCACTTGGGTTGTCCCAAAAACCTTTGTCATCTGTTGCTGATATAAAGATACATACTATAACAAAATTGTTAAGTTAATATTCGGAGAACACTGATGTTGGAGGAGTCTTTATATCGAAATTATTTTAACACAAATGTTTTCATCCTTTATGGGAAGGTTTAATTACGCCGGGTCACCGCTGAAATACAGAGGAAGTGGGTGGGGAGGGGGAGAGAGAGAGAGAGAGAGAGAGATGAGGGGGAGGGAAAAGGGACGGGGGAGAGAGGGAGCGGAAGAGATGAGGGAGGGGATGGGGAAGGGGAAGAGAGGGAGGGGGAGAATGGGGGAGAGGGAGGGAGCGGAGATGGGGCAAAGAGATAATGCACTCTTTATAGGATTTATATTTTATTTAAATATTCGTGAACGTAATTTTTCTACATATTTCAATATAAATTATTCTTGTTCAGTAAGTATCCATTAACGTTATCTTTACTCAACGTTGATTACTAGAGACATGTCAAAAATAAATAGGCAAACTTAGGCCCATCAACAGACAAATGCCTGTAAAAAGGCTTATGGAATACCTTACTTTTGATTATTTTTCTTAAAAAGATGTAACCTGAAAATTTAGTTGCAGGTAGGCTATTACCGTTAATATAATGCACGTGATTTATGAAATTCTTGTGAGATAATATGAAGCATGCGATAAATTATTCATATGGATTCAGTTTTATCTCTCTGGTAGAATGTGCGGCTGTGAATGAAAGAAAGGCTTAACTTACAACGCATGTGAAATTGTATTTCTAAGCACGTAAAAAAATAACTGGACATTTTTCGTAGATAGTGCTTTAGCACTATTAGCTTTTTTAGCTTATTTAGCTTCAGCATCATTTACCAGTATTCAATTGCTACAATGTGTAAATATGAAATAAAGGGAGAAATTCCACTTCCATATCAACATTTTCATCACATCTCTCCTTCCTCTCGAAGATCACCTTTCAAGGATAATATTAATGCCCGATCATTTTATTACAATGCCTTATAGATTGAAACTTACAAATCTATATTTCAGTTTGTTTTTCGATAACTTTAATCCTGTGGTATAAATATGCATTCCAGTCTTCAATTTTAGAAACTGATCGCGTGCGATCACACACCAATCCCAAAACATGAAGCAGCTACGGACTCGAAGCAGCACCAACAGTATTATTCTCTTGTCAAGGCTAACAACCAATTCTCTTGAGACATAACTCCTTTTCATCTTAATTTAGGACAACTCATTTTCCTGCATCTTTCAGCATATGATTACGCTTGGCATTTGTTGCTACACAACGTAAGGAATAAGAATGCGGAAAATTTTAGATTAACCCATTAACCGTGGTGGATTACGGATTTGGCGTGACGTACATTAGCATATGGTTTTCTGAGAAATCCATTCGATCAGTGCTACTCACGATTGAACTCGAGACCTCCCAAAGGCGGGTCTAGCTCATAAGTCATCCTTCACGCTTCACCGCACTATTCTCCGCTCATTGCAACCCATTCCTCTCATTGCACAGCGTAAGCAGGAAAACAAATGAAAGCGAGAATAACATGAATTTGGGTGAGGTAATGCTAACTCTGTGCTAATACAAAAATGAAACTACATCAACCATATACTACATTATTTTTATTTTATTTTGTGTAATCATTCTCCATTTTGTAGTAAATATTTTAATACGATACTTTTATACACGCTAATACATATTGTTATACGAAATAAATGAGCGAAATGAGTAAATATTGCTAATCATCAGGAATTTATTTGAAGAATGATTGCGTCGTACTAAAAATATTGTACAAAGGTTGAGTACAGATAAAATATTATGATCCATATTCCACAACATAAAATATTTCTTCTTAACACGCGAGAAGGTCCTTACAGGAAAGTCTTGAGTGAGTGATGTTACGACATTAATGCAGAGTTGAGACATTATGTATATGACATAATAATCTGCGAATGGCGAAACAAAGAAGACATTAAGAGGCTGAGTTATGAAGGCGATTTGTGCATGTGCAAGTAGTTCACACCCAGTTATTTGCCGCTGCACTCTTCAACCACAAAAGAAATCAATCTGTCCTCATTTCCCCTTTATCAGGATTCGCTCTAAAATCATCCAAAGGCGCTTTTACGGAAAATTTGCAGTCGTAGCTTTATATCTAAAAAATACAATTTTGTAATGAAGTAAAAAAAATATTTCTTTCGACTGTGGAATCGTGAAATTACGAAAATAGGTTCCTATTACAATGCATACTGATGGAAAGAGTTTTAGAAACTCATGCTCTAAACGAGAGAAATATGGTTTATTTCATTTTCTAGCAATCCGCAATGCACTGGGGTTTTATGATTGGGGTACAGTGGTTCCGCCGAACGGGGCATGAACAGGTGAATGGGCAAGCACGCAAGCAAGAGGGACGAGACAGGGGTTAAATGCGGTTTGAATGCACGTCCAAGTTACTTTCTAGCTTTTATTCATCCCATATTTTTATTATTTTGAATAGGGTTCGTAGTTCAGTTGATAAAAAAGTCACATGTTTTTATGATTGGGCCTACTATTCATTTCACAACTACAAACTATTTGCTTCTTTACATATTTTTTCATCAGGGTGCTGCTACTCACCTAGCATCTCAGAAAGAATTATCCACATTTGCAAATTTTATGTAGAAAAATATGTTTGATAAATCTATTTTTAATTTTAGTGTTGTTTCTGAGTGTTATATCTATTTTGTAAGAGAGATAGTTGTAGGAATGATGAAACAGTGTTAAAAACTGTATAATGACTTCGTGATGTGGTTAATAATTGAATTTATTTGAATGTCTTTATGAATTTGTTTGAAGAACCAGATGTCATTGGTTATACGTTGTTCGTAAGAATTCATTCTGAATTACCTGCACAATGTGGATATTAGACTTTTTTCATTGATCCAGACTGGGCAGGCATAGCGATTTCTAGCTTATTGGCATCGATGCTGCGCGTCAGCTGCCAAGATCATTAGCGGGGCTCCGTTCCCGCTGGGACACGCTCTGAGCTCCCAACAGGGCTCCGCTCTGACATGTGTGATAATGTGTGTGTGTATGTGTGTGTGTGTGTGTGTGTGTGTGTGTGTGTACGTAGGTGATGACAATAGGATAAGGAAAAGGAAGGAATGATCGCGTACGGTCCATGGCGCCTTTGTTGTTGAATCCGGAATTCGCCTGTTATTTATCAAAGAAAACTTATTATACGGAAAACTGCCCGTCACAGCAGTCGGTCGCTAGAATCATCCCCCAGCTAAATTCAGGCTTAATTCCACGTAGCTATTTAGCTAGTAACGAAATTCTTGCTATTCGAACCCGAAGACCTCCCGATCAGAGGCATCAGTTGATGCCCTGAGACACTTCAGCCGCTGCAAAGCGTGGACGTTTCCAGTAAAGTTGCGGCATCTTGCCCTTTACCTATACACAATATATCACCCCTGAGCCCGATATCTTTTCTCAAATTCCTTCCCCTCCAACGAAAAATGAGTACAGGGGAAACGTGTGTAGTGTGATGAAGTGCAATGCACAGAGCGTCCGCGCTGTTGTGGTCAGCGCCGTCTGGTTGCAACCTATCTTCTACCGCTGAAACCGGTCCAAGCACCGACGAACTTAGAAGCTATATTGGTACCCAAAGATTGTACAAGTCTTGTGGGCTCACGGAGAACTCTACATGAAGGTTTGAAGGTAAGGTGTAAGTAATCCAAATTGTTCGACAAGGTTGGTTGGTTGGTTGGTTGGTTGGTTGGTTGGTAATTCCGGTGTCTCACCAGTGAAATTATATTATATTATGTTCTCTAGCTTAACAACTCGCCAAAAAGTTTAGAATTTCCTATGCTTGTTCTCCATATCAATGAACCAACCTTCAACCTCTTCAACGGCACATCCTGTACTAAGCCCACAACGAGAAACAAAGCAACTCCGGTAGGTTGGTTGGAGATTCCGGGCGCGTCAACAGCTTAGGTCATTATCCCCATACGTGTAGTGCATGATTGTTCTCAGGAGATGACCGTGATCTTCCCCTGCTGTATGGCGAGATCCGGCGCCGACCTACCGTCGGGTAGCGGGGTTTCCCCTTAACCAGGACTCTCCCACCAGCGGGGTACGGCCCCAGCCGGGACAACCTCCAGACCGGTCTTTCGAAGTATGTAGTACTGTATTGCATGTTAGTGTAAGTGTGGATGTGTGTAAGGGGAGAGGATAGGACAGGGAAGAGGAAGTAAAGATCGCGTGCAGTCGTGGCCCGATTATTAGGGTACTGCTCCCGCATTCGCCTGGTATTGATCGGAGAAACCACGGAAAACTACCGATCAGAGCAGTCGGCCGCTAGAATTCTCCTCCAGACAGCGACTGAAACGACCTAGCTGAAAAGCTAGTGTCAAAAAATTCCTGCCCCGTCAGGACTCGAACCTAGGACCGGACGCGCTGCAGTGACATCAGTTGATGCACTGAAATACCGCTCCCTGTTTCGACAAGGAATTACTCCATCTGTCCTATACATGGTAGGGAAGTTTACAGACATCGGATGATGTAATTAGATAATAGAGAATACATTATAAAAGTAAGTTAGAAGAATCACTTTGCCTTCGTTAATTTCCTGAACGATTTGTTTTAACGAATCATAGTGATTAAATGAATGAGATAACCGCAATATACATAATTTGATAATGTTTTCTAGTTATTCTTTCATAAACACATGCTCTATTGCTATTTATTTCAACTTTTCTGGATCTAAAAATGCATCTAGATTTTTGCTCAGCCTCAGGAAAGCGCTCAAGATACGCGAATGTATTCTTCACAATTTCCCAGGTACTTGGAGAGACAAACCCCGTCAAGTTACCTTTATCCGCAGATACTGTATACACGTAATGGTTCTCTAAATATATGTACATGTAATTATATATATTACATTATTCGTTCGTTATACACACACGGCTTCACACACAAAAATATTGATATGCCGCACATAGGAGGTGAGGGTAGGAGTTGGGAGGAGAGGAGGTAGTAAGAAAAGGCATTCCTCCTCTGCGAAGCACGTGGAGACCGCAGCCAGTCACCTTGACTCCCAGCGCCAAGGACACTTTCATCGGCACGTGCCGGGCAGCGCCGGCGCTAGACACGGGCAGACAGCGATCGCCCGGGCTCCCGACACGTGAAGGGCCCCATGGTAGGACTGATGGGGAATAGTAAAAATATTAAAAATAAATAGATCTCGATAAAATAGCTACCGTAATTTTATAAGTCGCGATACAGTTGTCGAATTTCACAAAATGATTATATATATATATATATATATATATATATATATATATATATATATATATATATATATATATATATATAATGAAAAAAATCAAATGATGCCAACATTAAAATTGGTTCTACTGAAATTTATAATTATTTATTCATGTTACTTAAGAAATTATTTTATTAAACACTAACTTCACACAGCCACAATTTTTAGCTCTTTAAGCCCACCTTGCGAATTGTATTATTTTGTCACTAAATACTTTTACTTAAAATATATTACGTACTTGTCTTCATATTAAACGTTGTTCTTTTTGTTTTGTTTTTTATTGAATTAAAATAACTCTTAGTTTCTTGACACCACTTCCATATTTTTAATTTTTTCGGAGAGAGAGGGGCTACGTTCCAGCATTGCCCCGGGCCCAAAATTGTGTAGCTCGGGCACTGGTGCCGAGTATTCCGCCGGGCCAAACGCAGGCGCTGTCTTTCGCTCACTCGCTCACCCGCTCACCCGCTCACCCGCTCGGCATCCAATCGGGTGTACGCACAACGCGGCGACACCCCTTCGCTTCGCTTCGTCACGACTTGGGAAAACCCAGCTCTGAAAGAGACCGCGGATTCCGCTGGACCAGTGCCCGGTGTGGGGATGTGCCAAGAGCAATGAAGACGAGAGAGCCGGGACGACGTCCATGATACGAAGATTAGAGGGTACTCTGTAATGGAACGATTTTTTTCGACAGCCATGCAGAAGCAATACGTCGTCACTCTCACGACTAAGTTGTCGAGATAGGTAGATTTATTTTATTTAACCTTGCAGGCTCTATGTTTTATATTTAATGCATGTATACATATTTACATCTATATGCGTACTATATTCATTTATTACACAATTTTCCGTTTTTACACATTTTAAAATTGGTTTTTAAATTCTTTATTTTTCTCAAAATTTATTTCTAACGGTAAAGTAGTAAGCAATTTAAATCCTTTACAACTAAAAAAATTGTAGAACCACTGAGGATGGGAAGAGTGTTCCCGAAACACGTGTCTGGCTATATGTAATCATATTAAAATTACATTTAATACTATTGTGGTAGATACCTCATTGACCCCAGATAGTTTATCATGGAGTACCACAAAATCTCCGCTGCCACCACAGAATTTATAAGTCACTTGTTAAAAAACGCGAGGTTCAATATAGAACCGACGTTTTTTTCTTTCCATCGCTGGTAATTATGCAACGAACGCTACACCCTCTATTTTTATTATTGTAACACCTCGATTGCCTCGGTGTAGTTCTCTTTTGAAGTAAAATCAGGTATAGAATGTGGAAATAATATTTATAGTCATTGTTTCGGAATCGGTATCCGAAATTCTGATATTTCTAAAAGTACCATTAAATACTGAAGAAAACTGATTGACACTCTTCATAAGCACTAAGTCGCGACAGCTTTGGCCGCTAGGGAATAAGTCAAACTCAGGGAGAACAGACTTTCTGAAACGGGTCGCCATTAGTGACTCAACTTATCAAGCCACCTAAAATGTTCGCATGGATATTTTGATACCCAACTTATACAAGAATACAGTACTGAATTTACGGTTTTTACAGTACTGAATAAATTAGTCATGTTTGAATCTTCTTTAGGAGAGTACGGACACGGGATTATTCCACTGAGTCACAGCGCTTCAAAGAAATAACGAGGAGTGATCCTTGATTTCTACTCTCATCTATCTATTTCACCATAGGACGAGTGTGCAACTCCATCACTACTGAGAACTAGCGGTGTTCTCATTAACAAACAGTGAATGGTACGGTCTGTGTAAATCGCTTCCACTTATAAATAAATCATAAATTCATTAAAATATGTCATTACTGATCGTCAATTCAGTTGAAAGCGTTATGAGGTAAACAAATTTAATACTGGATTTATGTCTTTACAATTAGAATAACATGCAATCCCGGTTTACTTAAGTGTTCTTTCTGAAGTTTCCTATTTGTGGAGAAGCTCCAACATTCTTTCCGTTTCTTGCCTCATTTTCTCTCTCATTCCCACCTTTTTAACTTCCATACAATATATTGTTTCATTGAGGTTTAGGAAAATTAAACCAAAGGAAGTATAAAAAGAACTTAAGAGAAATGATTGAAACAAAAGTAACGTAGGGACCATCTTACTGCCGCAATACGTGAAATTTCACCCCTTTTTCTCCAATAAGAAAATATTAAATATTTAAGATTACAATTAAATTAAATTGAAAGGTTATTTTATTAAAACAAACTCACATATTTACAACTGAACGCTTCTGCACGATTTCCCAACCAGCATATTTCACACGCCACTCACTGTCAGGTAGATGGGCCCAAGTGCCGGTGCATTGGCAGGACGTGCATCTCGAGCCAGCTGTCAGTCGCCGGCCGCAGCGCGCAGCAACCTGCCCAGTCCGTTATGTAAATGTGTGACGTCACGGCGCGCGGTGACCGCTATCCCCTCGCGCCTCGGCGGCCGCGCACAGAGGCCCGCGGCGTGGGCACGCAGCCAATTGGCGGCCATTTGGAGCGTCGCGCGAAACCCCAGACCGCACGCCGCGTCACACTACAAGGCGACGCGGTGTAACAGTGGGTTCTTGGCTGTCCGAGGGACGCCGCCTCCAAAGCAGGATTGCTAATGCTTCGGTCGATAACCGGTGGAGTGTAGCTCAGAGCTAGGGAGCTAGCATTGTCGCTGTCTCTCCGGCGACTTTGGCTGGGAGGTCCTAGAGTTCGAGTCCCGACGGTGGCGGATTTTCGACACCAGCTACATAGCTAGGTCGAATTCAGGTATTGTCTGGAGGAGAATTTCAGTGGATGGCTGCTGTTATCGGTAGATTTTAGCGGTGTCTTTTAGTGGTATCAGGCAAATGGCGGAGCAGTACCCTAACAAATGAGCCACGAACCGCACGCGATCTTTCCTTCCTCTGCCCCATCTAACCTCTCTTCTTAAACATAAATTCATGCACTACACTACCACATATTTTAAGAGATCAATCGGAAGTTTAGAGTGAGCCTCGCTTGGTGAAGATACCTAGATAGGGAAACCCCGCAAAACTAAGAGCAGATCGCTGTCGGATCTCCCCATCCAGTGGGGGAAGAACACCGCCATCATTCGCGATAAAACATTCACTACACCAACGAGATTAATGATCAATGCGGTTGACAAGCGCAAAAGCAATCAGCGTTATATTGTGGTCTTCATAATTAGATGCAATTTGCCGCGAAGGAGAGCACAGTATGACGCCCGATTCATACACGACTACGACATGGCGACTCCCGAATGGGTGGATTCTTGGCTCTCCCGGCGCCGCCACATTCTAGATTGTCACTGTTTCGGGCGATATATTGCGATTTTCGTGAAGGTCGCAGTATACCACACTTCTCCCTGATGAAAATCGCATTCCGACGGAGAATATGGTGACAAAGTAGAACTCTCTCTCGGAGAGTCAAGAATTCATTGACACCGCCCGCGGAAGTCTTTGTCTTCAGGTGTGACAGTCCACTTTCCCCTAAGTGCAATAATTTGACATTAACTCTCTGCAAGACGGGCATTCTGATCTAAATTCATCTTCACTCGCGCCTTGCGCAGAGGCGTATTCTTCTTGTGCATTTGTCAATGCGACACAGGCTCTGCGTCACTCTCGAGACATTTGTATGGCGACTGTGTCCTCGATACATTTTTTTATAGATACAAGCTAGTTACGTTAACCGATTCTGGATGATGTGAGAAAAAAATCTCTCTCCCTTCCCTTCATCATCGTGATCAGAAGTCTGAGCAGGAGCTGTCCATCTCAGCCATATATTTGAATCTTAGAAGAAATGAGATCAGTGTACTCCCAATAACCTTGGTTTGTAAGCCAATTACATGACAGTTCCTCGCAGCTGTTCACTGATTGTTCATCCCGTAGATCACCTTGACTGCGTAATTTTCAAGTAGAAATAGTTCCGAACAATTTACTCTTTCCTAGCATTCTCAGAGCTTATTTTCACAAGCTGGGCTAATACGATTGTGCAATAAACATCAGCATGATTTCAAAGTACCAGTATTAGACAATCTGATAAAAATGTGAAATGTGAAAATATATCATAGGAACAATTTATGAACAAACGATGGCTTAATATCAGACTTCAATAAGAGTTAAATGCATTGTTTTTAAAACAAGTTGCTGTATGGTCTGCGTAAATTACAGGCCTTCGGTGAATGTGCTGCTTCTGAAAAGAAATAAAAAAGACAGAAGCATCTTCACACGAGCCGAAAGAAACTCTTTCACTCTATCGGGACCTCAATACACCCCAGGTGGCCGTGGCGGCGGTCCCCGTAGCCGTTTCTCTTCGCAAATTGACGCTCTCCGCGTGCCGATCTCGCGCTTATTAATGGCAATCGACAGGGACGTCTGCCGCGCGCGATCGAGACAAATCGAGAGCGTTGCGTCACCCAGCGATCGCAGACGCAAGCGAGGGCGCTCTCTTCGCGCACACGAAAAAAAGGAAGAAGGAAACGCAATAAAATAATCTCTACCGAAAGATGATGCAACCCCCGTTAAGCTCCAAGCGGTTACGATGGGTAGTTATATACGACATAATTATCTCCCAAGCGCATCTGCACGGCAAGACATATTGAGCTGAAGTTGCTCCATTGAAATTCTGACCAGGAGTGGGAGCTAAATGGTGATCGTGTAGGAAGGGCGGTAGGGTACTGAGCCGGTGAGCGAAACAGGTCCGCGTTTGGAGTGGTTACGGGAGAAAACTTGCAAGAAGCATCTCGTTTGAAGAGAGCTTCTGATAGGTTAAGTGTGGGAAAGGGAAAAAACCGAAGAGCATGAAGTGGTTTTATCGATCATATGGAATCTTCAATTAAGTGGAAAATTTTGCTGTTGGCTGGAGAAACCGAGAATAAGAGGGCCAAAACCTCCGGTGATTGCTTAGTGGTATCGAGTATCATCCAGTCCGAGGAATCGGGTAGAAGGTCGAGCGTAAACGGGAGTGTTTTGACTTACTTAAATGGCCAAGGTGGTGAAAACAGGTCTGACTGATTAGATCAATGCTCGAGTGAAAAGTGTGACAGATCGGTGGAAGCGGATTTGATGAATGCCCCCAGTGATGTAAACTAAACCGTGTCTGATTTTGAGTGAGCGTCCTCGCATTCCAGGCACTAATATGTGGTTACCCTTCCACCGAATGCCTCCAGCAACTGCTACCTCCATCACCATCCCCTGTCCTCGGTGCCTCCACATTACGCACTCGCCGTCGACTCCTTGTCACTTCTTTAATGTTTTGTTTCCTCCTTCGTCAATTTTCTGCTTCCTCCCGTTTTTTGCCCCTGCTTTCATTGATTATATTGTTGTTCCCGGAATCCAATTATTTCCAATTCCTGTGTTCCCGGCTTCTTTTACGATTTCTGTAAATCTTCGCCAACCTCTCCATTCCAGTTGTTTCTGGTGTCCCGCACATTCTTCACGACCACGTCTCTTCTTCTAACACAAATACTGTCGAAGGTAGCGTTGTCGGAGAGTAATGTGTCGGGAGTTGCGGCGATCGCATCTCTTGTCGGGCGACGTTAGGGGCGAGGGGAGGGAGGGAGGGAGGAGGGAGGGAGCGAGCGAGCGAGGTAAGTGAGCGTAAAGCTTGACACAAATGTTTTATTTGATTGCGACAGGATTCTACAATGAAACAAAGAACGTAATTTTAAGAGAGTTGTAAGTTCTGCATGTACATCAGCTGTTGAAGTAATTTCAATAGGATGAGATTGTCTGGAAGCATATAAGCAATGGGTGCTGGCAGGCGCGGACGAGTTGTTTATTTTGGAGGAGGCCATCATAGATTTTTGTTAAATAATAAACATTTGTTATTGTATGGTAGATTATTTTTGTAGTGTGTACATGAAATTATAAATTTTTTAAAAATAATTACACAATTCTAACATAAATATTTAAATCAATTTTTTTCAAACAAAAGACGGTAACAAACGAAAACTCTAGACATTTGGTGAGACCCATGGCCGCCTTGCTCCCCCCCCCCCCCGGATCTGCCACTGGGTGCTGGCTTGTGTACGACCCAGAGTCAATAACTTTCATTGAAAACTAATGATGAAAAGAGAATTTTCAACTGTGTTACCGCAAGAAGAGGTCTTCAATAAAGCAGCATGAACTACTTTAGTTTCTAATACCATGAAAGTGTAGCGAATATAAACAACGAGGTACAAAACACAATTAGAATAAAAATTTTTACAAGTGATAAGCATAAAGTCGTATATTTACATATAACCAAAATTATTGTTACAGAAACCAATGTTTAAATTGAACAGTCGCAAATTGTTACTACAAACAACATGAGGAAACGTTCATCTAAGTCTATTGGAAAAATTATCCATGAATCCTACGAATATCTCTTCCCAATACATATCGGGAATGCCAGGGAATACCTAGACGAACACAAAAACGTGATTAAACGACCTGCGTATAATGGTGGGCAGCGACTACCTGGGTAGAGGTCGAAATTCATGTACCGGATACGAAAAGCCAACTGTTTGCTCGAGTGAAATCGCATCACTTTGAAACGAAACTGGAGAGCTCTCTCGAAGGCACTCGACTACACCTCTCTCCCTCAGGACAGCGGGAATGGGTGACGGAGAGGGAGGTGGGAGGAGACAGGGTCGGAGGGAGGTTTGGGGTGAGGAGCAAGGGCCGGGGAAGGTAGGGGAAGGCGACGAGGGGGAGACGGAGGGGGACGACGGCCACGAGGGCAAAGTTCGAGCGTCTGCTCGGGCGGCCTGCCGCTTCGAGGACATCGCGCCGCGGACCTTCACTTTCATTCCCTCGCTAATTACAAAAGACCCAATACAATGCAACCTTTTCACAACCCTTTTGCCCCGATTTTTATCAAATCAATATTCTGCGTGGATTTAATAATGGCCCATTTTCGCGGATCGGGTTCTTCAGTATTGAGGTGAACGTGAAGAGTCGAACTTCGCGCTAGATATTTTCGTGACTGCCAACTACAGCAATCGCTCCGAAGTGTTCAATTGTTCACTGTACTCACGAATACACGTTGAGAAACGACTGAATTTAGCATTATAACGCTGTGTTGCAACCATGATTCATAATGTATATTCTTATAGTATAAAAATACGAAATGTTTTGTACACAACAATGTCAATTGGCAAAGCGTTTTCCATTCTTCGCAATTGATGTAGCGATAAGAATTTGATGTTTCAGGTCATAGCACGTCTTAGTTCACTAAACAATCTCATGAGTAATATTACCTTTCCGTTTCTTGAGATTGCTTTTGACTGTTTAATTCTACATAATTAATGATTAAAGTTAATTACGGTTAAATTTTCTTTTACTATTCGAACGTCAAGGGTACGGATATATTTTTGTCGTTGCAGGAACATCACACACCTTGCCTTACAACCGAAAAATCTAACTGAAAATTGTAGTCTCGTTTTTACTGTCAAAAACTAATCATAAGACGTCATTTTTCTACATTCTAAGGAGCAACCGTTTCATAGAGGCAACAGCAGCAGTTTTACGCTTGTCGATCATCTCGAAATGCTTCGCCTTCGAGAACTATGCGCAATGTCTCGAGTTACGCCCAGCCAGAGGTTGAGGCGATAGCCCGGGCGATGCAGGAGCGTAAATTACAGGCGTAGCGGCGCAGGTTGCGACCTACGAGGCGGCGATGATCGAGCACCGCGACCGCGCAAACCGGCTGGGAGGCTATTGTTCAAGCCCAACCATGGCGGAGACTTCAACGCGTGAGTAAGCGCCGAACTCTACCCGTCCGGGGCGACAAGTTGTTTTTGTTGCACTTCAAGCAAATTATGCTTGCGAACATTCACATATGAACTAAAGCGTATTCACATTGACCTTCAAAAAGCCTCTCAATATTTATAGCATTAGCACTATATATACATATTAATATATTTGCCTCCTTATGGCGCCGTTAGTTTAGAACATTAAATTTTGTTCTTGAACTAGTAAAAGTATAATATTACGGTTTTTTCTTGCCTATACGTCTAGTTTTAACTCTATTTATCAAATTCATTTTACGTATGTTACTTAATACTAGAATTTTCTAAAGACTTTTGTCTTAGAATACCACTTTAGCGAATGAGCTTTGACAAAAATTTTAGCTAGTGAGTCTATCCCCATAACAGGCAAAAATTCTTCGACGTCAGCCCTTCAGATGTTGGGAGAATGTCATTATCGTATACAATGTCAGCAAGGAATGAGTAGAATTTTGAAATGTGGCAGGTGTGATGAAAAGGAGAAAACAAAACTGATTTATCATACTACGGTATTGTGTCCCTTTAGTATCTATTACAATGTCTAGTGTACATGCGATGAAATTACGAACAAATCTCTCAAAAGAGTTACTCAATGCGTAAACGGTGCGAGACATATTTGTGAACGTCAGCCTGCTATGAAAGGAGCGATAACACTACACGAATTCCCACGACAACATGCATTTAGAAAATGTTTATATTCGAGAAGAAAGACTTCTCTACAATTTAAATGCCTAGATATTTTCTAACATTAGCAATCGTACATATCACTAAATTTATTTTACAATTTGAGTTAAGTTTAAATCTATTACACTATTTTGGGGTTTAGGTACTACGTTTGAATATTACATTTCTCCGATCACACAATTTCATGATAAGCATCATCTCAAGAATATCGTTGATTAGGAAAGAACACCAGTCATTCGTTTTTATGCGTTATACCTCGTTGTTATGAAAGGAAAAAAATATTTTTGACAGCAAATTTTAGTAACTAATAGTTAACAAGGTGAAAATTCCAGCCAAGGCGGACATTTTGTGAAGATAAGGAACAAAACATATGACCTGTCAAGAACCCATGTTTTAAACCAGCGTTTCGAAGAGAGTGGGGAATGAATTTAAACACTGATTTGCTCAAAGTATTCAAATTAGCCTTCAACCATCTCTGTAGTTGACTTGGGGACTTCACAATCCATACTAAACCTAAGGCGCTTAGCTCTTTATGTATTTAGTAAATAGTACTCAAAAAATAAACTTTTATTAGGTTTGGCTTGTTTATTATCCCTAAAATCGTGAACTCAATAATTTCATGGTTCCGATGGAACGTTTTGAGTGAGATTGTAAATTATTAGTGTTTAGTAGTAGGCATTGTTTAATTTTAGATACTTTATAATTACGGAGAAGTATTCGGCCGAAATGAGGCTCTAATCCCATTGGTGAATCTAAAATACTACAAGAGGTTATTTAATTAACCATTTGTTGGAATAATCATCTAGAATTTGTGTGAGGTATTAATTAGATGCCGTGTAAAATTATGAATACATGCTGCTGCAATCCCTATCCATACATATCGACATTCCAAGTTTTTCTGTGCTATCTTAGAGAGACCACAAGCATCTTTTATTCTGTGCCACCCGAATGACACTGACGCAACCTGCTTTCACCGCAAATTAAGAAGCCACTATTTCTGCACGTTCCCAAATCAGGTCGGTAATTTCTTCTTCCAATATTTACTCACACCAAAGAATAAGCACTTCCAGTTGCTGCTTAGGGTAAGTAGGTGCAACTTATAAAGTACCCTGCATCTGGATTAGTTTTGTGATTTGCAGTGTGTGAATACTTAATAACAAACAGAAGCTAATTACTTATTCATAACCAGCACATTCCAATATAATTTCTCGCTATGAATCACCGAGTCTAAATTCCATAATCCCAGAATGTATCTAGACGTTCATGCTTCAAAAAGGCCAGAAAACATTTCCCTCAAACTCTTTCAACTTGCCGAAGGAGTTTACCACCATAACTCTCTGCGCGTTGTCACTGCTGTAGTTGGCGCAAGGCGATAGGGCGACGGGTCGTGCGCGCGGAGACCTTGGGGTCAGGGCGTGGCCTCTGTTCACCTGCCAGCAGTCGGCGGGGCGCCGCGCGGACGGGGCGAGGGTGCACTCAGGTCACCGAGGGCGTGACTCCGACCGCTAAGAGTACGAACGACCTGCGCCACCGCTACACTTGTCCCCATGGCGCCCAATTAACGGGTCGGATGGTCGCTAACACGTGTACTTCCGACGAGATCGTCGGACTGTCATACCCAAGTTCGCGTGTTCAAGTTCGATCGAAGCTGTAGATTTTTAAGGGCGAACAAATTCTTTGTACGTCTTCTTTCGGAGGGGAAGTAAAGCCGGATGTCTCATGTGTTAGATTTACTGTATGTGAAAGGTACTCAAGCCTAAAAGAAGCCTTTGAGCAAAATTCAAAATTCCCAGTTTTGTTGCCTGAGTGATACCTTCTTTTGTTGATATATGGCGAAAAAAGTATAGTGAAATTGGCGTGATCAAACGGAAGAGCCGACCTTATGGCTTGAGCCTCTGTACGTAAATAAGGTATTATGGTATGACTATTTGATATCTCAGTAACGTGAACTTTCTTATCTCGAAAGTCCTGTTATCTTCTTCTCAATATCACTTCTTACAATTCTGGATTTTGGCAACTGAAACCAACTTGTTGAAACATTCGAATTCAAAGTTTTTATTTTTCCTTCTGATTCAAAATATCAAAGTTCTGTGAAATTCAATAAACCACTCAAAGAAACAAAATATAGGAAATGGGTAATAAATATTTTATCAAAATAAATAACTGCTAGGAAACTGGGTTAAAGTGGGAAGCAAAATAAAACATGTGCAGAGAGGTGTGAAAAATAGCTTATCAGTCGCAAAATTATGTAAATAATAATATTAATCATAAGTTAATAAACTGACAATTCTATGAAGTTAAGCAACAAAATGGAGGAACATCGATTAAAATATGCTACCAATTCTCAGATTATATGCAGCGAAATTAAGATTTACTAATTAATCATGACGGTACGACCGAAACGCTCTAATCAAATCACAAGCCAGAGTAAGGATACACGTTAGAACTAATTACAACTAATTATCTAGCTATGACAACCCGTATGAAGTACCAGCTCTCTGTGGAAAGATGCAGCCAATGGAGACGCGACTGTTCACCCCGAAGGTGCCCGTAAATGACAGAGATACATTGTCTACTCGGGGTCCAGTAACCCACTTCGCACCGGACACGTGTTTTCTATTAACAGCTGACTCAACTGGAGCAGGCGAAGCGTGCGAGGTGCACCAAGAATAGGAGTGGCAGGCGAGGTGTCGGCAAAGGCGACAGTGGCCTTTTCCTTGTAGCAGTAGTAGTAGTAGTAATCGATTCGACAGTTAATATGAACCAGTTCCCGTGTATATCATGCACGGTTAAACTTAACATTTCATTTTTAATTAGCCTCAGTATATTTGACATGTAGCGGTAACGTGAACAATCAGATAATCTCACCTTTACTTTGGACCTGTTGCGGGCAGTGACACAAGATCCTGGTACGAACCCGTCACTCCAGTTTCATAATATGAGAATAATGTATGTTTGACATTAGAAAAACTAAATTGATCACATATTTAACCGATATAATAATATTATTAATAAATGAGTAAATCACACGCATTGGTCTTTCTGCTTTCTTAAAATACCGATCATTTATTTTACAATAACCGGGTAAAAGTTAAAACTTCACTGTCATCAAATGCTCACCAAGTCTCCCACTGGTTGTGTTCTGGGAATGTGAATGTGGGATTGATGCCGTTCCCTACGGCGGAGAGGTGAAGAGCGATTGGCGCGCGGTGGATGAAGCGTCGAGCGGGCACAGGTTGGGCATGGAGAAAATAACTAACTCTGTAGTTATGGTTGGAGAAACGGGCACCGCGAGATTGCGGGTAGCGGCGGGCAGGGGGGGAGGGGACGGAGAATAGGTTGGAGGCCGGGCGCGGGTGCACGGATGGCACGAGTAGAAGAGTACGGCCAGGAGCGACGGGGCGCACACCTATACTAATAGGGACGGAGGGGACGGGCGCGAGGGCACCGGTAGGAATGCGCGGATGGTTGATTGATAGTGAATCCGGGCGCGTCAGCTGACAGGGTCATGTTCCCGAAGTGTAGTGCACTTTTTGCTCGAGAGGTGGCGATGATCTCCCGCTGGATAGCGAGTTTTCCCCAACCAGGTATTTCCCACCAGCGGGGCATCACCAAGATCTAAGCTCTCGACTGGTCTCCCGGCATGTGTGATACAGTAGTGCATGTTGGTGTGTGTAAGGGGTGAGAATAAGGCAAGGAAGAGGAAGGAAAGATCGCGGTGGCCCGTGGTCAGTTGGATACGGTACTGCCGCAGCATTCGCCGAGTGTGGATCGGAGAAACCACAAAACTGCCGATAAGAGCAGCTGTTCAATAGAATTCTCCTCCAGACAGCGACTGAATTCAACTTAGCTCTTTAGCTGAATAAAATCCTGCCACCGTTGGAATTTGTACTTTGGACCTCTCGGTCAGAGGCGCTGCAGTTAAATCAGTTGGTGCAAAGATGGACAACGGGCACGGGCGGTGGCGGCGGCAGGGTGGCGGCGGCGGCAGGGTGGCGGCGGCGGCAGGGTGGCGGCGGCGGCAGGGTGGCGGCGGCGGCAGGGTGGCGGCGGCGGCAGGGTGGCGGCGGTGGCGGCAGCAGGGTGGCGGCGGCAGCAGGGTGGCGGCGGCAGCAGGGTGGCGGCGGCGGCAGGGTGGCGGCGGCAGCAGGGGGTGGCGAAGGGGTGGCGAAGGGGTGGCGAAGGGGTGGCGAAGGGGTGGCGAAGGGGTGGCGAAGGGTGGCGAAGGAGTGGCGAAGGAGTGGCGGGGGGGTTCCGCGGAGGTGGCAGGGGCCAGACGAAATCTCCGGCGGCGTGGCGGCCATCGTCCCTGGCGGCGACAGGAGAAGCGCAGCCGCTGCGGCGCCGGCGCCGCTTTTTCCGCGCGGGAAGGTCGAAGGCTGGCCCTCGCGCGCCGCGGGCGGGCGGTTTCCCCACGGGCGCCGGAACAGCTGCAGCGGCCCGGAGGATGCCGGAAGAGAAAGGAGAGAGAAAGAGCCCGCAGCAATGCTTTTGCGCATTCGTCAAGGACCCTTGGAGGACTCTACCAGAACCTAATCTGCATTTGAGAAAACAAGCCATCAATGGAGTCTCTTGACAAGCTGCCTCGTTTAGCTAGGCTGTAGTAGTTTGATGCCCATTAATCCCTCCTGGAACTTGTTCTTGACACTTTTCTCGAAGTTCACTCCAACCCATTACTTTTCGCTCCACAGTGACTGCATCATTGCACAATTATAATAATTAAGTCTATTGTGTAGTTTGTTACTGTTGCCGGAAGAATTCGAATAGTCCGTCATTGATAATAAGTGAAGCATAACGGAACAGAAACACAGAACCCAATAGCAGACGAAGTTAGAGAGCTAGTTGCAAAATATGTCAATTCATCTTTGTTAGAATACCTTCATATCCTTTTCTTCTACTGATACTGAACTTCGATTTGAAATAAATTATCTTAATATTTCATTTAGTTTATATCTCCAAATTTTATTATTAATTTTATCCTGATTGTCAGAAATATTCCTAAAATGATTTTCTAAAATTTGATTAGAGTTGTAACTACCATACAAAATATAGCAAAATGTTAAAAACTGCAATGAAGTTTGTAATATTGGTTGTCACAAAAACCAATATTAGATTTGGCTTTGGAAATTTTTTTTGGTTCATATATTATGTTTTTCGGAGATTTTAATTTTCTTGCGTCATGAAAGGAACTTAGAAACGATACCAATGATGCATGGTGTCGGTATTCGAGTTTTAACTACTTCCAGAACGATACTATTCTAATAATCAATGTATAAAGAAGCAGGCAATTTAATATTAAATTTTATCACTTCATTCACACATATACTGCTGTTACAGAAGTCCACTATTCTCAGAAGGAAAACATTTTTAGACAGCCTAAGTTAGAGTTTTACCGAATTGTAATCCATTTCTTTCAATACCACAAATGCAACATGCAATGTCGAACACTAGGAAAAATGATACAGATGGCGGCGCTTAAGCTATCCCTTCCAGTTGGCCAACGAGACTGTCTCGCAACGGCCTATAGAGCGCCAAGCTGTCCGCACTGACCTACCACATTCGCTCTGAAATCGAGACTGCTCCCCCACCCTTTACCTAGGTGGGGGGCCGAACACATGACGTCAGCAGCACTGGTTGTCCGCCCCGGTGCCTGTGGCCCAGATACGAACCGACGACGACAAAACAGCGCGCGGCACATGAATTGATTGCCACGGCTGCATGCGTGAATTCCGACCCTGCCCTAGGCGCAGATAGGCACAACAAGTGCTAAAATTCGTATGCGTATGAAATTGTAAGCGACAATATACATTTAAGCCAAGACTAGTAATAAACCTTTGAAATGCTTGATTCAGTGCAGTCGTTAACTGATGAGTTGCACGACTTGCTGATTATTTATTATCTTTCACAGTTTGACGGCTAAAACTTGGGACTGGAGATGTGCTTCTTCCTTGTCAGTTTAATTTCCTGTTACCATATATTTCTCAGTAATGGGCAATATCTTATCCTCTTGGAGAACCTGCTGTAGGCAACTAATCAAATTACAAAACAAGTGAAGAACATCGGTGGCAATGTGCTTTATATGCTTGCGATTGGTAAAAAAATGCAAAGCAGCTTTTATTTCGTTTTTTTCGTATTAATCTCGCTCATTGAACCTTGTGGCATCTTTGAAATTCGTTTATTATTGACATTGCAAGTTTACGTGGTTATACGTATTGGAAAAATAAAACTCTTTCCTTACCATTGCGCCGAAGTATTCAGGCAGTCCCCTAACGTTTTGACAACTAATCTTCAAGGGATCATCACGGCTTACCTGTAACAATAAAAATCTTAATTAGATCGATATTTTTTCATTCAGAAATATACTTCAGAACATATTTACATTGTTATTATTATTTAACCCAATTAATAGTAATTCCATTCGCCTTCACACACACCATGGAATCAGATTTTTCTTAGGATTTTTATTCTAATGTGGTCATTCCTAACATTAACAATATATACGAAAACGTCTATAACGTGTTAAATGTAAAGTTAAGAGTATTAAAAAAATGTATTACTGAAGATTTAATTACTAACACAGCTTAAAAGTCTCCGTTGGTAGCGAATATAGACCTCAATCGTTATCACTAACGGTACTTATGCCTGAGCTTTCATCATAACACAGGAGCAAACATTCAAAACTTGACATGCCCACTTCACTCTTTTTTAATAGAAATGAAAAATGATGCCAAATATTACTTTTTTAACACGTCTTTAACTTAACTGATAGAGTACCACTTAATGTATTTAAGACATTTTACGTTTCTTTTTGGAAATAAAATTCTGGGTAAAAACAAAAGAACTCAATTTTTGCCAAATGAACATGTCACTTTTTGAATGTTTGCTCCTCTGACGGCAAAGCAGAGGAATTCATTTAGGATACCAAAATAAAAATAAGTTCGAGATAATGTATTTGCTAATAAAGGGAAGTGCTGGGAGTGTGGGGAAAGGATTTGCGTGATATAAAGTGCTATACAATCTGCAATTTGTGTTTAGGAAACTTATGACATTTTAAGAACACAAAAAAACAAGAACACAATAAACGGAGTTCATGCACTTGGTATTGGAGTTGGAAAATTTTTTTATAGGAAACAAGTAGAGAAAAATTAACCAGCGGATTAGGGGAGATTAGGATATACTTTAACGTACTAAAGAAAAATATTTAAAAGAAACACGAAAAAATTGAAGGTAAATTAATAGTGAAATTCTGAAGTATGAATATAAAAAAACATTGAATGACCAAAATATAAAACACATCCCATGTATGGCAAACCGAGTTTAAAAAACAAATATGAAAAATTGTAATGAGAAGTTTTGATTCTGTTGCTGTCAGAAGGAAGTATACTGTTTCCTGTAATGCGAGTTTGCAGAGTCTTGACATGTACCTGACGAACTAAAACAACCACCCTACTCGAAGTGAGTCATACAAGTCACACGATACAAAATATCGACGTCTTCCACGTTTGAGAAACCAGGCAATTTCTTTAGCTGCGAACCACATTTGATTCTCTCCTAACTAGACCGTCTCGCACAACCGTGACATCTGACAATTTAATATCATCGCCACAACACATCGCCTCTCGTACATTGTACCGCACGGTGGTGACCTTCCCAGTGCCCGGGATCGCTTTTTCAAGCGGCCGACGCTGTGTGTGGTAGCCCTGCTGCCGCCGCGGACGCAGCGCCAGCGTCGCCCACTGGCAGGTAAATGACGATCGCTTGACGCCGTACATCGCGGGCGGCGAATCAATCTCTCTGATAGACACCGCGAACATCGACAGATTTACTAAGTTGATTCCCCGCCGCCGTGTGGCGCTGGTGATCAATTCTCTGCGACTACTTCGTCGCGGGAGGGCTCCTGCATCAGTGGCATTGTGCGGACGAAAGGATTTTTTTTGTATCTTCCATTTGAAGGAATTGCTTGTGTAATCCTCTCTAGTGTTTTTCTGCCTCACTGTTCTCGCACATCTTATTTCTTTTGGCTTTGAAGAAATATTACTCTTTTGTGTGCCTCTAACTGAGGGCAACATGCGTGCTTCATCATCTAATCATATCATTCACTCTTCGTTTTCCAGCTGTGTAACAAATCTAGGTCGAGCGTAAACTATAGTTGTTTTTTGTTATTCATGTTAATCAGTTCAAGTTCACGACAAGTTATAAATCATGCTATTATCATAAAGAAAACTGCGGCTGATGAAAAACATTGCAAGGGGATATTTGATCTACATCTATTATGAATTAATTATATTGGATTATTTCTAATAAGTACTGAAGTAAATTATATGAACATTCTTGTATATACATTAAAATAATCAATTAAACTTGGGTTGCTTGTCGAATTAAAAAAAAATTTATTCTTATACCGGTTACATGAAATTTGTTATAAAAAAAACTTTGCCATTCGTTCCTTTATTTCTCCTTAAATTAACTCGAATAATCAAATTTTTTTCTCCTGGTAGCAAAGCTGATTAGGCAAACATGTGTACATCAGAATGCACACTCAGTAGAAAACTGTCAAATCAAAACTGTTAATTTAAGTTTTTCGACAAATATTTAAAGAAACCATTCCAAGCAATTTGTCTACCAACTTACTGAACACTGTTTTTTTTATTATATCAACCACCTCCATCCAGTCGGATGTGAGTAAGCCAAAAGTAAATTTGTGTGACATTTCCTTTGAATCCACGAAACTGAAAAAAAACGTTATCTGTTTTATTTTTCAGATTTTCTCCTCAATGTTTTGCTCTTGGATGACGTGATTTCCTCGTAGCACCTTCCTTCTCACGGAAACTGTCACGCTGCGCTGACCATGGAGAAGTAAGCGTCAGAGCTTTTTTTTGCTGAATTTCGCTAACCTCGCATGGCTCTTTCAGAATGAGCAGCGAAAAACTAAAAATAATGTAATATGATACACTGTTGAGAACTGCCTTAACAAAAAAGTCTCACGATGGGACTATGACAGAACTAGTGAAAATATATACTTTGAAGTTGGCAAAAAGTGTTAATATGAGGATATAATACGAAGATTGCATAAAGTGTTAATAACGAGGAATATTAAAAGTAGTTTATTTTAATAGTAGTTGCACTAATAAGCAATTCACACTGCGGGCGGCTCTTTGAGAGAAATAAAGAGGGAGGGACGATTTAACAAATATACGAAATATAGTCAATCCGTTAGGTAGAACTGAATTTGTCATTAAAGACAAATAATTTATCAGCAAATACATTAGATGCTGTTGTGTTAGAGAAAATTTAGTTCAAATGAATTTGTGAAATTAACGGTAAACATTCCCCAAAAAATTAAAATTTTAAATTTAAAAGTTGGGAGAAAAGAAATTACTTTGTGTTTAAATTTGTTTCCTTCACGATCTTTAGAAATACTCTCATCCATCTTTGCAAATAAATATGCCCGTATCAATAAAAGTAAATTACTAGAGAAAGAAAGTAATGTTTATTCGCCATCTCCGAATGTATCGTCTTTCTTCCAATAGCCGTGAAGTAACAACTCGCTCTTCACCTTTGGCATCACCTCGGCGCTATGTGACACAGCAGCTCTTGACAGAGAAAAATACCTTGCCAAACGTTTTGAGGCTAAGGACACCGTAGTTGACACTTTAACGCAAAATCAGCCTGCTATTTTGACAGAGAACAAACTTTTTGCCACACCATTGTTTGTCACCTCACATACTCTTTTCCTCAAGAGTCATTTTCAACAATGTTTCTTTTTAATTCCATCATTTTAATATTCTTACTTATTCATTTGCAACCAAAGGTGGCGAATATGACACATTTCTGTGGTTTATTGTTGAAAACATAAAGGTTTAACTTAAACGGGTCAATGTCAATCTCATTTTGATATTTCCTCTATATATTGTTTCAAGGCAAAATAATTTATTAGTTGAATTGAAAGAACAAAAAGACAGGTATCATTTAATAATTAATATTTTATATATGAACTATATTAGATAATTTTAATTGTAAGCGTATTTTTCAACGATGCGAATAATTTGACAGTTCAGTACTGAGATATCGAAATTGTAACGAGTTATTTGGGAACAAAAAAAGGGGAGAAAAAGCATTTCTTAAGAATACAGAAGTGATGAAGATTAAACAGAAGACGCCGTGAAGGTATGGTCAAATGACAAAACTCGGAGATTCGTCACGATGGCTTAACCAAGGCGAATGAAAATAAAGGAAGCCAATGATCTAACAGAGGAAAAAAATAACAAACAATACGTTGAATTTCCAGGCGTGGAACAAGTTAAGAACGGTGGGGCAAACAATATTGTTCAAAGTACAAAGAAATAAAAAACGGACGAAATTAAACTCGCGATAAGGAATTAGAAAATTGACATGAATAATGACGGGGTAGCGTCGTAGGCCAAGCCAAATAGGGTGGGGAAGAAGAGTCTTAGGGCAAAAAAAAGCTACCAAAAGGACCATTATATGAAACCGCGAAGGCAAAGTCTTAACGACGAAGTACCAAAAAGCGGAAGTATTGAAACGAATATAAAGAGAAACATCGAAAGTAGAAATAATCAAGAGCATGTGTGGGAGTGTAGGAGGCCGCTCTTATCACTCCGAAAACCAACTAGTGGGCTGCTAACCACAGCCGAAGCTCCCGTCACCCATCAACATTGCCAACGCCGTAACCGATGCCGCCATCGTCACCGCCGCCGCCAATGTCATCGTCATCATCATCATCGCCGCAATGTCATCTCATCATCACCGCCGCCAATGTCATCGTCATCACCACCGCCGCCGCCATCATCACCGCCGCCGCCGCCACCATCACCGCCATTACCATCGTCATCGCCGTCGCTACCACCACCATCGCCAACGCCGCCAGAGCCACCGCTGTCACCCAGGCGGTTGCGGGAGAAGCCTCAAGGCGGCGCGGCGCCGCGCAGGCGACGGACGAGCAATGGGACAATGCGCCGCCCACTTTCTCTTTGTCCCCGTTCGCGGACGCGCCTTAGACAGCTTGTCGGCCCAGACATTTCCAGTGCGCTCAGATTAGCGATGCGGGGTAGCATCACGTGGAATCATCCATGTGATTTTGTATCGATTTAGTGTCATGTTCAGATGTTTGCGAAGTTGTCGATAAAAGTCTGACACACGAAATCAATTCGTAATACATGTATCAATGGAGATAATGTATAGGATAAAGAGATACGAACGTTCACTTCTGGCGGTCCCATGTGAAAGAATTAATATTAGTTTTGTCATATAATTGTAGACTTTGTGATATATTTGAATTTATAGTGGGTAGTTTAAACGTGTGAATGCGAAACAATTTATAGCATTTTGCTTAGAGCAGATGTGTCCTATATTACCGTTATTGTGAAATTACCGTCTACAATTATTGTAGCAAAAAACAATTTGCCACCTAAGTATTCATTGCTTACATGGTCCACAAAATTTCTAATTAAATGTGAATTTTTTTTAGCACTTAGTAATTCTATCCGTCTCTAGAATGGCGATTATATAGTAATTGAACTTAAGAAGCACGTCCTAGACGGAATAAAATTTCGAAAGCTTCCCAATTAACTATTATGTAGAAAGTTTTTAGATATATTTCATCGGCGCTACAGGCACACGTTGCCAATGACACAGTATCTTCAAAATCTGAAATGTAGAATACCACGTTCATTGGTATATTATACCCTTATTATTAGTCTGAATTGAGAAAAAATTAAACTATTAAACAGTTAGGATAGTTGAATGAACGTGTTTCAGAAAAATAGGGAAATATTAAATTGAAATGATTTTTGAAGAAGCGAATAGAATGTGCAGTTATGTAGTCGATACCCATGATGCTGAATTCCATGAATTTGCACCATTCTTCACTTGCTTTCTTTGTGAATACAGGAATAAGTTGGCAGCGAACAACAATTTTTTTCAGAGTGCACAAATACCCAGCTGTTAAAAAATATGCTTCTCATTGACCCTACTAAAGCAGCATGCACTTTTGAAGAAGTCCCAAGTCCCTGCCTGGGCCGTTCAAGGAGAGTTTTGAGTGACTACGGAGAATAAAAACCGAAGGCCCTTCTTTTACGATAGGTGCATTCACTTCCTAGCTTCAACCTTTCTCTTTACTAAGCCGCATTTTACGAAAGATCAGTTTCCACTAAATACACTGCAACGTTGTTTTCGCAAATTTCTCTCATGAACACTGAAAAGCACACACGTGAATCTGTTTGAAAGGAAGTCTTCGTTTAATTAATGTTTTTGCATCTCGGCAATTATTTGGAACTACTAAGTATATTATATAAATTTGTGTTACTTTATGAGGATCTAACTCATAACATTCTATTAGGCTTTAATATAAAGAGTTGCTGTGGCCATCATTCCTATGAAGGTTTTAAAACCGTACAATATTTGAAATATTTTGAAACTGGAAATTCAAGTTTTGGAACTGGACCTATATCGTCATCACACAATATTATTAACTGTGTGTCCATTTCCCCCACTAGTAACTATTTTTTTCATCAAAATTTATTCTGCACACATCATACATTTCTTCGATTTCTTTATCGCTGACTGCCCATCGTCTCTCCCCCTCTTCTTTCTCTCTCCCCCCTCTTCTTTCTCTCTCTCTCCCCTCTTTCTCTCTCTCCCTCTTCTTTCTCTTCTCACACACATGATCGTGTGTGCGCGCGCACACACACACACGCACATACATACCTATCGACCACGATCACTTTCATATACTATCTGTCCATACGCACACATTACTACGAATAGACGTTTGCATATTAATAAGTCTCTCTCGTAAACTTTCATTAGCACATCATCCGTTTTAGGGAACTCGTGGAAAAAAGCGAAGCAGCGCAAGAACTAGGGCAGGGCGAAGTGTGTCGGGAGCAGTCGGGCTGCACCGGTCGATTCCCTCCAGCGCGCGCGGACAGAAACAATGATCAGCGTCCGGCGGCTGCGACGACGCGGCGCCAAAAAACAGGCACCGCGACGGATCGCCTTCGTAACCGGCGCAACGCGGCTTCTTGCGTGACAGCACAGAGCGGCACCTCGACGTAAGCGATGACGAAGGCGACGGTGACGGTGACGAGCCGGGACGGTAAACAAAGTGAACGGTGTTGTCAATTGGGACGATGAAATACAGGCACGTTGGCGATGAAGATGATGGCGCCATTGACGGTGGCGGGGGGTTGAGAAGGGGAATTGAAAGAGAAGGGTTGGAATAGGACGATGGTGGCGCTACATCGGGATGCCGTCGCAGAAGCCTCAAAGCCGCAAGTCAGATTCGCAAGCCGATGTTTGGCGAATGATGCAACCGCTCGTGCGCATCTTCGTCGAGATGCCATTCGCGGAGTCCCGCGACCATCGCCGCCGCCGCCGCCGCCGCCGCCGCCGCCGCCGCCGCCGCCCGCCGCCGCCGCCGCCGCCGCCGCCGCCGCCGCCGCCGCCGCCGCCGCCCCGTGGCGTAGCGTGGCCGATGCGACTACCACAATGTTGGCGCGCACGTGATGTGATTGCCAATAGGCAATTAATGAAATGGAGAGGATGAGAAAGTAAACGGTTCCATAATAGGTTCTATTACTTTCACTGTCATAAAAAAGGATCAAACCCAAAGAAGAAATTCTTTATGCAATAGCTAGCCGAAGGCAATAAACCTAGAAATAGTCGGCAAAGTCAGGCGAACATGTTTGAGTTTCAAACTTTGATTCGGAAATATTCTTACAATCCGTAGTTTAGAAGTTTATGTTAAACACGTCTATTGATAGGAGTGGTTAAACCAAGGGGAGGCTCATGGCACTTCAGCACCCCTCCCCCGAAAGCCAAGTCTTAAGTTCACGAATAGTTTTTTGTAGTAGTTTTCTTTAATAGAGTGTTTTGCAAGACGGGAAATCCATTGTCGTAGTACGTAAACATTATCGACAATAATAATTAGCGTATCTTCAGAAAAAATGATTTTTTGCATGTCGTACAATCGAAAACGTACGTTACAACTAGGAAATAATTGAAACAATCTCTTTAAAAGGATCTAAAATCTTTTATTGAACATCTGTGTATCTCTGAGTCCATAATGCTTTTATAAACATTACAATTACAAGATAGTAAAACGTATGATAGACACCTAAATGAAATCAAAGGAGCCTCAATACATACATAACCTCCAATCCTTAACAATTAAGTTAATTCAAATATTTCAGAAATAAACTAACTTAAAAAATACCCATTATGTTCCTGACTTATTATATTGGTAATATGGATATTGTAATTTTCATTTCTTCCATGCTTATTGTGTGTTAGTGTTGAATTCGTGTTTAGAGGTGGCAGCGAAAACTACGGTAAGTGTAAGTTAAAACACACTTGTTGTAGACGACAAAACAGGGAGAATGTCCGGACCCGTCAATCGACATCCCGTCATTTGATGCCGGCGCATGCGCAATTCCGTTCTCCACAGAATTGTCGTGTTTCGTCGTTCAAATCAACGACTTGCAGAAACTCTTTAATATCTCAATTGAATGCATTATACAATTGTAAATGATTTAAAACAAATAATTAAAATAAATTTAAAATTCAGATTGAGTGCAAAATTCTTTATAAATAAACCAAGTCGGCTGGACATCGTACACCTGCAGCCACCTCTTCCCCCTTTCTCCCTTGCCCTCTCTCACACGCAGAAAATTCCTTTTTGCGGCACTTATCATACATATAAAGTCAAGAATTTCATCCATGTGGAATTTGTGGAGGACGAAGTGAGATCTAGGAAGGTATTCTTGACGTCCATCAGTTTCCACTATCTTGCATTTCCCCACTACCCTCCTTCATCATTGTCGCTATCATTTACATATTACAATATTATTCATGCAATTTACCTCAGCAGTTGAAAGGCCCCTACACAAAAATAAAAACAATAAAATAAATAGAAAAATAAATATATCAATAAATAGACAACTAATTAAAACTGTCACAGTATACCAAACGTATAGGCTGCCAATTGCGTCTCATCATTTGTCTGTTGCATGGCCCCAATTGACCGGGGCATCTTCAAGCTCATTTACTATGTGAAACCTGTATTGTGTTCGTGATATTGACATTTCGTCTCCAGAACGAAATCACTTTTAACTTCACGCGGACACGTTACGCTGGATTTTGGCATGCTCTTCGGTAGTTCGACGAAGATTATAAAAATAATTGTATTAAATTTCGTGTTGAAAAGAAACTAAAGTTCTCATAGAATTATTTCATTATAGGCTACGACTAAATTTGTCGAGGACTTTATGACCCACTTTCATACCACCATAAACATCCGAAAAAGATCGCGACTCTTCTTTCATATCCCACCAGCCCTTGGAAGAAGCAACCCCCTTTCATACCATGGCAACCCCTCTGGGGTCGCTACTCACAGGTGATGTCAGTGTCAGGATGTCAACGATGTCACGGAGTCACGATGATGTCAACGGCATGAAAACACTAAAAAAAATTTTCAAGTCTGAATTGATTTACTGAAAAGCACGAGCACCACCCAACAGCAACAACAGCGGCCGAATGCCTGCAAGGCATTAACAGTCCCGGCGGCGGACGGGTGGGTGGACGGACGGACGGTCGGAGAGTCGGGGGGGGGGCGATGCTCACGCACCGCCATTGTGTTCGCAACGCCCGCACCCGCCGCTCGCCGCTGGCGCAACGCGCACCGCTGCTGGCGCAACGCCCCCTCCCTCGCCCGCTGCCTGGGGTGGGGGCAGGGCATCCCAGGGCGCGCATCGCCATCGGGTGGCCCTGTGGGAGGGAAGGCGCTTGCCTCACGCGCCGCCGCGCCGCGCCGGAGGCAGACGCCAAGCAACCCACGGACGTCCTGGGCAGGGACGTTCACGGCTGTTGAGAGAGTGCTATTCTCATGTCTGGGATAGGATCTTTCGCCATTCTGTCCTCATCTTTGCCAGGGAGGTTATTAGTGATTGATTTTTTCGTGTTTCTGGGCACGTCAACTGCGTTGGCCATTAGTCCCGTTAGTGTAGTGCATGTTTTTTTCTCGGGAGATGGCGGTGATCTTCCCCCGCTGGACGGCGAGATCCGGCACCAACATACCGTCGGCTAGTAGGGTTTCTCCCAAACCAGAACTCTCCCACCAACGGGGTACCGCCCCAGCCGAGACAAGCTCCCGACCGGTCTCCCGGAATATGTGGTAGTGTAGTACATGGTTAATGTGCGTGTGTAAAGGGAGAGGATAGGACAAGGAAGAGGAGGACAGATCGCGCGCGGTTCGTGGCCCGTTTGGTAGGGTACTACCCCGGCATTCGCCTGGTGTTGATCGGAGAAACCACGGAAAACTACCGATCAGAGCAACCGGCCGCTAGAATTCTCCTCCAGGCAGCGACGGAATTCGACCTAGCTGAAAAGCTAGTATCGAAAATCCTGCCGCCATCAGAACTCGAACCTAGGGAGGTTATTAGTGACGTGGTTTGCATTTCTTCTATAAGAAAGCAGGAGGTTGATCGTGAAAGGTTATTGATGGTAAATAAACGATTATGGGTGGAATGATTTAGAGGGAATTCATGTTGGTGTGAGAAGACATCGCGGTGGAGGCAGACGCAGAGCAAGTCACAAAAATCCTCGAGAGAATAGGTAATGACATGATGATAATTCAATAATGATGGTAATGATAGGTACTGACGTGCGCTGTATTCTCATTTATGAGACCAAGCAAGGTAGGATGCTTTTGCTGTAGTGTCCTCAGCGAGGTATGATGCTTTTGATATATCATCGTAATTCCATTCGGATAATCACATCACAGTGGCGGTTTGAATTTACCTTTTCTGTGTGGAGAAGAGTAAGGTGATCATGAGGAACGCATGATGATGTTGAGAAGGGGATGAGTATGGTTGGGATGATCGCTCAAACACGAGGTGGTGTAAGAATACAACTGTGCCCCAACTACATGATGAAAACACCCGTGCTTTAGCCGGGAAGTAGCTACGTTAGCTAAGTGGCAGCATTGCCGCGTGCTCTGCAGCCACTGTGACCGGGAGGTCTCAGGGTTCGAGACCGAAAGTTTTTGATACTTGATCAAATTCAGCCACTGTCTAGAGACGAATTCTAGCGGTATACTTCTCTGTGTGACCATCCGTTTGCCGAGATCTCGGAAAACGGAGCACATCAATATTCAAGAATAAGATGAGCTGTTTGAACGCGCGCCAACGCGCCTGAATACAATCCGAAAATGAAAACTACGAACTATATCCGTAAGGGAGCGTCTCGGTAGAGTATGCGACACCGAGAGTCGGGAGGAAGAAAGCTTTCTTTTCTGAAGTAACAGCTGGAGAGTGAGGACCTACCGATCACGAGAAGGCGGCACCTCGTACTGCTACGGACTTCAGGACTGCATCTACGATAAAAACTCTTCAAGACATTCGAGGAGGTAATTATCATATTACAAGGCATTAAAACAATTCATCAGGAAAAGGATGAAAGTATAAGTGACGCATTTAAAATCTTTGTAAGAGAGAGGAGTGTGAATAGCATGAAACTAACGAGGCCATTCATTTCTTTTCTTTGCAGTTTTTTTATTTTATATTTATTCTTCTTATACGATAGACTCAGTTGTCGTATTGGGAGGTTCTTTTAAATATGGAATTAAAAGCTAGTTACATTCTATAAAAGAATACGAAAAGAGTATCAACGGAAAACGAGACGGAGGCCACATCGTGAGTTGAACAACGGTACTGGAAAGGGGCGACCGTGCGGTTCTGCAGGGGGGCGGCTTTGCTCCCGACCGAGCTGCAAGGACAAGGACACCGAGCGACTGGAAGAGTCGACGCCGTAGATTTCTACGCTGTGAAAAGACACAGTAAGGTCGTGCCAACTTGAACAATTTGTAGATATTAGAAGGAATAATTTGTTTCGGAAAGAAAGTATTAGTACAGGTTCTTTATACCGATATTCTGTAAAAATAGAATCAATCTTTTCTTTCAAGAAAAACTTAGCTAATTGTAAAGTTGCAACTAGGGAATTTACGACTGGAATGATTAGGCAAAGTTTTAAGTATTCTTTGAAATTGATTTAAATGAGAGAAAGGAAACAGTGTAATTAATTATTGAGAGTGTAAGTTGTTTTCTTTTTTTCAGCAAGACAAAAATTCTTGTATATGTAAAGTGTTTTATGTTCATTGACTGTAACAGCAATTTAATTAGAATATACTTAAGTAAGTGGAAAGTGATTCGACTTGAGTTTCTGTGTAAATGCATTCAATCCACAACGGCCCACATGACCCTGATCCCCGCTATTCTAATTGTATTTTTTTATTTTGCGCCCACCTTGAAAACCCATTCTGAGCTAGCCGGCGGAGGGGTGGGTCGCATCTGATAGGTCGTTTTTGTGGTTTCTCCGATCAACACCAGGCGAATGCCGAAGATATACCTCATCAAACGGGCTAGGAACCGTACGCGATCTTGCCTTCCTCTTCCTTGTCCTATTCTCTTTCCTTACTCACTCACAGTTACACTTCGTATGTGCCCTACACTACCACACATGTCGGGAGACAAGTTGGGGTCGTAGAGCTTGTCCGAGCTGAGGCTGCGCCCTGCTGGGGAAATACTTGAAGAGGGAAAACCCCGCTAGCCAATGAGTAAATTAGCACCGGATATCACCATCCAGCTAGAAGCGCGGGCATGTCCCCAGGGAAAACATGCATCACATCAGTTGATGTCCCCGAAACATCAATTCATCCGTCAATCAATCAATTTATTTCGATGGTATTCGAACACCCAGCCCTCACCCCCGCTTACTTGAATGCTGCTTAAGTCTCTATGCAACTCAAACCGTTAACACGTTTAGATACTCTCACCAAATGTTCACGGTTGGGATGGATGGTCGAAATGTTTAAGACCCACGTCAACTAAATTCTCCGACCCGAAAGGACGTGGATGTGAACCACTCTATTGGCACAGATGTTTGTCCTTTTTTTTTTGTGTATGCTGCATCTCTAATATCTTAGCATTCTGATGTATCCGGAGCAACTAAAGTGACCGTATTCGGTCTAGCGTGGGGTTGGTGGTGCACCACTTTGCAACCAAGTGTAGCAATGGATTGATATATCCGTCACAAATAATTTAATATCCAATGTCTCTACACAGATCCTTTCCAGAGAGCATCTCAACAGCTGAAAAAAAACATTATACACTTACAGGTTTAGCCCAATCTACGAAATTTTTTTTCGTTTAAGATTTTTTAGTTTCGTATCAGTTTGGTTCCACTCATGAGACCTGACACAATGTATGTCCTCTCGCTTGTCTGTCACCCATGCACCATACTCCACTCCCTACTGCCTAAGGAACTTTGCTCGTAATTTATGTAAATGTTCATTCTAAGAAGTCAGAATGTATGAAAGAAAAGTTGTCTGATTGGAGCTTACTGGTTAAACAAAATTTTTAAAATGGTACGCTGCTTACTACCATGCTATAAGATGTGTCCGCAAAAGAAAATGTTGAGCGTGTGGATATAAGAACAACAAAAATAAAAGTATTGTTTACCACACAGATAACTTCGTAAATGTAAGGAAGAATAGAATTTCTCTTTCTTATGACGACAAACATTTATAATAGTTTTCCTTTATACCTGAAGCCGAAATTGGTTAATTTTTTTATAGTAGCCACAGCGAATGTAATATTACGTGGTCAGTGACTCGCCATCTTGCTGAAAAGTTCTGACTGCATTGTATGAAAGCAAGATATCATTTAAGATAGAATGTTTTTTTTTCAATCTTTAGAATTCAATGTGCAATACGTGAAGCAAGGAGCACTTTAAGCGAATTTAAAGACTGCTAACAATTTACTTACTGTCATCACGACGTGAATTTTTCCAGTTACCTCTCCTTTTACTGACCTCTTCAAACCGTCAAAAGGTTAGAATTTCGTCACTTGGTTTTTCAAGACACCATACGATTACAAAATTCATTTTACAAGATTGCCCTTTGCAGAATAAGTTTTCGGTACAGAGGTTTCCCCAAAATTATTGATTTGAACACATTTTCTAAAAAAGATAACAGATTTTCCTTTTCTAAGTACTAAACAAAGTATTTGCGTAATGCAATCTTGGAAGAATTCAAACTACCGCTTATTTACAATTCAGCACCTCGATTTGGAACACACTTGCAATTATAATATATTCTAAATAAATATTCTAAGTATTTAGAATTAAAGAGAGTTGATTTATTAAAATTAAAGTGACGAGAAATGAGAAATGTGTGGCGAGATAGGAATGAGAAGTGATAGGAAGCTGAAGCTACAATATACAGGATAGAGGAAAGAATACTTAAGTCCCCACAGAATAGAAAATAACTGATGCTTACCGGAGAGAAATTTCCACAATTATAAACTTCGAAAACGGCAAATATTACATTATCTATTGTCTATTAGCCATTCAGAGGAGGTCAGTTACTGCTTGTTCAGTGCCGTGGAAAAGGCAGCGAGAAAAAAGTACTAAGCCAGAGAACGGGACAGAACTCGACTGTGGATCATGAAATACGAAGAGACTTTCTTTCGCATTTTCAGGAAAATAAAATTAAAAAAAAAACATCTCGGTAAACATTTTGCACAGATTCCTGGTGGATAAGTAGTCTTTCTCTTCTCCATAGAAAGTAAACAATGCATTGCTTCGGATCGTTTCTAGTCATCGGATATTGCCATCGTCCCAGATTTGATTCAGAAGTATCAAAAGGTTAGCTACGTTTATTAAGAAGGCAATTTAATCCCAACCAAGAAACGCATAGCAAACCGGTTTCCTGCAGAAAAAACTGTATTTTAAAAGCTTACCTCATGCTTCAGATTTATTACCACGATTATGAAAATGGGTTAATCATATAACTATGCAAAGAACACGAGGATAACGTTGCAGTCGCAACGACAAATTACAGAGGATAATGTGTCGAAATCTGCAATGAAGTACTTTACAGGATAACGGCTCAAAGAGGCGTTGACCTTAGTCGAGAAACCCAAAATTTCATTTTGTGTTTTGAGATATGATTAAGTGGTAACTGTACCATATTATCAATAGACTTCAAATCAGCGAGATTGAATGGAGCGAATTCAACTGTGATTTACGAGGGTGTTCGTTAAAAATATTAATGTAATCTGCTTTGGACTGAAAATATTATTATTATTATTATTATTATTATTATTATTATTATTATTATATTATTTATAAAATTTATTAAAAAATCTCCAGACTTCCAAATGACAATTTAGGACAATCCTAAACCACCAAATCCATAACTTCTTTTCCATTCTTCCACTTTCACTTACGTGGCATAAAACGTTTCCAACAGCACGAAAACAAATGTACTGATAGTTGAAGAGAATCTCAGAGGGGCTTCCTCCCATTATAGAAACTAGGATATCGCCAAATGAACTCTACGTTGATGTATTAATGTTCTGTACACCGCACCCGCACATAATACAATAACAAAATTTCGAAAGTTCTTTATTAAAGAATTGTTTTCGAATTCCAAAATGTAAAAGTTTTATTAAATGAATATATATACTTGTTGACAACGAATATGAAGGGGAATCCTGTTAGGATAAATAGTGAACAACCATTTTATTGCAGTAGCTAGATAGTGAGTACGAGTCTCGTTGAATGGGGAGATAGTTTGATTAAGATTAGGGCCTCAAACAAGCACAGGTCTAATTAACATAATTAACAAGCCTGCTTATTAAATATTTTATGGGCTAAAGCGGTTACAAAACAAGTGACACCCGATCTTAACAAATATGGTCTCGAGTTACTGGAGTTGTAGATAAATGTAGTCATCTGACTTAAGTATGCGGATTTTCTAGTAGCTGCTGCTTCAAAAACGCGTCTTTGACCTGATCTGTTTAACTGATGAGTGATTTAACCAGTATTCTGCATACTTGAAGCGCATCCTCCCTTCTACAAGGGGAGATTTCTAATTGAAGAGTCAACATCCCAGCATGATACCCATTGCGGTGACGTATTGGGCAAGAGTATAAATCCCAATTTAAAATTGTAAAAATTATATTTTTAACCGACGAGTATGGAGCTACGAAGTATGTAAATTGTAAGAAATTGGACAACCACAAAACAACCTCTTTGTGAGGTACATATTTACCTTAAACTAGTTTTAAAAAGAGGAACACATCTAACAACAACTCATTTTTCACGCTAAAACATGAACTTCAACTTCAAAACGAGAATTATTGAAAGTGAAAGTCACCCTCCTAAGTGACAAGCTATGACATTTTTGCATAGTCATCGCAAGATGTGTTGAATATCCAGACTCATTACTTCTGATGCTATTGCGAGATGAAGGTATTCGAAATATTTTTCATACAATGTTCTGTCATTTAAACGCTCAAATAACGCTCATTTTACCGGTATTATTTATTCACGCTCGTTTCAATAACTATCCTAAACACATTATTGAAATGATCACACCTTATTAAATAAATATTGCCATTGAATCTTTGTTTTGTCCCTTTGTGCCACGGACGTTCAGATTAAGTGGGTAAAACTAAAATCACTGATTGAGATGAAATGATAGAAATTTTGTGAATTTAGCGGATTTTGTTACGATAAAAATTACATAATCCTGTAGCAACCCAAACATTTTTACTGGCATCTTTTGTTGACCTTGTCTTTTATTTTCAAAGGAGGACCCTTCCATAGAGCCTCTTTTAAACCTCATAACTAGACACCTTAAAGTGTCTCCTGTTAACTTTGCTTCTTTTGGTAACTTTTAGTTTTGAAAAATGTAATAAAAATTTTTTTTTTTGTTTCAACATAAAAACTATAAAAAAATTCCTATAATGCATGGCAATTAATAGAACCCTAATATCTTAACTCAACCTCCGTAAAAGCGCCCCAAAATCAGGGCGCACTGAAAAACACTAAACCGTTTCACTCATTAGTACACATGGTGAGTTCCAAGGAGTGGAAAGCGCCGAACAGCCAAGATGCTCTTTACGCTAGAAGTAGGACTGGATCTATAATTGGGTTTTTCTAACGTGGCGGCTGAGGGTAGTATCTCCAAGATGGAATTGGACCCAACTTTTTGAGTCATTCTCAGACCTGCCACTAGAGTCGCTTGATCTGCACCACTGCTTGATGCGGTCGCGATCATGCGACATCTTTCGGCAGGGCCAAGAAAGATGGAAAAAGCCGTGCCGAATTCCATCTCGGGGATACTACCCTCAGCCGCCACGTTACAAAAACCCAAGTAGAGGGACTTGGGACTTATCGCCACGCAAACGGACACGACCTGCCACGAACGGTTGAATTATCGAGACCAGACAGCGAGCTCTTAATTGCACGCGTTAATATTTGTGATTCCTTTGCGATTTCCTCGTTTTATGACTATCGGATACTTCGTAACTAGTATTGTTTGAATATATTTATATACTGATTAATTATTCAATTATTGCCTAAAATATTTAAATGGTAATATTTTTATTATTTTGCTTGGTTATCGCCGCGTCTGTGGACGACCCCTCGCCACAAGCGTTCTTTCAAGACGGTTCCACTCAATCGTTATCCGGCGAGTAGCGAACCGCTCGCCGAATCCCGAGTAGTGTGGATGCGTTGCTCGCTAATTGCCGAGTGATGAACATTCGGTGTTCGCCCTATCCACCGCGTGTCGGTCTTCAGGACACAAAGGGGGCGAATATTCGTCGAATACAGCAGCTGTTCGGGATTGGACGAGCAATAACTTGCTGCTCCGCGAATGCCGCATGTGTGGAACCGCCATCAGTCCATGTTTCCTCTACCCGGATGGACTAGCAAATGTTTTACCAATAGGCGAGAAAGAATCTAGAGGCCTGCGGTGAAGGGGTTTTTCGAATGGGGATGGGGATGGGAATGGGAATGGGGAATGGGATGGGGATTGGGAATGGGAATGGGAATGGGAATGGGAATGGGGATGGGGATGGGGCCGGAGCGGGGCGGAGCGGGGCCGGAGCGGGGGCCGGAGCAGGGGCCGGGAGCAGGGGCCGGGAGCGGGGGCCGGGAGCGGGGGCCGGGAGCGGGGGCCGGGAGCGGGGGCCGGGAGCGGGGGCCGGGAGCGGGGGCCGGGAGCGGGGGCCGGGAGCGGGGGCCGGGAGCGGGGGCCGGGAGCGGGGCCGGGCGCCTGCCCCACGACCACCGGTCGCCGAGCCACGCGGCGCGCCGAGGCCTTCGCAGGCGCCGGGCTTCGAGACCCGGCGGCGTGACTTGGCAACGACCGAAGGAGCCATTGGCTGACACCGCACTCATTTCCATATGGAGTAGTGGCCTTGGTGCCCTAGAGGTACCGTACTCGCTTCATATAAGCCAGTGTAGTGGTATCTCTCCCGACGGGGAGAATAACTTTACACTAAGGCATATAAACGGTTTCCTTCACACATTTATGTCGTATATGCCACGACGAAACATTTCGATGTTCTCTCATCAACTATACACAGCGTTCTCCAAAAGATAGTTGTTTTGGAGATGTATTATCACCTCTGAAGTACAAAGAGACTTTTTCTACATACGAATGATGCTAATTAAGTAATAAGTCGTGTTAATTGCTGATAATGTTCTTAGTGCGAGAATAGCAACCAAGATATTACAGGATCTGATTCTTCTACGATCTTTCTTTCTGCTAAAAACGTACGTCGTTGGTAAACTGTTAACGTACAAATAAAATGGCGTTACTTAATGTCATGTAACCATTACCATTGCAACGGTCAGATGAAACCAACGGGCAAAAGAATCAGCTACGGTTTCGTGGAGAATACGTCTAGTCCAGAGGCGTGTAGGTAGCAGACGTTGTCCCCTGGGGCAGCCGCCCTCGATGGACGAAGACGACGCTGCTGTGCGGAGCCGCGGGCGGGGGCGGGGGGGGCGGGGCGGGGGCGGGGGGCGGGGGCGGGGGCGGAGTGAGGGGCCGCGCCCGGTCACGCGCCGAGTTCCGCACGGCTTCTCGCGCGGTTGCCACACGCGCACACGCCGCCCCGCCCCCCCCCACGCCCCGCACGGCGAAATATGAAAATTGAATCGAGAGAAAGACGGCGCGGCCTGCGGCGCACTCCTTTCACGACGCGGCCCCCGCCACCGCTCCCCTCGCCCTCGCCCCTCGCCCTCGCCCTCGCCCTCGCCCTCGCCCTCGCCCTCGCCTCGCCTCGCCTCGCCCTCGCCCTCGCCCTCGCCCTCGCCCTCGCCCTCGCCCTCGCCTCGCCCTCGCCTCGCCCTCGCCCTCGCCCTCGCCCTCGCCCTCGCCCTCGCCCTCGCCCTCGCCCTCGCCCTCGCCCTCGCCCTCGCCCTCGCCCTCGCCCTCGCCCTCGCCCTCGCCCTCGCCCTCGCCCTCGCCCTCGCCCTCGCCCTCGCCCTCGCCCCACGCCCCTGCCGCCCCCGCCCACCCCCACGCCCTCGCCCTCGCCCTCGCCAGCAACAAAAACACTGACCCCCTCGCCACCTATTTACAATCGCCCTCAACACAACCACTACCCTCAACCTCGGCACCACCCTATCTCCACCCTTGCCATCTATCTACAACCCCTGCCCGCCCCTCACCCCCTCACCCCCTCCCCGCTCTTTCTCACACCCTGACTACCGACCGACACTCTCTCCCGTCCTTGCCACCAAGAATTCCACCGCCACCGCCACGCCATTAGGACAGCGACCTCTCCTTCAGTTCCATCCTCTCAGTGTATTCGATTCGCCGCTGAGAATCATGTTATTAGATCCGAGAACCGAGGACCCTGGAGGTCGATGTTGTTGATCCATCGCTGCCCCTCAGACGAATGTACTATATTTTAAGCTCAATGCGTTCACTTGCATTAAAGCATGCCATGTATCTCAATGCGTTTTATCCACCAATTTTGAAGGTGTATTGCTTATTAAGCTTTGAATGTTCCCATTAAACTACATTGTTTCTTAAACACAGGCACGGTGAATTTATGTCTACAAACGAGAGTACGATACTATCGTGTCACAAATAGTACACGGCTCACTAATCGGACGAGCCATTTTATTCTGCAAGATAACACGGCTCATACGATGAACTTTTTAATTATACTAAATTAAATGTAAATTATGAGAGTAATATCATAAGTATCACTTTCGTTTTAATCGTCTGTAGGTTGAGTATACAGCCTCGTGCGCTTGCCAGTCTCAAGATGACATTGTTCACTTTGCAATATCAGGGTTACCATCTAATGTTCGCTTCAATTTATGCGACGTAAACAATGTTATACCAAACAACAACAGACATTTGTAATCCGTTGTTGTGATATATCTAGCAAAAGAATTTCTTAGAAGACTTTCCGCACAGTATGGGTTCAATGTTTTTTCTTAGTAAAGAGTTTATTAATGGATCAAATAATTCAAAAGTGAAACAAGCTTGCAGGATGAGAAAAGAAAGATATCCAGCCTCATCCACTACTGATACCAATATTGATCAAGTCCGTGCCCTGATTCTGTTTAAACGATGAGTGATGAAGAGGGAAACCGTATGCACGTTAGTCAAGTCAGTGTCGGCGTACGAGAACTCTGAGATGGATTGTCGAGAGACAGTATTTTACTTCCAGACAACGTGCATCCACATACTGCCGCCAAAGATCTTCAAAATCTGTATTTCGAGGTATCAGAGAAAAGAAGGTAAAAGAAAGTCATTTTGTGCATGGGCTTCTTTTGTATTCTCCAGCGTGCCTCAGAAGTGCTTGACTAACAGCATTCAACTTGTCATCTGAGGAGAGATTTTTTTCGAACTCGTCAGATTCGTGTACTTTCTTCAGGAACGTGAATATCTGTTTCCCAGCTTGTGTATCGTGTTCCAAAATTGAAATAACTTGCGCTGTAAACCAAAGTCCTACAGGACACTTGAACGAGAATATCACGCATATTTGAATGGAACAAATACAGCGATCCGTAGATGAAGTTCTACTGAAGGCAAGATAACTCCCAGAGAAAGGAAAAAAATGTAACGCATAACTAAGAATACAGTAACTAGGAGTTCAGTGAATAATTACTCACTGACCACAAGTCATGTGTGAACTCTTAAGAGAGAATTTCAAAACTGGTAAGAGTTGAGAGTAAGCTACAACTTTGGAATCTCATTTTGAAGAAGTGTTTCTCTAACACAACTTTGTAAAAAAAGCTTGCATGCTCAAAAAGTATCGGAGGAGAATTTTCCCCTTCTTTGTAAGCCATCATTTCATCCCGAGTTGTCGTCTCCGCCACGGCTATCGACAGAAAAGGGGTGTGGTCTTCCCAGACCCGACCTTCCCACGAGGGTGGAAGGCGACAAAATTTTCGAGAAGAATAACCGTCACAGATGACTCCCTTCACGTTGTTGTCAATCATTTTAAGCAAATGATGGAGCTTCTTTCGCACTGTTGTCGCTCAGTTGTTTTTCTCTCCACGGCGAGGGGCACAAACTTAGGAATGGGCGATAGTTCGCAGCGCCTCCGGTATTAAGCCCAATCCTCGGACTTTGTATTCAATGTCATCGCATTTAATTGATTGAATAGTTGGTGATTCCTGACGCGTCAGGTGGCTAGGTCGTTCCGTAAATGTAGTACAGATTTTACTGCGGGAAGTGGTGGTGATCTTCTCCCACTGAACGGTGAGATCCAGCGCCAACCTATCCATTGACTTTGGGTTTTCTCAACCAGGTATCTCCCACCAGTGGGGCATCGCCCCAGCAGGGACAGACTAAGTCTCTGGCGTGTCTTTCGTCATGTCAATGTTATTGGACTATACTTTTGTTCATCTTCAAGGACACAATTTCACATTAAATTGCTACTCTCAATCCAATTTTTTTTTGTTGATCATTTTCTGTTACTGCTTATGTAGAAATTACAACAGCTTTTTCAAACTTTTTTCAGTTAATTTAGTCTTTGGTGTAAAAATGGTTTTCAATGCCAAAAATTACCTTCTACCTAAAAAAATATAATAGGAACATACATAAAGTAAGAAATTTGCAATTTTTCCTTTTGTCATTTCAAAATTCGGAATAATATTAACTAAATAATACAACTATTTCACTACACAAAAGGGGGCCGACTAATAGCTTTTCTTCCAAATTTCATAGAATTTTAAGTGGACAGCTTCAAAATTAAAATACGACAACGACGCATGCTGAATAAATGTCAAGGAATATGAAGGAATGTACATAATATGCATTAATTGTAATGTTAGCGTTCTTTATGCAAAAATTCCAATAAAATGAACTTAACATCAGAGATAAATGTCTAAATATTCCAAAAAAGGATATTGTGAAAATGGTAAACATGCTTTAGACATGAATATCTTCAAAAATGACTAAACATTCAAACTTGCCCGATCAAAGTAGATATATTTTTCAATGAGCATGCTATGAAACATATTCACAAAATTTGCGATCTATAGTGAGCTCAAGCATTTGCATGAAATTTCTGTCTCTACTGATGAGGTATCTTTTTGTGGGCGGACCAGGAGAAACTTCCTCAGCCGTATTGGTTCATTCTGTAGATTAAAAAAATATTATTGACATGTATAATTGTGTAATTAAAACTTAGTCAATCGCGAGTTTAACGACAAGCGTGATTAAAGAAAAAGGGGGGGCTCTTTAAAATTATATTTATGGTTTTTCCGTTTACAACAGTTTGTCGATTTCATTCATGCGCATACATAATGCTTTTCGACATGATTTTTACCAATTTTTACAATATTTTTTTTTAGTGAAGGCATCAATTCAATGTACTCGTAAATCACTTGTGTAAACTATCTCAAACCTCGAACTGCACGCTTTGAAGTGACACTACGAAGCATTAACAGTTGGCTCACGGCTCATCCGGCGGCGTAAGAATACATTTCGCTGCCTTCGGCGATGCTCAAGTGTTTTAGAACCTGTCGAAAACGTCGTCTTGTGGCCTGAACAAAGCACAACAGACGCAACGCGGCAGCTACTAAGCGCGTGCACGCTGCTCCGGTGAAAGGAGCGGTGCGGCGCGACCTTCATCTGTCTCGCAGGCCGCAGTCGCCTCCGCTCCGCCCCGCCCCGCCCACTTGCCCCGCCCGGCTACGCCCACCCCGCACCTCACTCCACGTCCAGCGGACGACAAAGCAGCTCCGGATATCCGGCAAGCTTCGTTGCCAAGTGGACTGCTCATTACACGAGTAGTCATTTTTACTCAACGCTTGCTGTATTATGCTATTTGCATGCAGAGGGCACCGTTAAGGAATTTGTCACCAATTTCTAGCACGATTTCCAGAAGTTTTTTTAATGTAAAGAAACCACCGTTACGACGACTACACACAAATCCGAGGAAACACCGTAGTTGGTACCTAACTAACGATACAATTCAATTGGGAACAAGAAACAGACGCGTATAAACTTTTCCCAATTAATATGAATTTGCTCATTCTTTATAATATCAAGGATCTGAAGATGAAATTAACTTTTTTACGACGCTCCCTGTAAGATTGTTTCCAATATTAAACAATGTTAAACAAACAATTAGGAACAAATTTATCCCTCGTTTATCATTATTTTTAGCCAACAGGGAACCAATACAACCAAATACATCTCAATCTCCAGATATATATTCCTTGTATTCGTTGCGGAGCCACGCTTGTCTTGTGTAAATCTTGATTCTCATTCTCCTTGCAAACTACGACATCTAGCATATGTAAATAAAGTGTTTAATGATACCCAGCAATGTATTTGGCTGTCCGTCTTGTTTTAAGCTTCGTACGACTCGGCACACACTCTATTTCGGGCGGCCACGCAATTTTTTTTAAAAGTCCCTCCTGGAGAAAAGTGCCATTTCGCATCAGTAAAAACTGCTGCTAGAGGAATGCCTATGGAACGACCCCTGAGAGTGAGCAGTCGACCTCCGCGCGGTGCACCTCGGAGGTGCCCACTTGTTGGTTTAGCGCGGCCTGGAGGTCGGGGTTGGACGTGTGAAAGGAGCTGGTGGGATGGGCGCGGCAGCGGTGCGTGGATTCTTTGCATGCGTGGAGGCTCTAAACCAATAACACAGGCATGGCAAAAACGCAAGCAGAGGATCTTTTCTAAAATTTTATACTGTGTTTTGACATGTACTATTTGTTAATTGTTAGATGTTAACAGAAAGAAATTCTTCTAATAGTACGTTCATAAAAAATTGTCCTATATTCACAAACGAAGACTTTTTCTATTAAAGAATATTATAGCTTCTTTGGGGACAGAAGTTATAGGTTATAAATCAATTACCTAAGATTAAGGTTTATTCGGATAAAATATTACTTTTACTTCAGTTTACAGAATTACTGCATTACTTTTTTCACGATTCTACTATGTTGGAATTTCTGAAATCTGTAATATAGATTCTTATGACGTAATTGGTAATATTGATCATCTATTTTATATAGTGATCCTTACGAAGTTACACTATTTGACTAGTTTTGTTTTATGTTTGATACTGACAATTTATTTTGCAAGTGGATCCTTTACTATTTTATCTGGATGCTTCTAAAAACACCAAAGATATAAACACTTGTTGTGTCAAAAACAGAATTTCTACTTCAGTTTCCTCAGTTGCTATTTTATTTCACAGAACGTTTTCTCTTTTATTCTCAATAATAATAATAATAATAATAATAATAATAATAATAATAATAATAATAATAAAAACTGTCTTTATTACTGGCGAGAGTCAGACCGTAAGGCCTGCTCTTCCGCCTAACCACTTAAATATTTACATTAAAATAATTACAATTGACGCGTTCGGGCGGAAATTGGGATAACTGATATTTCACGGTACTAACCAAATTATAACGATCGTATTAGCTATTGGAAGTATGCTACACATAACTAATGAAACATAAATTATACCCATAAATAATAATAACAAAAATAAATTAAACATAAATAAAACCCCATCCCATATTACCCTGTCTCGGAATTCCCTGTCCTGGCTCCTGAATTTGCATTTCGCTTTAGGACTGTTCCGTATCCGACAGGAATGGATTCAAGAGATCTCCAATCTGCACAGGGAGAAACAAAGAATACACGCATTTCCGCGAGAGGTGCACCGCAGCGCTGTGAGAGGCCCCGTCGCGATGCGGTGCAGCGAGAAAGGAAACAAGCGAGCGCGCCGGGTGGAAGCAGGGTAGGAGACGGCCATGGCCTTTCTCGGCCGCCCGCCGAGGTGGAAGGTCGACTGGGCAAAAAGTCGACAAGCTGTCGAGAACGAGATTCGCATCTCGCTCCTCGGAACGAAAAGGGCTTCGCTTCCGCGGAATCGAGAGATGGTCATTGAGACAAAGATACACAAGACTCCAAAAGAGAAAGAAGAAACGCGAAAGAAAACGTATGATCTATTTGTTTTGCGTGACTTGAAAACACTGATAGTGTCGCAGGAGTATGATGGTAACTCTCAATTGTAAATAATTTAATTTGTGAAGACAGTCGACATTTTATTTGTTACATAAAATCATTTGTTGTACTTTCACGGCAATCAAGAAATACGATGAAATAATAATGACTTCGTAAAGTTATGATTTTTGTAATGCTATTGCTCGGCTTTTGTGTGCTACTTTAATATATTATTACAAGAAAATTAAGAAGTAATAAACATACATTAAGTAGACTGCATTATTTTATCTGTATTCCTAGTCCATACATATTATTCTTCTCATAACGAGCATATATTTTAATTAGTTACATATACAAATGTATTAACAAATCACTGCAAATTTCATGTATTGTCTTGCATTTAAATGTTAAAAGATCTGGAATAGTTTCACAAGATAATGTTAGCTGTCTACAAGAACTGTATTCTCCGAATAGACTCTGCATCTTTGTCGAAATGTATTTTAATTTCCTCTAGATCAGAAGGTACAATACCGGGCACCAGAGTGATTTGTAAGTTCAAAAGGCCTACATGGCCAGGGAAAACATGCGTGTATGTTTATGAAAACTTAACATTGTAATTTTGTGAAATTGCTTCTTTTGTTTAAATTTAATGAATCTAGGTCATTTATATTTTTTATCTGCAAATATTTTATAATGCAAGTTTTCCCCATGAATAAATTGTCAATTCAGGGATTTAGAGAAATTAGCCCAGTCCTTGCAGCACGGAAGCATTTTCAATTTTATCAAACTGTCATATGCTGAAAAATTCACGCGAAATGGTATCTATGAAAATATTGATGAAATTAAATTATTTGACTACCCGAATTTTAGACGTTTGCCAGTATTTTTTTATTACCCACTACTTTATTCTGAAATGTACTTTGAACATGTTAAAAAATTAGAATTACAGACTCTTCACATGATGTATCTATTATTTAAGCCACGGCTTTTGGAGAAATTTTCTATTTCCCAATTGAATCCATTTAATTCAAATAAGTCCAAAAGTTATAAAAAATTACCCTCTCGGTTTTCTTGGTAATCACTTAGTGAACGATGTGTAAGTCTTCAACAACATTATTTCACGACAAACATTTTACAAAAAGTTGATCAATTGGCACACTATTATTCATTCATTTTCCCAATTGTGGAAGCATCGAAATTCTTATAATGCAGGAAAAGTTACGTTGGCAGAATTAGAACTCGCTCTTCTTGAGTTTTCAGAAAACATGCAAATGAATTGCAAGTGGAATAGTGCTTAATCGCTTGAATGTACGAGATCTGAATGCTCTGAGAAATTGATTCCACAGGTTAAAAAATCTAAAGGCAAATTTTCTTTTGGCTTATCGTTCTTCGCAACTTAATAAAACAACCTAACCTGCATTTTACTTCAAGTACACCTAAAAATTACAGGCATTTTCTTAAGAAATACAATCCACTGTGCTTCCATATCTTTTTCATCAAGCCAAGTATTCAGTTCACCTTCCTGTGATAATTGAATTTCGTTTATTATAGTGATGTCAAGAACTGCTTTATTTACAATTCCAGGGTGCTATTCTCTAGATGAATCAAAGGAAAGAAGGTTAACCCATTCTCTTCTCCTCTCCTCTCAAGTATGATGGGCAACTATCCAGCCTTTTCTCCAAAACATTTTTCGTGTAGATCTACTTTGATGTGGAGTGCCATCATCTTGTATAACAAAGAGTGGCATATTTGTAAAATAGAAGTGGGGAATACCGTGCCTCTTACAACAAAAGTCGAAATCTCATTGACCTGAAAAGCTTAGTGGTGAGTGTCTCTGCTCAGTTTCTCGGCGCAAACAGATCTTTGTATTGATGAGAATTCAGAACAACTGATTACTAAAACTGTATTGAGATTGAGTGCAAATGCAAAAAACATTCAGGAATGTGCCTCTTCGCTTTTGTAAACAAAGAGAATGATTCTAAACAACAGGTACTCTTACACTCTTTTACCCTTCAAATATTGACATTACGAATCCGAGAAAACTTCCTAGTTATTTATCCCTGCTGCACAGTTTGAGTTTAATATACGGTTGTACTGGTAGGAAAGTCGTTTGCAAATTAAGGGTGATTAAACACATTTAACATTAATTATTGAATCTACCTATTCATAAAGTTGAATGTTATTATAAATAACATATGTGTTAATATTAACTAAGTTATTCCATTGTTGGTGCTCCAATAATTTGTTGTAAACATGTTTCAAATTTACATTTAAATTTCACCACAAATGCACATAAAAATATATTTTACTCGTATTTCCATTAAAAATGGGGAAAAGTGACAACTTTTACAAATAACCAATAAATCCTGAAGTAATTGTCGAAATTTTCATTTATAGACTTTTGTTCCAAGTTCGTATTTCTTGTGTTAAATCCGGAATGTCCTGTACTCACTATTGAGACATTTATCCACGTTCACCAATGACGCTGTGTTAATTTTTTTCAATTCAATCAGGTTGTTTTAAAACGCAAAATCTTGTGTGAAAATGCCGATCATAATGTAACACAGAATGGTCTATTATTTCTTCTATCCAACGAATGCACTAGTAACTTGATATGGCTATCAGCACCTTCTTCCATTATATTGGTCTAAAATAATTTGCGTTTCCTTCTGGCAGGTTACTATCTTGGTTTCGAGGAAACTCACTGAAGTACTAGGTTTCTTCCATCATTAGAAAATTGTTTACAGTGAAGAACACGATGAAAAACGAATAACTTTTAAACTATTCTGTTGATTACTTGAGAACAAGTTCAGACGTAGTTCGTCCATTTGTGTTCAGAATTATTACTTTTATTTTTAGAGCGGTTCAAATTCCATCATATACAGAAATAATCGTATGTAAAATTGCAATTTGAGCGAACTACTTCCTGTGCCCGACTGATCTCACACATCCAGATTTTAGTTTTCTTTCTCTCCAGAAAATTGGAGGCTTGCCTGTCTAAATTTATGTCACTAAAACAAAGTTCAACTGCCATATTTCCAATTATCATCCCTTACATAGTAGTTTATTTTATTTTTGATAATCGGGTCAAAAACTTGTAAATACGAACAATTAAAATTGTAACAAATACATTTTAAGGAAAAATAAATGTATGTAAGATTTGGTAATTTTTTTGTTAAAGATATTTAGATAAACACCAAAGTCACAAAGTATCAGAATGTTGACTAGTTAAGCATGCCTGTGGGATCAAAACAAATTTATTTTCGGGTCGTATAGACTAAAGCCTTACAGCAGAGTTAATTAATGCAGAAAGAAAAAAATGGGTATCTCAATTTATGGTTTGCGATGAAAACCGTAAACCTTTGATGAGGACTAGCTGAGAATAGACGGTAAAGTCAATTCACTGAATCCCAAGACCTTTAGTGCAAGGCAAATACGGAGCATAATGACGCCCCATGTGGGATTTATGTGCACTATATCAAGCAGGCGGTGAATATAACAGACCACCACCCAGGAGACCTTCACTTATTCTGACCATGTGCAACTCTCCTACATTGGCTTTAACCTCTACGAAGAAAAAGAGCGTTTGTGTATAAGGCTTTATAGCGTTCTTAATAAGCAAAAACATTTTATGCTCTAATTAAATACATTATTATGATCAGCGGCATGTTAGACAAAAGAGTAATGTGGTTTCAATGTCAGAGCCAGCCGTGAGGAAAAATGCTCATATTTAAAACATTCGATTGTTTATAGCAATATTAACGTATCAAACGCTGGCATTACACTAGCGATAGGTTTCCGCAACATCTTTCAGCAATTTGTTGCTGTTTCTTGCGGACATCTTGACACTAGCAAGAACAAACGGGGCAATATGTTGCCAGAAAGTTGGGAGGAAAGATCTTTCTTACAAGATATTGCCGATCGTTTTACATTAGAACTTTTTCTTGCCGTGCTTGGTTGGAATATCTATTTGCCGCATTTGTGACAATGAATCAGTATTTTAATATTTAATGAATTAACTAATATTCGTTTTTTCTTTAGTTAACAAAATGTGTTCGTATATAATGAACTTTGAACGATACTTTTGTCGATTTGTTTCACGTTCATTTCAAGCTGATTGATTTTCATGTATTTTATTTTTCTCTTTGTTAATGATTGTTTTTATAATATTGTGGTAACTTTTGTTTTAAATGGTAATCATAACATCACACGCTGATGAGGATAGTGAATTTACAAGACCGTTCCTATCCCACTTCCAGAGATTATAATTTTATTACAAATACCACTGGTAGACAAGAAAAATGTAAAGGACAATACGCCAGAGTCCATCTTCATTTAGAAAAGGAAAACGCTCAACTTCATCTCACCCAATTGGAGTCTTCTTAAATTTCTTCTTTCAAACTCGAATCTATTTCATCTGATTCACGGTGCAATTCGTCATGCGCTGTCATGCCCGCAAGTCATTTTTGATGTCTTACCTGAAAAACAAAAGAGAGCATACGTTATATATTGGATGGTGCGCCACTTATTATTTTTATTTACAATCACTTTTCAAATATTTTAGCATTTAGGATTTTAAAATACTCGATTCGAAGAGCGTTTCACAAGTTCTCTACATGTGGTTCATAATTCATCCAACTATTTCTGAAGAGCTACCGCCTCATCTCCATACGAACAATGCTTGTTCCACTAGAGACACGCAATGCGTCATCCGCTGGTTCGCACGCTTTCAACAGTCCCCTCCGCCATCTCCCGCTCCCCCTGCCCAACCGCCCGTCCACGCCACCTCCTCCGCTCCGCCGCCTCTCACGCGACCGCCGCCACCCCTGCGATCCGCGACCGCCCCGCCCCGTGCCGCCCCTACCCCTACGCTCGCGACCGCCTCCTTCCCCAAGCCCATCCTGCCGGGCCCCCACCCCCGCACGCCCCTACCCTCCCGTACGCGCCCGCTCGCGCACCGCCCGCCCGTTCCCAATCCCCGACCGCCCCCGCCGCCGCGATCACAAACGCCGCCACTGCACGACCTTCCCGAAATTACTCCGCCCCCGCGTCCAACCCCCCCCCCCCCCCGCCCCCCCCCGCGTTCCACACCGCCCCACCCACACGCCGCCCCCACCCCTGTGCCCACGACCACTCCCTCGCCTAAGTTCACCCTGCCGCGCTCCCATGTCCTCGCCGCCCCTACGTTCCGGTGCGCGCCTGCCCCCGCACCTTCCCCGCACTCCGCAGAGGGGGATCGCGGCCACGTAGGTGGTCACGTTCTCTGATGGAGAGTTGTAGGCGACCACCCGGACCGTGTGTTGCTACTCACAACGTTAGCTTCAAGATGAAGGCAATGAGTAGGCACTTGCTGAGGCCCATGTTGCTGGGCTTGCCCGGTACCCCACCAATTGGGCCAATGGCGCCTATCATTGGGCTGGATTGGGCTAAGGTTGTTCGTATGAATGCTCCGGATCCCACATATAAAAGTCCGGATGGGGAAAACGAATCCCTTCCCCAACCGTGGGATAGCCTTAGTTATGGCGATACTCAGCGTCAATAACCTCAAGGTGAAGGCAGTGGTGAGATGGGAAGGGGCTTCTGAGCCGCCCGAACTGCAGATCCGGTGGGCCCCTGTTGGGCTCTCGGTTTCGTCGCGACAGTGGCCAGATACTCTGGACAAAGAGGAGGTACTTGTTTCCGGCGCATGTGAGTAGCGAATTGTTTGGAATCTGTTACTAGCCTGGATAGCTAGGCTAGTAGTTGAGGTGGCTGAGTTGGCTGAGTTGGCAGGACGGCCCGACCCAGGTATTGTAGGGAGGTTGCCGTGAGGGCAAACTGCGTTCCGCCGGGATCCGGATACCAGCCTGGCGGCATACTTGTGTGTCGGCGGGAGATAAAGATAAAAGCGAAAAGCTTAGGACCCCAGGGGTTTTATGCCCCCTTGGTAGAATATGGAGTCGCGTGGGGTGGTAGCACATGCAGGGTCAAGTCTTCCCCCACGCGCAAGCCCGTCTCACCGCGCTTCCATACCCCCGCACCCGCGCCCGCCCTTCGGGGGTTCCTAACCATCGAACCCAGAGGCGTCGAATGTCACCTCCACGAAAATGGTGGTCCGGAATGGGTTTAACAGTGACGTATGGATGAGAAAACGCAGATTATCAGCTTAATAATGTACGATGAACAAAAGCATGCGATGGTATCATCCAAAAAATAGATTTCCACCTGCCAAACTGGATGAGGAAAACGTACTACTCATACGTGTTACACGAAATGAAATTATATCAATTCACTTTAGTAGTGGCAACACGTTTGCGTCATGGGCATAACAAAAACACACAAATAGATGTTAATCTGAAAGCCAACTGTAGATCAATCTGTGAGAAAGCTACCTGACTTCACGCTAATACTTTCAGCAGCAATTGATGGGGGCTATCAGTACTACTAGATCTTGCAGAAAACCTTTTTGGTGCAGAAAAAATACGTCAAAGATGAAACATTGGAGTAATTATACTGATACTCAGACGTACTGATAACGGCTAAAAGGTACTAATCATTCAAGGAAATGGAATTCAGCGGAAAAATTTAAAGAATGTGTGAAAGGGACGCTTATTTACCTACAATATCTAATTCTTAACCGTTAAAAACTTACAAACATACATGTTTTAGCATGTTTGCACTACATTAAAAAATGCTATTCATATAATTTTCATTACATGTGTGTTGAGGCTCACCTACGATTTTATCGGAAGGGTGGGGGGCAACAGACATAATGTCCAGCCGACTTTGTGATTCCTTATAAAGATTTTTTCATTTCTTCTGATTATGTAGTGTATGCATAGTTGTTGATATATAGTTAATATTCATAAGATAAACAATTGATTTATTGAATGACTTTCGTTAGTATAGCAAATTAGTACAAGTAATTTTTATTATAAAGACATTGGCGTCGCGGAGGAGGGTACTGAACTCCCATGACCCCCCCTCTCGGGTACGCCAAAGGTTACACGTAATGTGCGTATTAGTCTCATTCATAAATACTCTCGTGAGTCATATCGCATCATCTTGAATTAACTGCATATCAGATACGTGAGAATTATTAGCGTGCGTCTCGTTGTTTACACCGCGTTACACACTGGTAGTAACTGTGCAAAAAGAAAGACTATAACAAATCATTGATTGCGAGCGGAAGAAGGTGGAACATTGCCGGACGTATATAGTGATGTTAGTCAACCAATCACACCGGAGATGAACCGACGCCTTGGTCATGGTCATAAAATGATTGCAGTCTGATGAGGAAAGTAGGACGTAAATCTCGCCTCAGCTAGCAGCACCAATATCAATCGAAATACTACCTACCCATCTCATCTCTCTGAAAATAATTAGAAGTCTCCTACACAACTCGGGAACAAAGGCATAAGATATATTATCGGCTCTTGCAATGTCCTCCTTGACCATGACTTCATCATCCAAATAATAGATTTCAATGAATCTCCCATCAGTAGCTATCAAGGTTTTCTTCGACCAAGGTAAAACGTACATTTTTCAAATATTTCAATAGATGTTTTTTCTCTGTACAATATTAAGTAAAAAACATTGATGTTGTGGGTCTTGTAAAAAAACAGATCGGCACGCGTAAGATCTTTATTTCTGAAACGTATAAATTCGCTTTTCGTCAGTGTTAGCTTCTGCTTTTATTCCTTTCCCCTCTACCATTGAAATTATTTTGAGAACCACGGACTATTGTGAAAAACCAACATCCTCTGGACCACTGCGAACATTCAACGGGCACTTGGAACCGACCCGAGGAAGGCCACACTCCCGACAACCTGACCGCCTCGATTTGCTGAGCAATTAAAGGTCGCCTCCTAAGGACAGCAGCAAGGACATTTATTCGAGGAGTGGCTGAGCACAAGAAATATGAGACGGGAATGTGATTGTGTATTCAAGAACCGCTGCCTGGAGGGTTTAGGCGTCCAAGGAAGGCCCGGCAAGTTTTTCTGTGGACCTTTTTATGGGTTGTTTGAGAGCAGCATCGCGAGACCAGGCTGAGTGTTAGCTGCACCTGCATTCGATCATTTCATGTGTGCAGTGATAAGCGAAAACCGAAGCTTATAACTTCACAAATTTGCACGTTCACGATGGTTGGTACCTGAAATGACTTGTAGGTCCTTTAAATATGATGTATACGGACTGAAAAATTTTAATTAATTAACCTTATTTTACAGCAACGTTAAACATAATTTGTGATCTGTTTCGCATTGAACAATACTGTTTTTATTATCATGCTTTATGCGAACTTCATGGTCAGTCTCGCTTCATTATACTTTCCATTCTGGAAGGTATTTCTAAAAATGGCATGATGATGCTGAAGTACGAAATGACTTAATGATTTACGACATTAAAACAACTTTCCACCTTAAGCTGATCTTCCAGTTCCCTAGCAGTAGCAGAAACGAGAAGGCAAAAACAACCAGACCGAATCCGAAAAGCCAACATTTCCAATAGCCCCATCCGACGAAAGGCGTAAACTATAAACTCCTATTATCTACGATCGTGACTCGTAAAACATAAAAAAATGTGCTGTGAGGCGAAGAAAATCAACTGGACGAAAAGCGAAAGTAACCTCATCAACGAACACGAACACACACACACACACACAATTACGCACCGGTGCTTCTTGGAATCGGGCCATTACCTTGGGCAGTGGCATGCCGTTCCACTACCACAGGTGTCAGTCGATTTCATTCGCCAATACGAAGCGATCGCTGCCGCCGGATGAAATCCCCGATTACCTCATAGCTCTCGATCGCACGGAGAGAGCGCCGCCACGCGTGCGCACGCAACACGAGAACGCTCCTCGCCACGTACTTCTCCCGCACGGTCATGTTGCGTTGAGTCACACGCGCTATTATCTATTTGAAGGTCTCGATAGAATAAACGGCTATCCCGCACTGATTTAGTTCTGGGGGTCCCTCAAACAACTCAATACTTTTTGAACTTTTAAACACAATACACTAGCATATGAATCCAATGGATTTAAATAACACATTACACTAAAAGAATAATATTTGAACTGTTGTATAATGCTAATAACTCAATTTAACAAAAAAAAGTGGGTTAGCTCTTTGTTCTACTGAGCCCTTTAGTTCTTGAAGCACAAATGTGGTACACATTTGTACAAAACTGGCGCACCTCGGTGGGTAAGTGGTGGCAGAATTTTCGATACTAGTTAGATAGCTTCGACGAATTTAGCCCCTGTCTGAAGGAGAATTCTAGCGGCCGGCTTCTCTGATCCGTAGTTTTCTCGAATCAATTCCAGGCGAATACTGGAACAATGTCGGAGCCGGAATATCTTTATAACTGACCGCGTGCTGTCTTTCATTCCTCTTCCATGTCCTATCATCACATCTTACACACACACACACACACACACACACACACACACACACATATGCATTACACTTCCATTCATGACGGGTGCTAAGACCTTGTCTCGTCTGGGGGCGGTACCCGCTGTACCTGGTTGGGAAAACCCCCGCAAGCTGATACGTAGGTTGACGCCGGATGTCACCATCCAGCGGAGGAAGATAAAAACATGCAATACACATACAGAAATAATGACTACAGTAGATAGCGCGCTTGAAAACGTAAAAGAATAATTAATAATAATTAATCAATCTGTGAGTGAGCTTACTGGCCTCGTAACTCTCAGAATGCGGATTTGATCGCGGGCAAGGCGCATGGATATGCAAAGGCCGGAAAAGTCGTGCTTGCGAAATGTTTTCTGGCATAATACCTGATTCAATCATATCATACAACCATTAGCGACCTAATATAATCCTCGCTAAGTCAGGAATGCCTCAAGTTATGGATAAATGTTATCGAGTCCGTCGTTGTGGAGCTCCCTATTGCAGTTAATTTGAGAGTCCGAACTTACTAGCTAAGCTGAAGTTTGAGAATGTTAAATAGAAAATTCAGAACCTTTTCGCCCATGTTTGGGATGGATTAGTGGATCAGTCTCCAAGCACCCGTTACAAACAACCATTTGAACGAAACAATAATTCCAGAACATAAGATTTAATGCTGCTTGAGCTTTGTTCTTAATTTCTCTGTATATACGACTTGAAGCGCGACCATATTTTTTCTTCTTCGGTTCAAAAGGTGTCATAATTGAATCGCAGAATATTCCTGTCAAGTCTCTTAAAGGAAATACACCGAGTGCGTCCGTGAGACTATTGTCTAGACAGAATGACTCCCTTTACTAAAAACCTGAAAGTTTGGCACATTATGCTCCTAGCTTCCATCAAGAGCGGGGCAACGGGGGTGAGGCAACGGGGATATATTTAATTGAACTCGTTCCCAGATGCTCTGGTGTTATGGAAAAGAAACAATCACCCCCAGTTCGTAGTGGCCAGAATGGTCGCTGTTCACCTTTGAATCTCATCCATCGCCGTGCGATGTGGTGTTGGAAGATTTTGGTTTCCAGGAATAACTCATTCCTCTTGTTCCTGGAATTCATTTTTTCACACTTTCAGTTATCTTCCTCACATTTATGCATCATAAATTCACTGTAATTATTGAATTATACGATCTAAAACATTATCTACTTCGTTGCTTACGTCTCACCTTGAGACAATCACAATAAAACAATTGAAAGTACATCTAAGTACTTAAATGCGAGGAGATTCAGAAACTAATATATTTTATCTAATAACTATCAAAAAAGTACCTGTGAGACCAGTGAAGACTAGAAGGACGTGAATATGTTGATCGACTTAGTAATAATGAAATAGTACTTTTGGTTTCAAGAGCAACTTATATGCTAAAATATAGAAAATATATATTTAAAACAATAGTTTCCATATCCAAAAAAGGGTCATGTAATAATGAAAGCCCTAAAAAAAGAACTACTTATCGTGCCCATTCACTTCACCGTCAGTGTGAAAAGAAATAACTTCAATACTTCTCGGAGACGCCGGAAGGATTTTTCGCGTGGCTAACGAGACCCGACAGTTCACCTCTTCCTGCGGCGAGTCAAAGAGTTCGCAGAACAGCGCAGTCGAGCGGCGGCCTCCCGTCACGCGTTAAAATAGCTCGCGCATCAGGCTCAGCGGCGGTGGCGGCTGAAACAAAGGAGCCGCGGCAAACGCACCCGCGGGCGGACATAACCGCGGAGCAGACGCGCGGACGACGACAGGTGGAGGACGTTTAGTAGGACTAAAGGGAAGGAGGGAGAGAGAGGGAAGGGGGGGGGGAGGAGAAGGGAAGGAGGGGAGAGGAGGAGAAGGAGAAAGGAAGGAGGAGAAGGAGAAAGGAAGGAGGAGAAGGAGAAAGGGAAGGAGGAGAAGGAGAAAGGAAGGAGAAGAAGGAGAAAGGAAGGAGGAGAAGGAGAAAGGAAGGAGGAGAAGGAGAAAGGAAGGAGGAGAAGGAGAAAGGAAGGAGGAGAAGGAGAAATGAAGGAGGAGGATAAGGAGAAATGAAGGAAGGAGGAGAAGGAGAAATGAAGGAGGAGGAGGAGAAGGAGAAAGGAAGGAGGAGAAGGAGAAAGGAAGGAGGAGAAGGAGAAAGGAAGGAGGAGAAGGAGAAAGGAAGGAGGAGAAGGAGAAAGGAAGGAGGAGAAGGTGAAAGGAAGAGGGAAAATGAGAAAGGAAGGGAGAGAATGAGAAAGGAAGGGGAGGAGAAAAAGAGGAGGAGAAGGAAAGGCGAAGAGGGAAAAGAGGAAGATGAGGAGGGAGAGTAGAAGAGGAGGGGGAGAAAGAGTGGTTGTGTATCTGGTGTATCTGGGCGCGTCAACGGGTAAGGTCATTAGTCCCGTAAGCTGATTATTATGCAGAAGGTGACGGTGATCTCCCCTGGATGACGAGAACCGGCGTCGATCTACACGTCTGCTAACAAGGTTTTCCCAACCACGTATCTCTCAGCAGCAGTTGCCGCCCCAACCGGAACACGTTCTAAGCTCCCGTCTCCTCTCAAATACGGCAGTGTAGTGCGTGTAAGTGTATGAGTAAGAAAGGGGTGAGGGTAAGACAAGGAAGGAGAAGGAAAGATCGCACACAGTATGTGGCTAGTTTGTTAGGGTATTGCTCCGGCATTCCTGTTTGTTGATTGGAGAAACCAGGGGAACCTACTGAGCAGGAGAGCCGGACGCTAGCATCTCCTTCAACACTTCAGCCAAAGCTAGTGTCGAAAACCCTGCCAGCGTCAGGCCTCTAGTCTAGAGCCCTGGACGTCATGGTCAGAAGCCCTGCAGTGATGTCAACTAGTGTCCTGAACTATTTAAGTTGGTGGGTGGAAAGGAGAAAGAGGATGAGGAAGAGGAGAGGAGAGGAGAGGGGCATATGTATATATAATTAGAACACAAAAAATAACAGTAAAAAGATATGTTTGGAAGCGTTGGAAACGCTAACCGAAATCAGCCAACAGTCATTTTCAGAGCTGGTGCGTAAGGTCGATCCCCGACCGGTCCATACAGAAATTGTAGCTGCCATGTTTGCCCAAGCGAGCTCTCTGCAAATATGCTTTGGGGTTCTCCCCCTTTTCTTGTTTATTATTCGACCATTCGCCATCATCATTCACCTCATCATTATCTCTTTCATATATTCATAATATATCTCTTGGATCTCCAATGACTTTATTACTTAAAGATCCAGACACAATAATAAATACATAAATAAATATATTAATAATACACTATACCCAAATAAAACTGTCAATAGTCGTCACCGTCAATATTTCATAGCAAATTATTTTAATTGTATTATCGCCTGCCGGAGTATTATTTTCACTGACTGCTAAAGCATATGTCTAAATGGAACACGAATGGAATACTCCGTACTGGTGGTTGGGCCCCTTCGTTCCCGTCTTGCTCCCTCCCCCCTTTCGTCGTCCATGCGGGCGCGCGCGCGCCGCCGCGAGCGAAGTCGCTTATTGCAGGCTTTCAACACCTACGTGTATTCGCGCGACATGACCGAGACTTTGATCAGAAGATGGCTCGTAGGCCAGTACCATAATTGTGCTCATCATATGCTAATTATAGATGTGTCAATTAAAGTTACCTTCATTCACAAACAGATGAATCCGATAGCCAAATTTAAAAAGGGCGATTAATAACGAGTAATTGGAATGGACGTGACTCTTGGACAATCGATATTTAATGAAAACTGTTGCCGAGAGATTTAAAAAAATGTAATTTAACCTCTCTTTTAAAGACTACGCTATGTGGATATATAAAGTCATCTTCAACAATATACACGTAATACTTTTAAAAATGCAGAAAATGGGAAGGTTAATTACTTCTGTTAAATTTAAGTGTTATCAAATATGACAAAATAGATTTTTTCATAAGAAGAAAATTCAAAAATTTATTCTAATTGAGCAATCGTCAACACATGTGAAATGTTTAACGAGTAAACATCAAAGTAACATTAAAAATGTTTCTACATGAAATACTCTGATAGATACAAATCCAGTAGTATATTTCTACAAAACTTTTCGGAAAAACCTTTTTTTTATTAATCAACTAACAGATCGGGCACCCGAAACCTGGAACCGTAAATAAATCGATAAAATATAAATATTTTAAAAAGTAAATTTCGTTTAAACATTTTTAATAACGTTTTTCCTGAACAAAACTCGGAAGAAGATAACCAATCCTCCTAACGGCCGAGATCTTCCCCGACAGAACACCCACCCCGTCCCCTAACCCTCGAGTCCGGTGTGTGCGTGAACGCAGCTATCTAGCGAGTCCTGTCCTGACCCAGAGAGTCATTGGGCGTCACACGAGCAACACGCACGAGGGCCCGACGCCGAGGGTCTAACGCGGAGGGTCTAACGCGGAGGGTCTAACGCGGAGGGTCTAACGCGGAGGGTCTAACGCGGAGGGTCTAACGCGGAGGGTCGGGCTACGCGGAGGGTCTACGCGGGGACGCGGAGGGTCTAACGCGGAGGGTCTAACGCGGAGGGTCTAACGCGGAGGGTCTAACGCGGAGGGTCTAACGCGGAGGGTCTAACGCGGAGGGTCTAACGCGGAGGGTCTAACGCGGAGGGTCTAACGCGGAGGGTCTAACGCGGAGGGTCTAACGCGGGGGGTCTAACGCGGAGGGTCTAACGCGGAGGGTCTAACGCGGAGGGTCTAACGCGGAGGGTCTAACGCGGAGGGTCTAACGCGGAGGGTCTAACGCGGAGGGTCTAACGCGGAGGGTCTAACGCGGAGGGTCTAACGCGGAGGGTCTAACGCGGAGGGCCTGACGCGGGGGCACTCATCTCCGCTCGAGCGGACCGTGACGGGCGGGCAGCAGGAACACGGTCGCTCGCAGAGCAGCGCTCGCTACGTGTGGCGCGCACCCCCACGCGAGATCCTCGACGCAGATGGGAGCAGCTTCCTTCTTTCGTCACCGCCGCCGCCTCCGCTCGCGTCAAGAATGAATGCGCTTTGCGTCATTGCTTCGCTCCGCGCGTGATTGGAATCGACGGGGCTGAGTATTGGAGAACGTTCACAAGGGCGGCAGCAATCGTGGGAAACAGCGACCATGAGTAGATGTACTTAAATCGAAATTTCTTAGATGTCTCCATTAAATAGCATGAAAAAGGAATTGTGAAGAATTGTAAAATGATATAAATTAAAAAATATAATTAACGTCAATCCTCTTGACACTTATTAAATGAATAGGGACCATTAATTTATCGCATTGTGATTCTTGGCGCGTCAACTGCTCAGATCATTCGTTCCGAAATAGTGGTGCAAGGTGGTAGTGATATTCCACCCTGGCTGAGGAGATCCGGCACCGACCTACGTCGGCTTGCGGGCATTTCCCACAACCATCAGCGTGGTACTCCCCCCTTGTCCCAAGCTCTAAGCTCCCTTCGGGTGTCCCGTATGCGGTAGTGTAGGATGTGTGTGTGTGTGTGTGTGTGTGTGTAAGTAATGGATGAGGAAAAGTCAAGGAAGAGGGAGGAAAGATCGCGCGCAGTCCGTGGTCTATTTGTTAAGGTGCTCCGCCATTTGCATGGAGATAGGAGAAACCATGGAAGAGTCGTGAAAAACTTCCGATCAGAGTAGTCGACCTCATTCTTCTTCAAACAGCGGCTGAAGTAAATGTAGCTGACAAGCTAGTTCGAGAATCTTGCCACTTGCTGGAACCTTTCGGTCAGAGGCACCACGGTGACAACAGTTGATGCCATGAGCCACCTTAAATATTATCACAAAACGTTTTGATCGAAGGAAGAAGAAATCCCAATTTTGAAATTATTCTACAAGGAACTTCATAATTATTAATAATTTTCTAATATCACTACTCATCGTTATGTCTTAAAGTGGTGCCAGAATATAAAATAAAGTACTCCTCACTCCAAGATTATCGACCGTAAAACTATTTTTATACACAAATCATGAAAATATTGTGCATAGACACGTATGTATTTGTTTCACAAAGTTACACTTTTGAATTATGGCAATAGATCATTGGAGGAATTTGGAGGAAAATGGAGACCTTTGCAAGAATTTCTGCTTTCTGAAATTAGATGACTACTCACTCCTGAATATAAATATTATGAATATGAAAATATTTGCTTAAGAACAATGTAGGTTCTAAGAACGAGATGCAGTATACGTTACCACAAGAAAAGGCATTCTGAAGAAAAACAACTTAAATTGTATTGTATGTGACCAAAAGTCAAAATAGGAACGTCTCAAAAATATTAAAACCACGTGGAGTAAATAAAATATTAAAGGTATTTTTAGGCAAAAATGAAGTTTTAAGCGGCAATGTTTATGAAAAATATCTTCGCTGTTAGATCTGTTAGCCGCAAAATATCAATTCTAAACATACACGAGGGGAGCGAGAGGGAAAGTCCTTTGCTTGGGAGGCGGAATGGGTGCTCCTCGGAGGTGGCGGGCCCTGCGCGTGGCTGGCTTCGCGGCAGAAGCGCCGCAGACGACCTTGGCGCGGCCGGTCAAGGACCGCGCCAGTCCAGGAAAGGCGATTTATCTCCATCGACGCCGTGCCGAGACTCGGCCACGGCGGGAGTACAGGCACTGGCCTTGCACGCGCCTCCGGGGGGGGAAGGCGGGAGCAAGGGGCAGGCGACACAGCCTCAGGCAGGAATGAACGCACCCTCCCCACCAGGCAGGAACGCAGTGAAAAACCCCTCACCAGGCAGGAAGAGGCGAGATCCCCAGGCAGGAAGAGCTGACAGCCCCTCACCACCACCACCACCACCACCACCACCACCACCACCAGGGAGAAAGAGGCGACAGCTCCGCAGGTTTTTTTTAATAGTTTCCCCTCCACAGTAACTCTGAGGAGGCGGGAATTTATTTAACTACGGCAAAACAATTTGCGCTGCCGCCTTGCGGCTTAAGCAGCTAAGAGGGAGAGGTAAAAAAGCTAATACTAAAGCTAACTTAATTCTAGCTTAAATCTAATTTAATAATTATGTAGTAGCACTTTGGCATACTTAACTTACACGAAAAATATTATTATTATTATTTTTCTTAATTCTAACTAATGTTTTTGTAGGGTTTGCTAGTTGATTCTTTTTCTGAATTTATTTTTCATTCACGCATCATTCATTCTTCGTTATATACATAACCATTCATTCCCACAGCACTGCACTAATTCCTGTTCTTCTGTTCGCCACGGCACTGACTTGGCTCCAAATGTCCGTGGCGCTCAGGCCCATTGGGAGGTGTGGCAGGAGGGGCGCGTCGTCGCGTTGCCCACGCGTGCCTCGGCCGAGGGCGAGTCTTCCCCTCCGTGTTCGGCTGCCTCCGCTTGCTCGCACAAGGTAGCAAGCGTGTCGTGAGGCAGCGCACGGAAGGCTCCGCAGGCAGGAAGAGGCGACAGCCGCCTTCGGGCAAGCGACAGCCCCCGCGGACAGAGAGGCAACAGCCCCTCCCCCAGGCAGGAACAGGCGACAGCCCCCTGCGCTGGCGGAAGAGTTGTGATCTCCTCCTCAGGCCGGAAGAGGCACACAGTCCCCTTTTTAAGGAAGATGAGGCGGAAGTATCAGGTAAAAAGTAGATGTGACCGAAGTTGCGGAAAACCCTGTAGAAACACTAATTTTTTTCAACATACTTGGAATTGTTTTTGAGTACATATTTTCGTGGTTACAGACTGATATGTTCCGTGAATAAGATGACCTCAGAGATTTCAGAAAGGAATCTAAAATTGGATTTATAACTACAGTTACGTATTTGAATGTGCGTGTAAGCAAGCGCAAGATGAATGTGCATATATCACTTTATGTGTTTAAATACTGTCTTCTAAATATTAGGTCTCGAACGAAGTATGTGCGTTACAAGTCAAATTTGGAAAGTGAGTGAAAATCACTTCGAACTTGTACAGAATGTAATCTTGTTTTACGTTTCATTACGCATTTGTATATAAAGTGGTGAATATAAAAGTGAAGATATTGAAGAGAGAGAGTAACCGAAAAAATAGAATGAAGATAAGAGGAATCAGAAATGTGTTTCGACGAAAAGAGTAAGAGAAAAATAAATTAAAAAAAGAAACCTGAAAATGTGCTTTTAAATATTTGGTATTTTTGTTTAAAGTGAATAAAATAGTTTTAATGGACTAGGCGAAGTACTACATGAACATATTAACAATACACAAACTAATATTATTCCACTACATAAAAACTTGATAGAAGAATAATTAATTATAAATTTTACTTTATCAAATGAATATAAATAAACTGGTAAAATGGCCAGAAATATTTTTAGACCATAAATTATGTAGACGAAGATTGAGACACACACACACACACACAAACATGCACTACACTACCGCATATGGGACACCAGAAGAGAGCTTAGAGCTTGGGCCAAGGGGGGCGGTACCACGCTGATGGTTGTGATTGATTGATTGATTGATTGATTGATTTTTTCGTGTTTCCGGGCGCGTCAACTGCTTCGGTCATTAGAGGCCGGGGCATGGGGGTGGCTTGGGCGAAGTGTCAAAGGTCTGAGTAGGGAGGGCTTAAAGACGTTTGGGAGGCGACGGGAGCCCTGGGATGGCACGCGAGTGCTAACTCCGCGGGCGGCCAGCACCTGCGGGCGTGCCCGTGAAAGTCAACGCGCAGCCGAGTTTACTTTCCAGGAGCTAACTAATGTTTTCTTGAAACTGCCGTGAACACGACTTCAGTCTTTTTTTTCTTCGCATAAACCATGTGGTCATCGCTCGCTAGTTGAAGTGCAGGTCACGAAGTTTCACTTTGGGTAAGGGTGACGAATGATGTGCGGACTCTGTGATTAATGACGCTGCATTATACGAACTGTGAATCACGTACCTTCATTCACTACAATTACCGGGCGAATTTAAATTAATTTGAGTGTTGTATTGCCTCGAGTTGAGCAAAATAAATGGTATTTTTAAACTTCATGATCTGTATTTTACACTTGATATTTTGTTTGTATTATACTATCCAATCATCCGCTGATGGTAAATATGATGATTGAAATTTAATCTAAATGGGAATTTTAAAAGTGTACATTAAATTAATTTTCATGGGATATAGTAATTAATTTTAATAAATAATTTTTTTGTTTTTGATATAGTACTTCCAATATACTCCTGGAGCGAAGGAATTTTGATCTTCATCAAAATACACATTACATTCAGATGAATATATCAATTAGCCCAAAAAACGTTTTTCTCGAGTTTTGGAATTACGCAGAATCATTGTAAGCTTTACAATTGTATATTTGTATATCAAAATCCATATTGGATTAGCAGACATGAATTTTTCATTTGTTCCATCAGAATCCATTCTTCGAGATTCAAGTTGACTGGTAAGTCATATATCGATATATTTATAAGTAAAAAAAAATTAAACCAAATGTTATAAGAATTTAAAATTAGAAGCTGATATCAATCAAGAAATAAAAACACCACCACAACTAATAATAATAATAATAATAATAATAATAATAATAATAATAAAGAGTTAAAATGTGCCCCATATCCTTTACGATAATACTGATCAAGTCTGCGAAAAAGCAAATTATCCAGTTAGCTTCCCCAGTGATCCTTTGCTCAATTGGCGATACCGTTGGCGCTGCCGGTGTAGAAACGGCTCATGCGGCAGGGCGTTCCAAACACAGTTCCATTTACAGGCTTTGCACCGTGGGAAAGATGCATACAATAACCTGGTTGGTAACCCTGCGCCTAGTTAGTGCCGCCATGTTCACGAACGTAACGAAAGTTACACAATTCGCGCGCGCTTACGTTTTCTTCCTTTTAATAACCTGAATGGCTATGTAACCACGTGGGTAATTGTGCGTGCCGACCGTGACATAAGAAAAGGGAAGTGGTCCAGTTTCGCAGGGCGAAAAAGCGGGAAGAAGGGTGGGAGGTGTAACGGGAGCGCTCCAGCAGAGAGGGGAAAATGGTTGCATCCAAAAATAGTCACCCTTTAATTCCGGCAAGGGATCTCCCCTTCCAAATAGTTGAATGTCTGTGGATCTTAATCATTGTGAATTTCTGGAATCTCTTAACGACATTTTTACTGTTTCGTTTTAAATTAAAGTATGTAGTTTGTATGGACTTTTTAACGCCATGTTAATTGTTTTCTTTTCTAATTACGTTTTAATAAGTCCATTAATTACAATTTATCATTAAAGTTTTGTAATACTGAAGAAGAACAGACAAGGTTGAATTGTTACGTTTTCTTGAATTATTTGTGATCATTGTTTGTATAACATTTTTTTTAACGTTTATGAAATACCAAAGTGTTTGTTGGACCCACTTTTCAGCTTCCTTATGAATTTTGTTCTCCCCGTGCTACTTTGGTTCATTCTTGCTTTCTGGGATCTTGTGATTGGCCCGAAGAACATCGAAGAACGAAGATCATGTGCACACCATTTCCTCTGTCGGCCTTCATCCCCACCCGTGTTTTTGAGATGTTGATTATAATCATGATGCTAAACGACCATCAAAGCCACGCTGGCTTCCGCTCGCAGCCAATGTTTGGTCATCGCCTTTACGTCAACATTGTGACTTCTAGGGAGAAAAGCACAGAAAACCATCCGGCTAGTAGTACATATGCGAGTTATTCTCTCGGATTTGATTCGTAATTTAAGCACGAAAATTGTGATGCGATTATTTCACACGAGAGAAATCACACAAATGAAACAAATAAGAACATTTAATTTAACTACATATATGTAAATAGAGAAATGTGTTCGTTGTAGTGTGAACTTGCTGGTACAGGCACGATCCACCACTGTTTTCTGCACGAGTCTCCAGAGTTATTGTCTCGTTTCTAACGAATGCGTCTAGCCCGGTCAGAAGGGCCAACTATTTCTTTGGGTTTCTTTCAGCCATGAAACCTTGATTGCGTTAGCTACGTCTTGTTTAATTATAATTCTTCTGTATGTTGCAACAAGAAGATTGACATAACTTAATTACAAGTAATTAAAAATGCGTCTGACAAGCAGTTAAGATTAGAATTGATATAGTTTGATACTGAAACATTAATTTTAGGTTTAAGATATTCAGGAAGAAAAACAAGAGCTAGATGTCAGGATCTCATGTACTAATTATGTATTGATCAACTGAATTGTTTGTCTGTGTGGTGGATAGTTTATAATAGCATTAATGAGTAAACCAATCCAGCGATACTTTCAACTTTGGTGCACGACTGTTGTAGGTGAAACACGTACATATGTAAATGAAATCCGCAAAGTGTAGGAATGATTACTGCGGAAGGAAAGACACTGTATTGACAGTTGCATATGTACTCAATGTGCTTCAAGTGTGTGCTTTATGCAGATGAACGGCTGCTGTGTTAGACAATTTGCATGGGGGATATTTTTGTGAATATTACGTAAAAACCTTCGGTTTGAAGAATTGTCGAGGTTTTTGTCGGTTATTTAAATATTCATACCACAATACGGCATTTTGAAGTAGGTTCATAGAAACTGAGAATGTTTGAAACAAAATCAGCTAGAGTTTTGATATTTGTCATTCTTACTTTGAATATAACCTTGATCTCTTTTAGAACTATTCAAACGAATAAATATTTTTATCCTAGCTACCGGCCGCATTACATAGCCTACATCAATAAAAGGCGATCTTAATACATCAGATATTTCATCATAATTGAAGAAAAATATTGCTATAAATAAGTTTTGACGATTAATTCAAAGCTTGAATAAAAGATACATGGAATCAAAAATAGACGTTATTTGAAATTCATAATTGGAAGAGAATTGGGAGAAAGGAAATCATGATCGGCAATATGCATATGAAACCAGTCCAGAAATATAATTAATCAATTTACTATAAAGAGGGAATCGTGTAACAAGCACCGAGAAAAATGAATACGAGTATTATAAATTCAAATATATGCACATCTCTCGTAAATTTTTATACATACATACAAATGTACATACAAGACTCGTAATTTTTTTCTATTCTGCGAGTACAGAAAAAACAAAAGCTTGAATTTAAAACCTGAAAAATGTTAATTGTTACAATTAAGAATTCAATTATTTCTACTTTTCACTCCAAGACAATCCGCAGTTAAGATAAGCTCCATTCCAAGGCGTGTTCGTTCCAGGTGGAACAAATGGATATTTGGAACTCGCAACAGGTGCCTTGAGAAAGTTTCTTTGCAGCATGCCCCATGCATATACATGATCTGTTCATGTCATACAAATGTTTTCATTATTTTACATTCATACTAATTAGCGGAATCCGTAGAGCACCAGAGAGAAAAATAACACTAGGACATATATATCAAACATAACAAAGAAACCTGACCTGACGTTAATTGTCAGGTTAGTCTCGCAACTGTTACTGCACCTTCAATTGTACAACAGAATGCTACAAATCAGTGACAAATTTGTAGCCAGTGGTTACAAAGACGACAGGTCTATTGTGTTTTAAAAGGAAGGTATTCCCATCTTTCAACTGTCACCTACAGTAAACAAGAGAACAATAGCTTAGATGTAATGAATCGCATACTTGCATCAATACAGGACAGTCTAGGTTATATTCCGATAAAAATGAACTCTTTAATGATCTTTATTCGCGACCGATGAATTTTTTATTTGATAATACATGGTACAAACCGAAGCAATCCGTAAGACATACACGAATAGTACGTACTACGTACATTAGTACGATCATAAAAATCGAGTATAATTGTGTAAAGGGCAACATACCATTGCGGACATCACTGAAGTTCAATTAAAAACGAACATAAATAAACATGCAAGAATTAATTCATATGTCCGAAACCTTGTCTATTCATCTGACATTTTTAAAAAAATATTGCAGAAGAGGTTACTAAATAAATTTCCTAGGAAGTTAAACAGTATAGAGAGCACTCACTTCCTGTCTGTTTGATTAAAAAAATCTGTATCTGCAACACTAATATACTGGCTTTTCTGTACAGTTACATTCCTAAACTTCAGATTTAATAATCTAATAACAAATCATCTTTCACTGCGACGTTTGTTTCGACCAGTGGTCCTCGAAGGGCGTATTTGGATCTACGTGAATATCTATAGTCCAAGTGGATCCCTGAGGGTCCGTCGAGAACTCCCTGCAGACCCTCTGGGGTCGTAAGTTTGGAAACCACTAACTGCGAGTATTGATAAAAATATCTGACACGTGCGTCTCCATAATAATATTAATAATAATATTAATATAATAATAATAATATAATAATAATAATATAATAATAATATAATAATAATAATAATAATAATATTAATAATAATAATAATAATAATAATAATATATAATAATAATAATAATAATATTAATAATAATAATATTAATAATAATAATATTAATAATATTATTAATATTAATAATAATAATATTAATAATAATAATAATATTAATAATAATAATATTAATAATATAATAATAATAATAATAATAAAATAATAATAATAATAATAATAATAATAATAATAATAATAATAATAATAATAATAATACACGAAAACTAAAATTAAGAGAACACAATTTTGTATTTATGATCGTCTTTACGTGGCCGCAGTATACAAAGACATCGCAGTTCCAAAGTTTCTTGTTTTACCCACCTCAGAACATTAAAACGTTCTGCTAAAAGTTCCTGAAGCTCCCGACGAAATATCTCAATATACATATTTATTTTAACCGAAATTAAAATTTAGATAAATTTAATATTGTTTGAAATTATATTGTATTGAAAGTAGCACGTGAAAATTCGACGTTTTGCGAACTATATAAAGATGTTTAGAAAAGAATATATTTTTTCTTTGAAAAAGTTTAACAAGATAATACACAAGGCAAGCTGTTGATAGAGTAAATCAAATTTGATTTGGATGCGAAATAAACGATTATAAACAGTTAATAGATAAGATAAACAGTTATCCTCCAAAATTGCAATTAATTTAGATGTATCCTAGTTCTTGGGCACCGACGATATATCGCCTTGAGGGATCTGCAGTGCTTATGACCCGGAGGTCCTGGGTTCGGGTCGCGACGGAGGCACGATTTTCAACACTAGCTTGTCGAATTCAGCCGCTGTCTGGAGGAGAATTACAGCGTTCAGCATCTCTGAATGGTAGTTTTATGAGGTTTCTTTGGTCAACATCCGGCGAATGCCGGAGCAGTACCCTCACAAACGGGCCACGGAACGCGCGCGATCTGTCCTTCCTCTTCCTTGTCCTATTGTCTCCCCTTACACACACACACACACACACACACACACTAACATGCACTACACTACCACACACGTCGGGAGACCAGTCGAGAGCTTAGAGCGGCAGGGGCGGTGCCCCGCTGATGGAAGACACCTGGTTGGTGAGAATCCCCGCAAGCCGACGCAGATCCGCGGCGGATCTCTGCATCCACACAGAGAAGATCACCGCTAACTCTCACGGCAAAAAATATGCACTTGTTGAAAAATATGCAAAATATTCTGGGTCAAACCCGAAAGAAAAAAAAAATAGATTTCTAATGACTCTGAATTTGACTGTATAGGCAATATTCCATAGCATTAGAACACAAATAGTCTACTCCCTCTAGCTGAAGGATAAATTGGGATTTCTGAAAATAATAAAATATTCCAAATTTATTCCTATTAGTTCATGAACTACTACTCATAAAAGGATATTTTTCTCTAAAACAGACACACACACTCTGCTTTCACTTAGCATCGTCACATATTTATTACAAGACTTCATAGTTAATATTGGTGCCAAGTTTAGTGAACTCAAGAGTATTTCTGACACTTCCATGTCATCTTGAAGCTAATAGGCCGAAAAATAGAAGAAACCCAATTGCAGTTCTAGACAAAATGATGTGTTATCACATTATGAGCCCTGTCCCTCAGAATCTGCAAGAGATCATGATTCCCACCATCAGTGTGCTCTCCACAGCACCAGGAAGCATTCACTTCCCTCGTGCGACTGTCACTAGGCGGATGGGAGCGGCAGATGCGGGGGCGGAGCTGTAGAAGCAGAAGTTGCCGCCACCGCCACCTCGGCGCGATCAGCAGGCGCTCTTGCTGCTGTTGCCACTACCGTCGCCGAGACGCTGTCGGCCGCTTGACTGACATCTCATTACAGCCGCAGCGACCTTCGGCGCCGGCCTTCTGCGAGCGAGCGCCGTGCCACGCCGCGCCACGCCACGCCCAACTCAGCCTCCGACCACGCGGGTCCGGAAAGTCTTGCCTGCGGGACGCTCCGACCACGCAAAGGCTGCAAACACGGGCGCTCTGGCCGCTTAGGGTAGAGAGATTGCTGTACGAAGGGGCCGCTTTGGCAGCTACTGCTTGGTCACTGCTGGCAATATTTCTGCACGTTACGTGTATGCACCCATTTTGTCAATGCGTTCATTTACTGTTAGCTCATTTGAAAATGTCTTCTTCACTATCTTGTGCAATGTCATCGCCCTGCATGACGTTCATTTGTTTCCCGACCTGTCAAAGTGGTCCCGTCTCAATGTAACTCCTGTATATATTTGGGAGTGGGACGTCAAGAGAGCTAAGGCTATTACTCCCATAAGGGTAGTGCATGCTTATATTGTGGAAGGAGGCGGTAATTCTCCCTTCTGGATGGGGAGATCCAGCGCAGATCTATACATGTGCTTGCGAGTTTTCCCGAGTCTTGTGGTATTTCAACCTCGTACCTATCCCATCGAGGCAACGCCCCAGCCGGGACAAGCTAGAAGCTCATGACTGGTCTCCCGACATGTTTGGCAGTGCAGTACAGTACAGTACAGTACAGTACAGTACAGTACAGTACAGTACAGTACAGTACAGTACAGTACAGTACAGTACAGTACATATAACTGTGTAAGTGAGGGGTGATGATGGGACTACGAGGAAGGAAAGATCGCGCGTTGTCCATGATCATTTCTCTTATGAGGACTCCAAACACCGTTTTTCTAGAAATGATAATGGCAAACGTCAATAATAGTAGATTTTCTGAGATTAAATTAAATATAGAAGGTATTTTCTATCATATTGCAACCCTCTACTTATTTACATTCTAATTTCTTAATAGGCCATTAATAATTTCGGAATCGTTGTAAGCTAATTTTTTTTATATTTACATATTATTTAATTCTTGTAAATAATCCATACTAGAAAAATCCGTTTTAAACAAAATTCGAACAATAGAACAAGGAAGAGGAAGGAAAGATCCCGCGCGGTTCGTGTTCCAATTGTTAGTGTACTTCTCCAACATTCACCTCGTGTTGATCGGAGAAACCACGGAAAAATACCGATCACAGCAGCCGGTCCCAAGAATTCCACTCTACAGAGCGCCTGAATTCGATCTATGAAGCGTCGAAACTCCTTCACCATCTTCATCACAGTTGGTACCCTGAGCCGCCTCAGTCAATCATCATGTTACGAGTCAAATGCACCTTGAAACTATCCCGACTCTGTGTCTCCGGCACACGCTTTCATTATTTGTGAGAAGACTGACCCTAGCCAGACATCCACTTTAAAACCTCGATGAAATATCAGCTTCATTGTATAGGCATGGAGGCGAAATTTCTCCGATTTGTGGCATGAAACACATGTTTTTTAATTTAGATTGTTGTAGAAAATATAGTTTCTACTCACGTGCTTCAAGCGTTAATTTGATGAAGTCGTGTCGATACCTATTCGAACCACGCTTCCCATACAATAAACGAAGAGATGCAGCACTTTTGCAGATTAGGACCTTACCTGAAACAAAAGAAAATTTCATTAGACGTGAATAAATACTACTCCCCATTTGTTAGAGTACTGTTCCGGCATTCACTTGCTACTGATCGGAGAAACCACGGAAAACTACAACCCAGAGTAGCCATCCGCTAGAATTCTTCTTCAGGCAGTAGCTGTATTCGGTCAAGCAATACTCGTACCTATGTCGAAAAAACGTATGTACGAAAATCGGATCATAAATCCTAGGACACCAGTTAGAGATGAGTCAAAGGCAAAACCTGTTGTCTTGAGCCAATTAAGTCAGTCATTACTATTTACAGAATGTGTCAATCACACATTATTAGTGTTGCCTGCAATATTGGGATGACTGAGAACAAGGCAAGGCAAATTGAGAATCAATAATAAACCCTCGTGACATGAAACATAATAATATGAGTCAGCGGAATCCATTTTTTGTCTGAATAATTCTCTGTTAATGAGAAATTCTGATCAAAAACATTTGTGGCACCAAGGGAATATGTTAGACGCAATACAAAAATCAAAAATGAAGGAAAATCATTTAAAAAACCTATATTCGGAATGTCGATTAAATGAAGAAAGCATGCAACCAAAATAAGACGATACATTTTTAAGGAATATTGAACGAATTGTAACAACTGAATTGATGATGCTGAAATGATGCGATTTAATCACGTCTCAATATTCTCAGTGCCAGATTATTTCCAAGTCCCTTTCGTAAGACAAAAATACAAAAAGAACACACAAAAGAAATACACAATGACAATGCTACGAATAATACGACACAACACAATTGTAAGTGCTCGAAGCAGTGTGGAACTGAAAAGGGAGACTGCCTGGAGAACCGTTTGAAGTCTGCGAAGTGGGCGACGTTGAGGGCGTATATCCGGGAGCTTGCAGCGCCGAAGCACCTGGGCGGGGGCTTTGAAGAACACCTTGCAATGCGAGAACTCTTACTGTTGTGAGCGAGTGAAAATGGATTTATGGCTCCTCGGAGATGTTTAGTCCGGTAAGTGTAGTGCACGTTACATACCAGACAGTGGTGGTATTTCATTGCCGTTGAACTTGAGACAGTCAGCTTGCTTATTTGCCCTCTTCAAAAATCTCCCCCAGTGAGACACCTCCCCATACGGGACAAGCTCTAAACACCCGACTGCTCTAAAGCTACGCATTTTATTGAACAGCATGAAACTATGTGATTAAGAAAAGATGCCACAAGAATGAAGAAACAATCGCCAGCGGATCGTGGTCTGTTTGCTATGGTTTGTCCCGGCATTCGCGAGTTATTGATCTAAATTCTCATTTGTAAACAGAACAATTAACAATAGGAACGAATTACCTGCAACAGTGCTTGTGGCTTTCCCTCAATGTCAATTTAAAAAAATTAAATAAATTGTATTTTTACCAATATGTAACATTAAAAACAATTATTTTATATTATTTTAGTTCTTTTATAAGTTGGTCAGCTTTACCATGATGGAATTTAGGACATTAATTTTGTAAAATTGTATAAGTATATGTAATATTATATTTTTTAAGAATTGGCTACTAGAATTGTAGTTAGCGCCTAGTATCCGTCAGAGTCTGAACTCACACCCTAAGGACTGTCGTTCAACAATGCTGCAGAGGCAACAATGATGCAGCTGAATTACCGCAGCCGCTTTCACAGTTACCAAGCAAATGGGTCCTTTACGATGTGAGGGTGGAGTTGCACGTACCAGATAACTAGGCAGTGACAGTGGGAGAACATTCATCATGACGACTTTGCAATTGAGCGTCTACGAAGTGTGATATATCAGGAGTTCTACGATTGCATCAATTTGCTTACGCCGACCTTCTCAATAATTCCTACTTTCTATTGTGGGGAGTCAAATCTTTTAAATTCTCCATAAGCTGGTGACTCCTGCTGACTCCGGCTTACTGCTTGTTCTGTAATGCGATAACCTTTTAAGATAAATTTCATTCTACATTTGTATGAAAGAGACTGTATTCTTTATTGGAACAAAATATTTCTAGGTTAACACTTGCTCTTAGTTTGAGTCACATATTCGGTCTTCACATGATGTGATTTTAATACTTCGTTGAATATTTCATGTCTTCTTTTTATTATTGAATATTACGTATCTTACTTTTAGAGTACTATACCATAGCACGAAAAGGGTGATTGATTGATTGATTGATTGATTGAGATTTCGGGCGCGTCAACTACAGAGGCCATAAGTCCCGTAAGTGCAGTGCATATTTTTCATCTGGCGGTGGTTATCTTCCCCCGCTGGATGGCGAGATCCGGAGCCGACCTACGTCGACTAGCGGTTTTCCTCAACCTGGTATCTCCCACCAGCGTCGCACTGCCGCAGCCAGTACAAGCTCTAAGCTCGCGACTAGTCTCCCGACATGTGTGTTAGTGAAGTGGATGTGAGTGTGTGTAAGGGGAAGGGAAAGACCAAGAAAGAGGAAGGAAAGATCGCACGCGGACCGTGGCCCATTTGTTAGGGTACCGCTCCTGCATCTGCTTGACTTGGATCGGATAAACCACGGAAAACTACCGATCAGAACAGCCGGCCGCTAGAATTCTCCTCTTAATTCGACCTAGCTCACAAGCTAATGTCGAAAATCCTGCCGACGTCGGGACTCGAACCTAGGACCTCCCGGTCAGGGGCACTGCAGTAACATCAGATGATACCCTGAACTATCTCTCCCGGTATCGCACGAAACGGAAAATTACCCACCAACACTTATCTACTTGCACTCAAATACTTAGCAATATAAATACGACGATGTCCGTCGTTTCGCGCGGGCCAATGATAACGCGCGTTGCCTCCTTGATCCGAAGAAACGGAGAACTTCGCCGCCGAGCCATCTAACGACGGCGGAGGGTGCGCGGTGATAGAGTGCATCAGAGATCGCGGGAGGGGCAACCAGGGCGTGACTTACGACCCAGTGGGCAGACGAGCATTGCGACTGTAGCGCGCTCTTGCAGAAGCTCTCTGGAACGCAATACACAGTGCCGACGCCTTCTCGGGTTGCCGCCTTGTTCCTCTTTATCTGCGCTGGTCGTGAACAAGGTGTACGTATCTCTCCAATTATCATATCCAAGCTGCGTATTTTCAAATGCCAGCTGCTATTTATGACCGAACGTCTCTGCATTTCTGAAAGATAATTTATAGTTTCTCACTCGAGCACTCCAGTTATGAACAGAATTTTTTAGGAGGTAAACTAATTATTTTTGTTCATATCTGCAAATTAGTTGTGGATATTAGTACATATCGTATTACTGTTTTATTTATTATTATTATTATTATTATTATTATTATTATTATTATTATTATTATTCCAAAGAGTAACACAAACTCGGGTCAACAGCAAGAAATTAAATACTTTCGTATAACGTTGAATTAATTTAAATATTTTCAGAAAAACAGACTTCACGAATTCTGCAATAACGTACGATAATATACAGTGCAACTGCTCTTTACATATCAAGAACTCCGTACAAACAAGTTTATGTTTGTGTTACGCAACAGGTGAATAGCAAATATTTCACGGGGTCTCTTCCTTGGTGCGTCGCTGGCGCATGACGTCAGCTGTGTCGTAATCAATGACGCGTTGAGTATGATAATTCAATCGGTATGCGCAGTAAGAGAATAGACGGAAGAAAATAATTATGTGTGATTTTCAGTCAAAATCAAAACTTTATGGTTTTTGTATTTATCTGTGTTTATGGGTATCTAACAAAACCATAGACACATCTCAAAAGCCCGGAGGCTGCACAGTTTGCTATCAATTTCAATGCGCTTTTGAAATTGCCAATGCAGATTCCTGCTATTCCCATCTTAAAGACCCCATTGACGAGAATATAAGGATTATTATTTCAAGCGAATACAGTTTACTTTTTTTAAATTCATTTTTGAAATCTAATAAAATGATTGAATGACAACACATCCATTGTATTGTAATTTATTATGAGTTTACAGGGCCAACTATAACCTGAAAGTTTGCCATTGTCATCTTCTGCACAAACAGGTTTTTCTCGTGTAGATCAACATTAGATAACAAAGCATTTCTTGCATTCAAGTTGAACAAAGTCTCTTACGGCATCTCGAAAGATTGTAGAATGAGAAAGCAGAGAACTCCGATGCCTGTAAATGGATTTAGTCAAACGGCAAGAAGTTGACGGCCGTCGCGGCGTTTTCAGACAAGAGGAGATGTTGAGCGCGGAGAGAAAGCCTCGCGAAGCGCAGGACACAACTGGGTGACATCAAAAGCGGGAGTAAGGTGCGTGGAATTAATACAGAACTTTCAAAATTACGCTGTGCTTACCTGACGCTGATAGGGAAGGGATCAATAACATTTGTAGTGTTATAGGTATTGTGGTCGTTATAAGGCCACTACATGTGAAGTAATTTAAGTGCAGTTTTGTTAGTAAGGACAATACAATTGTTATCTCCATGGGACTCCGCACGTTTCTTACACCAATAAACATCAATTAATTACCTTGCCCCAATGCATACATTATGATAAGTGCCATACTACTCATTTTTGAGAGACACAGTCAGGAAGCTCACACTTTTCCTGATAGTTTCTGCTAATGATCGCAGTTACGGTTTGTCGTGACGTCCATTGCCCTAAAGATAATAGGGTAATCACGAGGGTGTGAATAGTGATGAATGATTACATGTATTATTATGCGTAGATGACATCAGTTGTGATGATGTTTGTGAAGAGAACTGTCTACAACCTCATGATGTAATTCAGACCTGCGCGGGACTCGAACCTGCAGTGTTAGACTCCGCATATTTGGAAATTTCTCGAAGTTTTTGCCACACCGTGGACAACAAATAAGTTATATTTATCGTCATTCTATTCATTTTCGTCTTCATCTTGAAGCAATCCAATCCCGTCAAACCAGCTATTCTTCCAGTAATTCAGTTACGAAAGAGACTGAATAAATTAATTTTTAGATCCATCCTTCTTTTCTCAAAGACTAGTAATTTATTCTTATATTTCTTCGTTTTGGCGTTACATTTCTTAGTATTTTAGTTCATTGACAGATATTGATAGACTCAGTTTTCATTTCATAAAGAACTTGATAAAAACTGTATTTGTATAAAAAAAGATTCTCTTTCAGACCCGGAAAAATTTCCTATACTTTCTCACAGGAAATAGCAAGGAGTAGAATAGTATTTAACTTTCTTCTTTAATTATTGTCTAGGAAAAATTATGACAACTATGATTTTTATGAATGCTACTTTCAATCTGAATTCGTAATGAACTTCCTGGACCAAAAATACAATGTATTTCATAACTGAAAAACTTACAACTAATCTTCTGTGATCATTCATGTGTTTTTATGTGTTATTTTTGAAGTTGAGAAAATTAAAATAAAAAACTAACTAAAAAATGAAAACAACAGACCAAGATGGCAAAGTCATTAATTTTCAATTTCATCTAAAGAAACTGAAATATGTTACAGAACAACGCAAAAACATGGTGAATTCCTATTCAACACAGGTTCTATGGCAACTGGTTGCGAACGAACGGTCGTTCAACCACCATAAGTGAATAACAACCTCTGCATGGCATGTGACCGGATCACATGCTTTCTTCGTCGGAGGCGTTCTCGGTCCTCTGCATTCCTAGACGCGCAGCATCCAGTTTCAAAGCAGGAATTTGTAAATACTCCAGTTTCTGAGAACGGAATATGAAATTTTTTTACAATCACATGCCGGTATCGGTATCTCCCCTCATGATATATTCCAAACGCATTTTATTTCCTTTACCTCTTCGTACAGTGCCAGAATGGTATCCTCTGACAGACGCGGGGACGTGGTGGGAATATTCTATAGTAGAAATTATTCAGCTGACCGGCGAAGGGCTGTGCGAGTTGTGAAAGCCGTTTATACCAGTCCATTCCTTATTCATCAGGTTCCGTGACCTCGTATCCATTATTCACCGTCGATTCGGGATGGTGACAGTTGCCTCAAAACGGTGAAGGGGACCCGGCGTCTTGACTTTCGCTGTAATTCTCGGAGTTGGAGATCTCAAGATTGGAACTAGTGGTTTCTTTCTGGTCCTTAGATTCTGAAGAAGCGGAGTTATTCAGTGATATCGAGCTTAAGTTTCAAATGGAGCTTTTGGTAAAAATCTGCTCGTAATGATAAAACTTGTATTGTATAATTTATCTGCTACCACTTGAAATATCTTTCTACACTACTAGTACACTTGGGAGTGGTATCAATTCGTATCACATTTGGATTACTCCTCGTTTGACAAGAACGGTCTCTGGTATCCACTGTATTTCGTTGCGCCCGATCATGCAACCAAAGTTTAGTGTTTTCTTTGTTTAGAGAGTTTTTGAAAGACGGGAAAACCATTGTTGTAGTACGTAAACGTTATTGTCAATAGGAAGTAACGTATCTTCAGAAAAAGGGTTTTTGCATGTCGTACAGTCGAAAATTATGTTTACTGAATACCTTTAAGAAGATCTTAAGAGATTTTATTTAAAAATCTGTGTGTCCCCGTGTCTATTTTTGCTTTTATGTGAAATACAAGATAGTAAAACGTATTCTATAAACTAATACTTCAAATCTGATTGTATCATACAAATATGTAATACATGGCTTTGTCTCCAAAGAAAACTATGGCTTCCAAGATAGTCTTAAACCTCGCTATTTTACTATAACACATTTATATTGTTTAGAAATGAATGGAAATTTTAACGTCTTATGAATAAATAATTAATTTTTATGTAACCTCAAAATATACATAACTTCTAAATCCTAAACAATTACGTTAGTTTATTCCTGACATTTGAATTAACTTGAGAAATAATTAATCATTAAGTTCCTGCCGGATTATTTTGGTATTATGGATATTGTATTTTTCATTACTTCCATGCTCATTGCGTATTTGTGTGTTGGATTCGTGTTCAGTGGTGGCGGCGAAAACTACGTAAAATGTAAATTATGAACTCATTTGTCGTAGATGACAAACGGGGAGAATGATGGGACCCGTCAATTAAAATCCCGTCATTTGACCCCGACGCATCCGCAATACAATTCTCTCCAGAATTGTCGTGTTACGTCTTTCAAATCCACGTAAAACCATCTTTTTTCTCGTAATTTATCGCAGTAAATTATTGTGTTATCAGTTTCCCTCTTTTTTTAAAATAAAAACCTAAAATATATTACTCTTTCTCAAGCTAAAAAATTTTGGTATCAAAAAATATAGCTTATTAGAGTAGGATCACAGGTGTTCAAGTAGAAACTTCATAAATTGTTAATATTGGCCTACTTTTAAATCCGTTTCTCTTCAGAACAAGAAATGCCATAATCAATTATTGCAAGTGAAAGTACAGTGAAATTCACAGAACAAATTGTATAATGAAGAGAAAGTATAATGTGAAGAGTAGGGAAAAGACGTACCAGATTAAATGCAAGAGATCATAGACCTGAGGATCTGGAGTTGGTACGCGCGAGTTACTTTATTGCATTGTTCTGGATGATGTAACAAACTCAAGAAGAGAAAAAGTGGAAGGAAGTGGTAACTTGACTCTCCGGTACTAAAGAAGTCTTTATGGGATCGTATTTTTCCACACTAACAAAAATGTTCGTCACAAAAAAAAAAAACAGTAAGATCGCGACACGACTGACAGTTCTTTCCCTTCGAAACAATTCTGCAATACGTATACGAGTCTTCCTCCTTGCGATTGAAAGTACAACTCATTAGTGCGGTGGAAAGAGGTATATATAGCTCAACTAAATATCTTAGTTCATTCAGTTACTAAAAACTCAAAAGTAAATTTTTCTTGTCTACATTAATTTTTCTTCCAAAATGTCATGCACTGTTTAGGAGAAGTGTTTTAGAAACCGTCAAACGTCTCTACAATGAACCTCTCTGGTCCCCTCGAACACGACCACTTCTCTCCATAGCACTCCCGGGATTGTCCTCTCGTGTCAGAAGTGCTCAGATCCTTTCTCTTCATTCCTAGGTTCTTAGAAGGCGAGTATCATTTCGAACGAAAAAAAAATTTAGAGGAGACTACACCATTGCCAAATTTAACTTGTATGTTTTACCAGTTTACAAAACTCAATCATTCCACGATAATTTCAAATTTCTTAGTTATCAATCCAACACCATGTAAAGAGAAAAATAAATACAAATAGCTTTTATAACTAACATATAAGTATCTTCACTTCAACGCCAGAGGCCTTTAAGCATGAAAATCGAACAATCTATATTGTTCGAACAGAAGTCATAATAAAACAAGCTTTCACAGCCGGTATCAATTTTGATATTGTTTTGACTGTACCGGGTTGAAAGGCCATGTACAAACATGTACGCTACAACAAAGAATAGGTATCTTATTCACAATGATGTCTCTACTTTTTAAATACGAGTTAATATCAGTCTACGTAAAGCTTTTATACAGAATGTTCAGCTGCAGTACGCCTGAATTACCACGCTGTGTGTTCTGTTTGCTGTTTTTAGTTTTCGCAAGTATATTGAAGAGAATACTTCCGATTGCATTTACCCTGATATACCGGATAATTATGTTCGGAACTAAAGGAATAGGAATTGGAAGACAAGGAAAAATATTTAAACTTCGTGGGTTTACAAAACAGGATTCTTCTCTACTACCCCAATAACGTGGCAGGTTTCCACTAGTTACCATTAAATCCACAGTTCGTTGAGCCAAGATTCAACAGAAATAATAGTCTCTGATTACTGACGCAAAAGGAAAATTATTCATCTTTACTAGTATATATTCCACGAGTATAATAGCGATGATAGCGTCCTCAACCAAAAGGCATTGCGATATAAATTGATGTGGTTCAAAATAAGCTAGAACAGTTTGTATGGACCACGTCTAACGGATGCATTTCTCAAGACCTTTCAGGAATTGCTCTCCGGCTGCTACGCCGCCTCAATGTCTATCATTAGCCGTTTATCGCGGGAAAAGGCCTCATAGGGCGAGCGCGGGACGGCGGAGGCCTCGGTTTTTACAACTGCGTAGCCTCGACTTTCAATTTCCCGCCGCAATTACGTCTTCGATTGCATGACCTTATCGCAGGAAGCGGCAAGACGTAACACATTGCATTCGGCGCTCTGAAACGAGGAAAGAGTATTTAATGCTCATTTAGTTAATAGACCGGGATGAAATTACTTTCTCTCTGAAGAAACGGCAACTGGAATTTATCACACTTTTACTCTAATGTAGTACGACACGTTTAAGTGGACTCCATCCAGTTCTATCTGACGTTTATACATTTCTGGCATTTCAAAGGAAAGTAATATATTGAAAGAAAATTATCCTTACATCTAACATAGATTATTGTAAGTAGATATAAGCAACTATAACAAATGTAGAGTGTATTAACACTGATCTTTGTATGGTTCTCTCCAAAAGAAAATAAATAAACATCTTACATATTGAAGAATAGAGTAAGTTCTTCCACAAATACACACACTTCTTCTCTTTTGGACAATAAATAATGAATTACAAATTAATACTAACAAATTTATCTAAAAATTTAGTTTGAAGTATAGGTTATTACAATTCATTGCTGACTTTTCTTTTAGATTATTTATCTATCTATTGAAATATTACCATAAACGAGAGAAATCTGAAAATATATGCCAATATCTCTGGTCGCCATAAATTTTATATAGTGACAAGGATTAGAGCCCCGGAAATAAAGGGATTCTCCAGTAGTACTGTGACCGTTAATCTTCGAATCGGCTTAGCTTGCTGGTTATATCTGCGATTTCATTTAAAACTAATTCCACACCACGATTTTTCAAGCTGCTAACGAAATATTACATGCGAGCGAACCTTATATATTCCGGGCGCGTCAACTACTCGGATCACTAGTTCTTTAACTGTAGTACATGTTATATCCCAGGAGGTGGAGGTGTTCCTCCCTCCCTGGAGACTTCACACGACCCCAACACCCAAGAAGCTGCCATTCCGTCGGTACCCTGCAATTACACACGTATCTCTTATTTGGCCAATCCAAGAGTAGGATGGAGATCGCGGAGGCGAAGTCAAGAACAAGTGAAAGCGGACGGCAGTAGCGCACGCGATTTGTACGGATATTCGCGAAAGGATACGAAAATTGCCCCGTCTCCCGCCAAGGCCCGCGTCCGTTCCGCCTCGCTCACTCGCGCTGTTCCGGGCACTGGCCTTCCGGGTGAGAGGGGTACCCCGGAGAAGGTTCACTAGCCCAGGATACCACTTAACCGATGGTTGGTTGGTTAGTTATTCTGGGCGCTTCAACTAATGCGGTCATTAGTCCCGTAAGTGTAGTGCGCGTTTGTTGCTCAGGCGGTGGTGGTGATCTTCCCCCGCTGGATAACGATATCCGGCGCCGACCTACCGTCGGCTAGCGGGATATTCTTCTGCCAGGTATCTCCCATCAGCGGGGACAAGCTCTAAGCTCCCAACTGCTCTCCCATCATGTGTGGCAGTGTAGTGTGTGTGTGTGTGTGTGTGTGTGTGTGTGTGTGCGCGCGTGCGCGCGTGTGTGTTTAAGGGGAAGAAGAAGGAAAGATCGCGCGCATCCGTGGCCCGTTTGTTAGGGTGCTGCATCGCCATTCGCCTGGTGTTGATCGGACACACTACGGAAAAATACCGATCAGAGCAGCCGGCCGCTAGAATTCTTCTCCAGACAGCGACTGAATTCGACCTACCTGGCAAGTCAGTGTCCAAAATCTGGTCTCTGTCGGGGCTCGAACGTAGGATCTCTCAGCCAGAGACACTGCAGTGACATCAGTTAATGCACTCAGCCACCCGGTGCACTTCCCCGAAAACGTACGTAAAACGTAAGTTTTTCTATCTTTTTAGTTTGTTTTGTTTTTGATTTTCCGCTTTTCCCGTAGCCCGAATATTTTGAATTCTAAATTTACAATTCTAAACCTTTCAATGCGCTGTCAACCTCATTTTTAATATTTTTATTCCTTTTATAAATACAGCACATTGGGTACAAATTAATCTTGAAATTAGTTTCCATTTGAGAATAAAGATTTAATTGTTAAGCTGAACCTCATAATTCTTAATACCTTTCCTTCGTGAAATAGAATTGATGAATTGTAGTAATTAATAAATTAAATTATGAAGGGTTCCAAGAATTTGCGATTCGAGGAAACGTTCGTCTCACCTCTTGCACAAACGTGTTAGTTGTGAATACTTCATTTTTAATCATCGGCTGCTGTACACCACTTTCGTATTTTACAACATTCCATTGAGATCTAAATTTCTTTTGATTCTCAAGACGAAGGCTTATTTTTACTTTTTAAACATCCCACAACTCTTCCCAGAAACCGTCGAGAAAAACATCGCTTCTCTTCTCAGGACTGCGCTCTAGTCGAACATGTTGCATAATTACTAGCAATGTAAATGATTCACGCTTTCTCCAAGTCAACCTGCGCCTCTTCTCCGAAATGACAGAGATCCGTAACTCGGAGAACACATTTCATAAGAACACTTCATAAAATAGGAATCCAACATCCTTCCCGTAAGCAATTAATTACATCAATTAAAGCTATGATTAAGAACGTGGTTAAAAAACATTTATATTACATACTTTATTACATATGTTTTTCGGTTATTTTTATTTTTTTTAATTCAATGTGTAGTGTGACAAATCTCGGGTCTTGATCTTCAAAGTCGGTGCGATAAAGTACGTAGAATTAACTGCAGAATGGGTGAGCTTATTATCCCACAAAGTTACTGCGGATATTTCATATAATTAATCTGCGAATAAGCAATTAATTACATCAATCATATCGTTAAGAATGTAGTTAAAAATCACACATACTTTATTACATATGTTTTTCGGTTTTTTTTTTTTTTTTTAATTCAATATGTGGCGTGACAAATATTGAGTCTTGATCTTTCATGTCGGTGGGATAAAGTACGTAGAATTAACTGCAGAATGGGTGAGCTGAGTATCTCACAAAGCGACTGCAGATATTTCATATAGTTAATCTGCGAGTAAGATAATGAATTAGCAAACCAACCACAAGTTCCAAGTCAAGTATCAAAGAGGATTATTATGTACTCAGGGTTAGACCCCTTTCAATCCACCAATAGACACAAATGAGTCCTCCAAACGGGGAACTTTTTTTTCTTTCGGATCCATCTAGAAGATTCTAAGAAATTTCTCGATTCAATGATAAAACAAATCTATGGGCACAATTTATAGCCAATTCCCTCGAGGATATTCTGGCAGAATTCTAGAAAACAAGTGTTTCTATGGATTTATAATATGGAGTACTGTGTGAGCCAAATGCCATAAAATTGTCGTGAAAATGTTAAGGGAAGATAATCGATTAAGAGAGTTGTTGGATGTGTGAAGGAAATCACCTATGTAAAAAATATAACAAGTAAGATTTTAAGATTTCAATAAATATTTGTACAATAAATAAGATTTTATAACGATAATGAAGTAGGTATTAATTGGTACCAAAAGGAAGTCGAATGCAGAAGACATAAGCGAGAAACCATCAACAAGATAAGTATAATAGTTATAATCAGGTTTAAATACAACATTGAGTATATTGCTTAAAGGTTGTGAAACACTACACTTTCTTTCTAGAATTTTCATGAATAATTAAGACTTAATTCATATGATTGACGATAATTAAAACTCATTTTGTAATGAAACAAAAAATCAAACCAATATTTTTATCATTTTTATGCCTCAAAAAGGTCATACTTGTGTATTGTAATATGTTTAAAATTTATTTCTTTATTAATATTTATTAAATGTATTTTTTTTCTATCTTCCTCGTTCTTAGCCTCGATCACAGCCTTTTGAATAATAATTAAGGCGTATCTCAAAATAGTTCAATATTAATTCAGAATTCTAATACTAATATTTCCTAAAGTACTTTATAACAAATATGACTGACAATCTAGCGTTTTGAATGACCATTCACGATTTCAACTACATATTAAACAGATGTGTATAACCGGTATTAATTCTAACGTTTTCTTAGCAATGTACATCGAAAATCATTAGACCTTCATTCGCATTACCACGCTTCATTTATTATTTATTAATCCATATTAATTAATTCATTAATAATGCTAATATGGAAAAATAATAAGTATTAATTATAATTAACTTCATTTCCTTTTCTTTAGAGTAAACAACCACATTATTTAATGCAATTATTGCGGCTCATTGCTCTATCAGTACGCAATAAAATCTTCATGCAGCCATTTTTCAGTCGAGAGTAAATTGTGTTTATGAGAAGAGCATTTTCAATCATTAACATCTTGCTCACGAGCAGGGAGGTTTCCATTTTTTTTCAAAGACAAGCGCCATGAAAGCAAGTCACGAAACAACAGCGATCGTTCGTTCGATCCTTGTCCTCGCGTAAAGGATCGGCCACGCCTGTCGTCACTCACTCGTCTCCAGAAATAAATCCCGGTGCTACGAATATGGGAGGTCTTAGCTCTCAAAGGCTTGTTACTCCTAGCCTTACGAAGGTGCTTTTTAACTGGCATTCATAAGGAGCACTCTGTATCATTCGAGTCACTCAATTTATCTACCGTTTCCGGGACCAACCGAAAGTTCAGTTGCGTGTTTTTATTTCACCAATTATATGACTATACAGAATAATTGGAATGTAAGAGAAGTGACAAATAGAAAGGATTAAGCAGTGAAGTCGGAAGATAACTTTCAAGAGAGAATACTTTGAAAGTACACCTATCAATTTCTTACCACTCCTACTCTCGTCAAAGAATGGAGAAGTATTCAGTGACACGAGGCTTACAAATATTCCTTGAAGTTCGTAGTCGCTATTAACATAATAAGTTATGTTCTGAGATATTTCTAAGTCGAAGGTGGTCACACCATCTGGAATACCGTGGAAAAGCAAGTTCTCTGAGAATGTCACAATATTTTCAAAATATTTCACTCAAGTCATGAAGAATTAATTTACAATGTATCAAATCTGTGGAAACTTAGGAATTAAGTAAGGAAATTACATTATAATGTAGCATCAACTGAGAGAACTGTTCTTCGATACTTATCAAAACAGTTGACGACATAATCATATTTGCATACAGTTTAATAAAATCTTCGGAGTACGCATTTACGTTACTAGTACAGAAAGTTATTGTTTAGCCTACGAATGATACATTGACCGATGAGACGACAATAAGAGGCGAATGTCGCGTTTTAGAATGAGTATGCCAAAGACCCGAGTTGAGTACATTACTGTATAGTACAAATTCATGGGAACTTACAAATATACTATCATCTTGGGATCGTTGCCAAATGCGAGGCATCAGCCATGTTGATTCACGTAGCCCCATTGGTTTTTTTTACTTTGCAATAAGCGCACGCAGCCTATGTTGCCGTAAGCTTACAGCAAAGAAACACTTTTCAAACAACAGTGAAAGTAAGCACTAGTTTCCGTGCACAAGTGCAGAAAATCAAATTTCAATACACGAGCCCTTTCCAATCCCAACACAATCATCCAGACATTTAAATAATGCAAAATATTACTTGCAGAAACGGTAACTATGATAAATACTAAGGCCACTGACTAAATGATATAATTCGTTCCATTTTAGTCATGAGTACTTTGCTGATAAAGTGTCCTGTGTCGGAAGTTGAGATACCTTCCTCTCGTGCCCTCTACAAGAACCAATGCACAAAGACGAGAAATGCTACGAGATGAGCTATTCCACGCATCGCCCCGCGCGCATGCGCTGATGGCCCAAGAGCCGGGGCCTTCCAAACACGCGCGCTGGAGGTGCGGCCGCTGGTGGGCGAGAGGACGAGCAACGGCGCGGCGGGCAAGCGCTTCCATATTCAATCCGCGGTGGCGGCGGCGCACAGCAGGCGATTCACCTGCCGCTCGCGGGCGAAAACAGCGCAGGGGAGATGGAGGTCGGGCGGGGAGATAGCGGTGACGAACGAGACTACAACGGATGAGAGAGAAGAGCAGAGGTGGTGTCGAAGGTGACTTAAGTCAGTGGCGGCAATAGTGGCGGCGGAAGCGGGGCGTGGTGATGTGCAATTTGTGGAGGAGGTAGTTCAAGTGGAGAGAAGGTAGTTCACGTGGAGAGAAGGTGGTAGTTCAAGTGGAGAGAGGTAGTTCAAGTGGAGAGACGGTAGTTCAAGTGGAGAGAGGTAGTTCACGTGGAGAGAAGGTAGTTCACGTGGAGAGAAGGTAGTTCACGTGGAGAGAAGGTAGTTCACGTGGAGAAAGTAGTACAAGTAAACAAGGAAGAAGTGGTAATGGTAACATATGTCGACGACGGCAGTCACGGCTACGCTCTGCGCAACTACTCACCGGCGGGAAACCTGTCGCGTGCACGAGCGAGAACACGAGCACCGCCTTCTCTCCTTGGCCGTGGAATGTGCTCCTGGCTATAAGAGTTGCAATCCCGGTATTTAATAACACAAGATCGTATACCATTCGAATCGCTTCCATAATTACATATAAAGTAATAATGTAAAGAACAAAAAACAAAACTTTTTATATTCATCACCCTCCTTTTCCATGTTTTCTACAAGGCCCAGATACAAAAATTTCCTTATTAAACAAGTGCACTGAGCGTTTACAGTAAACTTATAAAAAATTTTAAATGATAATTGATGTTGTTGACAAACATCAATTACTTCAATTTTCATCCATTTCTGCTCTGGTATAAGTGGATTACTTCAAAGTATACAAGAATCTCTCTCTCTCTTTCTACCCCTTTAAATTTGGAAATATATATCCTAATTTGTCCAATAGACCAGCGAATGCAATATCTGCCAAAGAAATTACAAACACCATAGCCTAGTGGCAATTTGATAACAAGAATACAATTGATGCAGTAATATCAAATTTCTCACCATGACAGGATCTAAAAGAACCGTAGATAATTAAAATAACTATCTCATTTTTGTTTTCAAAAACACTACATGGTGAGTTTTTTGTCTAAAAATAGTCTAGATGTGCTTTTACAATTCTATTTTTTATTTCGTAATATTCTTGTGAACATCCGCCTTACCACAACTCATGACCTTTACAATTTTTTTCTTTGCGAAACAGAGATGACAACCTCAACGTACTATTTCGTGTCCCGGATCTCCCGCTCCAGAAAACCCCGACCCCTCTGCCGCAAGAGGGGTCAATAAATCCGCACACGTGGTCGGGTTTCCCGGCGTCCGCCACGCAGCGGAGACCGTGTCACGTTCTGTGCAGCCTGATCGTGGCGGCACAGGCGACAGATGACGGCAGTGGTGGGGGCGGGCTGTGGGATTCGAAGAACACGATGGGTTTGGGGACGGGATGGGAGCGGCGGTTGGTAGATGGTGGTGGTGGTGGTGGTGGTGGTGGTGGTGGTGGACGATGTGGTGATGGTGGTGGTGGATCGATGGTGGTGGTGGTGGTGGTGGTATCGATGGTGGTGGTGGTGGTATCGATGGTGGTGGTGGTGGTATCGATGGTGTGGTGGTGGTGGTATCGATGGTGGTGGTGGTGGTATCGATGGTGGTGGTGGTGGTATCGATGGTGTGGTGGTGGTGGTATCGATGGTGTGGTGGTGGTGGTATCGATGGTGATGGTGGTGGTGGTATGGATGGTGATGGTGGTGGTGGTATCGATGGTGATGGTGGTGGTGGTATCGATGGTGATGGTGGTGGTGGTATCGATGGTGATGGTAGTGGTGGTATCGAAGGTGGTGGTGGTATCGATGGCGGTGGTGTCGATGGACATGGTAGTGGTGGTTGGTGGTGTAGATTCGGTGGTATCGATGGTGGTGGTGGTATCGATGGTGGTGGTGGTGGTATCGATGGTGGGTGGTGGTATCGATGTGTGGTGGTGAATGAATTTGGCGATGATGTCGGGAATGGCTTCGCCGGCAGAGACGACGACGGTGATTTAGGTTACGGTGGCGATGGCAGCAACGGTAGTGACGTGGTCTGTGGATGATGAGAGATGGTGACGGCAGCACTGTGGGGCGGCAGCAGCAGCTGCTGCTAGTTGTAGCGACGTGTTGACGATTACGTTGTGCGGATGGTTACGTTGGTACGTAACGTTAGTTACGAACAGACAATTACGTTGGTTACGTTGGCGGCACACTTGACGACGGTGAAATTGGACACGGGCGATATAGGAACGGTGGGACGGGTCGGGCGGCGCCCCGGGGTTTGCTGCTTGAAATGTTTTTCTTTACCTTCGCCGTTTGTCAGGCGGATTTCGGGTGAACGGTCGGGAGCGAACATGGCAAGTCAGCGGAGGGTTAGAGGAAGAGACGAGATTATTTTTCTTCGACGTGTCTGCAAATGTTTGATCGCGCATTTTTGCACGAGGAAAATGAGTCTTCTAATGTTTGTACGGAGAATTTTGCACGAGGAAAATGCGATAAAATGACCGTTGTGTTGGCTCAAGTTTACTGAGCTCCGCTTGGAAACGTGTTTTTAGTTGCATCAATTGAAATTCTTTCGAATTTTTAACAATTAGCCGTGTTGATTTACATCACTATCTTGAAGAGAAGAGAGCCATCTACTCGAAAACGTTCGTGATATCTTGCGATGAATTGCGTTTGCATATTCATTCGATAGTAGTGTGTGTCTAATTTAAAGACTGAAATACTACTAGTTCCTGCACATTTCAAATACACTCATTTTAGCACAATAAGAAAAGGGGTTCTCGGGACTCCTCATAGCTTGTTAGCTTCCGGTTGGCCGGGGCAAAAATGAAACTACAGATTGTTTCTATAGCTGTGTGACGAAACAAGCTCAGGCAGGCGAAGTAGACTAGATACGGTGAAGGAAATACGTCATGCTCGTCACAGGTCTCCCTTACCCCCAGGGGTGGGTAATAAGTAAAAACATGACCCAGGATTGTGAACACCGCAAGCTGGCAAAAGTACATTAAATCCGATCCTAAAATGCCAATTACATACATACAATTAGAAAAAGAGGAAGGGGGAGGTTCTTGCGGCTTCAGCCCTCCCTCTTTCAGAAGCCGATTGCAAACGTTTAGAAATATAGTTTTTAATACAACGAATATCATTCTATATCAAAGATGAATACGACTTAACTACAAAACAAATAGAAATACATTTTAAATACAGCGTATATTAGAAAAAAATAACAACACAAATCGTCTTCACATTACAACAATATTAAAATCCTGTTCTTACTGGAGAGAAATGTGCCTTTAATCCTTAAAAAAAAAACTAAAAAAGAGTTATTCTATCTTAGATTATAGTTGCGATTGGTAGTTATGAATGTAATATTCACTGACAATCAAAATAAAATTAGTTTTTACATTATTTAACAATAGACGATCTCGGTAATTCATTTTAATCTACCTTTATTTTCGCAGTTACTTTCAAAAAGCATCCATACAGAGCCGTTTTAAGAGTAACTCGAGCCCTAGGCTCCTATTTTCCGAGTTCCTATTTTTAATATTTGTCTTATTTACACTACTTTTGTACAATGTTTATAATGTAAGATAAATAAGAAAGAAATTATAAATAATTTGTCATAATCAAACCTTTTTTATTCTTGTTGATTACAACATTTACAATAATGACTATTTGAATCGGAAATCTTAGAGACTAAATATTTAATATTTTTTTCAAAAAGTTTCACATTCACAAAGGGCCGTCCCAAAATCATGTACGTTTGGTCTGAGCCTTGGTTGAGATGGCACTGTATTCACTTTGTAATTTTACGTCTTCCTTTCTTCTTTCTTTTGTAGCCGCTGACGCAAGACCCACACACTGCCTGGAACGAGCCCCAGGGGATCCAGCAGGCAGCGCCCACCCGTCCGAGCGCTGGCAGATCGCCGAATGCGAAGAGAGGAAGACGTTCACGTGCTGACGCGAATGGGGCACCGCTCCCGCGGGGACCCTTCTGCCGAGCCACACCAGCGGCGAAAGAAGAGGGCGACCCCGGGAGTTTCAACTCTTAAGTCCGGTATACACGGTACAGTTTTCGTGCAGATTGGACGACAGAAAACCTGGAGTCCATACTGCACGTTTTGTTATAACATGTTCATAATTTTTCATGAGAAAGCTTAAGTTTGACTCAAGCGCCTCTAGCGGCAGAATAATGCACTAACGGTGATCGGCCATTGCGATTTTGTGGTTAGGTGTGTCAAAGTGCGATTGTGTGAAGTGAGATATTGGTATAAACTTCCTTTTCCCCAATTCTTGACTTCCTATTTTTATTCTCTATGCTCCTAATGGTTAATCAATACCAAATAAAGATCATAACCAGAACGCACACACAGAAATACCACCACCACGGGGTAAGTTATCTTTCATCGTGACCACCATTGACAGCACTCGGACGGCGCAATTCAATTGTTTATCTTTAGACTCCCTTGCGACGGCCTGTGGCGATTCGTGCAGAAAACGTATAGACCGTGTATACGCCACGTTTGGCTTTTGTACTTCTAGTTTGGGATCTTGAAGTTTCTGTATAGAAACTTTATGAGAATCTGCACTAAGACTGTGCCGTGTATACCGAGCTTTACATTATCCGGTGGCGACGGTTGCGGTTCCAGCGGCTCACCTATCTTCGCACCTTCTTGAAAGGCGTGTTGTCAAGTTTTTTTTTGTTTTTTTTTTGATGGAGTGGACCAAACATGGCTTCCGGTATTAGGGATGAGGGGGACGACCTTTTGTTGTGATCTCATACAGAAAAGCTCTGGCGGGGAATTGGAATCTCCCCTCCGTTTGCTCAGATTCCCGGCGATACATCTTTAGTAGAGGTAGACCACAGACAAGAAACAGGTTGAGGGCTCCGAACCCCCAGGGTGGCCCTCAGTTGGGTTCTTTGCTTCGACATGACAATGCTCGACACCCGCGGGTATTTAGGAGAAACTTGCCCCGAACGCAGTGAGTGGCGTAAACAACATCGGAACCAACCCGGAAAATTGGTAGTCTCAAGCTGGCGGACGGCCTCACCAAGGTTGTCGATGGGCGTGCGTATCGCGATACTCGCGTGTGTGCAGCTGGGCGGCGCAGCTGCCCAGCCCGGGGGAGAGAAATCCCCCTCTCCTGATAAACTACAGGTGTGTGGGAGGGTAGATGGTCACACATGGTCTACTACATGGCTCAGTCACGGATTAGTAGGATACAAGTTGATGCACCCAGTACAAAAGACCCCAGTCACAGTCATCTCTTTACAGTTTCTTTTTATATCAGTGTGGCACCCAAGAGGGAGAGTCACGGAGCTTCAGCCCCCAATAATACTTATTAAAAATATACCTTTTACTATGTATTTCCATTAAGTCACAGTTTATCAATTACGTTATAAAATTTGAGTCAACAAGTAAAAATTTATTTATTTTCAGAAAAAGTAAAAAAGTCTTTATAAGAAAACATCAAATCATTTAAGAACAGTACTTTTAACACACATTCCCGAGAAAAAAAATCTAGGTGCACCTCTGATATGTATTAGAAAAACTTGATTCTCGCTTATTTCATATTTACCACGAATGCGTCAAATGATTATCCTGCAAAGCTGTTACGTACAGCCGCTCCGGACGCCACTAGCACGCTTAGCCATGCCCCTGCATACTTTTTTTATATGGACTATGACACTTCAGCTGTTATGATGTCATCCAATCGAGAACTTAAAACGTCATCATGGTGACGTCACTGTGGTGATTTGGACGAAACCGAACAGCTGATCTCCCGACTGAACGAAACCGAACCAGCTGATCTCACGACTGGACGAAACCGAACCAGCTGATCTCCCGACTGGACGAAACCGAACCAGCTGATCTCCCGACTGGACGAAACCGAACCAGCTGATCTCCCGACTGGACGAAACCGAACCAGCTGATCTCCCGACTGGACGAAACCGAATCAGCTGATCTCCCGACTGGACGAAACCGAACCAGCTGATCTCCCGACTGGACGAAACCGAACCAGCTGATCTCCCGACTGGACGAAAACCGAACCAGCTGATCTCCCGACTGGACGAAACCGAACCAGCTGATCTCCCGACTGGACGAAACCGAACCAGCTGATCTCCCGACTGAACGAAACCGAACCAGCTGATCTCCCGACTGGACGAAACCGAACCAGCTGATCTCCCGACTGGACGAAACCGAACCAGCTGATCTCCCGACTGGACGAAACCGAACCAGCTGATCTCCCGACTGGACGAAACCGAACCAGCTGATCTCCCGACTGGACGAAACCGAACCAGCTGATCTCCCGACTGGACGAAACCGAACCAGCTGATCTCCCGACTGGACGAAACCGAACCAGCTGATCTCCCGACTGGACGAAACCGAACCAGCTGATCTCCCGACTGGACGAAACCGAACCAGCTGATCTCCCGACTGGACGAAACCGAACCAGCTGATCTCCCGACTGGACGAAACCGAACCAGCTGATCTCCGACTGGACGAAACCGAACCAGCTGATCTCCGACTGGACGAAACCGAACTAGCTGATCTCCGACTGGACGAAACCGAACCAGCTGATCTCCGACTGGACGAAACCGAACCAGCTGATCTCCGACTGGACGAAACCGAACCAGCTGATCAGTTGCCATCGGCCAGGTTACAGAGAGCGAAGTATAGTCTCTTCCGCAGTCCCCACGCGCAGCTGAGAGGCCCTGGGGGCGAGCACCCGTCACGCAGCGCTGCGCCGCTGGTCGAGCAGAACGCTCCTCTTCGCCCGCGGCCTTCGCAGCCGACTTTATTGGCCGCTGATGGGCCAAGAGCGCCACTAATGCGGTCCGGGCACTCGGCCATTGTTACGCGCCCAGGATCAAGCGATCGGGTTATTGTCGCGCTCAAGCAGAGCGTGAAGATATGGATGGGCAAAAAATTAATTTCGTTCCAATTCAAAAACACTTTACCCTGTTCTGGAAGAAAATTTTGATTTTCTCTTAGTGTTGATATATTTTTCTTTGTTTCGTTGCCAGATGTATTGCTAACTGATCTGACAAGACATGCAGTTTTAACAGTATCGATTGTTATGATCGAATCATCGTCGTTTCAGTCATGCTCAACCAAAGCGTAAAGATATCCATGGGTAAAATATTAATTTCACATTAATTCAAAAGCACTTTAATTCTTAAATTTTTTAAATTTTATCTTTCCCCGTAAGTGTATACAATTTCCGTTCACTTTCTGTCTATTGACCGCACAAGATATGTAGATTTGACAATATCGATAGTCGATCGCCGACGTAACCATCACTGCCGACGTTTTAAAGAAGGGATTAAAAGTAAAAGAAGGGTAAAGAATTAATTTCGTACATATTCAGAGTCACTTTACACGCTCATCACACATCAAAGAACAGCGTTGTACCTTTTCTCCTTCGGATTTCTTGACGTTCGATGCGTAGATAATGCGACGAATGAGGGTTGGAAACTCTCAAATATTCTGCTTGCGAAGATCAATTTCTCGTCTTTGTCTCCAACTCAAGCCAAGCATGACTTTGTATACGTAAAAAGAAAAGATTCAAACTTGAAAACACTTGTCACTAATCTTAAAACTGTATCAGAGATTTTCTGTCTCTTTGATATTTCCTTTTAACCTTCATATTTTGTATTCAGGAATTAAAAAATCCTGCTCTTTAAAGGAAAAAAATATATTCTTAATTTCTAACAACATTTTTACTAATAAATTAATTTTCTAATTTAAAAAAAATTTTTATGATATCTATCCTCGTAATCTCTTCGTGATTCTCGGTCTCTGTTTCAATGCACCAAATACAAAGAAAGTATCCTTAATAAACAGCTTAACCTCAAAATACCTCAAAATTACTTTGAATAATTTTGACTGATTTAGATGCACTGTAATCACAAAATTACTAAAATTCCTCGATCAAAATTATTCCATTAATATTTACAAATAAGAATGCTAAAATAAAAAATCTATTTTCGTAGCACTGATGTGATTCATTCCATTGTTTTGACAGCTTTTAATAGACTACTACAAGGAAGACATTATGGTGTATTCAGTTTCGTTTGTTCACAAAGAATTCAACGCTTTTAGAATACACAGAGCTTCTCTGTTCTATTCGTTTGACTACGGTGCCTTCCGCGTAACTTTGAGGTAGCCACTCAGAAGAGATGACGACCGGTCATTACAGCACACTAAGCACCTTGAAACACGACTTCTCTGAAGAAACCGTCCGTTTCAAGGGAAAAAGTGGACATCGCACTGCAGGGTTCGCACGCGGAGCTCTGTGACTAACGTAAACAATACAGCTGCCATTTTCCACTGCGATGCAGCGGACACGACGGCTCTGAATAAACTGGACGGAAATGTCACTACATATCTGTCGGAGAGAGCCGACAGCTCTGGGATCTTCATGTATCTCACGTAAGCCCTTCCGGTGCGACGTGGCTTGTTGGAGAAAAACCTCGCATAATGAAATCGTGTTCTCCTGAATGATACGAACGAACGGTTCGGTAAGCAAGTCGACGAAATGACACTAATTAAATGGTTGCAATAAAATGACGAGAGGATCTACTGTTACTGCTCTCGGCGAACTTATAAGAAGAACGTTTGGCTTCTGGAAATGCGCATCAACAGGAATTCACGTTCCCACGATTTCTTCCATTACGAATATCATAGAGACTCATCTAAAGCAATGAAGCGGTCGTATAACTATGTATAATGCATCAGAATGAGCTTTATGCTATTCAATACTATTACACTTACTTTCATGTATATATGTCAAAAAAGTGCATGACAGTATTACATTTCCATTTTGTATAACAATATTACCGTGTACTCCCTAAAAAAACCCGTACGTACATTGAATGGAGATATTCAAGTAGACAATAGAAATATTGTGAGGTTTCAGTTTTAAATTTCTTTGATGAATGAAGGTGAATAGAGGCAAAAACAAAAGAGACCAAGAGAACTAAAGAACAAGAGAAACCGAGGATAAGTGGTCATTCGCATTAAATAGATCACTTCTAGTGTGTATGTATATATATATATATATATATATATATATATATATATATATATATATATATATATATACACACACAACTATCTGCAGAGAAATCAAAACCTTGGTATTGCGAAGCAGGACGAGCAGACGTCGTACCGTAGAACACAATGATGTTCTGAAAGGACCACACACAATTTGCATTCTCTCGAAAAAATGTACCATCCTTTTCACTTAAATGAAACCTACTTCAAACTTCAACTTTCGAACTTCTACCATACGATTCATTATGGATCTATTTATCCAATGAATTGCTGTTTTCGTATTCTATATTGATGAAGTTGATTTCTATAACCAAGAATAGAGTAAGAATGTAAGAATAAATGTTTTTTTCAGCCATCAATACATCTACGGCTGAGAACCAGACCACTTCAAGTCCAATTTTTAAACAAATTGAGATTTTTGTTTCATTGTGCTCTACGTTATTGTCCAGACGTTTGCTTCAAACAAATTGTTAATATTCCGCTCCTTAAGCTTCAAACAAACAATACTAGCTCATTCCATACTTGCCCATTCCATACGAAAACTTTAAACGGCTCTCCTGAAAAAAAAAAAAAAAAGTAAAAACCTACCTACCTAAAAACCGACCTAGAACAGTCTGATTTTCAGCCAACAACATGTCTACTTAAAATTTTACAGACATTGATTGTTCATGAGAACTTTGCCGCGGCAGAGTGACTTCTCACGAAATTTCGCGATATAAAATTTTACGCCTTTCTAATAAACCTTACTAATAATTAATTTTTTCAGTATTAAGCTTATATTCCGGGTAAATGCACATGAAGTTGTAAACACAATGCAAACAATTCTTCATTCTACAGATAGATAGAAATGTTATCATAAATATTTATTTTCTTTACAAAATTAAAATTTCTTCAAATTAAAGTTAATAACAAATGCTTTCTTTTAACTTCTTAATTTCAATTACTCGTTAATTTAATAACATCACAGAAGTGACTTTTAGAAACTGAGTTCGCGGACAATTGTGCTAAAACTTATGAACTTGAACTATTCAGTGGAGACATGTGAATATCGAAAGTACATTTTGGCCTTTAGTGGAGGCCAGCGCAAAGGATACGCTAATTACGTTAGACATCCGTAGCGTGCGATTAAGATAGGAAAATCCCAAGACAATCCATAAAAGAAGACACGTCGTCTTCGTGCTGGATTTACCAAACCCAAGGCCTCCTCTGCATAGAAAGTATTACTTTGGGTTGTGATGGTGGATACACTCATGGTTACGCATGGTTAACAAGGAATAAATTTATATTTCACACTGAATTTTGCGGGAAATCTTACAGAAGAGAACCGATCGTGTAATAAGCTAAAATAAGCTAGTTTTGCGTTTTACTTTTTCATATTACATAAAAAGCAACTTAGCATGGCGTGTTCGGTGAATATTTTCACGTAAAAAATTATTTTTGCGTTGCAAAGCACAATTATATTTGAACATATTATAGTTGCTCGCCTGTCGATCGATTCAAATATTTGCTTAAAATCTTGTTTCGTTACAAAATTAAGTTTATCATCGTCAATCTCATGAATCAATGTGCTCGTGCATTGAAACAATCAGACATGACAAGGTTGTCGACGATTCTTCCAGAATGCTTTTTGGAGAATTTTCTTAATATTTCGGGATAGCTCCGCAAAAGTAGGCCATTCCCTTGCGGGGACAGAGAGTAATGAAGGACACTCATTTTTCTGGATTGATGGACCAGAAGGAAGCTAACCGCGAGTCGACGAACAGACGGACAGAACTTTTTGATACAAGGGAATAATATATTACTAGTGCACTCGTGCGAGAACTCTCGCATGATAAACCCCACCCTCTCCCCTATTTTCCAGTTTCATATTAAGCCTTTAATATATATTTGTCTTAAAGACTTTCTTTTGCTCCGTCACTTGTTCTTTGCCCCCTGTAATTCATAACAACATAATACAACCTCGTCAATACAACCTAGTCTTATTTAATGTTATTACCGAGCAGAGATATAGAACCGTGTTATTAAATCGCGTATCAAGTAATTACATTAATTTAACTTTCAGTTGCAGATTCTGTAGACTCTGAACAGGTGGGGTAGAATCGAGAAGCGTCGAATCAGCAAAATGGAATATAATGTTCAAGAAGATCTCCTTCTGTAGATTACGGTTGTGGAAGTTTTTTGAAGCCTTTGCCCTCAAAATGTTAGTTCGTAAGGGTCTGAAACGCTTCGTTTAGGAGTTATTTAAACAGATACTAGATTAAAAAATGCGAGTGTTGTGCGTTGCATTTGACATGAATATTTAAATACTTTTTTAAACAAATCCTTTATATTTTTAAAGCCAAAGTGCGATTCGTTCACGTCTCCGTTAAATTCTTTTTCCTTAAAGACCTCATTTATAAAGATTAGTTGCGTATGAGAGCTGCAAAAGGTATGTATATTATTGAAATAATATAGGAGACGATGGGAAACGTCTCTAACCTTCATTTTGTGAACTGGCATGATCTGAGGGAGAACTGAAAGATGATTGCTGTGAAATCTAACTCAATGGATATATTCAGTATTAGAATCGTAAGTAACTCCGTCATCTTAGATTAGTATTAATTGACGGTACGATAAATTAATAATTTGTTGGTTACTACAAAAGTTCCGGAAATGTAGATATGACCGAGAGATAGTGAATTGTAATGTCGATTTAAATTGACAGGGAAAGTTCGATGCCTTTCACCACACCGCCTAACAGAAAGCTACGTCATCTTGGCTGGAGTCGACCGCCAGACGCAACCCCGAGGCAAAACAAATTCATTACACTATCGCTATTTCTCCGTGGTACAAGCAAACTTCATTCATAAAACTAGCATATTGCATTTATTGCCTAAGAAAATTTACAATATGTAATATTTCTACTCGAGAGACCTCTAGTAACTTCTACTCAAAAGCAACTACTCAGATTACACTAGGGAACACGATTTTTACCTCCATTAAGATAGAATGCGCAACATACTCAATTTTTACGTAGATTTCTAATATCACAATAAAAACGTCATATCACGTCACAGTTTTTAAATATAACGTATCTTTATACCGTATTTTGCTCTTGTATTAATGTCTATATATTTAAATTGTCAGTGCGGAACTGCCAGTGCGCATGAAGTTCGTGTCTGCTTTGTGTGTGCAGTTCTGTGGCGTTTATACAGTGAAATTCGCCACACGCTCTGTAGAGTTGACTAGGTTCGAGACAATGCCAATCAAAAGTGTACGAATCAACCCGATAACTTATGTTACGTTTGTGGATTTACATCCAAATTCAAATGAAAACGAAATATGAAATTACAAAATTACCGTATTATTTATACGTTGGTGGTTGTGTTTGTGACCAGGACAAACCATGGGCTGCTCATCGGTGTTGAGTCAACTGTACAACGAACCTTAGGTTGTAGTTGTATGGAAAACACAAATCACTGTCATTCGCTCTTCCAGTCTTATGTAGAATACCAACGCACCATATTCATGTCTGCATATTATTGCACGAATATGAGTATCCCATTTTTAACTTGTACTTACCTCATATGAAACATGGTCATACAATTTTGAAGTGGAGTGAGAATGTGGAAATAAGGATTTTGTTTATTTCAAAAACTAAAAATGTTTATAACTTTTGAACCTTGCGCGATAGAAACTTTTTTATAATGATTTTCAAAATTCAATCGTCTCCTTTGAAACCACCCAGTTTCATCCTGGAGGTACGAAAAAAAAGAAGGTTTTTGTTCTCTATTGTAATTTAAAAGGAATGAGTTGTTATCGAATGAAGAACATCCATTCCTCTTTTCTGGTAGTTTAAGAGCACTTACCAGCCACAGGTATTTGAAATGAAACAAGTTTCTCTGCTATTACATTGAAATACAAATCACGAATGAAATTCCAATACTTGAAAAAATATTAAAGAATATAACAGGAAACAGGGCAGAAGAATAAAAGGCAAAGGAATAATAAACGGATTGATATTAAAGAAACGCCGGAAAAGAAAGTATGCAAAAAGTAAGAAGAACCCCGTTAATTGCCAATCTCGTCCAAAAGAGCCATAAACTGATATATCCATAAATTCTTGAGCAACATTCCCACTAACGAATGGCAGAAGAAGCGCCACGGTCGTTCGCATTCCTTGAGGCCAGCGGCTCGGAAAGCGAACGCGCCCACGCGCGGGGTGCGCATGCGCTGGCGGGGAGCGCGCACGGGCGGCGGGAGGCCACGCGCGCGGGCGCTGGAGCGGAGCGGCGCCGAAAGCAAGAGCGCACCGGCGCGGCGCCCCGCCCCCGCCACTCGCCCGGCTGCCGCGCCCACGCCGCGCACGCCCCTGCTGGCCCGCTTGCCACTCACTCGCATTCCTCGTCTGCTCTTGATCTTCGATAACGGATGCGCACTCATTCCCCACGTCCACCCATTTGTGATTCTGTTCTCGTTTGGTCCGCCCCGTTCCCTCCTCGTCCACCCGTCCCCTCCTCGTTGATTTATTGATTTGTTCGTGTTTCCGGGGGCGTCAACTGCTCTGGTCATTAGTCCCGTTAGTGTAGTGCATGTTTTTCTCTCTCGGGAGATAGCGGTGAACTTCCCCCGCTGATTGGCGAGATTCGGCGACGACCTACCGTCGGCTAGTAGGGTTTCCCCCTAACCAGGACTCTCCCACCAGCGGGACACCGCCCCAGCCGGGACAAGCTCTAAGCTCCTGACCGGTCTCCCGGGATATGTGGTTGTGTAGTGCATGTTAGTGTGTGTGTAAGGGGAGAGGATAGGACAAGGAATGGGAAGGTAAGATCGCGCGCGGTCCGTGGCCCGTTTGGTAGGGTACTGCTCCAGCATTCGCCTGGTGTTGATCGGAGAAAAAATGGAAAACTACCGATCAGAGCAGCCAGCCGCTGAATCCCCGAGGCGACGAATTCGACCTAGCTGAAAAGCTAGTGTCGAAAATCCTGCCGCCGTCAGGACTCGAACCTAGGACCTCCGGTCAGAGGCCTGACCCCTCCTCGTCCGCCGCTAACTACAATCCTCCCGTCCCTCTACCCACATCGCTTTCCTGGGGCCTTAATCTGTTGATATTCGTTGCGATTGCTATTGGTCGCGCCTCAAGCTCTCGCTACTGCAGATTAATCAGTATTCAATCCTTTCCTATCCCGCCAGCACATTTACGTGATACTCGAGTAACAACTTGTGATGGTATCTTGAATTTTCCATTTTCTTCACCAAGCTTTGTTCTCTTCTCTCATTTAATTTCATCACTGACCTTCATAAATTTAATTCTCAACGGTATTCAAGCATTCGGATATCAATGTGTGAGAATAAATATTATTTATATTATTTTCTGCATTGATCAGGTTTTTCGTTCAGTTTACTTTGATCTATTGAGCAAATGCTGGGAGACCCCCCCCCCTGGGCTTTCCTTCTGGAGAGGTGGCGGAGTGACATGTTCCGTCTGCAGTAATATAAAATCATATCTGTAGTTGGTTCGCCGACGCAAATTCGTCTTCTATTATACTGAAGCTCGGATTCCTAAAATGAGACTTCTCTTCCACGCGTTACACACAGTTTGTTCGTTAAGTGAATTACTTTTCACTTCCATTGACATTTCCGGAATCTGTTTATTGAGCCACATCACATTTTTTCATAACCATACTGCCCTTGATTAGGTTTTGAAAGTTTCTAACAAACGTCATCACCAACCATCATCATCATCATCATCCATCATCAAGCATGATTTTGTCTGTAGCAGCCACGTTTGTTCCTCTTAGTAAATATGGACAATCGAATTTATGATAATTGCCAAAACATTCGTGTTTGACGCTCGTACGATAAATAATTCAACAAAATCGAAATCTCTGTCTGACCCACACGCTGACTCGAGTCTGTAAGACCCAAATTACCAGCTCCCATTGCGGAGTGAAGCGAACTCACGCATGCGCAGAGGAGGCAACGCCGCTGTGCTCAAGAGGGCGATCGCTAGAACACCGAAATCGATCGTCCAGAGGAAGCGCATAAGTCTGGTCTAAGGGTACTATCAAATGTCTCCAAGGAAATAATTGAATCATTTCAATAATACTAAAAGATATGCATCTTCCGTTCTCCATACTTAATGCATCATTTACTCAGGACATGCTCACTGCACGTTGGTTTCTACAAGAACAGACTCTTCCGTCAACCGATTTTCCAATTGCATTGGATTTGATGACAAAAAATGTCAATATTGAATGTGTTCTAAAACAATATATGAAAGTAATACATTACAGATGCTCGGATGTGCATTAGACATGGTGAAAATATTTTTAAATATTAATATCATTGAAATCAAACACGCGACCAGAGCGAAGCTGCAACAGGCTTCTGTTGTTTTACTCTTTACTTTTACGTAACCAAAATAATACGTTTGTGGAACAGTAACCCTTCTTTAAATGCCGCTACTTAAAATAATGATTAAGGGAAAGCTCAGACAGGTGTTCATTCCCATAATTCTCTTCACCAAAAACTGCGGGTTCCAGTTTCGTCACCACAGCAAACTACAGAGACGCCTCTCGAATACGCAACAAGCCTCCGAGAAGAGCACTCGTGAAGATTACGCACCTCGAGGGTCCTTGGAGAGACGAAACAAGGTGGTCTGTTATCGCGAAGGCAACATCAAAGACTTCTCGTAACAGGGTTTGCAACCAAAATAGCTAAACAATTCCCTGCCTCACAACATTCATAACATTTTAAAAATAGTTACTTTATCTCAAATACAGCATGATTTCACAATACTTAACTTTCAAAGCAATTGTAATTGTTTACAATTAACCATTATTTATTAGCTAATGATTTCGTCCTTACATTTACAATGTAAGAGTACCATTTTTCTAGAAAGGAAGTATTAAGAAAAATTCTAAACACTTAACGCATATCGTAAATAAAATGAAAATAAATACAAAACGAGTACAGCATAGTGAATTTTAATTATGTAAAAGTTCTTTAAAAAATAGGGAGTTGTTCCAGTATGTTGGCCTTCTAAGTGTATGTTATGCTCAACGATAGGTTGTTAGGAGATCACATTATTGGAAAACTAATGCAAAAGCGGATTATTGAGTACTTCATCCTGAATGGTGAGCAAGCAAGCAAAATACTTTTATTGTTATATGTTAGTACGTTTCTGATTGCATAGTTCACCGTCCGGAAATAACGAAAACAAAATAGTATCTATAACTTGTCTTTTTTGCTTCTGTACTAATAAAGAAAGACTTCCTTCCTGAAACAGTGACAAATATATTACAGTGCAACAATCACAGAGTTGTTTGAAATAAAAAGTCCCAATTAGCACATGTAATATTTTCCAAACTTCGATTTCGGTAACGCCATTTTCATGTGAGCTCCTTTGGTGCACGCTGAGCGAATCTCGAGATACGATCCGAAGGAAATGTGTTGAAATATTATCGTTTCTGAAAAAATAAATAATTATCGTGTAATAAATTAATTTACCCGACTGTGACGATTTTTCGCTTTTTTAGGCACTAAAACGCTTTTGGGGTAACTTAACGGCAACTACAGTGGTGACCAAAAGGTCACTAGATTCCTCTCAATAAGACCACCCGTATCAAGTTAAAACGAATCCAGTCCTTAAGTCTGAATTCCACTTCTAATTTATTAAAACGTATCCAACACCATTTTGCGGGAGCTCCTCTGGAATCTGCTCGCTCAGCCAATCAACGCGTCCCACCCTCCATCGTGATCGCTGGATCGGCAGCATACGCCACCGCGCCCACCCATCCTCCCCAGTGCCCGCCCTCCTGGAGGTCAGCGCTATGGGGCCAGCGGCACGGCAGCCGCGGCCGAGGTGGCAGTGTCTGCGGCGGTGGCGTTTGGCAACGCTCTAACTGCAGTGTTCCGCCGGCCGCCACCGCCGCCGCCGCGCCGCGGCCGCCGCGTCTTGGGCAACGCCCAAAGCAACGCCCGCACCACCGCGGCGCCGCCGCGCCATGCCGTGACCCGCCGCGACCCTGCACGCCATGGGCAGCGGGACGCTCGCTGGCGACTCGAAACTAGGGGGGTTGTCCTCTATTCTTAGCGAGGACCCGTCGAGACAGGGGCGGAACGGGCAGAATAGACGTTTGGGGAGGTCAAGAAAATGTTTATTCAATTGAATAGATACGAAGTGAAACAGTATTATTAATTATAATTATTAATTATAATTATTAATTATAATTATTAATTATAATTATTACTTATAATTATTAATTATAATTATTATTAATTATTATCATATTAATGCCTCTGGTACGGCACTTAGCGTACTAACTTCCCGTATTGTGGTCCCGGGTTCGATTCCCTGTCGAGGCGAAAATAACAGTCGTAGCTTTTCCTTTAAAATCGTCCCAGTTCCTGTAGCTGTGAGACGAAGAAAAGCTCAAGCAGGCTGATCTTGCTAGTTACGGTGGAAAGAATACATCATGTTAGCCTCTTGTCGCTCTTACCCTCAAGCATGGGAATTTAACTAGGTCCAGGCATGGGGGATAACGGTAGCTGGCCGAAGAAATCGGACTATCGACCCAATAACGCTAAATACATTATTATTATTATTATTATTATTATTATTATTATTATTATTATTATTATAAAAAAATTGCATTTTTTGTATTCTGGAATAAACTGTTGCTTCTGTCACACCATTGCAGAAAATTCTCAAACTACCCACAACACCTGTATTAATGAAGGGGATTTCAATACACACGTCGAAAAGTTGAGTGATGCGACGAGGTCCTTTTTATCTGTAAGAGACAAAACGCCGAATAATTCGCGCTGTGTCGTGATGGGTTGAAATGCTCATCCCAAGAGGCTGCCTTTTCGACGGCTTTGCCCTTGCAACGCGGCATTTCATTTGGTGCACCGGAAAAATGTTGTCATTTGTCATCTATGCAGAAAATGTGGTTTGGCATCTAAGAAGAAAATATGGCTTGTAGGCAACGGATCGACGGTTGGAGAATGAGATGAACAAGGTAGGCGAATTCTCAATGCAAAAGTTCTACGAATTGCAAGAAACACACAGTCCACCGGATGGATCATAACATGACATTTCTTACAGTCGTTGAAGAGAAACCGGTTTGGATAGGGGCTTGGCAATCCCAGCAGATTCCAAAGTGGATCGTAAGGAGAATCAAAAAATAACGATGTATTGTGATATCCAATAAGAGCTAGAAAGGCTGAAAACGGATGGTGACTGTTGTCCCACTAGGGGGCTATCCCTGTATCGCGCTATACCCAGAAACACGACGAAACCTTGTAGTCCCCTGGGCCTTCATGCGTGTCAACATTCCAACAGAAAAAGAATGCATTGCCGGGCAGGGCTCACATCCTGCATAATACCTAGGTCCTTGGGTCCGAATTCAAATAAGATGCAACAGGTACAAGAACTGAGAAATGCTAGAAATAATGCCGAGTTTATGTACTGACCTTGAAATTAGATTGACACCTCAGAAATATATTCATTCGTTGCAATGCATTTGATTCAAAAGTACATAATTCATGAATATGAAATAGAAAAACTCAAATAGCTAAGTGTGATAAATATAGTACATTAAAAGGCCGAGAAATAAACAGTATGTTTCGTTTTCTTCACTGTATAAATATATAATTTCGACATTTATGGTCAATTAAAATGAGTGTGTTAATGAGATAATTGAAATTGTTTCCCACAAACTAACTCCACGAATTCACCCTCAATCACATTAAGTAGGGAACTGCAGTCGTAAATTGAGAGATCTCCTGATCGCTGACCATTAATGATGTATGGGTAAGCCTTCATGCTAATTTTAATTTTAACGATCCTCCTACGATGTTTTAGTGATGATGAGAGGACGTATACTACATGTGCACTTAACTCCTGCGGAATGCGGATTCCCAGTAGACCATTAATGTTACGTACTCTCTAACATTTACTATCATGAGAACGTGAATGTAAATGAACACAAACAGGAATTGATGTTCAGAAATCACATATTTTTATTTTAATATTCAATAATGATAACAGTTGTGAACTATTATGTTTGAAACAGTTGTATTAAATTTTTAATTTTTTCGCAATTGAATTGAAGACAAAATTTTTAAATGTGACAAGGAAGTACTGGACAAGTAAGAAAACTCGTTTTTTTACCTCTCTGACTTACGAATTACGAGTAACGTGTATCTTGCAACTGTTCTGACTCGCTTCTGACCTCGCCCTCACGTTCGCACTTGCATTGTTTGTGAGAAGAGTTATCCGGAGCCTGACATCCATTTTTAACATCAATGATATTCGAAAGATATGCTAAGCCCTCCACGATAATAAATAATAAGTGTAATAATGTATGATTAAGTTTCTATATGTTCAACCTAAGAATGTAAATATAATTTGTTAAGGTGTTCATGAATATCTGGATGTGAAAATGAATAATGTATGGATGGGTATTGCATACAAATTGTGTAGAATAAATATATATTATTGTATTACAATATATAAATTATTGTAAATTAGGTAGTAAAAATTTACAAAGAGTGAAAATGCATCAGCCCAAATGTTATGTATGTTAGAAAATTGAATGTACAAACCCCTGAAAAGCAAAAGTACAAAGAGAAAGAAAAAAACTTTAAAAAACTTCTGAAATACCAGCTTTATTGTAAAGGTAAGGATGTTAAATTTCTCCGGGTTGTGTATAAAACATGTTTTATAGTTTAGATTGTTATAGAAAATATAGTTTCTACTCACATACATCATGCGTTAAATTCATGAAGTGTTGATACCGATCCGAACATCGCGACCTCACGTGCAATACATGAAGAGAGTACTTCTTTTGCAGATTAAATCTTACCTGAAACAAAGAAAATATCGTTAGACATAAAAATCCACTCAAATGCTATCAAAGTCATATTTTTGGCGGGATGAGAAAGTCTGACAAATGTATAAGTTTTAAGTTTGATGAAAATTCATTTATATAAATAAAGTATTTTCGGAAAATATTCACAATAATATTCAATATTTAGAACAACTACAGCTAATTCTTGAGAATCGGCCCTCGACCTAATTTATTATCTAAATATTTTCCTTTCTAGATGAATACTAGCTTTCCGAAAAAAATCATGATGTATAATAATACCGATGTGTCACACACACTGTACTCACACACAGAGTACTCAATTTGCCAGCATCTACAATGAAACACTACAAAATGAAACTATATAATATATAAAGTGAAGTCAGTCTTCATACAATTACAATGTAGGATTCTGGAGGCTTTTATTGGAATTGGAATAGACTCAGGGCGCCCATAACATGCAAATTCAGGATACATTTCTTAAGTTATCATTTGATGAAAGCTGGTAGCTAGTTTTAATACATTTATGCAAAACAACACTTTTTTGATAAAATCAATGTTTTGTGTAGAATGGAAATTTGGTTTTTTGAACTGCTACATATAACATTATAATAAATATAATAATAGGTATAACATTATATATAAATGTTTTTAAATTAGGATATTAACCCTTATCCGAAATTACTTTAATATGCATATCAACCTAAGAGGACTAAGATTTCTTCGGGAAGTTCGCTTTCCTTTCAAACTCCAGTTGCATTGCACAGGATTTACTGGATTATCAAACTGAGTGAGATTGTTTTTACTTGTTTGTATTCAATTAATCAAATTAACCATCTACTTGAAAATTCTGGTGAATTGTTTCTGGAGTAAACACCAATATCATATCCCTCTCAATTTCACAAATGAACAATTATCTACCCTTTTGTCCTCAGAGAACTGAGAACACGTAGAAAGTTTTCTGCATTTTTTTTTCGCCGCAGCCTGCATTTCACCGGCATCTCGGAGCGCACTGCCTCTGTCGGATGAGAAGGCAAGGCAATCGCGCCTTAATTGAGTACTGTGTTAGAACGCGAACGCTCTATAACTCTTCAAATTCGAGTTCATTGTTTTTTATCGAAGGAATAAGATTTACACTTTGGTAATACTTTTACACACACACACATATATATATATATACAACACACACACACACACACACACATATATATATATATACAACACACACACACACATATATATATACAACAACACACACACACACACACACATATATATATACATACACACACACACACATATATATACAACACACACACACACACACACATATATATATATACAACACACACACACACACATATATATATATACAACACACACACACACACATATATATACACACACACACACATATACAACACACACACACACATATACAACACACACACACATATACAACACACACACATATACAACACACACACACAACACACACACACACACACAACACACACACACAACACACACACACACACAACACACACACACACACTTAGCAATTTGACTGAAGAAAGTTGCAAGATTGTAGAAGTTATGAAACTAGATAATCACAAAACGCCTGAGCAGTAATGAAACGTTTCTCGATGAAATTACTTGAATATCTGTATACGTTGTTCTCAACACGGTGTACATTTTTACACCAGAAATTATTTTTTCTTTATAAATGTTTTTATGAAGTGTGAAGTGCCTATTTGTAGCAATCTATATGCGCATGTAATGGATTAAATTTGTGAGAGAATCACAGCATCCACACTGCTGGGAAATGTTTCATTCCATTCGTTATCAACTGAACATCTCCAGAGAAATAAAATTATGAAAGTTTTACAACCTTAACTAAAAACCTTAATATTACGCTTTACGACTGCTGGTTACATTCAGTGTGGCTTGATGGCGTTTCTCTTTTGTTCTTTGTCCAATGCATAATTTCTTTCTGATCCAGCATAATGTGAATGAATGTTTCAAACAGCTTTGACTTGCATTTAAATGTGTAATTGTATATATAACTGATCTACCAAGAAATTGCCAATCCAAATAGCAGTTTATTAATCTTAGATACAAAAGAAAAAAATAGTTGTATAATCCATAAGTAATTATTGCACCATGTATTATATTACGACTCAATCTGATATATTTAATTCCGTGTATAACGTGGTGTCTTAATATTCAACTAAACATAAAATAATATTTGTGTATCATTGCATCTGATACTAATTATTCAATATATTTTAATGTTATACCTCAGTCTGAAGTAACTCTCTACGAAGTATCATGTGTATCCAAAGATTCCGGCATCACTGCGAGAACGCTGATGAAGATTCGATTTGATCTGCAGCGCCATCAGAAGAAAAGTATTGTATTACTGATTTATTTTATGATTATAATAAATATACTTTTCTATTGTTTATATTTTTTCTTTCCAATATACACATAAATTGACGCAAAACTTAGTCGGGGGCTGCTATGTGGAAACTCAGGGTTAAGTACAGATGCATCTACATTTCTAATTTCGAATATTCACTCAAATTTGCGGAAAACGAAGCAGCCTTTGTCCATGAACGATATGTCTATGGTTTATTTTTATACCCAGAAACACTGCAATAACACAAATTAGTTTCGATTTTTACTGAAAATTGCCTGTTTTATATTATGTTAATCCGTAATTTCTCGTACCTGATATTACACACAAATTCTCATACTTAGTGTGCCAATGCATACGTTACAGCTGCCGTCATGAGACGAGAATGAAACAGCATTCGTTTTCACGTATGCAGTTTCAGAACAGTCAACATTGACTGCTCCAGGAATTCATTTTCCAAACATCCGACAGCAAAATTGTTTTGTTCCTGCAGGTCACTAATCATTATTATTAATATATTATTATTGTGTTGCTTTCACTTGTCCAGATCTAAACGACACTCATTCCAGTCGTGTTCTTCACCCCTTCCCCGAAATCCAATACACCGTACTTTCCCCTTTTCCTTGACGAAAAACGATGATGGCACTACCCGCCTTCCAACCCGGCAGCCTGAGGATCCCTAAGAAGAGAAAAGGCATCCTTGGCCATTATGAGCATGTTCAAAAAGTGTTATGGCCACCATGACACGATCACATAATAGAAAACCTATGACGTAGCGGAATCGGAACCCCCCGTTTTGAAGAAGCACATACTTGGGCGCGCTTCCTTCAAGCCCCTACCTGGAAGGTCGGCTAATTAAAAAAATAATTAATGCAGCTTCCTATAGACGAATAACTTAACCTGCTGTAGGCAAAAAGTTGTCTTTTAGATTCACTCGTTACTCTGAATCATCATCTTGTCGCCCCTAGGTGAAAACAAAAACAGGTTATACATGAGACTTCTTGGACGTCGAGTGTTCTTTGTTTACGGTTAACTGAGCATCGGCGGCTGGGCAGAGATTTTCCGCGCGAAGAACACGATGTGAACGGGTAGAGGAAATGAGATTCACTCATTCCAACACTTGGTGCACAAGTCTCTCCGTTTCATACTTCAGCTTCTTACCATTATCGTAATTCTCAGTGAATCAACCAGTTCCATTGGTCTCTGGTGTGCGTAAACAGGTTTCCCATACTTCATATGCCTGCTTGCACCACCTTTAGATATGAGGTGACCATGCTATGACATACAACGATAACCATTTCTTCAAATTTTTGACATTCCTCCTATTTCCTCAAATTTTATAAATCATCTGCTACATTCCGAAGTTTTCATTCAATCCTTCAAATTACAATTCAAGTTCTTTAATCGTCGAAATGACTTGTATATTATCGGGAATGTATGTGCATCATTCTCCCTGAATGACAATATTTTCATTCCTGGCAGAGTGATGCACGAGTAATACTCTCCTACACAAAAATTATGGGCACTGTTGGCAAATGAAAATGGTTGGCAGGTGTTTTTGAAGATTCTAACTAACGGTTTTTATTAGGATCACGTTTATGCCATATCGACCTTCACAAAATATCCAGTAAGAAAAAATGTTACACAAATTGCTTGTATTTATTTCACGTTCTCTATTCATTCTGTACTCTACATCATTCTCCGTTGTGACTTCGTTAAAATAAATCAAAGAAGTTTGTGTATGGCATATATGGCAGGTAAATGTGGGTGTGTTGGATGGTATGTAATGGTCAAATGCAAGTTTGATATTTTTTGTCTTTCTTTGCGATGTTACTAGAATTCGAAGTCGCCCCTATCAGATAGCGACGACCTCTTTATCGCGAGAGCAATCTTCTTTGGTTTGTGCTCGCAAGTGTGATCATGCACGCTGGAGCATCGAATTGGAGTGGATACTTTCGAGTGACCGAAGACAGAGGTGAGAGCGCTGGCGTCGCCGATAGGTCCCACGATTTTACTCAATTTACACTCAAAAGATGGCCATATACTCAACGATGTGACTTTTCAGAGCGCTCTAGGGGTATAATATAACAAGACAATTGGGCGGTAAAAATTCTAAACAGATGCTACCAGATAGCTCCAACAATGACCCTGCGACGCACGATCGACATGACTATGAGCGCGTGCGACGTGTAGCGAAATTAAGTGTAGCTATAAAGTGTTAAAACAAATCAAAGTTTGTGTATGGTTTATACGGATGTTAAATACGAATGTGCATTTATGGGAGGGTAATGAGTTAATGGAAATTTGAAAATGTCTTCACTTCTTCGCAGGGTTCCGCTCAGTGAAATTCGAAGCTGCCTGCATCAGAGAGGCGATCTCCTTGTCGCGAAAGCGATTTTCGGTGGCTTTGCGCCCGCGAGCGTGATGGTGCCCGCGGAGGCATCGAATTGGACGTGGATCCTCTCCGGTGACCGAAGGCAGGGGTTTCGGCCGCCGGCGTCACATTGCGACTCGAGGTCGTTCGCTCGCCCACCATTCGAACGCAACGCGGTTTCGCGGTTCCTCGCTTGTAACCGCACACGCGCGGAGGTCACGCTTCGCCTGACAGAGGAGACATCTCAGGTTTGCTCCGAATCTACGCAAATAAATCCATGTAATCCACTCAATTGATTGATTGATTCATGTTCCCGTGCGCGTCAACTGCTTTGGTCATTAGTCCCGTTAGTGTAGTGCATGCTTTTTCTCGGGAGATGGCGGTGATCTTCCCCCGCTGGATGGCGAGATCCGGCACCGACCTACCGTCGGCTAGTAGGGTCCCCTAACCAGGACTCTCCCACCAGCGGGGCACCGCCCCAGCCGGGACAAGCTCTAAGCTCCCGACCGGTCTCCCGGGATATGTGGTAGTGTAGTGCATGTAAGTGTAAGTGTGTGTGTGTAATGGGAGAGGATAGGACAAGGAATGGGAAGGACAGATCGCGCGCGGTCCGTGGTCCGTTTGATAGGGTACTGCTCTGGCATTCGCCTGGTGTTGATCGGAGAAACCACGGAAAACTACCGATCAGAGCAGCCGGCGTAGAATTCTCCTCCAGACAGCGACTGAATTCGACCTAGCTGAAAAGCTAGTGTCGAAAATCCTGCCGCCGTCAGGACTGAACCTAGGACCTCCCGGTCAGAGGCGCTGCAGTGACATCAGTTGATGCACTGAGCTACCGCTCCTGGTTAATCCACTCAATATTCTCTTCATTTGAACAACGTTTTCATAATTTGTTTGTTCCTTTATTGCGACAATCAAGATAATTTCTCTACTGTTGCGGGAAATTATATAGTAGAGTTCATCAACAGTGTAGTCATCACATCCTCTGCGTGAAGAACTCTTTGGGTTGGTTGGTGTTCATTCCGATACATTGAAAGCCTTACTAGTAATACCAGTGATTGTCAAAAGATCTGAAATCCAATTTCTTTAAGACCAAATATTAAATAGAATAATGCTCTGCAATATCCAAAAATAAAAAATTGGAGAAAAATATTGAAGAAATTATCTAAAACAAAGAAAATCGATGAATTTTTGACTTGCAAAGTAATAGAATTGTACGTCTAAGGAATATTTGCAAACTTTCATGAAAAAAACAATATCAGCAACAAAAACAACAAAAATAATAATAATACCGAGCGAAGTGCCTAGTGCATAGCGCGATGACTTCGCAGTCGGGTGGCCTGGGTTTAAACCCCATGCCGGTCATTCTGACCAGTTTTCTGGTTTCACTTGGTCATATAGGCAAATGCTGAGATGATTAAAAAAGTGTACGTTCACCTATCATCATCGTATCATCATCATCATCATCATCATCATCATCTCACCTCTTAATTTAATACTAAACGACCTTGTCTTACCAAGGGATACAGCAGAAAAGCTGATCCCCATAATGACACACGTTAATCTCTCTCCGGGATAGAATATGACTGGGCCTCGAAAGAGAACATGTAGCGTGGTCAGAAATTGTCATCACGCGAGTGGGAATAATAATAATAATAATAATAATAATAATAATAATAATAATAATAATAATAAAATAACAACCACATATGTTTATTTGGCTACTATTCGTTAACTGTGAGATGGTGACCAAAAGCCCACTCATTTGCAAGCTCGTTCACAATAAGTAAACTTGGATATGCGCTTCGGGTATTGTTTCAAAAACAGCTTGTCAAATGATTTAGAAACGCAAGAGAAACAAATAAACTTTTTAAAAAATCACAAAACTGTTAATTGAAACACTTTTCGAGAATGACGAGATTTAAAGCAAAAGTTCCTTTCTTTAAATTTATGGCAAAATGGTGTAAAGGTAAGATTGTAAGATCTGGCTTTCCGATGTGTGTGGCGAGTGGCTGGGCTGCCAGGCTCACACTCACGTGTGCACGCGCGCACGTACACGCGCACTCACATTCTCCCACAAGCTGCCACGTACATGTCGCGATCGCATCACGCGGTATGTCATATTCACAAAGAAACAAAGCTTTGCACTCTGTGGTTAGGCCCCTGGATGGCGCAAAGAATACTGACACAAACGAAGTGTATTGTGAAATTAGCTCACAGCACTCTATTCTATAAAAGACTTTTGTTTTGACATTAAGAAAATATGTTTAAAGTATAGAAGAAATATGTATGTTTAGTACTTTCTCGGGGTGATGAAATTACATAATCATATAGATGTGTATTGATTTGCAGGCATTTTCTATAACCATGCTTTTTGATTTTAAATATAGGCCGAATCTTAAATTTTTACAAATAGTTAAAAGTAATGGAAGAAATACAAACAAATTCTTGAATTAAAAGATAAAATTTACAAAAATATCATTCTAATAAGATCCTCAGAACCGTACATTACAAAAGTTATTAGGCTTCAACACAGAGTAATATCATTTATTCATCAATACGTAAGCAAAATTTCAAATTTACTACGTACATTCTCAATATTAAGATTGAAACGTATCAAGAAGTATTACGTTCAATTTAATAATCAAATTATTAATTTTAAAGATCATAAAAATAGGAAGTGCACGATTGGTTCCAAATTCATGGAAATAAAGAAAACGTAATTTTAATTTGCATACGAATCAAATATTTTTGGATTTGTATCGAAAGCGAAAATGTATTCTCTCAGAAAATTTAAGCTTATTTGTTTTGCTGCTACATAGAAGAAATAATTAACTTAATTTCATTGTTTGATTAGAACATGCGTAAAATAATAGTTTGATTAGAAGATGCGTGTTCTGAATCCCTTTTCCTCCTAGCAACAAAGGAATCTAACAAGGGCCATAAGTAAGAGATCGTATGGAGCAATACGCTCATTACTTGATAAGATATATGATCACATACAAATGCTTCACATGGGAGTTGCAGCTAAAACTCCGTCTCAAAAGTTCAGGTTTTCCAAAATGGCATCCTGAGATAAAACATCTAACACTACGATAAGTTTCAAATGATCAGATTTGTCGTACACTATCTTCCATTATAATACATTTCCTAAAAAATTGTACGACATTTTTATAGAATGTACCGCTGTAATTACTCATTCAATTCATATTTCCAAAATGTGAACAGAGACAACTCAAAACTCAATATAGAATTATGTATATTAAAATATCATTCTACCCCAATGCACTGTATCCGATGCTCTGAAATGGTCTCAATTCTCACTTCTCGACCACTTCTTCTGATCACCTACTTAAAATTCAATCAACAGTTTTCTATTTAAATGTATCGATTGTTATTAAGTCATTTACACCCACCCGCTTTACACTTGGCTCACGGTGTACTGTGACACCCGGAGAAAGAAGAGAATCATGAGCCATGTGAAGTAATCCCTCATGGGCGTTATTTCCGAGTCCATAGGACCTTATGAGATTGGAACGCTATAAAATTTTACGCAAAATGCGCAAGAGAACCCTTCAGTATTTCTAGCGGCGCAAGGAGTACTATGATCGTAACTGGATGCATTAAGAGCTTCCACACATTCCATGCAGTCGGACTAAACAGGATCAATAGAAAATAAAACAACTATTCGTTACAAAAATCTATAAACATTTTCATGAAATGAAGTTCATACGACTTAATTATAATTAAATTTGTGAGTGAATATGTGATCTTGTCAACGTACTAAATATTTTATTTTATTCAAGTTTTACTTAATTCATCTTACGAATGAAAAGAGCCCGTGGAAGTACGAACGAAGAAACTAGAAAAGTGAATAACAGCCGGAGCATTAATTAAAATCTCGTAAAAGCTGTAGTATAACGTAACTATGACGAAAACGGTATTGTGATAACTATACTTTTTCCTTACTCGCGAATTACACAATTTCATCATCACCTTTTAATACAACACGGGTTTTTGATGAAGAATTGTTAAATACAGACGAAGGAAACGGAATCTCAATGAAATACCATCGCCGGAAAAAACCACGAGTCCTTTGTTATAGTCTCACCTCTTGCGTGACTTACTTTACGAGAATGCGGTCGAGAAGCGAGGAGCCTTTCTTATCCTTCACAAGAAGGAGAGCACTCGCAATACGAGGCAAGACTGAAACGACGTAACTATTTGCTCCTTTGAATACTAGAATTACCTCACTAATTGAATAACTGCTAATAACTCATTTGAAACATTCTGGAAATTCAAAGTAGATTTTCACGATTTTGGGCAACTGTTTGAGAAAGATATTTGTTCAGTGCATACCGTTTATATAGGAATAATATAAATGCAGAGAATGTACTACGTCTTTATTTATATTGTTCAAATTATCTCAATTTATAATGTTCTAACTTTATATTTAGTGTCATGAAGAAACTTCTCATGAACGAGAAGAAGATACTTTCAGGAACAAACTTACCAGCATTTAGTAAACCTTGATGTATTGGCTCTTAAATATCTACTGTACGAGTAGATAAAATAAGGTACGAGGATAGCAATAAATAAATAAAATATATAGTAAACTATAGTGTAAAGCTTGTCATTCCTGCAACTATAGAATCTTCCAGCTTTAGCAACTTGTTAACGTTATTAAGCTGTATATAATTCTAAATTCCGCAGGTCATTGGTGCGCAAGAAAAGTGAATTTAAAAGAATAATTTTGAAGGAGAATGGTTTTAGTCCCGAGCAAAGCCGTTTAATTCACAGCAACGCAAAGTGGTTTACTATATAAGATGTAGCGTATTTTTTTGAAATATTTACAGGTGAGGAAGCAGTGAGTCATGCTGCTTAATCAAAAATTCTTTTTTCTGAGGGTATCAGAAAGGCGGTGCTATGAATTACATTGAAAAGCTTGGTTCTACGTTGAAAAGTGGAACATTTATACTGTTGTTTTAATCAATTATAAGCAATGAATGCAGATGCTTGTTAACTTACCCTCGTATTATTTGAATCTTCCTCATGAAGATCTTCTTTATAAGATAAGGGATAGTCTGTTTCTCGTTACAGTTAACAAATTCTTTCCTTTCGAGCACGTGCTGCTACCATAACATAGGGTTATCGGTTCAGAGACCAACTGCTACACTCGACAGATCGTGAGGCTGAACTGGCATTTTGGTTCTCATTATTCCCTTAAAAGGGGTTTCTGGAGTTGCCTTGTAGAGAAAAGATTCTCTACTCCAACTCTTGACGAGCACACGTCGAGATCGTTCTGGTGATACACATCAATGGGGTTAACTTCGTTTAAGACTTTCGTTTTGATCTTCCAAAGAAACAAACGTGTTCACCGTCTAATTGTGTCTGCAAGTATCCGCAACCATATTTGAGATGGTAGTTCTCGTTAAAAATTTCCATGCCCCTACTTATGTTACCCATTCGCCTAACATGGAATTGAGAGTGTGAACGTTGGTACTTTTTTACAGGAATGAGCGATGTTGTATCTTTGTTATCGGTAATCATGTAAAATGATTAAAGAATGAGAAAAACGTGAAATTGTTGAAAAATCGGTGATGAACATACTGGATACTTTATTCCATGATTTGATTGGCAGCAACGAATCGGCGCTTACAACGTAATTGTTTTCATATGTACAAAAGAAACTTTTAATATTGTTAAACGTTCCATTTCTTTTTGTGTTGTACAATATAACCCAATACGAAAATTCCAGTTAAACGGAGTTTCAATATACTCAGCACTACGATTGTCTGTAAAGACGTTAGATGTCAGAATATTGAAATTCATAATTATGGTTTAGTTGTGAAATACGATTTACAGATATTCATCTAAAACAAAATCAGAAAAATACCAACCACCAATTTCATCTTTTTCATGTCGTTGCACAATGATTCTGAAAGTACACATCATTACAAACAGCAGTTTTCATACAAGTACTTCTAACATGAATGTATTGATAGGAATCAAAAGTTAACGTAGCACATCCTCAGAAGCTCACTTCACTACTCGTCGAAGCAGGTCAGAAGTTACAGCGAAGTGACTCGAGATGATCTTTACGATTTCATCCCCCCATATCAACGTACCTACAAACAGGCAGCAATTTATTTTCATCCATCCTTCACCCAGAGAACCACTTTCGGGCTTGGCTCGCTCCTCACTGACCCAGTCCTTATTTAGCCGCTAAAGACCGGAGGGGTCAACACGCAAAAGTGAAGCGCACGCGATCGCGTCCCGGATAAGCGACCAGTTCGGAATCCGCGCGCAATGGCGAGGCGTAGCCCAGTTGCGACACTGGCGGCCTGCGAAGGTTTCTCTCCTTTTCTTTCCTTTGTCCCTCCGGGAAATCTGCGCGGGCGATCGCTCGGGAGCGACCCGCGTTCATTCATCGCGCCTGATAATTCTGGAAGCGAAGGCGTGGAGGGGGAGGGGTAGAGAGGGGAATGGAGAGGGAGGGGTTCCGGACCCTCGACTTTCTCCTTCAGGCTGCGCGGCGGAGACGTGGACCGTACGCGTGTTGTGGAGGTTACCGCGCGGTGCTGGCGAATTCAGTGGCGGATGAAAGCGTGCTTATTCATGAGGGACCAGGGCCCTCTACCTCCCCCCTCCCCAAGCTAATAGTTTTACTGTAATTTTACTCAATTTATTAAAAATTATTAATACTACATATTGATTTAAAACATCAGAATCAAAAGAGTATTCTGATTATGAATGTGACATTTTTTAAGCATTTCAAAATCAAAAGAATATATAATACAAAGAATACAATTTTGTATGAAAAATGGAAAATCGTTCAAAATCTCATGAATGTTCTGTTGCTGGTTAGAGTAATACCCTCGGATTCAGAACACATTACTGACGAAAAAATGTAGAATTTTGAAAATTCTACTCTGAAGAAATTTAGCTATATGCAATCCGCAACACACTTTTTCCAGACCCATCCATCATCCTTAACTCAAAAACGGTGGGTCCTGGGGTTTTAAAATCCTGTTTTACCAGTTTTTGGATCTTCCGAGAATCGTACAGATATTTAGTTCTCCTCACTACTAAACGGCTAGTCAACAACTCCCAGAATCTCGGAATCTACGTAGAATGAAATCGACTATTTGATGATCTGTGCAGCTCGTCCTCACAGGTGTACGTCTTCTGTTTTAATACTCGTAGAGGCTAACAATTGAAGACTGTTTACGTACGACCATTAGCTTGCAATGTGATTTAAAGCACAGATGGGAACTGGTATTTCGAGGTTGAGTTCTAGCACGCAGATATTTTCTCTTTTTAAACGGTATTTTAAGAAAGGAAGGGTTGAGTGTACCTAGTAGGATTAGTATAATTTAAAAACAAATGACCTCTAACCAACTATAATAATATTTCTCTAAGGATAAATTTATAAACCCTTAAATAGTAATTACCGCCCATAATAAATTATAAACAGGTTTCAATTTAAAATTAGAAAATTAATAAAAGTAAAGCGTGTAATATCTCAAAGTCTTTACACAACTGGTGACCTTACCTATTAAGCAAGATTCCTACATATGATGTAACATTTTAAAACCCCCAAACGCAGAAATATTTTTAGAAAGGAATAATTTATGAGCATGGACAGTGAGCGAAACCAGAAGTAATGTGAATGGTGACGTATACCTTACTTTAGTAATCAACTTTATTTGGAGCAAGAAGAATGTTTCAAGACTGGTAATAAGAATTTACTGAATTAAATTGTTTCAGAGGAGTGCATTTCTGTATCTTATTTACCAGTTCTCCGTTACGACTACCGTTTTGGGGATGTACAATTATACCTTACGTGGAAAGTGTTCATGAAGCGTTCATAGTTACGTTCGAAGTTCATAAAGCTCTCTGGTGTTAAAGAACACAATTCATCCTTTCATTTGTGTTTGAATTATTATTAAGTGTGCTCAGTAAAACGAGGTGAGTCAGAGAAATGAGTGAATGGTCTTCACGACTGTAAAACAGAACCTATATAACATCCATGCATCTCTCTAATGGAAATTTCTGATATTCGTGACATGTCGCCCAAGAACAGATATAATAAACTATGAGCCTCGTAATAATAAAAAAATAGACAAATGTTTCGCAGTTTTTTACAATAAGTTCACAAATCCTGGCCAAGTTATATACGAGCAAATATTGTAGGTCGTCAATTGTTTCGAACTTCAGTTAACAGGACGTTAAACTATAATTATTGTGATTAATCCAAAAATTATATTTATTAAGATGTTCTTGTTGAATCAATTGGACATTGACAGTTATTTATAGGTAATACCACGAGTGAAATTATCAGTAAATCTCCGACACGCGAAAGAAGTAGGGGAAATTATGTGAGAATTTCCAAAGTACGAGTTGTATTCCACGAATGAAATTACGTCCAACAAGTTCCAAAATGCGCCAAATATTAAAAAAACTGAAACTATGTTAAAATAAAAGAGATTGTGTTAAGTACATACGTGATTTACCGGACATCGACCAAGCGATCGATGTATACTGCCTCCTAAGTTATATGAGTCACAGTTTCTGAATGGCCATAGGAGAAGAAAGAAAAATCGATATACTTGAGATCTCCTCCCTGTTGTGGCATTTTGTATGTAGAGTTAAACACTATTGTTTTTAATTTCACGAGTCGAATAGTCAATACGTAATACTGATGGTTTGTGTCGAGGGTATTTTCCTTTGTAAATTTTGATGTAATTTTCTGTGATTCTTGCTTCCATAGAAGGAAACACTTGGTTAATGCTGTGAATGTATGAGCTTTTCGAATTATGCACATACAGTAGCATTAAAATGGGTTAAATATTTATATCGAATGTTGGTGACATAGTATATACTCATGCTAACGATATTTTTCTATATTTAATTCATTACTCGGAATATTTTATTTCCTGGAGAAGGATTAGTATTGTTTAGTCTGAATAATGGACGGTCTGCGCCTACTGTATGTGATGAAGATGCACGAGGTAAAGAAGCCGGAGCTGCTGGCAGCGCGCAGCGAGTGATCCGGAAGCGCGGGGCGCGCACGGCATTTGAACAGAAGTCGCCCAGGGCGGCGCGGCAGCCGCTCGTCGCCCTGCGCGGCATTTGCCAAAGGCGCTCCGCCGAAGGTCGCGCGCCGCCGCCCGCTAATTGGCCCAGCGGAGGTGAACGGCAGCGACCAGGGAAACGGAGCCGGCGGCGAAGCTGGGGGCGGATGTGGTGGGAAGGGTGAAGACTAAAAGGAGTTAATGGTAGTCGGTTGGTTGGTAGGTTGGTAGGTGGGTAGGTGGGTAGATTATTTTGTTGGTTAGTGATTCCGGGCGCGTCAACTGCAGAGGTAATTCGTCCCGTAAGTGTAGTGCACGCTTTTCCTCAGAAGATGGCAGTGTTCTGCCCCCGCTGGATGGTGAGATCCGGTGACAACCTGTTGGCTGGCGGGGTTTCTTTCAACCAGGTCTCTCCCAAAAGCGGGCACGCCCCAGTCGGGACAAGTTCTAAGTCAACGGTCTCCCGACATGTGGGGAAGGAAGGAAAAAGGCCGGGCAAACGCATGATGTGGTCGAGAAACCACCGATCAGAGAAGCGGTGTAGAATTCACCTAAGCAAGACTGAATTCGACATAGCTGACAAGCTAATGTCGAAAATCTTGCCACTGTCGGGACTCGAAGCAAGGACCTCCCGGTCAGAAGCACTAGAGTGACATCAGTTGATGCATTGAGCCACCTCTCCCGGAGGGGTTGATGGTGATAGGTTTGGAGATGTTAGAGATGAACACGACATAGAGTGTTCACTTCTACCATCCGAGCAATTCGATTCTCCGAGCGATTACCAGAGAAAACCGCAGTAGTAACCTAACAAATGGTTTAAGTTCCGCGCACGTTTTTTCCTTCATCTTTCGGCCCTCTCCCCCTTACAAACACACACACACACACACTTTCATGCACTACACAATCACACATCGGGAGACCATCCGCGAGCTTTGAACTCATGGCTGGGGTGGGGCTCTGCTGAAGAAGATTCCTGGGGGAAGATAATCTCCGCAAGCCAACGTGTTGGTCAGTACCATATTTTACATTCAAGGATGGAAGATCACCGACACACCAGGATTTTAACACCCTGCACTTACAGAACTAATGACCGAAGTATTTGACGCGTTTGCAATCTATTTTCGCTCACTCTTAACGACGTTCACGACTTCGACGATGATGGAGGCAGTGGCAATAACAGTGCGGCTTCTCTATGCCCAGCTAACACAGTAGGTGAAAAAACAATTATTTTGAGAAGTGAAAATTTAATATTTTTCTTTAGCCTTAAGTGTGTAGATATTGGGGTTTAAGATAGAGAAATCATTGAATATATTCATAAATAAGCCCGTTTTGAAGGAGTTACTTTATGCAATAGCCCACAGTACAGTTTACTCCAGTTATAGTGAACTTCTGGGGACTAACGGGTTTGGTTTACTATATCAGAGGTTTACTATATCCGATGGTGTAAAAATTAAATAGTATTTCTCCTCAATGATTGATTTTATTAATACAGAGATACAGAAAAGTTCATTAACAGCACGAACTGAAAATTTCAATATCTTTATTTGTCCTTTATATATCAATTCTTCTCAATTGTTTTCTTCGTACATTTTTCATTACTCATTTCTCTATATCCATCTCCCGAGTTGTTCTCTCCATACTTATGCTGCATGGTCTTCTGTCTCTTAGTATCGAAATACTGTATTGACACCTTTCAATACCTCTTTCACTGTTGGAACAGCATCCCACTCTCTTCAACTCGCCTAATAATATACGATATCCACTTAATTTCCAGGACCCAATTCCTACGCCCACAATAGCCCAGGTACAGGTTCACTATAAGTGAAAGTTGTAAGTGAAATAGGACCAGTGACTTTAATAGGTTAGTTAGTAGGTTTAATAGTTTAATAGGACCGAGGATTCGCTATATCCGAGCTCACTATAACCGGAGTCAACTCTATATTGCAATATAACGCATTTTTGAAAAGAATATTGGCTGCTGTTTTGGCATGGAGCAGCCGACCGTTGCAGCGTGATATCTCCTCACTTCCCTTCCAATCGCGCCTTGCCTCTCCCGCGCCAGCTGCCGTGCGAGGCGCTCGGCGATGGATGTGGGGCACGAGAGCGATCGATCTGGATTCATCGACACACTTGCTGTGCAGCCGGTTCACGTGGGAGATCGCACGGTTCTCTGCATGAGAGGCAAGGAGAGCGCAGAGGTATCGGAAACACTTTAGCTGAAAGTTGTGAAACGATAATAGGTATCCCAGTTGAGCACGAATATGAAGTTAATTTTTCATTTATTAGGAATCACTAAATAATAATATTGAACAAACTAATGATTAATATGAATCACTGCAGCAGCAATGTTAATATTTGTTTCGGTAAAAAACATTTCTCATATTCAAGAGTTTATATCAATTAAATCTCAGTATTTAGGCAGTCATTATTGGTATTGCATTCCCTACCTCCATTGGCAGTTTACTTATTCCACATTGCACAGTTGTATCTTACGGTGTATTTATGTATTTTACATCAAAAACAGTTAAAAACTGAATACAGAAAAAATTTGCGTTTTTTGCAAGAATTGTTAAGGAAAGTATTCGCTCCGATGTAATAAAATATATTTTTAAGGGCAAATCAGCAATAAATTTGGTGTCTTATCCCTCATCACGACCTTCGTCAAGGAATAATACTTCCTGACGCGACAACATGGAGAACGATAAATTTGAATAACTAGATTTCGCACTGAATTCTAGAAGACATGCACAGATAATGTATTTACATTTATATCCACAAGTAAAACAAGGGTCCATATCAGTATTTATTCAAATGATCGGGGAAACTGGACGAAAAACCTGATCGAGATGGGAGTCATTCACCCAGAGGCTGCGGTATAAGACTTGTTACAGGTTGTTTAGAATTATAGTCTCAACAGTCTAAATATCACTATCAAATTAACTTTACTTTTTTTTGATACTCAGTATAGTCTCTAATTGTATAGAAACAGTTATGCAGCTGAAACGATTTTACTTAGGATTTAAACTTTTCTATCGAATTGAATCGTTTAATGTCAGCTGGCAAAGTGTTGTAAAATAATGTGCATGTATTGTATATGAATTGTTTGGAATGAACTGTCACCTGATGGATATTATTACTACATCAAGTGTTGAAGTTATAGACATTGGCGTTTTCTGAAAATATATTCCCGCCATTAAGCAACTCATTTTTGACAAAAACCACCGATTTGTAAATCAAGAGACAAGGTAATGGTAAAATTTCTAGATTAATAAAGAGAGGCTTATAAGAATCACGTGGGTGGAATTTAGATATTATTCGTACAATTCTTTTTTGTACCAATTACTGAAGCGATGATCGGGCTAGGGCTGCTTCCCTCTTCGAGAGACTTCTATTTTTAATGTTTAAACTCGATTAAAAGAAATGGAAAAACGCGAGTTACACTCGATATTACAGACATTATGGTGGTGTTGACCACTTTTGTTAATGCGGAGATTTGATGTAAAATAGATTTACGAGCGGAAATTATCAGGTTCTGAAATAATGTTTAAATCTGAAGAAATCCGTACACATTACGTGTTCGGATGAGCAAGGATGATATGAACTGACTCAAACATCGAAATTTGATATCTAAATTTAAAATTGGAGCAAAGAAATGTGTCAGAATTGGATGTGATGAATTAATGTGTATCTCTATCCTCTCCAATTGCAATAATTGATTGATTGATTTTTTCGCGTTTCCGGGCAAGTCAACGGCTTTGGTCATTATTCCCGTTCGTGTAGTGCCTGTTTTTTTCTCGGGAGATGGCGGTGATCTTCCTCACTGGATGGCGAGATCCGGCGCCGACCTACCGTCGGCTAGTGGAGATTTCCCCTAACCAGCACTCTCCCACCAGCAGGGCACCGCCCCAGCCGGGACAAATTCTACGTTCCCGACCGGTCTCTCGAAATATGTGATAGTGTAGTGGATCTTGGTGCAAGTGTGTGTATAAGGGGATAGGAGGATATGACAAGGAAGAGGACGGACAGATCACGCGCGGTCCGTGGCCCGTTTGGTAGGGTACTGCTCCGGCATTCGCCTGGTGTTGATCGGAGAAACCACGGAAAACTACCGATCAGAGCAGCCGGCCGCAAGAATTCTCCTCCAATTGTAACAAGAAAGAAACTGTTCGTGAATACCGAGATTGATCCAAACGTTCAAGGTGATGAGGCGTTATAACGTTGAACGAAATGTTCACCATTTCCTTTGCAATGGCTGAACATTGTATATGTTATACATTTTCAGGCTCATATATGGAGAGAAAGGATTAAAATGATTAGCCCATACAAAAATGAAATTGAAAACTATAATATGAAACTATATTGCAGACAGATGATCACTAAATTAGCTTATTGTGCAAGTATTTATAATGAAAGAAATGATGTTATGAGAGTGTATGTGTGACAGCTCTATTGTAAGCGAAAACGTTTGTATACACAATCGTTGATTAACAATATTACTTGAAATAACCCATTTCTTTACCAAGACAAATTCATGTTTGCCGATCCGGTGGATGAGATCGCTAAGGCAGTAGTTGTTAGACCGAAGGGTCGCGCGTTCGAGTCCTGCCTCGGGCATGGGAGTATTTGTGTTCGTCCTTTCACCTCTTATCGTGTCATTTCATCTTCACAGTTACCATAACCTTAACTTCAACAGTGGTCGCTAATGACCTAGATGTTGATGCGACCTTAAATAAAAAAAAATTAAAAATCACGATTACAGCTTATGTACTGTAAGGAGGGCTAAAATAATATATTTTGATTTTCAACTTTGAGCTAAAGCCCTGGAGATTTATTTTTCATTAACCTCGGAAGGAATTGCTTCTGGAGAACACCTGGTGTCTGCAGCTGCTGTGAAACGGTGCCTTCCCAAGTATTTCAGCAATGTTAATGAACTTCACTGTGAAAGTTGAAAGCTCTGTTACCTCACTCCACAAAAAGTACGTACGTCATAGAAAACTAATTACCAAAACAGAATCTTGGCGATTTTATGTAACATCAGGTTCAATTTGCCGAAGGTTACTCAAAGTAAACAAAAAAGGATAAATCATGTTCCTATATACAGTAAATTACTTGCTCTAACACGTTGTGTAGTAAGAATTCATGTTTGGAGGTCCTTGATACCGAAAAATCGTTTGACCGCAAAATGTCCCTCAGTCCATCCATAGTCAACGACAGAACCTAAACGTTCAGCCGATTTTCTCCGAAACTGATATTCCCCGATCGACTTAATTTAGTTCAAGATCCGAGTTACAAACGGATTATTGATTTTTGAGGGTACTTTACATGAAGCCTCAACATTTTAAAATATTTCTCAAACATACCAATTTTTTGTTTATTAAACTTTTCCCTCAGAGTGAAGGACGCTTTCGTGAAAGGTGCAGTGCCTAATTTTCCTTGAAAATCCTGTCTTTTCGAAAATTTCGAAATCTCAATTTTTCTTCGGCTTCTTTCTACAATTAATATATTGAAGACAGAGATTTTTCGTAAGATGAAATCTGTTCTTTAAACACATAACTTGAAATACAGTCACGTACAATTCTTCGAAAATTGGAGTTCTTTTCGCGAAATGTTGCATGAAATATGCAATTTTTAAAAATTTCAAACAAGTGTTTTCTCAAAAACGGCACATTTTTTTTAATTTCCCTCTTGTGTATAAAAATATGTAAAAACTGGTCTTGTCTCTTTTCCGGCGAATTCACTGTATTTTTGAAAGTTGCAAAAATTTAACTATTGAATACTCAAAATTAAGAAGATATTTTTGCCTTAAAAAAACCTGTATTACAAAACCCTCTCTTTAAAAAAGGTCATGTCCAATTAGTAGAAAAACGAGTAGTTTTGTGTAGGAAATTAATTGAAAAAAATTTTTTTTTCTCAAAACCTGTCCACATTTTTGTTCATTTTTTCCCACGGGTAGAACAAAAACGCTTAAAATGATACCGCAGATTTCATTTTCGTTGAACTCACTGAATTTCGAAACTGGCAAATTTACAAATAATGCGAGAAAGTATATGCTCTTGAGAATCATTAGTTTTTGTTGTTAAAGAACGTGAAAGAAAGGGAATGCGAGTTAACTTTGACTCATCATTAATAAGAATAGAAATGCCTCTTATTAGAATCAATTTAATTCCAATTTCAAACTACATTTCAAGGTAGTGTTGACCATTTGTAACGAAACAAAAGCAATTAGAAACAGTTCCGTACGCATTTCTACTGAATCCAATTAACGGTGCAGTTGGTTAATGAGTTTTCTTATGGTCAAGTTGCGTAGCCCAAGGTTTCTAATACATTCTATGACTAGGAAGTTGTACTGTGGGTTTCGTAAGATCTTGCTGGATGCAAATTTCTCTTTATAGAGCTATTCAATACGAATAGGTTACTTCGTATTTTATTTCAAAGACTTCCGGAGACAACTACAAAGCGTTACAGAAACGAGAAAGTAACATTTATTTTTATTGTCCCAACCATTGTTTGAATTAGTGTTTAAGAATCCTCATTTTGGATCCCGATAACTACAAACCAGTCCTTAGTGTACCAAAAAGGTGGATGTTGAATATGCATTACCTTTCAAGGGAAGATACGATTTTATAACCGTATTCGTATTTTCTTATACATTTTACGACAAATAGATTGTCAGCTAAGGACCTACAAATTTTAATGTTTACAAGCAGATTACTCTAACCACAACGTTGTAAATGTTAAGTTTACATACATTTGAAATTAGCTCTTTGGTAATTTGTTTTAGAATGTGAACAATCCAATAAATCTTGAGATAAAAGTTGAATAAATGAAGAGAAAAAATGTATGCGAACAATCCAAATGAAATCTGGGATAAAAGTATGAATAAAAGAGTAAAAGTATGAAGAGTCTGAATAAATCAAAGCAATTTGCAAAAGTACTATGACGTCATGGAAAGCTCAAATGCAGGTCAGAAGCCAGCCTCCGTTGGAGTGGTGGCTGGGCAACGAGTGGCCCCACCCCCCTAGGGCCGATTACCAGTAATGAGTTGGGACGAACGACGCCCTTGAACGACGTAAATGATCTTGGCTGTTCAGGTGACGCGTCGAAGGCTGTGTTGCCTACGTTTCGACCATCTTATCGTGGTCTTCCTCAGGGCTGTTGTGCCACGATAAGATGGTCGAAACGTCGGCAACACAGCCTTCGACGCGGCGTCACTTGAACGACACCTTGCGGGGCGAGCTTTGGGATAGAGCCAAAAGTAATATTCGCACTCGCTGTATTATAACTTGCTTGTTTCTTTGCTCTACTAATTTTAACAATCCATTAACTCTCACAATCCGGGCAATTGGCCGATGAACGAAAATACGAAGCGCCTATCTTGGGTTTAACGACAACATTCATCTAGAGACCAAATACTCTACAATCATGTTTTCTACTAGATCACCTTTTTGACTACGGTTCACCTAGAAGGAAATGTCTTTGAATTTCATTCAAGCTTATTTTACCTTATTTTTTTCTTTCTTTCGACACTATGTCGATGTGTTAAAATATTTTTCGGTAACTGTTAAGATTAGGCGTCCAAAGACAAACGAGGAATTACGTTGGATTTTTATTGATAAATTAAAGGAAGAGCTCACGTCATTAAGGTGTGGAAATGAAATGGATTTAAAAATGTATTCTAGGACAGACTTGACTGCATCTCATTACGAAAACTTATATTTCGAATTACAACAGATGAATTTTAACCCTCAGAAGAAGAAAAAAGAATCCCTTCCAAGGAGAAGCATAGCGCGACTGTTTTCGTGCCCCCTACGTCTTCATGGCCACTTGCACAACGCGCGCGGGGTCGCGAGTGGCGCCGCGTGGTGTGACGACGTCGCGCCGCGGGCGCGGGCATTCCGCGACGGCCGACGTGCCTCGCGGCGCGGCGTCGCAACGCACAGTGGGCCGAACGCCAATATATCTACGCATGCGGGTATGTGTGCGTTTGCGTCTGTTGGTATGAAGGAAAGAGATGAAACATATTTGAGAGAAGAGATTCATCAATGATCACACACAAGTGAATGATCAATGAAACCCATTGGAACAAACAAAATTCGTAATTCTAAGAGTGTGCTGCAAAGTGTGAATGAAATGACGGGGAACTAACGAGAAATTGCAATACTGTGGTGTGCCGATCCGGTGGCCAAGATCTCTAAGGCAGTAGTGTCGTAGCGATCTCGGACCGAAGGGTCGCGGGTTAGAGTTCCGCCTCGGGCATGGTTGTATTTATGTTCGCCCTTTTCACCGCGTATCATTATATCGTTTAATCTTCACTGTTACCATAACGTTAACTCCAATAGAGGTCGCTAATGACCTAGATGTTGATGCGACTTTAAATAACAAAAAGTAAAACGTAGAGTTTGAACACATCTTTGCACTCGACGTCCGTTGAAATGCGTGATTCCGAGAAGAAAGAGACTGCCCATTTATAGTCAAGCCATCTACACGTACTCGCTGATAAAAAAAACATATTATAATATTTATAATCACGACTAGAAATGTGTTTTGCGTGCGTTAGTAAATATTTCACTGGTTTGCTTGTGTCCTTTCTTACACAATCTAGGAAGTCAATGTTTCTGAGACGACACTCAGTTCAGCTGTCTGACTTCTGTACATTCGTAAAGAGATTTTGCGCGGGGATCTCTACAAATAAAATTTAACATGAATTGGATACCTCGCTTTTCACTAACGTTTTCGATGTTTCTGTTTACTAAACCTATTTTTCAGGAATGACACGTTGAAACTTGTTGGAATGTTTCTCGTACACAGAGAACGTTATGCATTTATCAAAGACTTGATGCCTTCTCTTTCTGAAAATTTTTGAAAAGAGCACTTTTACAAATTTATTTGTTACATGCATTATACATTATATGCAAATTACTGTATTGTTCTAATATATCACATAACAACTTCAATATCAAGCTCTAATATTAATTATTTACACAACGTACATTTTTAGGGACAATGTAATTCAATCTAGCAGATTCCAATGATTCTATCCAATAACACAAATTCGGAATTAAGGATTGGATTTTCCAAGCTCTTTCCGGATTTTCTCGGGATTTGATTGTCTCCGGGTGAAACACTAATATTCTCAGTTTAGCTTTTTCTTTCATATCTAATGTATACAATACATTTCAGTTTTGTAGATTGCCCCATTAAGATTAGAAATTAATATTGCACACTAGGACAACTGAATACTACACTATAAGAAGCATATTTCACTCAAAAATCCAGATCGTTACATTGTGCAAATATTCTAATATCTTCAGAATTATTGGAGATCTACTTGTTTCCTTTTTATCATTTATTTATTTTTCCATTCCGCGAGTTTGAAAGGATATGATATAAAAAGACAGATTAATAATTCAACAAATTTGTGCTTAATTGTGTATGTTCTATTAAATCATTTTCAACTATACTTGGTTCGTTTCGACTGCTCTCTTCCTGACCAAAGAACGCTTTCGTATCCTGTTCTTAACTCTCACCGCTATCAACTCCTAAATCACATTATATGTAAACTGGTTTCACATTATTAATCGCAAATATAATTATTGAACAACACCTGAAATATAATTATAACAGCACAGCACTGCAAGTATAATTATTAATCTGAAAACAATGAATTATTACAGTGAACTGGAGAAATGAATACATCACGTGAGAAAAAGGTTGTAACTGCACTCGTGATAAATTAACTCACGTTGTCGCGCTCCATATGTTTGACCATACCCCCTCGTTCCTTAACAAACTAGGTACGTTAATAACTGAATAGGTTACTTGGAAAACACCATTTCTTCAGCTGGTCGTCACGCGCTTATTCTTGAACTACACCAAAAATTAGGAGAAATTACCCACTCGAAATAAGCAAAAAAACTAGTAAACCTGCTTGAATTACTTAAACAACCAGTCGATATCTGGGGCTGACACATGCAACAAAGCTAGAAGTATATATTGAATCATAGTGCGCATAAAGATTGATATAGAGAATTATATAAAGATTGAAGAAGAAATTGTTAGTGTACAATATAACCGATAAAATTACTTTAACACTAAAACACAAATATCCTTATTTTTTGACAATCATTAATGTAATTTGTCAAAAACGAAGGCTTTTTGGTCACGATTCGCGTGTAGGTTTCACGCACCATCAGGTGTACTTTCGGAATGAAATAGTGCACCTAACTCATTTTCACAAAAATTCAAGAAGACCAAATAACCGATTCAACTTTTCTACTTTTTAATCCTATTTCACATTTTCTCATCTTGAAATTTGATAAATTTCGAAGCAGTGTTCAACTGTGACGGCAGCGATGACAACGGATGCGAACCCTGAAGCACAGCTAGAATCACATCATGAATCAAATGCTGTGCCTCATTTTCACAAATATTTAAGAAGAGATCTTTACAAATTAACCGATTCAACTATTCTACATTTAATTATTTTTTAAAGATTTTTTTATCTTGCCAATCGATCTATTTTGGACCAGTGCTCGACTATAACGGTAGTGGTGGCGGAGGATGAGTGCTGTGAAACTAACCCATTGAATGAAATAGTGCACCTACATCGTATTCACAACGATTGAAGAAGAGACCTTTACAAAATAACGGATTTAACAATACTTCTTATCTTTTAAAATATTTTTTGTGGCGGGTGGTGGTGGTGGTGGTGGTGGTGGTGGTGGTGGTGGTGGTGGTGGCGGCGGCGGCGGCGGCGGCGCGGCGCGGCGGCGGCGGCGGCGGCGGCGGCGGCGGCGGCGGCGGCGGCGGCGGCGGCGGCGGCGGCGGCGGCGGCGGCGGCGCGGCGCGGCGGCGGCGGCGGCGGCGGCGGCGGCGGCGGCGGCGGCGGCGGCGGCGGCGGCGGCGGCGGCGCGGCGGCGGGCGGCGGCGGCGGCGGCGGCGGCGGCGGCGGCGGCGGCGGCGGCGGCGGCGGCGTTGGCGGCGGCTGCGGCGGCGGCGGCGGTGCTGGTGCTGGTGGTGGTGGTGGTGGTGGTGGCGGCGGCGGCGGTGGTGGTGGTGGTGGTGGCGGTGGTGGCGGCGGTGGTGGTGGTGGTGGTGGTGGTGGTGGCGGCGGTGGCGGCGGTGGTGGTGGTGGTGGTGGCGGTGGTGGTGGTGGTGGCGGTGGCGGCGGGGTGGTGGTGGCGGCGGTGGCGGTGGCGGTGGCGGTGGCGGTGGCGGTGGCGGCGGGGGCGGCGGCGGATGCGGGCCGCGCGGCGGCCTCGCCGCGGGCCGCGTGCGCCGCGTCCACGCGAGGAATCCTAATCCACGGAGGCGCGGACCGCGGGGAAAGTGGCGCTTTTTACGCGGACGCAGCGAACTCGACGCCGCCGCCGCCGCCGCCGCCGCCGCCGCCGCCGCCGCCGCCGCCGCCGCCGCCGCCGCCGCCGCCGCCTTCGAAACCGCACAACGGCCGTAATCACACGCGCCAAGCCAGGCGATGGATGAGTCACAGGCTACGTATCCAGTCCTAAATTTGTCGCTGCTATTAGGCAGGCCTCAGGTATGCCCACTCTCGGTTTCTCTGTGGTGAAATGATCATGGGTTGCGTTTTGTCGTAATGCCAAATGCGTCAGCCGATAGGGAGGCTGAGGTGTCCATATTGTCGATGAAGGCTGCGAGTGATTCGTTCCAAGAGCCATTCCAATGTTTGATTTCTTAACAAACATAATGAAATACCATTTTGTAAAGAGTATTTTCAAGTGTGTTGTGCTACATACCGCAGCTTGTTCAATTCAAAATAATGCGCTTAGTTTGTTTGAACATACCACTCGTGCAGGTAAACGTTCCTGGAACAAATTCTAGATACGTAAAGAACTACACTACTTGTTTTCGTTTTATTTATTTGTACCGTTTGTGACATTTATGTTTTGCCAATTTCGGACCTGTGTGAGTGTTGGTATTGAAACATCGAAAAAATCTAGTTTCTAAAAGATGATTGTTTATGTACTACCGTTAAGGTAATGTATAATTTCAGGTTGCTTTTGGAACTTCGTCTATTTTTTTATATTTAAAGTTGTTTAAAGCGGTATAGTTATTAAGATTTAAAATAATGTATCAGAACACAACTTTGAACTCCTTTGTTCAGTTTGGTCATGTATCTGCTACCAGACTGGGATGACTGGTTCAAATGAAATTGAACAATTAACCCACTCCCTGAATGCTTCAAGTAGTATCCTTTTCTCTTACAATGCAAAAAATGTAAAGTAGGCCCAAAAACTATTTTTAAGATTTTTTAAACACGATTTCTGGAAAACTTTGAAAGTTACTGCAATGAAACTACACGGTGTGTTTACACTAACAATAAGTCGAATAAAAATATTAACTGCTCTCTCGTATTTCTCCAGAAGGAACACTAATCTAAAATACACGGATGACAATGCGGAGGTAGTTTAATGATCTGAATCATTGAACACGAATGCTGTAATAAAGTACACCGAACACGCAGACAAAATAAGTTTCTTTATATTAAGTCAGGCTAATGAAAGATGGCTTAAATATGACGGTAAACAAAGTTATCTTAATTTTTCAACGAAACGGAGTGAAAAGCTTTTCTTGAATTTAACGCAAATAATTCACTGACATACTCCACTATTTTACACTTCACTGAGTCGTCCGAAACGGGAATTGTCCTGCGTGCCCTGATAATCATTCGTCACTGTCTCGAAACCCATTACAATGACGACCGTGGAAATGTTGCTCCTAAGAATCCATTCATCTTTCGACACCATCATTGACAACATGATTGGCATCATGATCATTGACAACACAATTTGAGGCATTGAAATATTTGATGATGGATTATGGGGTGCATGTAAAACGATGCGGAAAACTGTCAAAATGATTAAACAATCATTCGGGTCAATTTATCGCTCAAAATGCTTATTGCCGCTACTTATTCACATTTTCTAACGATTGAGCTAACACGGGAACTGAAACACCACCGATTGACGCCATGATCATTTTTGTCACAATGGAACACAAATATCACAAATTATCAGAATGGGATTGTAGTTGGATTTGACGAATTTGAGTTTTCAAATGCGCATTACCGAACACCACAGAACATACATAGCACACACACAAAATTTTTGTATTTGGAAAATAATAATGCGCGAGACGATATAAACATAGATATCTTGTAATTCATGAAACTATTAGTGCTGAAAAAAAATTTTCTTCAGGGTTCAAGCGTTCAGTGAAGAGACGTTCCATTGTCCCACTTGCTCTTGTCGTAGATCTCGAAGCAGTGTGCCCCGCGAGATCGCTTTGTTTTCCGCGCTGGAGTCCAGAGCGAGGTCGAGTGCGCACTGCCGGCCTGGCTCTCAGCCGGAGATCAGGACCTTGAGTGCCGGACGGGAGCGGGGACGCAGCGCGGGTGCGGGTGAGGGTGCGGCTGCGGGAAGCAGTGGAGTCGATCGTTGCCAGAGTGGGGAGGAATGCGATCAGTGCCAAATCTGACTCGTGAGCCGGAGATCAGGATCTAGTGTGTCAGAAGGCAGCACGAAGGAGTGGGAGCTGGTTTGTGGCAATGCAGGCGGGGTGAAGTGAGAATAAGTGCGTGGATCGAGGGTGGAGTGGATTGCGAGTGAGCATTTGACCGCGTGAACTGAACAGGTCATTGTCCTGTAAGAGGGATGTTTATCCATTGGAGGGGGGTTTTACCCTTCAGATATCTTCCCCAAAGTGGCACCACCCCAATTGGACAATCTTAACGTGTGAGCACCATACTTGTCACTTGACGTGTGTGAGAGTGTGATGCATGTACATGTAAGCGTGTGCAAGTAAGAGGTGAGGATATAACAACGAACAGGAAGAAAACATCGTGGGAAGTTCGTGGCCCGTTTGTCAGAGTACTGCTCCAGCATGCACTCAGTTTAGATCGGAGAAACTGTGGAAAACTACCGCTAAGATACCAGTCGACCGCTAAGATACCAGCCGGCCGCTAAGATACCAGCCGGCCGCTAAGATACCAGCCGGCCGCTAAGATACCAGCCGGACGCTAAGATACCAGCCGACCGCTATGATACCAGCCGACCGCTATGATACCAGCCGACCGCTAAGATACCAGCCGATCGCTAAGATACCAGCCGACCGCTAAGATACCAGCCGACCGCTAAGCTGCCAGCCGACCGCTAAGATACCAGCCGACCGCTAAGATACCAGCCGACCGCTAAGATACCAGCCGACCGCTAAGATACCAGCCGACCGCTAAGATACCAGCCGGCCGCTAAGATACCAGCCGACCGCTAAGATACCAGCCGACCGCTAAGATACCAGCCGACCGCTAAGATACCAGCCGACCGCTAAGATACCAGCCGACCGTTCGAATTCTCCTCCAGCCAGCTCCGCGGGTGGAATGCGAGGGCCAGGGCGGGGCGCGGCGGAGAGCACTGGGCGTGGCGGGTAGAGGTGCCGAGCGGCGCGCGGCCGCTGCGGGCGCTCGCCCGGCCAGACCGGCTGCCGCGGCGGCGGAGGCAGCCCAAGGTCGAAGCACGCACTTCCGCGAGCGAGGGCTCGGGCTCGCGCTCGCTCCATTGAGCGCTACGCGGCGGCGCCAAGGCCCGATTGAAGTCACCGCAACGCGCGCGGCGCGGCGCCTGGAGAAAGGAGCGCTCGCCCGGGGAAAAGCAGCTGCCCCGAACGCGCGGCCATTGGAATTCAATGCAGGAAGTCCACGCACTAATGGGTTTCCGCTTCATGTAGGTGGCAAGTTCAATACAATCCACTTGTCTGATGGGATTTGCACAATCGCTGTTGCCAAGTGAATTATGATGCCAGATGGTCGCCAATTGCGATGGAAAGTTGCTTTTTCCTGACCTTCTACTAAAAACATTGTCTACGCTTAAGAAAAATGAAACGCATCAAAAATTGTTATTTTTTAGTTAAATGAAGAAATGTGTTTTGATATTATTTATATCAGTAAAATTTCATAAAAGTATTTATAGCCCAGAGATCATGGCATAAACGGTTAAGGCATAAACGCTCAGATTAAACCCTTTCTCCTGCAAAATGACATTTTAAAAATATGTAAGAAAAACGTAACTAGGGCATCCACAATATAAGTTTTATGAACTTGGAATATCTTGAGTTATATTGCCTTTAATATCACCGGCAATACTTTTCGAGTATGCTCTTCTGGTTCGAATTAACATGTTATTACATGAAACTGGGAAAGAAAGATTAAAGAAATATGTATGAAAGTTATGCAAGGTGATTCAAAATTACTTTTGAGCCTCTGAAAGTAGGTTGCATCAGGGTAGAATAATCATATTTGACATCCTGTTCTTTGTGTGCACATTTCTGTCCGCATAATTGTGGATTTGGTGTCCAAAACAATGCAAGTATCTTATACAGATATGCAAACTATTATCTTTCGACTACACAATTTCAGCATGGTAATGTGAACAAAATTATCGTAAAGCAGTGTTTCTTACGAATCTGACTTTCTGTATTGGCACAATAAATCAATTCAAAATGACGATAGTTTTTTTAATTTTTCATTGAATAAAAGGCATCATCGTGAATAACAGAAGCTCCACCTTGCTAATCCGAAGCGATCAATCTCCGTAAGGAAAATTTCCCCTCTATCAGGAATTTATTGCACTATCTTTGATGTCTACTGTGACCTACTTATCTTTAAAATCTTCTGGTAGAATCTTATCCTCAAGATCTGAAAAATAATCAATAAATCTCCATTCTTGGAAGTAACGATACTTCAAATTCCACCCTCGTTCCGGACAGTGATCTTCTCCCGCTTGATGGCGAGATCCGGCACCGACCTGCCATCGGTTAGCGGGGTTTCCACTGATCAGGTTACTCCGACAAGCGGGGCACCGCCCCAGCTGGGGTGTGACTGGTCCTGACTGGTCCTGACTGGTCTCCCGGCATGTGAGAGCATTCTTATTGCACATTTTTGAAACCGAATAATTTAGTCGAACATTTGGGTGTTACATGTAGAAAATGTGCAACCATAGTGCAATCTAACAGTAAAAAAAGGTGTATGAAGAAACGAAATAAAAGAAGGTGCATTTCTCCATCCATTGTTCGCGGCTGACACCTTCCATCCGTCCCCGGATGGCGAATGTGTAAGATCTACAATGAGGGAAGCGAGTTCCGGCAGGGTTTCCCGACTTCTTGTCCTTGGCGGGGTTTGCGTGGACAAGCGCCGCGCTCGAAGGTGGCGCTGGAGTACCCTGTCAGGGGTCATCGAGAGGCGGCTGATTCTCGCGGGAAGGCTGCGGCATTGCCCAGCACCCTCCCAAGAGCGGCCTTATGTCACGACATGCTAACGAGGGAAGATGGCACTCTCCAACTCCCGCCCAAATGTCAACGCTAGTCCTTGTAAACCTTGAATGGTTATTCAATGTTACCCTCAAGTGGAGACGGGGAAGCTTGCAATTCAAAAAGGGCGGGGCAGTGTGTGTGTTGTGTGTGTGTGTGTGTGTGTGTGTGTGTGTGTGTGTGTGTGTGTGTGTGTGTGTGTGTTCTATAGTTTTCTCAAGCAGAAACGTACGTTTCAGCTTGAGGTTACACGTAGATATTACATAACATAGTATGCTGATAGTATTGTTTAAATAAAAGAATTGAATAAAAAAAATTTAACGATTAACGAAATTTACAATAAATTAGTTTGCTTCGAATGATTTGTCTTCATGATTTTCTTGTCCTTATCTTGAAATTATTAAAATTCTTTAAAGGGTATTCGCTTCAGAAAGGCGGTAAATTATTGCTTGCCAACGTGTCGGAAATTGGACACATTTTATTGTCTCTAAAATATTGTTTTTTTTATTTATTGTCGCATCAACAACGATGGTCATTACCGACAATTAAATAATACATTTGGTTGTTTTAGTTACAGTAATAACAAATTCGTTAACAAAAAAATTAACATGGTTTCTTAAATTGATGACAATAGTTAATAACTACTATATATCAGTAAATATTTGATTTTTTTGCAAAAATTAAGGATTTTTTCTTGGTATTGTTGTTTGTTTTCATTTAAATAAACAAATTATCTTAAAATTAGTTTCAGGATTATGTGACATGCAATTCTCACTATCTATTGAATGGAATAAATTACTGGGCTCTAATAACTAGATATCACAAGAAACATCACTAATTTCAAAGATTTCAACAAGCTGTTGCATATAAATGCAAGCCACTATTAGATGTTTCACTCGTTGTTTAAAATTAAATTAAGTGGATGAACAAAATCATTAGGCAGTTAGTCCTGGAGACTAGTTAGAATTTCGTCTTGGGTAGCGAAAACTCCTAAAATACAAAGCATCCAGGAAAATAAAATGTGTAGAAAACAATGAACCGCTTTACTAGAACAATTGGACAGCAATACTAATTACCATCAACAAAAGTATTTTTTTCCTATATCGTTAAGATACCTCGCATCTCTACCACGGATAATTACTGGGCTCTAATAACTAGATATCACAAGAAACATCACTAATTTCAAAGATTTCAGCAAGCTGTTGCATATACATGCAAGCCACCATTAGATGTTTCACTCGTTGTTTAAAATTAAATTAAGTGGATGAACAAAATCATTAGGCAGTTAGTCCTGGAGACTAGTTAGAATTTTGTCTTGGGTAGCGAAAGTTCTTAAAATACAAAGCATCCAGGAAAATAAAATGTGTAGAAAACAATGAACCGCTTTACTAGAACAATTGGACAGCAATACTAATTACCATCAACAAAAGTATTTTTTTCCTATATCGTTAAGATACCTCGCATCTCTACCACGGATAATTACGACATTCACAGAACATCTATTTCTTTTGTAATCGAGCTCGTTGAACGCTTACAATACTCCATCCATAGAAGTTCTCAAATTATTTCTTAAGGGAGTTACACTCTACTACAAACTTGTTTCACATTCCAAAAGGCAAAGTACAAGATAGAAATCACAAAGAATGTACGGAATCTCAATAAAACTTCCTTCTACGTATTCCAGAAAACGAAGGAGAACAGAAAGGCAGAAACTGTGTTTCTCAAATACACGAATCGTGGTCGTAACAATGCTTAAATTTCCTTGGATTTTGTTTCTTCTCTAGTATAATTGTCAACATCTGTGTTCCACATTATTTTTATTTGACATTGATGAACGTCGATGATAGAAAAACGTTATACGTACTTTTAAATTGTCAATCTTGGAAATAATTTTTATAGCTCTGCGCTCCAGCTGGCCGGAAAGATGTTTCAAATATAATTAGGGTATTTTATTGAGATTTGAATGGCAAGGAGTGAAACCAGGGTATACTGGAAAGAAACAATAGTAAACATGCTTAAAAAGGATCTCGAAATAACATCCTCGAACCGTGCAAATTTGGGTGGACAAAATAAATATCCATGACCTGGCCCGAGACATCTACATAAGCGAGATGGTAGGTTTTACGCAACTTTTGCAAAAAAAACTGACTTCATTCAAGTTGTTGACATTATCGTATGGCGGTTATTTACAAACAACTCATCCCTGAATAATTATGCTTTCAATGGCTCCCCATCTAATTTCAACCTGAATAAATTTAAATCCGAAGATCATTACAAAACCGTAAATAACTTTCCGAAACAAAACGACCATTTTAATTTTAAATCCTTGAGAATACACAACCACCTGTCCTTATTTATTTACAAACACGCACAAGAGGGTGTGTCGACATCGTCCGCCCCGCAACTCGGTTAACTTTCGTGAAAGAAAATCGTCTCAAATAAGATTCCGCCAAGTTGCCGGTGTTTATGTGTGGGCGAGTAAAGTTGTCGTGCAACCTCGGTTCCTCTTCATCACGAAGTCCTGGCGTTCGAACGTGGCCTCGCAGCCAGCGCGGATGGATGCTCGAGTCGAAGAGAAAGTCGGCGGCGGCGGCGGCGGGCGACGACGCTCCATCGTCTGGCCCGGAACGTGGCCGTGCCGCCGCCGCCGCCGCCGCCGCCGCCGCCGCCGCCGCCGCCGCCGCCGCCGCCGCGTGCGAGAGAGGTGCCGTGCCGGTGAAACCGAAAACGTCCCAGCGTCCACAATCAACGCCGCAGCAACATCGCCGCCTCGCATATTGCGAGGACACGCACCCGCTTGATACTCGGAGGAAATAAAATATTTCTAATACTGGAATTTTTTTTTTCAATATTTAAAGGTTCGATTTTGTTTCCTAGTAGTCTGTTAACTCCCCCCAAAAGTTGATTTTTTTTATTACAGTGGTCTGCAAATCCCCCCTCCAAAAAAATCATATGACTGATTGATTAGCGATTGCGGTCGCGTCAACTGATATGGTCATTGGTCCCGTGCTGTTGCATGTTTTTGTCGCGGGAGGAAGAGGGTATCTTTCCCCGCGGTGTGCTTCATGCTGACATGCCGGATTTTCCCCAACCAGTACCTTCCACCAGCGGGGCACCGTCCCAGCCGGAAAAAGCTCTAAGCTCCCGATATGTGTGCCAGTGAAGTGCATGTGAGTAAGTGTACGTAAATAAGGGGTGGGGAGAGGACAAGGAAGAGGAAGGAAAGATCGCGCGCGGCCTGTGGCCCGTTTGTTGGGGCACTGCTCAGGCATTCGCCTGGTGTTGATTGGAGAAACCACGGAGCAGCCGGCCGCTAGAATTCTCCTCCAGACAGTGACAGAATTCGATCTAACTATCTAACTACCTGTTTTTCAAATTGTTTCCTCTCTGCGTATTAATACGAAATTGGAAGAGAGTTTTAGCAATATTTGCCCTTCCTTAGTTTTCACGAAAACTGAAAAACTACAGTGGGCGTTGTTCGTAGCCGCCGATGAATTTTCGGTTTCTCAGGCTCGATTCTAACTGGATCTCGGAAAAGTCGTTTTTTTATAAGGAAGGTGGATGACATTACTATTGTGTGATCGTCACCGCATGTGTAAGGAGAGCAAAGTAAGGAGTCTTCGTTAATTTCCCTGCCTTTTAATATACAATACAAAATAAATTTTCCATCGACATTTTCAGTTACAAACTTTTATCCTCCAAGTTTTATTATTTTTATTATTATCATTATTATTATTTTTTATATTATTATTACTACTATTATTATTAATTATTATTATTACTATTATTATTATTATTATTATTATTTTTTATCACTGTCCTCTTATCGGCAAAGGTGGCTCAGGGCATCAACTCTCGTACCTCTGACCGGAAGGTCCTAGGGTTCGAGTTCAGACTGTGGGAGGATTTTCGATACTAACTACATAGCTAGGTCGGATTTAGCTGCTGTCTGGAGGAAAATTCTGGTGGCCGGCTGCTTTGATCGGTAGTTTTCCGGCGTTTCTCCGATCTGAATCAGGCGAATGCCTGAGCAGTACTGTTACAAACGGGCCACGGACCACGCGGGATCTTCCTTTCCTCACCCCTAACTTACACACACTTAACACTTATATGCACTATACTATCACACTTATGGCACTTTCAAAAGTGAAAAATCAAGACCTGAAAATCTTCATTTGCATACTTAGTTTATCTTCAAGGAACTTGGGCTGAAGAACCGAGAGTTGTTAATTCAGTGCTGCTAGAAAATTAGCATTCGTTTTCGTAAGAGAAATATTTCGATGTCCACTACAGTAACCTGAACGAACAAAACCGTACATGTATGATTCGTTTGTTACTACAAAGAAGAGTAAGATTGATAATGATCAAATTACACATACCTACGATAACACAATAGCGAAGTTATTACATAAACATCTAATTTGATTCAAATTTCCGATATGCGTTTACAAGAAATTGATGCTTCTGGGCCTTGTGCCAAATTCCGGGAGCTAAAATATCTGGGCGTTGCCGTTGCAACCCACAGAGAATCGATTAATACCTAATATTTCACTGGAAGTGACAGTATGACAAATGCCTCAGGTGGAGTCCTTCGCAAAGACCTTTCTCTGAAGTCAACGCCATAAAGCTTTGGTTCGTGTAGGGGATGGAATGTCTTGTAACACTTTGCCAACAAGGTCTCATTTACAAGCTGTCTGACATCACAGAGCAAGGTAGATTAAATAAAGTTCCTAAACGTTCTCTAACGTGCGTACACATCCGTACTTGCTGTATGCACGAGTTGGCAAAAAACGTGCCGCTTCCACAGTTTATAAATACTTAACAAAACTTCCTGTTTCGTTTCGAGGTTAAGAGCTAAAGCATTTAGAGCTTGTAAGTATTTACTAATCAACCCGGTGATCAACGATTCTTAGGGATAGAACTCATCAAAAAATAATACTTATTTACGGGTTTAGTCCCATTGCTTAATAAATTCCCGAAAATTATTAACCAAAAAAGGCAACGAAATGTTTTTCATTCTTCTCCACAACTTACTTTCATACAGAGTAAATATAGAGAAAAACTCACAAATTCTCAATTTCATGCAAAACTGCATGACGTAAACTAATCGTGAGCATATAGGATGCGAATAAGAGGTACAATATACCTGCTTTTGTAAAAATGTGTTCCGCGGTTATTACCGACTCCAGAAAAATAGCAAAATTTCTCATAAAATATTTGTAATTAATATGGCAACCGAGAAAAAAATCGAAAGCGATTTCACCAACAAGAGAATTTCGGTAAGTGGTACCCAACTTCCTTATAGTGTGTACCAATGTTCTCACGACAAAATGTGGGTCATGCTTCAGAAGAGCACGCACTCCCTTTAGCAAGCACTTCCTAAGCTCCTGACTTCTTACTTTTGGGTTCAATATGCAAACGGTTCTAACAACGGCAAACAGCTCGTCGCCCCAAATGCATAGTAATTGCTCCAGAGAAGATGACACGCAGTTCGTCGTATAGTTTGGCAGAAATCTCAGAAGGAAGACGCGATACATATTTTTACATTATTTAATCTGAAGTTCGAACCTATGTATTAGTATGATTTTTTTGTAGATCGAACCAATGCTTATTTTCAATGAGAATGCAAACATTTCGGGAGAAACACACGTTGCATTGGTACAACACACACATTGGCAAGGTTGAGTTTCAGATACCATTATCGTAAATTGCATACAGACGTTCACAACATTTTTCTAATCCTTACTTAAATACAGTTAAGAAATATGACAACCATTTTCCACTCATTATTTTGTATTTTAAAAGATTGCATAGACGTTCTTGCACAAGATTTAAAAATAAACGTTTTTTCATTTTCCAGACGTTTTTGTTGGTTTCAATACAATGACTCCGCAACCAATAATACCATCCTAATTTCAGTATGCCACAATTAACAAAATAATTGATTTAATACAGAAATGGGATTTACCAAAAAATAATGTGGAAATTTTTCACAGTAAAATTAAATTCATACAACTAAATATTACGTATTAGGCAGTCTTCGCTTTGCTAAAAAGCCTCTAGAATGCTTCAAGTAGTGGATAGTGGTTTTCCGCCCTGAAATCTGGCCTTTGAGATTCATGACTGCGGTATCCCCTCCTGCATGAGCAATTCAGTGTTCCCAGTCGAGCAGACGGCTAGCGGGCCGCTCGCCAGCCAGCCGGCGACGGTGGCGGTCGGTCGTGACGCCGCCGAGCGGGGCGCCGCCGCCGTGGCGCGCTCTCGAGCAAGGCCGTCCACGGCCGGCGCCGCGCCGCGCTTCCGGCATCGCGGTGCTACCGCCTCCGCCGCCCGCTGGACGCCAGGCGACGCGACGTGTGCTCCGGCCCGCCCGCGGGCCATTGTTTATTCGGCGGTGGAGCGTGCGCGCGCGGCCGCGCGCACGTGGGACGGAGGCGGGATGTGGAGGCGTTGGAGGAGGGGGGAGGGGGTGTAGGTAACAAGCGGAGGTATAGAGTCGGGGTAGGGTGGTGGAGGAGAGTGGTGGAGGAGAGTGGTGGAGGAGAGTGGTGGAGGAGAGTGGTGGAGGAGAGTGGTGGAGGAGAGGGGGAGGAGAGTGGTGGAGGAGAGTGGTGGAGGAGAGTGGTGGAGGAGAGTGGTGGAGGAGAGTGGTGGAGGAGAGTGGTGGAGGAGAGTGGTGGAGGAGAGTGGTGGAGGAGAGTGGTGGAGGAGAGTGGTGGAGGAGAGTGGTGGAGGAGACGGCGGGGATTGCGGGGACGAAGAAGCCGATGAAGGATAAGGTGAAGGTAGTAGCGGTTGCGAATGCCATATTGGGGGTGCCAGGGGCGGTGGTGGAATGGGCTGAGGGGCGGGAACTATGGGGCGTGTGTAGCGGCAGCGGGGTGGTGGGGCAGGGCGGTGGTGAAATGGGCTGCGGCAGCGGGGAGGGGGCGGCGGGGACCGCCACAGTGAGCGCCCGCTCTCCCCTGCCCACGCGCTTTCTAAACAGCGCCGCAGCAACCAGCGTTCCTGCCACTCCTGCCGTAGTTCATCGCCAGGTATCAATAACCTCCCGTAGGAACTGTTCACCAGAGGTATGGAATGAGAGTGTCTGGAGAAAGTGCATTTCCCTTTCACTTATCCTTTTTCCTTTCTTCATCCAGGATCAATCCCTGATTGTTCGTTGGAATCAATCATTCCACATTCCTCGAAGTTTGCGTATTTGAAATTGCTTAAATTATATTTAAGTTACCGTGACTATTTTAAGTTTTAGGTCTCTAAATACCATCACTGTTTCTGGGGAGCAAAATGGTTTTTAACTATATAGCTCAGAAGAGATTTACGTAGATGAATGAAAGACTTGCATTAAATGTTTCAAATGTAACTTAAAAAATACTTTAATAGGTTAATTTAATCATACATCTCAATATTTTTCTTTATAAAATATGTAAAATCTCCCAAGAATACATTTGAGAGTTTAAATATATGAATGAATTTAATACATAAAAATATTTTTTAACTTTCCGTAGAGTTGAAGTGTCATTATTGTTTCTCCTTGAAATATTACTATACTTCAGAGGAAGTTAAATCTCAAGATACATGTTGGAATGTAAGGTTTTTGTTTTAGCGAGGTTTTTGCCAATTTCGGTAGGACTCGAGGTCAAGGACGCTGTGGGTATTACACATATTCAAAGCGTAGGCGTTCAGACTTTCACCATTTGGAGTCGCAACCACCGTGGGACGAAGGCCTTGAGAAACAGTTCACTGTCGCCAACAGAGGTTCTGGCTGGAAATATGCACCTGGTCGTGTGACGAGTTTCTCGACCAAGGATTCTTATTCAGAAAGTCTAGGACATTGAAGTATAGTCGGAGGTAAATAGGTAAAACATGCTAATCCGTCACGAGAGAAGTAATATCTTACACTTACGTAGCAATGCGTCAATATTCATAATTCCTACTTACCTCTGAATTGATGAAAATATTTACTGGGAGTCTCAATATAATAAATGTAAGCCCCTTTAAAATGATAGCGACTCTAAAATTTACCTCCTTGATGCGATTTATTTTTTCTATGACGATCAATCGAATCAAAAAGTCGGTCTTTTTATTAGTTTTAGAGAAAAATTAATATCGCTTTAGTTCTGTAAACAGTGAAAAAAACATTTTATATTTGAACAGACATTTACAAATTAGCTTAGAAACGTTAAAACACGCGTTGAATTTGACTGTTAGAAAAATAGAAACCGTAATAGATGTTTTATCAAGACTTTCTCAGGGAATTCCTTTATTCAGTTCGGTTACGGTGTGTGTTAGTACATAGAGGAAAATCACAATTCCTTAGCGAAGTCCATTTCAAAGGATGATGTTCTGACGTTCAGTCGTGAGACCATTGGGAATCTGGTGTTAGCGCTGGCATTTAGCGAGTCATCCTTAGAGCAAACGGTCAAGACTTCCGCAAAAGAGATTTCAAGCGCACAGGTTTGTGTTTGCTGAAACCATCGCTATTCTGAAGGAAGTATCTTGTGATTAAATAGAGAAGAAAGAATTCTGAGAAATATCATAAATTTAAAAATAAAACGAATTCACGAACCCCGAAAATAACCTCGAACCCCTTCTCTGAAGCCGATTTTATATCACATTATAGACCAGAACTAATGTCTCCTTTAGACAGAACATCTTGCAAAAAGTTAAAACAAAGTTATTTATTTTACACGCAAATTGTAACTTTCAGACATATGCACACGTAATATTTACCCATACTTCCCCATACACATCTATTGTATGTGTCGTGTTATTAGAAAGTCAATTCATATATCCATATTTCAAGTTTATTTCCAGCCACAACGGGAAGGTCATTTTCTACAAAGGACAGCCTGAGAAGTTCTACTCGAGTTTACGGAACATTCTTCATACTTCCTTGAACGTCCCCGACAAACATGCTCCCGTCAGAGCGCCACATGCCGAGAGTCAAACAAAGAGCCCTCGAGCGCATCCAGCTTTGCGAAGGAGCCCAACCATCGCGTCGCGGCGTGGCGCGGTGTGGCGTGGCGTGGCGTGCCGTGGCGAGGGGGGCTGCGAAAGTGGCACAGCGCGACGCGAGCCTCGGCGGCGCCGCGGAAGCGGAGAAGACGGCGCGCGCACTGGTCTGAACCAGGCCAAAACCCCGCATTCATACATAAAATACGAAGAAAAAGTATTTGTTAAAAAATTTAGATTCTAGAAACTTCAAATAATAATAACAAAAAAAATATTGCGTTTAAGTATTTTGTAAACTGGAAATATTGTGTCCGATTTAGACATTTCGGTCGCAAAATCGATTAGCGCACTAGCAGTGACATGAAACTAATGTGGGATTCTTTTTCTTTCACGAATTTTTTAATTTATATTAAATGGATTAATTTTTTGTTATTTTCTAAATATACTTCAACGTTTAAAATTCATCGATATAATTGTTCCTAAATTAACAGCGGGCTAGGATTTGATACTTTAAATACATAAATTTTGACAGCATATTAAAAAAGCACCGGAAACATCTCCAGTAAATTTGTTGTTATTCATTTTGTATTTATTCCAGAAAAAAATCGACTGCTCCGATCTACCCTTTGAAAGGATGACGTTTAAAGTTAATGTTTTATAAAGTAGAAAACAGGCTTCATTTTTCACTAATGCGATTTTCACATTGCGTTGAGCAAACAAGTATTTTGTAGTAAACGTGTAACATTTCATAGCTATCCGTGAAGGCAAATGTGAACGCCCTGCCTGGAGCGAGTATCTGTGGCCTCTGAGCCCTGAGACCAAAGCCATACTTCAGTTTAAATAGTGACCAGACTTTCTTTTATCAGACGTCCAATTGGGAGCTATATTACCAAAAGAGTCCAACCGTGTCCCAGCTGATCGTACGACAGCAGTCACTATTTAATTCGGAGAATAGTTAAGAGTTAATAGTTAAGTAATAGTTAAGTAAATAGTTAATAGTTAATAGTTAAGTAAATAGTTAATAGTTAAGTAAATAGTTAATAGTTAAGTAAATAGTTAATAGTTAAGTAAATAGTTAATAGTTAAGTAAATAGTTAATAGTTAAGTAAATAGTTAATAGTTAAGTAAATAGTTAATAGTTAAGTAAATAGTTAATAGTTAAGTAAATAGTTAATAGTTAAGTAAATAGTTAATAGTTAAGTAAATAGTTAAGAGAGAGAAGTTAAGCTCTCCGAAGACGCCCCAACCTCCACGTGAATACATAGAGGTAAAGTATTTCAAACGCCCGCGTTGCGTGGGAGCGTCGGGGCTCTGTTCGGTCCACTGTGCGGCTGGCGGAGAGCGTGCGTGGCGAAGAAGCACCTGGCGGCGCCCGCGAGCAGACTTCCTGCCTCCCGGCGGCGCCCGACCCGACGCGACGCGATGCGACGCGCTCCTGACGTCGAAGGCGAGTTGCGGACGTTGCATGCGACTGGATGCGTCTCGCGCACGGCCACTGCACGCTGCCGTTGCACGAGAAAAGCGACACACCTCAGAAAGTGTCATTTTGCAGCGGAACGGTTTTATCCTGCGCGGAGCCGTGTAATTTGCTCCCGAAAACGGATGTTTTATTCTATACACCGGCTGGCTTGTAACCTAGATTGTTACCGACATAAAAATTACACTGGATTTGTAGTGATTTAACTAAAAACGAATTTTTAGATGGGTTGATTTACTTGGCGCCGATTACATCCTCTTTCTTGAAGTGCCAAGTTTCTGAAAGTTGCTGACCAAATACCGGAAAACTAGTGAATGGCCTTTCTTGACAGTTATGATGCACTGATCCAAAGTCTGTTAATGGCTTTAGCGGCATCTACCTTACTCTAGGATTGTGACTTCGAATCTCCAGGTTTGACTTGCTACGTAAGAGCAAATCAACGCTTGTCCCCATCATTCAGCAACCATAATAGGCAAAGAATGTCGATCATAATTTTTTGTACTTTGTCATCTTATCCCAATAAAGATATGACACTAGAAGAATATATTATAGGCGAAGCAATGATTTGCCTTTACTACCTACGCTCCAATCAAAAACTGAAATAACTAGTTCCTTAAGTCAGATTCGAACTCACGACCGTAGTAAGAAGTCGTCTCAAAAATAGCCTGCGTTAATGAACCTAACTTGTAACCTTCGCAGCAGGTGATACTCACGGGACATTCGCCACTTTCCAGGAGCGAGAGTGACATCGCATTCAGAATCAACAGTCGAGCACTTTGGATGACACACTTTACTGCCCTTCAAAAGCGTCACGACTTACAAGAGTGGTTCGAGTCTTAGAGGTGCATGGAGGTCGTTTTATAACACAATCTAAGGCGGAAGTAGAAAAACAAGGAATCATATTTGGAATATTATTCGGGTGGGTTCCATTCGGAAATACCTAACCGTGAAAGTGGAACTTCGGTGTGCTTGAGACAATGACGTACGAGAAGCACTGCTTACCCACTTAAAATTTTAGCTATAAGGCCCACCACTTCATAATTTCGAAGCAGAGGTGAAACACATTTTTCAAACGTTTCTCTCATTGTCACCCTTATCACTGAACTGATCACACCAGGAAAACAGTGGTTTGCGGATACATGATATTCCGCTCGAGCCGGTCATGGATTTTGATGCCGACAGATGTCCCGAGTCGTTGAGTCACACAAAGTAACACATTCGACACCAAAACAACTTGCTCACATCCCTAACGCACATTTTCGGGTCGTCACGCCATCCAAAAAGCGGACGCGTCATGACCAGCGGCTGGGGCTGTCACGGCCTCGCAGTGGGGAAGCCCGCGTCAAATCGCGCCGTCCACGGCCCATTGAGCCGGCAGCGGCGTCTGGCCGTCTTTACCTTCGCTGTGTCCCCCGGCGCCGGCGTGCGCGGCGGGCAGGGCGGCGGCGGCGGCCAGGGCGAGCAGCGCGGTGGCGGCGGCGGCGAGGGCGGCGGCGGCGTTCGCGCCCAACGCCCAGCCCCACTTCCTCCTTCGGCGGCGGCGGCTGCCGCCGGGGCAGCTCCGCGGCGCACTTCCACTCTCCATGGCAAGCAGCACCACACTGGCGGCGTGACGAAACCCCCCCCCCCCCCCCCGACATCTCGCGGCCGGCGCCTCCACTCGGCTTCCGGTGGAGGCGCACAGAGTAAAGGAAGGGACGACAAAGAGCAAATCAAATATAAGACATGAAGCGCTGAAGAAGATGTGAAATAATGAGAGACAAATATGAAAATGAACACTGGGAAAGGAAGGATGTAGCTGTGAGAGAATAAGACTACGATGAATATAAACAATTGGTATAAATAAGACTAAATTTTTAATTTTTTGGAAGAATAATTTTTATCAAGAAGAGAATGACAAAGGAATAGAAAGATAACAAAGAAATAAATTAGAGATGATTTTGAATAAAAAAAGCAAACCTGGTAACAGTTTGATAACACAAATAGAGTTAGAATTGAGTTTCTTGTTTTATTGAGCATTGATATTCCCAGGTTCGTAACTGTACTGAGTTCGAAACAACAGGAAATAACCTATACTGAACTGAAAGTAGAAAAACTAAAAATATGTTGTTCATTAAAAATCAAAGATTGATTCATCACAAAGTGGCTATGACAGTCATTTATGCGTGCCAATGCTTAGATATCAACATATTTTCATTACGAAGCCAAATTATTCAAATACTCGCAAATATGTTTACAGTTTATAATTTCTTTAAAGCTATAAGCAAAACTCATTCAACATCTCTCATTATTGATCACGTAACGTGAAGTATAAAGCATATGAAAGAAAATATCAAAATTGTGCATAATTTCACTGAATGTTACCGATTCAGTATTTATTGTTACTGTACTGTAAATACTACCTTCCTGCCAAGTTCAATCCATACAAAGTTTGTGACATCGTTCTTTCTTTTCATCAATATAAATAGGTAGAAAAATTGTCTTTTAACCACATTATTTTGAGGTTCATAACTCGTTCGGTTATGTATTACCCATAATATAAATTTTCTATAAGTCATTGGGGGGAATTTATTTATACATGCGAATAATATTTTTAAATTGATGCCGGCTGGAAATAGTTTATGTTCTTGAAACTGAAACTTCGTAAGACGGAGCAGTTCTAGGTTCGAGACCTGTAGGTAAGGATTTTCGACACCAGTTATATAGACCCCAGAATGGGTGTTAGGCAGGCTCGCGGCACTGATCGTTTGTTTCCATGGACTTCTTTGACCAATTGAAGGCAGCGGCCTCGAAGAACGAGCCACGAACTGCGTGAAAACTTCCCCATCAAGTTCTCGAGATCGCCAAGGCAGTAGTGTCGTAGTGATCTCGGACCGAAGGGTCGCGGGTTCGAGTCCCGCCTCGGACATGGTTGTATTTGTGTTCCTCCTTTCACCCCTTATCAACACCATTAAGTATTAAATCCTATAAAAATTAGTTAGTAGTAAGATACAAGAAGTGAGAGATTATATGCTCAAACGTGAATGCTTAAAAAAGTTATGTATTACAAATTTTTAAAAAATGTTCAAACCCCTGAAAGGCAAAACTGCCGAACAAGAAGAAAACAAATTTTAAAAAAAAGTACTCGTTGCATCCTTAAGGCCAAATAAACGTCCATCCTAGTGACTCATCCTTCATCGATGAAGAAAGTTTCCCCCTAAAACATTATTTTAAGTGTCTCACTGTATTACTAAATTTGTGTGTTAAGGTATTTATGAAATAAATAATGTTAGCTAAAATAAAACATATACAATAAGTTAATATAACAATGTTTACATATGTAATTTAATTTTTACACGGAAATGAATTAATCATTTAGATGATTTCTAAATTTGTGATTACCAAAAGGATTGCTCCGACGCGACGCCTTTATGTGCAGGTGTAGCAGGTACTCCGCTGCTTGAAAATGAGAATGGGCATCCGAGATGATACATAAACTTATCATTTCATGACATATTATCGTCATTTTTATTTGACATTATATATTAGAAAAGACTATTACAATTTATTGCTGTTTATTCTTGCATCTTACACCGTTTCACACGCATCTTACTTCTGATGTTTTCCTTCACACAACTACCGTGAGTGTCACGTGCTGTGCTTATGTCATGTTATGTCAGTACTTTACCGAATCCTAGCACCTTGGCGAAAACTAGTATACAAAACCAAACGAATCAACATACAAATTTTGTTCTAATCTAATATTCCTACAACTGCAAAAAATGCTTAATGTCAGTACTGTAATGAATCTGTTATTAATGGTAAAGCCTTCTGAAGGAAAAGAATAATATAAAAGGCACAGAATAAGTGATATATATTTATGGATTTCATGACAACACAACTAATAAGCGAAAGAAGGGATCAACAAAAAAAGGTCAGAACGTCGTGAGAAAAAGTAAAAGTAAATATTTGTTTGGTGTTCTAACGAGGAAAAATATAAGCACTTTTTGAAAGTAATGTGGATTATGTCCATATGAACATTGTCTGTATTATAATTAATGACTTCAAAGTGTTTCATTTGCTTTTTGTTTTGATCAGTGAATTTGTTTATTGCCTTAAGGATATGGCTATATTGTATTTTATTATTTTTTTGTATATTTCATTTCAATTTGTCACCAAGAAGTTGTCATTTTTTTTAATAATTGTCTTTATTAATGGCGAGGCTCAGGCCATAGGGCCTGCTCTTCCGCCTAACCAATAATATACAGTATATATATATATATATATATATATATATATATATATATATATATATATATATATATATATACTGTATTAGCCCTAAATTTTTTACTGATTATGTATTTTTTCCAGTTGTTACTTTTCTTTACAAACTTTAATTTTATGAAGAAAAAATAAAAATAGTACAATACTTATTACCAATCCTTCTACTATATTGAGTAAGAGCAATATATTTGCCAATTAATTAAATTGAGACATTTCATTTCAGATTTTTCTCAGTATTTTTCCCCCACACCTAGCGGAGAGCACGTTTCTGTAATACATTTCTCTTTCTTGACATCTACATTGATTTACATTTACGAGGATATTTTACTTAAGATTACTGTAACCTTCATTGTGCAAGTTGCTTCACTATGCATCTCAAAAAAAATTAGACGTGCGTGAATTTCGTAACAGCTTGTAAATATATCTGTTTTGTTTATTAGATGAGTAACCGTACTACCAAGAGAATTCTATCTTAAGAATAACACGTTATTTGCATTACGCTACATTTATGTTCACTTCAAGTTCAGCATCCACAAAAAACTATTTTAATTCAAGGATATTTGCCTTACAATAATACTGTTCTTAAATAATATTTCTGAACAAGCTGCATTTGAGCATTCTTATTATATTATCCCGACGAAGGTTTCTTAGTCACGTATGTGCCTATTCAACTGCAAAAAAAGGTTTGAAAACGTCATTCTCACGATTTCGACATTGTTAAAGAATAACTCAAGGTTCCCCGTGAAATATTGTCAGTAAAATATGTGACTACATGAATTATAAATACATCGCACGATGTAAAATGTAAATGTTTACACAAACACACTACAGTCAATACTAGTAAATGGCAATAATTAAAATTCCACATTTTAATTTTAATGTTAAAAGGAACTTTCGTTGGTAAAAATATAGTAACCCGAATTGAAATAATCAACCAATGGTTATTTTTCTTATACCGAACGTACACCGAAGTTCAACAAGAAACCTTCACCGGCTCCCATTATCTAAAGCACATATGGTATGTAGGTCATTTCTTGCAAACAACGGAAGTGAAAGAGTCACAATATACTACATTCGTATTCCTATACTAAAATTAACATTTTAAAAATTCGCAAACGAGTTTCGTTAAAACTGCCTAACAAATTCAACACAGTTAAATTTACGAAACTTGTGTAAATTTACGAAAATAAATAGTTTGCTAAAGAAAGGAAAAATATTTCGGCTAACAGAAGAAAAAATTACTTATAATTTGGGTCTTGAGAGTTGTAAAATTCTCTAAAAGAAAAACTAAATGAATAAAAATATTTTGTCTCTATTTTCTGTAAAAATTGTAAATGCTGAAATTAGGATACAAGGATACCATGAGTGTGCATATTTGAATGGCAAGAAGCGTAAATCGCTGGAAAATGTTTAAACCTTCATGTGCAATGTTAACATGGAAAGTAAAATTAGGGTAAATAAAAATTTCCGTTATTTAGACAATGTATTTGTGACCTATCACGATCATTTCTAATGATTTTGTCAAAAGGAAACAACGAAACTATTTTTACAAAGATAATGAATAATTAATGTATGTAGTTGCAAAAGTTCATTCTATAATGAAAATGTACAATGTTGGCAACAGTGAATTGTAGTATGTAAATAGGCCGAGTAGAGATTTGCAAAGGGAATGCGGGCAGTCATTTTCCCCGGAGAGGTGTGGCACGGACAAACAGCTGTATTCCCGAGCCTTCGATTTTATCGACAGAACCGGCTCTGCCTGCTGGATTACAAATGGGAAAATATAAGCTTCACAAGCTGTAAAGTAGTGTTAAAGGGATCCTCAAAAAACAATTTCTTCTGGACTAGACGGCACATTAAAGAACTATATGTTGATGACTCAAATATATTATTAATAAACCTTTTGAATAAGTCGTGAAATTAGGGCACTAACAAATCTAGTAATGCTACAACGGCAAATACGTTCTCGCATTATTTGTAACATTTTATAATTTTCGAAAATTCAGAGGAATTAACGAAACTGGGCACCACTTTTGTAAGCATGCTTTGCACTATCCTAGAAAAAAATAAAAAAAAAATTGGACCGTTTTTGAAAAAATCTTGTTTTCAAGATTGCCTTCATATCACGCAAAATTACGTGTATTACCGGTACTAAGGAGCATGTCAGGTTTTCGCAGCTACGTGTAATATACATTTTATTTTAAATTTTAATATTTTAAAATTCTATGCAACTTATTAATGACATTATATTTACTTTGGCAATTTTAAAAAATTGGAAGGAAGAGCGAAAAACTTTAACTTTTGTAATTTTAGAAAATTCAGAGAGTTCATTGCATATCGGATTGGGCTATTTCTAAGCGAGTTTGCTTACTTTAGAAATTATTAAAGAAAAAATTAGTTTATTTTGATAAAATTTTGAAAATGTCCTTGAGACTTCATAAAAGTACTCCAAAAAATAAAAATATTTGTTTCAAATCTAAGCGGTCGCCATACAGTAAGGAATATTACTTTTTATAAAATACTATTTGGCCTACGTTGTTCACAGATTTGCGGTCGGACGTTTTGCCACAAAAACAAGTTTCAGACAGAACAGAATCAAGGACACACAAAAGGTGATTGTGACTACACAACGGGTTAAAGGAAGTAATGTACAATAGAACTAATAAAGACTCTTTCCCGGTATCAAAGACACAATATAAATTTTCCATAAAAAATCGTTGTTTTTTGCTGCAGTTTAAAAATAGTTGTCTATGCTACGTTTGTAATATGAGCGAAAGTAAAAAGTAGCAATGCAGAATCCTAACTACTGAGGACGAAATGTATTATCTGTTCCTAGAAAATACCTCTAAGAGGAGTCAGATGACAAGAGCAAATGGTAGTTAATTGTGACAGAAAATGTGATTTTTTATTTTCTTTCTCAAAAAATCTCTAATCTGCATGACTTTTTGTATAGGTTACGCCCACTTTCTCTGTTCTAGTTTTGTTTTCCTAATTTTTGGGTTTTTGTTCGTTCACAGAACTTGTATAGTTGTTTCTGTTTAAATTTTTGGCTATGTGAGTTGTGTAGTGTTTTTTCGCATTTTGTTGCCAATTCAGATCCTTTCCCAGTCAAAATGTGTGGAATCAAGAAATTTAGCAAACAGAATTTAAATTGCAATCGTTTTAAAAATAAAACGAGTGCAAATAAAGTTTATGTTTCCACGAACACAGTAGTAAATCTTGATGCAAGATCCACGCCATCGACCATAAAAAGTTATTTCATCTGTCAGAAGAAAGTGACAATTCTTTTTGTAAATTGTAGACATAGTAGTTACATGATTGTTAATATTAGTGTAGTATCTAAGTTATTAAAATATTTTGTTAAGTGTAAATGTTTATGAATCAGAAATGTATTGACATTGTATGGTGAGTGGTAAACATTGCCAAAACTTTAACCTACTTTTCTTCAAATTTTTTTTGTTGATATTCAAGTACAGTTTCTTCAAAAAGTAAATATCTCACATACATGAAACTTTGTGACATTTAATTAGTCTAAATTTCTTAGGTGAAATATAAATTAAAGTGGCATGTAAAAATTATTCAGAACCTTGCTATTTTAACAGGTAAAATTTTGAATAAAATCGTTCATTTTATTCACACTTTTTTTCATTAACTTTTCCTAACGGAGTGTAGAAAAATAGTTCGGCGTATAACAAATTTTATATTTAATTACGTTAAAAACATGAAATTTGTAACATAATAGTTTCTTAGGAAAATACACTAGAGTGAAGTACTAGTTTCACTTCTTCTCGCATGTATAAATAAAATAATTATTTATGAAAAAACGTTCATAAATGCAACTTTTATTATTAAATATTTGTCCTGAGTAAAATCCAGCAATTGCTGGATAAAAAGCCCATTTGTATTTTTTCTTCAATTCAAAGTTATAAAGCTTTATATTACGGGAAAGTTTGAAGCTAAAATCGAGCAAAAATGTACCATCTACCATTAATCGTTCTGAAACGTAGTAAGTCCGAACAAGTAATTAACACGCTAATGTTAAGGAATACGATTCACTTGTTAGATGTACTAATGTTTCCGAACAAGTAACAAATTAACCTTCCTACATCTAGTTTTTCCCCACGGGTCGCTCACTGGTCAGCGTGCTCGCTTTCCATGAAGCGACCCCGGGTTCGATTTGGGATCCCGGGACAGATTATAGTGTGCGATTTCCTTGCAATGTCCCAGTATTTGTCACTGTGTGACGATGAGAAAGCTCACTTCTCTGTTTGATAAGACCAGAATACTGCGTAGGGATGACTATATGCTAACCACACGTACCCCTCAACCCATGGCCACAAGGCTGGAACACGGCTGGTACGCCTTGGCCCCGTCAGAGGCTGTTGAGGTAGTACAAACAAACAGACAATTCTAGCTTTTATAAAAAAACGAAAGGGGTATCTTTATATTAAAATATTGGTGTTAAAGAGTAGTTATTTATTAGGACTTCATTTTAAACCTGTCACATTTTAGCTATTCTGTCCTATTCCGACACCAAAAAACACCCTTATTCCTCCTCGTTTCTGTTACAAAATCCCAGGATGGATCTCTCCTCCTCATCGGTTGTCCACGTAGCGTCTCCTTCAGTCTCTAGCAGGGTCTATTGCAGGAAAAGCGGTTCTAATCTATATTCTTAAATTTCAATTAAAGAATTTCTAAATAAGGCTAATTCTATAAAACTAGAGTGGGGCGAATTTCTTTGATGTCTTTTCCGTCCAGAGTTTAAAATGAAAAAATAATAAGAAAATGCCCACTCTGCTGCGTAAAAAACCTCTTCTTTTATTGTTTACACTATGGGTAGCATCTGGAAACGTCAACCCAGCGGAAGAATATGCACGAAATGATCTTTTAAAAACAGAAATCATTAAATCTGGTTCCAATTACAGTAATACATTAAATAAAAGAATAACGGTTTCATGTTTTCTTTCACTAATGAAATAGTTTCTATCGATTTCGGTTAGAAGCCTTGATAAAATTATAAAGTGAATAAGCCTCGCATTGTAATCTTGAATTAAAGAAATCATCAATGCCCCAATATTTGTCCTTTGTCTCTACTGATGTTTAAGTACGTTTGTGCCGTACGTCTCAAACGGCGTTATGCCGTACGTTTGCTTTGCCTCATTACATCCCAATATCTATTTCAGTACAACAATGGTTTATATTTATTGCCATGTGAACGAATAAAATGTTTATTAGTTAGGCAAGATTTAAGGGGCATTTTCGGCCCCACATATGAAAATGGGCATTGGAGGATAAGGAGTAATTTAAAACTCACCAATATGTATAAAACAACATATATTGTTGCAGAAATTAAGGTCAGAAGACTACAATGGCTCGGACATCTATTACGAATGGAAGAAGAAAGAACTCCAAAAATTATTTTCTGTAAAGAACCCGAAGGAAGAAGAGAGAAAGGAAGACCCCGTTTAAGATGGCTGGATGATGTGGAGATGGATCTGAGAGTAATGGGAGTGAGGAGGTGGAGAAGAAAGGCAAAAGAGAGAAGTGAATGGGCATTAATCGTTCGAGACGCCAAGGCAAAACTTAAAGGGCCGTAGTGCGACAGAAGAAGAAGTTAGGCAAGATAAAAGTTTTTAATAGCAAAAATATAAGCTGGCTTTCAATATTTATAAATTGTTATTCTTCTTATGTATATAATGTAACGATTACAAAACTGTTTAATGATTAAACGAATGAATATGAAATAGAAGTTCTTGAGTTTTGTTTATGATCACAACAAGACAAAAGCACTTCAATGTCTTTATTCATTACAACCCAGGATGTAATTACGACTATGGTCATCACCGCCGGGGATGCGAGGGGGCAATCGTTTCCTTTTTTTTTTGTTCCAATAATTTGGTGCTGGTGGCACCTATGATTATAAGTATGTAAATCACAATTCATTGTCCTTAGTAGAATAAAAATACATTTATGCTACTAAATTAATAGTTATGTATCTTACAAGTGACTAAAATGGAACGTTATATGCAAATTAGTTGATTACACACGAGCGCGGTAGTGCAAGGTATAATTACCGGTACTAACAAGCACGTCATGTTTTTGTAGTCACATGCAATATACATTTTTATCTTGTCCAATCGCCTTTGTAATATTTTCATATCTTTTTAAACTATGTGCCTATGATAATGGTATGATATTCACTTTGACAGTGCCCTTTATAACATCGGATATAATAATGAACGATTTTATCCCTTGCAAGAAGCAGTTTGATATTAGAAGTAATAATTAAACACATTTAATTTACTGACCACCTAAGCAAAATAAATATAAAGTCGATCGTATAAAACAAAAAGTTTAAATTCACTGATAGAATTTTTTATTTCACTGTTAATACAATTTACGCATATCGCAGGGCATCAATTTGTTTACGTCTTCTTGTCTACATCAAAACAATGAAAAGTGTGTTGTGTTACACATTCATTAAATATTTACCCATTCATTTTAAACTTTCTCGCATTCTTTTACATTGTAACAACGGAAAATATGTCTGCATGGATGTATGTCCTTTGATAGTAAAATATTTTAATAACTCTTGAGAATTCCCCTCTCTCCTGCTCCTGCCGTCACCAGAGACGCTAAAATGTCTCACCTGTGAAAAAATATTATTATAAAAAATTATCTTATGCTCTCTAGCACCGCAAATCGCCAAAACTGAGAACTCCCTACGCGTGTTCTCCACATCAACAAACCAATCTTCAACTTCTCCAACGGCACGTCCTGTGCAAAGCCCCACGAGACCCAAAGCAACTCCGGTTGGTTGGTTGGTTAGTGTTTCCGGGCGCGACAACAGCTTAAATGATTAGTCCCGTAAGTGTAGCGCACGTTTTTTCCTCGGAAGATGGCGGTGATCTTCTCCCAGTGGATGGCGAGATTCGGCGCCGGCCTACCGTCGGCTAGTGGGGTTTCCCCCTAACCAGGACTCTCCCACCAGCGGGGCACCGCCGGGACAAGCTCTAAGCTCCCGGCGGGTCTCCCGGAATATGTGATAGTGTAGTGCATGTTAGTGTAAGTATGTGTGTGTAAGGGTAGAGGATAGGACAAGGAAGAGGAAGGAAAGATCGCGCACGGTCCGTGGCGCGTTTGTTTGGGTACTGCTCCGGCATTCGCCTGGTGTTGATCGGAGAAACCACGGAAAACTTCCGATCAGAGCAGTCCTACAGAAAACGACTGAATTCGACCTAGCTTAAAAACTAGTGTCAAAAATCCTGCCGCCGTCGGGACTCGAAATCCTGCCACCTAGGACCTCCCGGTCAGAGGCGCTGCAGTGACATCAGTTGATGCAGTGAGCGGCAGCTCCCGGTCAAGCCCGGTCGGCAGACAGGCTTCGTTAGAGCGAGGGTGCGTCCGCCGCGCGACGCCCTATTATCTCCGTAAAAGGGCAGCGAAAGGACTGCTCGCGCGGCGGCTGCGTGGGAGAAACACGCTCATTCAGCGGAATCCCAGAGCGACAACATGTTAATGCGGTCCTCCGCGCGCGCGACGGCAGCAGCAGCAGCCGCGTCGGCGGAGGGCGTCGCTGCGCCGGCGACACGTCGTAAACGTCTTTGCGCCGAGTACTAACGCGCCCCGGACGAGAGGCGGCCTATTAGAATGCAGGGTTTCGCGTAGATTGAACAGACAAAGCGCCTAAGTGGAAAAACAATCGCTGGCGGGGAATAAGACAGCTGGGGTGTTGGGAATGTGACCAGACTGAGCGTTGGCAAACGTGTATGTTTATTTAGTGATCGTGAAAACCTGTCGATATTTTTAAGACAATTTTAGTGATCATTTTCCATGTATTGATATGAATATTTTCTCTTTCAATTTACTAGGAAGGATCAGTATCCTTAGCTGGCTTTAAGGGTAAATTGAGACCACTTCAAAATCATGAGTCAAAACCAAGAATGGGAATTTGGGTTTAGACCTATATTTCCTTAACTTAGGTCAATGTCAAGTCCTTAAACTGCACCACCGAATGGAATGAAATAACAATAAATATTCACTCCCTACTAGGATAAAAATCCTAGATGTAAAAACGGAGCATGAAAATGCTGATCCCCTCCACAAAAGTCACGTGCACCTACCGTCGATAAATGTAACTTAGCCCCGGTGGGTGGGTTGGACGTTCGCGTGATCCCGAGATGGTCAATTCACGTCGAAAAAAATCACTCTTTCTCGTTTAATTTTGAAATGACTCGCTTGCCTTTTATTTTGTTTTATTAATTCAATGTTTATTTCGTAATTTCATTGTTCTTTCAATTATTAAATGCTCATTAACTTACCTTCATCATTTTTGTCTCGCTCATCATTCCTTTTTAGGTAATACGTCTGTTTTTCAATTTTTCGTTCGATAATTCGTTTTTTAAATGAGGTAAAGTGTTTACTCGGCGCGCACGAGCATCTGCCGAGGGCGTTGCCGCTCTAGCCACGCGTCGTAAATGTCCTGCGCCGAGTGCTAACGCGACCCGACCCTGCCCGCGAACGAGAGGCGGCCTATTAGAATGCGGCGTTTGGCGTAGATCGAACAGACAAACAGCCCTACTTGGAAATACAAACAATTGTCGCTGTAGAGTAAGTCGGAGGTGTACTGAGATCTTGCATAATCCATGTGACGGCAAATGTTTTTCTATAAGAGAAAATTTTGGATGTTTAAACTCAGAGTGAAGCCGTTGAACGTCAGAAAACGTAGGAGATTATAAACTTTGAGATAGTAATTAGTAATTTTATGAATATTAGAATATTTTTGCTGGCATTGTGTCTTCCCATATATTCTCATTTCTTGTTATTATTTTCTTCCTAATTTTTATCAGAGATTACTAAATTGGTTAGCCTTGTTTGTCCATAAGGAAAAACCGAGAACACTCTGAAATGACTGTTTCGACATTCCCAGTATGGGAGATAGATTTAGGGACATTTTCCATTACAATCATAAAATATAAAGCGCCTGAACTATCCTAGCAAAGGAACAAAACAGTACTTATTACACGCATTCATTTGAAAAGTTGCATTTTGAAAGTTTATTTGTTTGTTTGTTTATTCATTCACGGATTTCTTTACCCATTGGTTTATTTGCTTATTGAATTCTGTTTATTTATTCATCATTCATATATCACTTAATTCGTTTGTTCTTTTATCATTTATTCTCTTGTTAATTCATTCACTTAATATGGCAATGTGTTTATTCCGTGCATCGGCTTCAGCACCCGACGAGAGCGTAGCTCCACTAGTTTCTCGTCGTTTGCCGCGGACGTACGTAAATGTCTCTTGCGCGGAGTACTGACGCGACTAGGGCGAGGAGCGGCCTGTTAGAGCGGAGGGTTTTGCATACACCGAGCAGACAAAGCGCCCTGCGTGGACACGCACACAATCGCTGCTGAAGAATAAGGACGCTGCCAGCAAACCGTTGGGGTGCTGACAGCGTGTCAGGTTGAAGTGCCGGCAAACATTTTTCTGTGGCGTCAATAGGGAGCATTTCAAACTGTGCGCCAAGAGGCAAATAAAAAGAAAAGGGAGCAGTATTGCTTATGTAACCAGAGAGATTTTAGTAATGTTCTTTTACAAAGGTTTTTAATATTTGGTCCCCGAAATGTCATGTTTGGTCCAAAAAACAATCATCAATTCTGGTGTTTTCTTTCTTGGGAGACACAAAAAAAAAAATATTCTCCTACTTACCGCATTTTCCTTCAGTTTGCAGTCCTCATCTTGTAATTTTTTTAATTGAAAAAAATGGCATGTAAGTATAGATCTTTAAAAGAACTAGTCAAACAAAGCAGAATGTGCTATTTACTCTTACGCTAGATACTTTTAATTCTGACTTTACACTGACAAGTGATGGCCGCAAGTAACTGCGGCAACCAATTTGCGATGTTCTTCACACCGACAATAAAAAAGGATAAAGCCCTAACTCCAGTATCGCCAGACGCAGCAACTTTATTCTGAAAAACAGTTGCCGAAATATTTACAAAAGTGGCACGCGAGTTACGACTTGTTCAGATGTCACGAGTCCGCTCGTATAGGTAAAATGGCTAATTTGCTTCGTTTGTGTATTCAGAATCCCTGAGAAATATATAGTTTCGAAGTGTTGTGAACGATTTCAAAAAGCAGCTTGGTATTAGAAAAGCTTTGGAGAAATTTTGTTATCATTATTATAATTATTTTTCTTACTCTGTGGAGAGAATTGAATTTTAAAATGTTCTTGTAACCTGTCTTGCAGAGGCGGCCAACAAATTCGCAATTAGCATTTCGCAATTAACGATTTTTATTATCATGTGAACTTCCCTTTCAATCACTTCGATAAATTTTTTCGCGTTCGCAGTGAACCACACTTGCTATAAAAAGTTATTTTATTATTAAAAATCCAGAAATGAAACAGAAAACACTTAATTGTACTGAGAAACGATTAAGGAAAATTCCTGTTCCGTCAGTGACGTAGCAGTGCAAAAGACAAGTGCATTGGATGTGATGATTAATGCCTTGGGAACACGTAATAGGTAGAAGGCAGTGACCAATGCTTTTTAAATGCCAGACGCGTTTTGACCTTGAAGACACACAGGAAATTCCATCCGGTCATAGCGCGTAGTCCACCAGTTCATTGATCCGCCAGATGTCTTTTAGCAATGATTTCTTTGCATTCAGTATGTGGATTAAGAATGGATGCATATGGAATGGACTAGGTGTATCTATTATGGCCTAACGAATAACTAATGCAGCAGAAGAAATATCAATATTATCATCATTGCATTCTCCCAAGAAACCCAAGCGAATAATTTTGAGACAATAATTTAGACACTTATTTTTTATGATGACCAAGTTATAGTTGCCAATAATTAAGTAAATAATTGTCTCTGTATTTATTTACAGAGAGCTTATACAAACTATGTAAAAAACAATTTATTTAACACATATTTACAAGACAAAATCAAATTCGTGGAATTTCAAGGTCTCCAACCGCTAAGACGAAACGCGGAAGGTAGAAAAAGTTGGAATAAGAGAACAAGTTAAGAGAACACCATCAGAAGCGTGGGCTGTGACATATATAGGCGAGGTGAATGTGGACAGGAAGATTCAATCTGAGGTGTGGCACAATTAAAAGAACTCACAGAAGTAAAGTTAGAAAGGAAACCTTCCTCAAGTTTTGTACAATTATGGTAGTGACCTGTGGATTACGTAAAAGGATATTGAAAACTGGATACTAAATTCTAGAACTTATATCAGAATCCAAGCAGTAGAAATAAGATATTAAAGTTCAGGTTAGGAGTAACAAGAAGGGACAGAACAACAAACGATAGCAAGAAGAAAATCCTTAGAATGGATATTTTAACTAACAAGATTGAAGAATTCATGAAATAGTGAAAATATCATAGAATAAAATAGAATGATCATCGCATACTAAAGTGAAGTCTTATATTGCAACCTACAGGAAAAAGGAATGTTGGCAAAAGAAGGTGGATCGATCAATAAGTGGCAATAAGTTGACACAGACAGACAGACGTTTTGCCGTCTATCGATCGGTAACAAGGACACAGAAAACATGGCTTCTGACTGTTTAAAGTGTTAGAGGCAGTAATTTACTCTATGAACAAGATCTATCCTCTTTTCGTTATCAGGGTACGGCAATAAGGAGATTTCTGTCGATTCCGATTTTCGGCGTATACTTTCTTTTTTTTACGAAGTGAGGCGAGGAAGTAAAAAGAAAAAGGATGAAACCATCGTGTCGGAATAAAAGTATGTAAATATTGTGGAAACAACACCTATGAGAACGTATCCTCATTTCAGTCTTGCATCTGGTTCCACCTGCCGACCTTATAGTGTCCTCCTTGTCCAATGCTCGGCGTGTGCGTAGTGGGCGTTGTGAGTTAACACGAAGGGAATGCAGGCGAGGACGCCGCGCGGGCGAACAGAGGGGAAGAGGCAGTTCCCAGAAGCTGCACCTACTGCTCCGTGCCCACACAGCCGGACGGAGCTGCTTCCTTTGCATGGGTCACGGTCAAATAAGGCGGGTAAGAAAATTGCCAGGATGTTCGAATAGAGGTCGCTCCAGAAACGTCTAGACAGTGTTGAAAATAACGAACTTTTAGGTACTAATTAAACGGGATGAAACACCAAGTACCTAGTAATCACAATAATTTATTAAGAATAATTTGTTAAGTTATTGTGAAATATTTTACGTATGTATTATTTTTATAAAATAAATATTTAAAAAAATAGATTCTCCTTGGAATAATTTGGTTTTATTTAGTTTCTGCGCTGTTGTACCTTTGAAAACAAAAAGTTATTCCTTTATATGAAACATCCATACATTAAAAACTTTTCCATTATTGTTAAAATTCCAGTACCTTGTGAGAACTTCTCCGTTTGAAATGTGACAATGATAGCCACTGCAAGCGAATTTCAATACAATGTTATTTCGATTTTTTTAAATATGAAAAGTGTGTACGTTTACGTATACTAAATCTGTCATTCGTGAGATTGTGACATTACGATAAAAATACTTGGTATTTATAATTCGCTTAATACTTTACATTTCTAAATATTTGAATTAAAAAAAGGTTAATGTAACTTCATATCTGTGCACGTCTTCTAGAATTCATTGGAAACATAAAACCCAAATTATTGCTTTTTATCCTTGAAAATAGATTTTATTACATGAGAGCTTTTTTTTTCATTTTCAAAATTTATGTAGTATTTTACTCAGTATAGGAATCACAGAAGTTTGAAAATATGCACAGAATTCACTTCTCCCCATAGCACGTCATACGCAGTTTCAATTGTTTTTTGACGTAAAAATAAATAAAATAAATACATAAATATATCTATACTAATATATAAAGCCACAAGGGCGTTGCGTTACAGCGCGATAATGTACTGGAAAAATATCGATGAAATTTTTGTGATAGCTTCCTTTGAAGGTACTATAGACTATGATTTGCAACAATAAACCTTAATATATTTACAAAATAATTACTTTTCTGGACTTTTCTTTCGCACAGCGTTGCATCTCAGATTCAAAAGTGCATCAATCAATGTGCAATAGTTTAGCTGTGCACCACCAGAGGATGACGACTGAAATTTATGATTGAATTTATCAATGCACAGAATTGCGTATTTAGAGGTCAATTTGTTTATTTTCACTGTCAATAGTCTAATTCGATATAATTGTGAGGTTTTCTTCGCTCTATTTTATAAAAGTAACTTGGATATTGATATTAGTTGCCTGTAGGCGTGAGTGCACTAAGTATACAAGAGACGAAATGTTTGGAAGAGATAATTTTCTGATGGATGAGGTTAATATTGTGGTAAAACGGTATGAATGAACACATGTTCATGAACAATTTATAGTAAAATTAAGCAGTATAAAACGTTGATAAATGGTATTAAAGGAATTGAATGTGTGACACCTGTTTTCAAGGTTGTTGAAAACAGAACAAAAAAAATTTTTTAGATAACTGAAAAGTTTTGACGGGATCCATTGTGATCTCGGATTTTTGAGATATTATAGTTGTCTAAGTGTTTAATGGCTCCATTCCGTCAGGCACTATTTATCAAGACCCTCAAACGCTTTCTCGAATTCATTAATATTACTTTAATAAAACTTAAACGTCATTCCGGGCAAGTCAATTTAAATATTCTTTATAAAACGGAGAAGAAAAAAATATGAAAAAGAGTAGTTTTGTAATGTGGCAATTGACTGAACATATTGGTATAATATATAAAATTCCTCAAAACGAATATACGTGAGTACATGTATTTTATTTTTTAGTTCATATTTCTTCACTATTTGCAGTTATAAAGTGAAAGAAGTTTGGTGTGTGGGAACTCCAATAAGAAAAACATAAATATTTTAAAGTGAGAAGGTTTTTTCGTGAGAGGAAGACCGGGTATTTCCAGATGGGAGCAATGCAAAGAGTGGTGGGGAGGGAGGAGGGGATATGCAATAGAATAGAAGTAGGCGCCACCACAGGGCGGGAATAAATTGAATTTATCTTTCTGATTAATAAAAACTATTATGATAAATACTCCGTCAACGCGAGGTTCTTCAGCTAGTTGCGATATAAATTGACTGCAGACAATGAATAATTGCCGTTTTTGAATTGAAGAGTGATTTCACATTCACCAGAATGGTGTAGACTATGTGCATGTTCAGATGTACATATCACGTTGTTGGGGTGCAATGATAATTAATTTTCGAAACATTTTACACAAAAATATATTATTAAAAAATCTAAGAATATTTTATTAACATATGTTTAAATATGTAAAAGCATGTAATTATTCGAAAATATATACAAATATGCAAAATAAAAATAGTTTTAATTCATTCAGAATATCTAGTTAACTTTAAAATATATTATTCAATGCAGGTATCTAGTTCCTGTAAAAACATGTAATTACATGTAAATCCGTTCCCTATTAATAAAATTTCGCGGGCCACAATAAATGGCACCGCGAGCCGCCAGTTGGACAACCCTGCTACAGACTCGTATCATGGCGGCTGGGCGGTTCGACGCGCCGCCTGTCAGAGAAGGAAGGCGAATATCTGAGACTCGCAAATCATGCTTGTGCACAATCATCTCTGACAACAGCCCTGTTCCTCTCAGATACTGCCTCCTTCGGCCACCTAACCGCATTCATCTTGAGCGTGCAGTCTCGTCGCGCAGGCAGAAATCGTTGCGACCGAAGGCCGACCCCTTCCCTCGCGACCTAAATCGTCTCAACAATTTATTTCAACCTCCATAATTTGCTCCTTGATTTTTTTCCATAGGAATTTCATCCAGCGACAGCCGGCTATCTTTTACGTCCCGATGGTATGCATATTCGACCATACACTAGACACAAACAAACTTGCGGGCTCCTCTGATCTGGGGTCAGTAGATTGCGATTGTAATATGTGTTCATGTGCATTTATGATTTTTAAAGTGAGTTTGAAACCTTGAAATGTAATATAATGACGAACAAGGAAAAATAAATTATTAAAAAACTGGAGCTTACCATTTTATAAAAATTGACGCTGGGGATGCTCACATACGTTGCCGACGCTGGTCGAGTTGACTGTCAACCTGCCGGTGAAAATTTACCATTTTTCACATTTACGCACATCAGCGAGTCTCTTACTGTCTTGTGACGCTCTTCGTCACCACCAGGACATTTTTATATACAGATCTCGTTAAAGTGGGTAGATTACGTAGGTCTAGATGGCAAACCAAGAGCTCTGATGGCCTCTCGTGACTTCAATTCTCCTAGTACGGTCGATGCAAAATAACAGAAAACTTTATAAACACAAGCTCGATTTAAGGAAGATCCACATAGGTAGAATGAACCCAGTCCCTCCTGTTCTGACCTATTCACGGGACATATGGTTCGTAAACCGCACGTCTCGTTTTCCTCATTTCACTGCCCTATACTTCATTGTATATTACACGGTTCGTCAAACGAAATAAATACTTTGATCAAAATGACACTCTTCTTTCGCATAAATATAATCAGTGACGAAGGAAAGACGAGTTGTTGAATCAAAAAGTAAAATAAGTGTAGAGGTATTGACCGCCTAATTTTTTTGTTAGACTAAGAATATAATAATTGTGACTAACATATAATGAATTATTTACACAAATTACTTTCTGTCTCTTTCCCTCATCTAAATGAGAAGAAATAAAGATGAAAATGTTACACATTTTTAAAAGGCTGTTTATTCAATATAAAGCCAAACAAATGAGAAGAAAATCGTTTCGGTAAATGAAACAAATAGTACAAACTCCTAATTTCCACCCACACATTTCAAAACAATAACAGGAGACCTCGAGCTCTCGTCAGCACCGGTAAACCCGAAAGAGACAGGCGGAAGTGAAGGCATGACGTAATTCTCTTCATCACAAGAAAACAGGACGCAAGAAAGCGAGGCGCGCCGCGAAGAGGAACAAAAAAAAAAAAAGCGAAGCGCGACGCGAGGCGACGCAACGCAACGGGCGCAGCACAACGCGCGCTTCTGCGCGCAGGGGGTGGGGCGTTGCAGGGCGTGGCGGGGAGCGACCCATCCGTGGTTCCTCGGACGCAGCACAGTGGCACGAATTCACACTAAAAGGTGTGTAGCAATATTTTACAATTGCAAAGCGTGTCAAGCAGTAGCATTTGCACTGTGAATTTAACTATTTTGTATCGAAAATAAAAACAACAGAAAATACAATAGAACTTTAGTTTTCGTTTTATTTTTTTCTCCTTCTCTCTGTCTCTTTCTCTCTCGCTCCCTCTCTCTTATCTTTCTCTTTGTTTTCTCCCTTCCTTCTTTGTCTCTCCTTTTACCTCTTTCACTCCTACTGCCTCATTCTTTCCACTTCTCTCTCCCTTTTCTTTCTTTCTTCATCTTCTCTTCTTTTCCTATTTTTCTCTCCTTTGTTTCTCTCACTTTCCCTCGTGATTCTTCTGCCTGTGGAGCAGGGTTGAAATGACGTCCAAGAACATGGAGCCAAGAGCTCCAGATTCGAGTCCTGCGTAAGACATGTCCAATGTTTTCATGTGATCCTCCGTTGGCTTCTCATACCACCTCGTATCACACACGAAACGTTCTTCAATACGCCATCTTTCATCTCAAATCATCATTCATCCCTAATGATAAATATTATTTACCCCCATGATTCATCCAGTGGAACCCAATAACAAACCCATTATTACGCCAGGAAAGGAGAGGGCGGGCATTAAGGAGGTATGATTCTCCTCTCTCTCTCTCTCTCTCTCTCTCTCTCTCTCTCTCTCTCTCTCTCTCTCACACACACACACACACACACGTTTGGAAAGCGAGCGAACGTAGAGAACATTTTCTTCTTTTATATTCATGACGAGATAGACATTCCCACTTTATTGCAACATTTCCATTTGGGATCTCTGAACTTCAATGACGGTATCAGGGGGAGAAAGCAATGCATTTAGCCTCCTTAGAGTTTTTACTTCAAATAAGTGTATTAATTGGTAAGACTTCATATTCCTTACCTTCGCTTTGATACTTTCATTTTCACTCTCAATTTTCGTAGAGAAATTCTAAATTTGATAGCCTCGATTGGCAGTCAGGACAGTAGAAGGGCAATTTGAAATCAGCCTGTATCATTTTCTTATTGAACAAAATTAAGGTGCGTTCCAGAGAAAAGGAACAAAACGGTCACATTATTAATCTTTCTTCTTTGAATTTAATAGTAAATGAGTTTTTATTTTATTTTTTTAATTGTCATCTTGCCCGTCACCTTGTTGGATGCACTTCTTGGAGCAGCTGGGCGTAAACCAGAAAGCCCGGGTTCGAAGCCCGGTCGGGGCGACCAATTCTTTGAACTAATTTTATTTTATTTTTTGTTGTAATTCATAATTCATTCATTCTTGCATTCGTTTGTTTTTTCTAATTCATTTAATTTTTCTTTGTTGATTCTTATTTCTTCATTTCTTCTTAATTTATTCTTACATCATTGTTTGTTTCGATAATTTACATCTCATTCATTGATTTATCTAAATATTCATTTTCTTAACTGTACATTCATTTTTATTTAATTATTTTAATTTTAATATTATGATTCACTTATTCTTTAGAAAGTATCTCCGCATTTTGGCCCAGTGTGCCGAGAGCGGGGTGGCGCCGGGCGGAGCGACTTTCACCGCCCAATTAAGCTAGGATCCGCCGCCTCCTGGGGCGCCGCTGCGCCGCGGCGCACACCTTCTCTACACCCGGGAGGTGTTGCCAACTTATGCATTGTGATGCCGGCACAAGAGTGGGACTGGGAACGCTCAGAAATGCAATTGAAATTCCTTTTGCCTACAGAAACTCAGACATTAGGTCGTCACGTCTGCAATAGTGGATTCAGAGCAGAACGTGGGAGGAACAGGGACACATTTGGCAAAACTGTAAAACTTAAGTAGTTTTTAATTTATACGGGACTGTTTTGTTTATTAAAATGTCCTTAGTAAACAGAGAGCTTTTATTACGAACGTCGCGAAACCTACATTAAATTATATAAGTGGTATTATTTGAATTATCAATACCATTATATTGCAATAATAATTACAATAATAATTATAATTGTATGTAAGAACAAAGATAACGTTTTTGTGATTGCTGTTCTAGTTGCATTAGAGCTTCTTCAATGAATCAGAGCTTTGGAAATGGGATTCGACGAGGTTAAAGGGACAACACTTCACACAGGAAAATGCTTCTTTCAATTGAGAGAGAAACGGTACGAGATAATTTTTTGTTCCAGAAATCGCACCTCGGGCGGTATCGATTCTGCAAACGCGCAATAACGGCGCAGTAACCTCCAGACCTTGGCATCGATCTTATAGTGAATTGGAAGAAAGCACTAGGACTTCAAAAGGTGAAGGCAGAAAATGTCTAATATAAAGATAAATAACTTTCCGTCACAGAAATGTTATTGTGTTATAACTTTACTTTCGATGTGAAAAAGAGACGAATCGACTGTTTAAGACTAATCAAACCACGTCGAAAATAAGGCACTTCATTATGCATTCAGAAATAATATCTTTCTAATCTTTCTTAAGTATTTTTCTTACGTGTAGATATAGATTAATAAATAAAACACAATCAACCCTTGTATTTATTTTCAAGCGTCTTTATAGTTTACAAAAAATGGAATTTGTTTTCTTTAACAGCCTTGGAGTATCATTAAACCCTCACCTCTTGAGTATATTACTTTTAAGTTCTTAAAAAAGTCAAATTTTACTTAATAAATAATTTCAATGAACTGTAGTCCCGATCCAAGTATTGCAATAAGTTTCGTATCCTGCTTGAAACATGCATTGATTATGCGTGTGAGATCCACTACGTCATTTTACATTTTACATGAAGCAACTATCTTTATAGAAAAACGAAGAACAAAATATGAAAATAAATAAAGGAAACAAACTCTCCACATTAAACATGGAAAATGTGGAATTATTAATAAGAAAACTCAATATCATCGTTCCACTCCTGCAACGAATGGGGGATAAGTAAGAAAATCTTCACATTTATAAATATCGAATTTCAAGTAAACGTCCATCAATCTTTCACTTGAAATTGTGTAACTTCACTTGTAAAATTTGCGTTTTAGATATTCTAAGATGTTCTCCCAAGAAATACAAGTATTAAACTAAAATCTTCAAATATCTGATTGCCTTGAGTGTTTTGTAAATTGGCTTGCAGTACTTTGTATACATAAGGTTGTATTCCAAAATGCTGAGCAAATGTTGATGTGGAGTATTAAGTTTGAAGTTCTGAGAATGAAGAAAATTTTATTTAAAAAATTTACAGCTATGCTAGACAAACACTTCAAATTTTTCGAATTTCTGTCACTGTATGCAAATTCAATTCATTTACATCAAAATAACAGGATGTCAAACCCCAACGAGCCTCTGGGATGAATTCGAAACACAAATAATTATTACGTAGTCTAGATGACTCTCTGTAAACAATGGATTATGACAGTCTTCGTTTCATTGCAATTAGTTTACTTACTGGGACGTTAATTGGAAACAAACATATTACCTAACTCATTCATCCATTATCATTCCAACGTCTGGTAAAAAAAGAGGAAAACATAACAGTGAATACTTTTGTAAACGAAGCTTGCAGCACAGCAGGGCTTTATAATCTGAAAGAAGCTACTGCCTGGAGAGTAAGAAAGCTGCTAAATAGAATCAAAATTTGGTAATTATTAATAAATTAAAAGTAAAACCAAGTAAAATCTGATAAAAGGTTAAAAAAAAAACTTTAAATAAAAAATTTTCTTTTCTTTACCTATATTGTTTATATTGGCTATATTGTTTATTGAATGAGTTTAATCCTACAATACATTGGAATTGTTTTCCTCGACCGAAAGGCGGCCGTTATAAGAAAAAGTATAAGAAGCTCTACCATGTAGGACCGTTCAGCGCTGCGTAGTTGGCAGCACTGTCGCGGCGCGCTGCGGCGGTCGCTTGAGCGCGCGCTCCGGGCGACGGGAACGCTGATCCTCGAGCGAGCGGCGGCGCCAGCTGATGAGCGCTGCGTGCGCGGAAAAGCAAACTTCCCACGGGCGCCCGTTACGGCAGTGACCGCCATCCTCTCCGCCCCCTGCTGGATGCTGCCGCCCTCGCCCCCGCCCCCGCCGCCACCACCGCCGCCACCGCCGCCCCCGCCGCTACCGCCCTCGCCACCGCCCCCGCCCGCCGCCGTGCAGCTGCCGCTGCCGCCGCCCCGCCGCCACCGCCGCCACCGCCGCTACCGTCCTCGCCACCGACCGCGCCCCGCCCCGCCCAGCCGCCACTGCCGCCCCGCCGCCACCCCGCCCGTGTCTTCCGCCGCCCCCGCCGCCTTTCTCCCCGCCGCCGCCCCGTCGCCGCCCCACCGTCACCCCGCCGTCACCTCTCCGCCACCGCCGCCACCGCCGCCACCGCCGCTACCGCCCCAGCCGCCGCCCAGCCGCCACCGCCGCCAACGCCGCCGCCACCGTGACCGCCGCCCCCTGCCGCCCGCCACCTTCTTTGCCGCCGCCGCCGCCGCCGTCACCGGTCGCGCCGGGTGCAGTGCGCACGCGGAGTAATGGGCTCTCCTAAAGGGAGATAATGGCGTGCGCGCGTGCCACCGCCGCGCAGTGCTGCCACTCGCACCTGCCGCCGCCGCTCACGTCCGCCGCCGCGGGAAACCTGTTCATTTACCTGGGGAAGGCTTCTCTGCTGAAGAAGAGTTCATCAACTGCTGTTGCCGTAGATCTGCGATCTTGTAAAGCCCCATTTTGCGATAATATGGGATGGTTCATGCCAAGGTGAGCTACATAGACTTTTTCCACGTACAAGAAAAAAGAAAGGCTTCACACATCTCAGTGGTTGACAGTTTGTAATGAGCTTTCTCTTAGAGTAAAAAGATGGTAGCTGACGGACAATTTCGTGTGAGATATGGAATCGCCCATTGTGACATCCACCACTACATTTCTGTACCCTCTTGTTGGGGTTCTGTACCCACATGTTTATTTAATTATTTTAAATTTAGAAAAAAGTTACGACGTAATCTGAAAAACATCGACTCTGTTTTTCGATTTCCGTTTGGGTCTATCTTAATTATTATCTTAATCTAATATTAAAGTATTGTTTTAAAATAAGCTCTACTATCTGTTTCTGCCCGTAAATAAGACGAGCTTCTGTCAGTACTCAATTCTTTTTCAAAACCAATATTTTATTATTCTAGTTCAACTTACAGCTCCATGAATTTGCAAAGTATCTTTCCATTTTGTGTCTTCACAAGCACTTCCTACATTTTCAAAATGTTACCATAATGTGTTTCAAATTTTTAATAGCATTTTTATTCAAATAGAGCGAACGTTAATATACAGTAGATACCGCGCATATTAATTTTATTTCCAAATTTACACCGATTAACCTGAACAGTGCATGAGCGTTTTTTTCTTCTCATGCCGTTCACAGGACTCTTAACACGTGTGAGTTCCTGGACTCAGAGACAACAGATTGCATTATTCCTCGCGACAGATCGTAAATTAAATTTAAGGGGCAAATCGTGCTCAATTGTGGGGCAATTCGATACAGATCCTTCGCACCAAGGGGCTAATTCTGCGACTGCTTTGCCCATGTAAGTGGTCCTTCGGCCGTCCATTTCAATGCCGCTCAAAAAAAACTTTACGACCCTATAAATACGAAATTGTGAGATTGTGGGACCATACGAGCACGAGAGTTTGTAGATGAAGGTCTGTACGGAGTATTGACAAGCAGGCTTTTGAGTTCTGCGCGTAATCGTGCGCAGAGGGGGAGGGGAGGGGAGGCCTCTCCTGAAAATTTTTGAAAGGGGACCAGTGGTGTTACGTTATAAAATAGTTTATTTCCGTATTTTAAATTGCTCATTAAATTTAAGTACTAAAGTAAAACGAGTACGTACTATTACGTACTAACGTAATGCATTGAGTTACTGACGTTTGTTATAAGTTAATCCAATGTATTACATTCAAAATCATTATAAATACTAAAAACAGTGTAAACTGAAGACTAGTAACCCAACACCTCCTGAACCATTCACAACCAATGGACTTCGTTTAGGTAACTTTATTCACGTTCAATACACTTAGCTTTCTAAAAGTCTGTAATTTTCTCAGTGAATCGTAATACCGTAACAGAAGTTTCACTGAACTAACTTGAATGATTAATTTAATTGCATTATTCGAAAAAATTAATCTTAAAAACTATTTAAAATGTATTTACACTTTTTTTTACGTTTTTCATTCATAAGTGGAATGGTGTATTACTATTGGAGCTTTTTGAAGGACATAACTAAATATGGCACAATGTTAGGTAACTTACTGGAATCTTTCCCAATATTTTATGTCTTGTATCCAATACTTTCAAATTCACCACTTCTTGGTAGCATTAAAAAGATTAACATTTTAGAACGTTTTACGATACGAGAAACTATTCAGGCATACAGTCTGCTAAGTAATTTGAGCGTATCTGATTTTCCAGAAATGGAAAACACTTAGTTTCTTATGAAACTGGATGTAAATTCTTGAGCTGAATACATTCATTCCATCGAAGGCACACGTCAGTCTAGTGTTTTGACCTGGAATTTATACATCTCAAAGAATAAATTCTGATTTTAATCGACAGAATTATTGTCGGACGTGCTACATATACCTACATTTCAAAACCTTAGTGATTTATAAAAAATGTGCAAAAAAACTGAATTTTTTTACAAAATTCCCTAAACGAATGAGCTCAGCTGCCTTTTGCTAGTCGGTTAGAAACAGAGCTCTGATTACATTTTCAAACTGTGTAAAATTTAAAAAATCAAATTACCGTTTACCCTCGAGATCAGCTCTAAACAGGACTTGGTAAATGTTTATCGAGAAGAGTAAAATTACATTATGTACATAAATAAGTGCGGATGAATCAAGAAACACATGCGTTCAATGAAGTCGATTCACAGTGAACCTGTTGCAAATTAGCATATTTCAAGTAGAAAATCCAGACGACCTCATGGACAAATTCAACAATTCCACATACTAAATTTTCCCAAACGAGTCCCATTATCACGATGTGTTTGGACCGACACCACCAACTAACGAACTGGCTTCCATTTCGGCGACCCGATTCTCGAACTTTCTCGCGAGACGGGGGCCGGTCCGCCACCGGGCGCGCCGCGTCGTGAGAGGTCGTGTGCGACGACGCGGCGCGGGGTCGCACGGGGCGAACATCTTCGCGCCTCCTGCGCTCTCGACATTTCGAGCCTGTCTACATACAATGGCCCGGGTGCCGGTGCGTAGGTTGAAGCAGTTTGGCCAGGAGACTCATCGCTAGAGACCGGATTTTTATGTCATTACGTATTTTTTGTCTTTCCCCTTACCATTCTCAAAATTTTAATCTTGGAGAATTGACGCCGTCCTAATGCAATTATCAATTGTTTCCTTACATATTTTTGCATATTTGGTACTATATTACATATTTCACATATTTCGTTATTTTCTCAAGATATTTTTTATTTATTAATTTTCTTACATATTTTTAGAAAAGAAGTATTCGCAAAAAAATCAGTAATTTTTCCTTCATTATTATTGGATGCTACTGCCTACTCTATCGAGGTACATCGTAAATGAAGACGCGATCGGATATCCTGTTTGGCACGCCTGCTTCAGTTATCTCAGGGTGGGAAGTGCGCTCAGCGACAGAACATTTTCAACTTAAGGTGTGAAAATTATAATTGACGCTATGTGTGGCGACCTTTAACCTTGATTTCCTAGAAATATTGGCGATCGCCATCGTGAAACACTTCGATGAGAATATTTCATGCTGCAGTGATTGTTTGCTGGCCGTAAATATCGCGAGTTTGTACGATGGCTTCTATTGCGTCTAGCTGCTAAACTACATTCCTGGATAACAATTTGTGAAGGTTTTATACCGATGGGAAAGTTGTATGGTGCAAGTGTGCATCCTTGCGCCTTTCCAAATGAATTTTAAAAGTTTGGAATGTTTTTAAAATTGGTATAAGAATTTTTTTTATGAAGTAAGTTCGTATTATGTACATGTGTTTATAATTGGAGCATTTTAATATTACATATTATATCCGATTTTACATATTTATTATATATAATCTTACTATTTTCATTACATATTTAGGTACATATTTTGATATTTCATACTACATATTTTTCCGGTCTCTACTCATCACTAAGGGGCGGATTTTGATTATCTAAAATATCATAAAACACGATCATAAAATGCTCTTAAAATGTTTTAAAATACTCTAAAAGTAAAGAAAACTAAAAATTTCATCAAAACCAGTTCAGATGAACAAATCAAGTTGTTGGATACTTAACTGATGTAATACAGGCTTCTTCCTTTCGTTCTAGTGAACTTAGTTCGAAAAAATTGTTTTGACTGTTCTTTACCACGAAATCTTTGTCTTTAATTATCCCGAAATCGTCCGAACTCACAATGGCGATGACAGGCATCACAGAAACCTTCCCTCTGACACGCAGGCAGTCACCCTCATCCCTCACACTGATACAACATTCGGGCAGGGGGAGGTTTGGGAAGGATCGAGGTATTGAAAGACTTAACTTGACTTGACTTTTTCGTGTTTCCGGCCAACTGCTTTGGTCATTAGTCCCGTTAGTGTAGTGCATGTTTTTCTCCGGAGATGGCGGTGATCTTCCCCCGCTGAATGGCGAGATCCGGCGCCGACCTACCGTCAGCTACTGGGGTTTCCCCCTAACCAGGACTCTCCCACCAGCAGGGCACCGCCCCAGCCGGGACAAGCTCTAAGCTCCCGACCGGCCTCCCGAATATGTGGTAGTGTAGTGCATGTTAGTGTAAGTGTGTGTGTAAGGGGAGAGGATAGGACAAGGAAGAGGAAGGACAGATCGCGCGCGGTCCGTGGCCCGTTTGGTAGGGTACTGCTCCGGCATTCGCCTGGTGTTGATCGAAGAAACCATGGAAAACTACCGATCAGAGCAGCCGGCGCTAGAATTCTCCTCCAGACAGCGACTGAATTCGACCTAGATGAAAAGCTAGAGTCGAAAATCCTGCCGCCGTCAGGACTCGAACCTAGGACCTCCGAGTCAGAGACGTTGCAGTAACATCACTTGATGCACTGAGCTATCGCTCCCGGTGATATTGAAAGTGATGCATGGGCTTTGGGTAAGTCCAACTAAAGCACGCATCTAGTATGCCCGAGAAGGGATTCAAAACCGCAAACCCTGCATCTCGCGGCTACCGCCGTGCCAGTACGCTTCGGGAGCTAGACGTTTTTCCTTTAGACTCTTTTTTGCCCCTAACTGAATTTAGCTCCTCGGCTGGCCCCAAAATGCTCTTTTTTACTGCATTTTCAAGCTGATTCAAAGTACTGTAATATGTCAGGTTTATCTCACTAGCAATAAATATATTTCTTCTTACAACTGCTTTGCGGCATTTTTTATTTACAATATTATTTATTTATCAAAAGGCATGAATTTTGGGAGAAGACGACTCAACTCTGCCAACGTTGTTGTCTTCGTAGCAAGGCAGTTATGTTCAGATGTAAAGACGAAGGTGAAGACGATTTTAGGGTAAGTAATGAGAATTAAAAGGAGAAGATTGAGGAATGGAGAGTCAGAAGAAACAACAGAACGTCGAGGAAACATGGCGCTTACCCCGACAGTGCCCACCACAAATTCCACGTGGACCGGACAGGAGAGAAACCCCAATCCCAGAGGTGAAAGAGAAGCAATATGTCCACTTCACGAAGGGTCTTCCCCTTCAGGCAACACGGCATTAAACCAAAATACGAAATAATGAATGGTGATACAGATTATATTATGGAACACATGGAAATATGCACAATCTTCACCGACCAAACATAAAGTGGAAACGTACATTCTGTATGTGGTCTCGAACGAATAAGAATTGTTACACGCAGTCGGTTCAACGCGGTCATTGGTGCTTTGCAAGACCTCAAATTCTATTTATATTTCAAGCGAGTGTTACCAAGAGATTTTGTCATATATCCGATCATATTATCAATCATGAACACACTCTAACAGCCTATAATTCATACAATGAAAGACATATTTAGTAGACTTAGAAAGTTATGAGACGTACTTGATCTTATAGTTTTTTAATAACTTTTCAAATGTATAAATATGGTCGTTTCTGTTTTAAACAATTATTCCGAATAAAATCTCCTCTGATACACACGGATTTTAAAAAGTAAAATATGTCCATATGGGATAACAAATATATTTGACATTAATTTGCCCAATTTTTTTATATATAAAATCAGTTTTATAAAAAAGTGTATCATAATTTAAGAAACCCTGATGAGTCACGACTCAAACTGCAACTTCGGAGCCAAATTTCAAAGCTTGTGTCCAAATAGCTACAAGAATTCCGGTGTTACTTGGGCTGGAGCAGCTCCAAATAAGTTTCGGAGACGAAGGCTGTAGGTTCGAGTGTTATTTAAAGAATAGGGGGCATCTCCGTGTGTGTGTGTGTGTGTGTGTGTGTGTGTGTGTGTGTGTGTGTGTGTGTGTGTGTGTGTAGCGTAATTCGCTTCTGATATCTCCACATCTCTTTCTGGCACCTATTTATCCACAACCGTATATATCATTACCATTCACATCGGATGAAGACAATCATTCATCACCACATTCACAAGAAGCCTATAATTCATACAATGAAAGACATGCACACCAGCGTTGTGATCGCCTGTTTAGGAAAAAGTTATGACATACAGGCACAAGCCTCCTCCGTCGTCTACGACCACAACGAGTACAACACTCATCATCAAAACGGCAACACTTCTTGGAATTGTGAGAGGCGGCGCGCGGCGTCGCGGGCGGTCAGACGGCGAAGATCTTCGCGGCTCATTCGCACTCGACATTTGGAGCCTTTCTACATACAATGGCCCGGTTCCTGCTGCAGAGCGGTACGCTGCAACGCGCGTCGCGTGTTTCATTGTTCGCGAACAGAAGAAGAAGGAGGTTGCGCTCCACTAACAGGCAGACAACAATGAGGCATGTCCGACAGCTTTCGCACGCCGCAGGCGAAGATGGAGACCCGCGTTAAGAGGCGGAGAGCCTTGGGAATGGCCGTTTACCGGAGAAGGCAGTCGCCAGGCACGTCAGCTATGCTGCGAATTCAAAGAAACGGCGAAACCCGCCTGTCTAGGCTTCCAGACACTTGCGTCCCTCCTCCATTGCATGAAAAGTCAAGAATAATAACAATCAGCTTTCATTAGAAGTGTCAAGATTCAATTATCTTAATAATTAACACGTTTCCTGCCTACGTGTATCAAATTTATGTTCAAAAATCAAGTAATATCCTTCCTACTATAACCTATGGATGCCCAATCTGGGGAGGTGCAGCTCCTAGCAATATTAATAAAGTCAAAGTAATTCAAAATATATTTCTAAGAATTACTCTAAATGCCCCCTGGTTCATTACAAATGAACAAATTCATCGAGAATTAAAAATTTCACAATTAGAAGAAACCATAGCTAAATTAGCTAACAATTTTTACAACAATCTGAATACCTCACCAAGTACCATCATTTTTAACATGGGAAAAAATGCCGTCCACCCACGCATAAAGTCAAGATTTCCCAAAGACAAATTCAAACCCCCGTAAACCACTATACCCTCAGCTCCTTAACATAATCATATTCCTTTCTGTTCTTAATTAACAATAACATGAAATCAATAATTATGTCAGAGTTTTAATCTCGCTTACGTTATGGATGGCCAATCCAAAACTGTCATATAATAATCTTATGTTTTTTAAAACCCTTGAAAGACTGTATTGTCGAACAAGAAGAAATAAATTTAAAAAAATCAAGTAAGCAATGTTAAATTAGGAAGACGGATTAATCAACAAGATGTAAAAGTATATTACACATCTAATAGATAAAATAACCAAGTCAAGACGGGTGCTGAAGCCGAAAATAAGCAAATAAAAATAGAACAATTCACACAAATTGGAGAGTTCGGAATTGCCTCTTTATGACGAATACATATTACTTTTATTTCAAAAACCTTCTAATGATTTGAAAATTTCACTAAAAAATAATGCGCGAAATGTGATAATAGGTAGTCATAGCGGACAAAAAATTGTTAACGTTGTTCATGTTCAAAGATTATGGATACCACTGAATAAAATTACATAAATTTTCATAATGCGAGTTTTTCTTCGCCCCTAAGATGACATTCAGTTAAATTTAGCTTTTGATGTACCAATTTATCATGTAATAATGAGGGCTAATGTACCTGCTAAGTTACCGTAAAACATTCAGTACTCTTGTGTCCCATAAATCATTATTCCTAAACGTCAGTTATTAATGAGTGTGTAACATCCCTATTTTAGAAAATGTATACAGAATATAATGAACGGGGAATAAATAAACATTGACGAGTAAACTATGATTTAATTAGCAGAGTAATTAAAAGTGTTTCCTGTACAGTTGTGAAGTGGTGTGATATTGTATGTGTGTAATGGTAAAGTATGACTTATACAGTTCTCGCTGTAGCATTTCGAGTCTAATCGCTCTTCAGGACTGGCTCATCTGGGAGCTTTACCGTACGAGAGCCCCCTACATCGCGTGGGAGGTCCTGACCTACAAATATATAATAATAATAATAATAATAATAATAATAATAATTCATTCTTCATTATCATCATTTAATCTTCCATCCCCCAGGACTAACAACCCTGGGGGTATAAAAATCGGATTCAGCCTAATGCTGATCCCCCTAATTAGTTACATGCAAGACTTGCAACGTGATAAAAATGATACTGAGCCCGTGCAAGTGAATCTCCTGCGTGGTCCAAGATGGCCTATTCGCGAACAAAAAATTAATAATAATTAATAATAATAATAACAATAATAATAATAATAATAATAATAATAATAATAATAATATGTGTTACACTTGTTACGACGGAATATTGACTCTGCATATGCATCGCCTAAGTATAAAAAATAAATGAGCACACCGCGATTTTATTACCAACATTTTTGTAAATTCATTTCAGTTGGTCGACGACATTAGTCGATATCACTGAAGGACATCGACCGTTCACTTGTAGATCTTAACATCAACACGTCTACGATACATTTTTTCCGCACCATTTAAACGACATGGGAACGCAATAATAACCGCGGTTCAGTTCCCAACAGCCGATTTCGCCTCAGCCTCATCACCCAGACATATGAGGCAGCGTGCGCGTGCGCGGGTGCGTGTGTGTCATCACTAGGAAACGGATTTCCATGTAATTACATGTTTTTACAGGAACTAGATATCCGGATTCAATTACATTTTCTAGAGTTTACAAGACATTCTGAATGAATGACAACATTTTTATTTTACATATTTTTACGTTTTGGTATAATTACTATTTTTCCTATTACGACACATTTCTTACATATTTCGCTACATTTTAATATATTTGTACGCCGAAACGGAACATTTCAGATGCACGTTTGCAATATTTGTTATGGAATCATCTTTCTTACAAATAAAATGTAATGCTGCTTTGCTTCTATTACCATCATATCTGCGCCATGAATGGCCAAACTTACCCCTCCTCCTTTCCGCTTACTGCGTACTTGCGAGGCAAGGATGAGCGGATTTTTATGAACAAAAGTAATTTCAACTACATGCTTGCTCATGTTTCAAACAGCCAATTGGTTACACAATCGAAAACTAACAAATATTTTTTAACCAACTCCCCTGGGATCCCCTGGGAACGATAATGAACTTTTATTTGACATATTTTCTATTTTTTCTTACACGTTTTGAAAAAATAAGTACATATGTCTGTATATATTTTGCATTTTTTATTACAATAAAGTCCGTTCCCTAGTCATCACGCACTCGCACACAGCCTGCCACTCGGCCGACGAGTGGCTGCGTGCGGAGAGGGAAAGTGGCTCCGCGGCGCGGCGCTGCGCTGCGCCTCGGGACAAAAAGAGGAAGTCCAAATATTGAGGAGGCCTCGCCGCCGCGTATTTCGACACGCCACTCCCCCGAAGCCCACTCGTTTGTCTTGCCCGCCGGACAAGTGGCCTTGCCTCGGGGGACCACCCGGACAAATTATTAAGCGTGCCCGAGAACATGGGACGCAGGTGGAAGCAGATCTGGTCGTGATTGGTCCAGAGTTCCGAAACTTGAATGAGATGATGAATGAGAATAACTGGATTATCGTGGCATAGTCCGCACCCTTCACGCCCAGGACCACTTATGCTTATGTGTGAAAATTAATTCTGAACTACGAAAATCACGTAACCTTGTTGAGCAATCACAACTCTTGGATTCCAAAATGAACTACGAAAACTTGGCACCAACATTATTGAAATTAACTTAACATAGATGCATTTTTGTGATAAACAGAGAGATTTTAAATATATTCCCTTATTGAAAGCAAGTGAGTAAAAATAACAAAGAAAATTCTTAATACAAAAAAATTTTATTTTTAAGCATCCATATAAGTTTCGTGATATTTTGCTCGTACTTAGGGCGACAATCAAAAGTTTTATCAGTAATATGCAAAAATATAAGAATTTTGATGTTGTCCCCATGCAATTGCTAAAGATTTGTCCTTTCTTCCGTCTGACCACGTGATGTACAGGAGATGTCTTCTGCCGATAGAAAAATATAGTGTGTAGCAGGATGATTACACATGAGCCTCCAGAATAGGAGTGAGAATAGGATCAAGAAGTGCATTCGTGAAAGAGAGAACATGCTGTTTGACAATAGTTTCCACGCCTGTTTGGAACTAGCACAAGAAGAGTATCAACCGTCCGAATACCAAGTTTTCAGAATTTTCCACTACCGACCACTTTTAACGGAGCATTGACTTCGGAAGTCCTCCACTATTGTAGACCAATCTGTAGTAGCATGCCTTCAAATCGAAAGATCTTGTACGTCACTGAGATAAGCACTACTACAATTAAAAGCGGGGGATATGATTTAAATCAAAAACTCAAATTATTGTCATCTAACACTTCGTACCTTCTTGACATCATCACCATGAAACAAATAACATTTATCAAATTTAAAAAAAAAAAAAAACTAACTATCATTTTCTATATCTTTCATTTTTAATATATTGTATTTGTTAGATCGACATCCTAACCACTAACAATTACACAACACTAATCCATAAGAGGCTGAAGTAGCACACCCGGGAGCAGTAGCTCAGTGCATGAACTGATGTCACTGCAGCGCCTCTGACCGGGAGGTCCTAGGTTCGAGTCCTGACGGCGGCAGGATTTTCGACACTAGCTTTTCAGCTAGGTCAATTCAGCGCTGTCTGGAGGAAATTCTAGTGGCCGGCTGCTCTGATCGGTAGGTTTTCGTGGTTTCTCCGATCAACACCAGGCGAATGCCGGAGCAGTACCCTAACAAACGGGCCACGGACCGCGCACAATCTGTCGTTCCCATTCCTTGTCCTCTTCCCTTTACACACTTACACTAACATGCACTACACTACCACATATCCCGGGAGACCGGTCAGGAGCTTAGAGCTTGTCCCGGCTGGTGGGAGAGTCCAGATTAGGGGGAAACCCCACTAGCCGACGGTAGGTCGGCGCCGGCGAAAAAACATGCACTACACGAACGGGACTAATGACCAGAGCAGTTGTCGCGCCCGGAAACACGAAAAAATCAATCAATCATTCTGAAGTAGCATTCGAGCATTGCACTGAACAAGCGGCTCGCGAGCGGCTGGCTGGCGGGCGGTCACACGGGTGGCCCCTCTTCGCTCTCGGCTCGTTTTCCAAACCACTCGTAACCCAGATCGGGAGCTGCCTCGCGCATACACGCGCCGCGTCCGAGCGCGGTTTCCCAGCGCGTGTAGCACGGCCGGCTAGGGAAGGCAAAAAAATATCAATGTTTTTAAAACATCACTGTTTTCTACCAGAAACATCGATATATTAACGTCGATATTTGGCTGTCGAGTTTTCTTCAGATCGATATTTTGGTGCAAAAACATGGATGTTTATTTTTATTTTTATTTTTTTTACATTATTTTTTAAATAAAAGGGTTGAAGCACGTTGAAGAGTAGCATCAATCCACAGCAATATCCTCGTTTTGCCTCATCCTCTTTATCTCGCTGCACATTTCGCCTGTGCAATTTGAGGAAGCTTGAGAGCTGTTCGTGTTATTAATGTGTGTTTTCGCCAAGCGTGTCATTGCCTGAATCGACAGTGAAACACGTAATCGATAGCGAAATACGATGTTCCTTATTGCTAATTTCATTCTTTACAAATGATAATAATTTTTACGTACTACTAACATGCTGGTAACCAAACAATAAAATATATCCCTTTTAGGTACTGTATTTAAAACTGGATAAGAAAATCGCATGTTTTCATCGACATCGAAAAACCTTTAGCGATGTACCAAAACATCGATGTATCGATGTTTTGGTAAAATTTGCCATCACTACCGCCGGCGCGGCGCGGCGCTCGAGGCGAGAGGCTCCGCAAGGGCAGAGCCCTCTGGAGCCGTTCGACGCAAACCGCCTCCGCTCAGCCCCTCGGCACATGCCAGCCATTTGGTGGCGACTAGCGGAAAGGCGGCTACTGTTGGGACAATGCATTTTATTAATAAAGGAAGACGTGTAAATAAGTAAATGAATAAAGTGATAAAGTTTAGAAGATATCGTGAAAGGATGAAATTAAAGGAATGAATGAAGCATGAAGCATATAAAATATTTTAAAATTATCTCTCAGAAATGGCTACAAATTTTTTCTTCTGATATAGCTAAAGACGCTTTTAGAAATGGCGTAGGTCGCATTTTTGATGAACTCCCTAAATTTTTGTAACCTACAGAAGTTCAAAAAAATTTTCTGCGTCTTCCTACAACTGCAATAACGAAGATATATTTCTTTTCCTTAATGAAATCTGTTATCAAGAAGAGATCTTAAAATAAGGTCATCTACAATTTTTCGAAAATATCAGTAGTTTTTGCGTAAAATATATGCGAATTTTAAACAATTATTTTCTTAAAGAGGGGTTAAACCTTTCTTTCAAATTTTTCTTCCTATGCAACAAAGAATGGTAAAGAAAAGTGTACTAATCCCGTTTTAGGCGAACTCGGTAATTTCAAAATTGTAGAATGTTTGTTAACATTCTACAATTCGAGGCGAGAGGCTCCGCAAGGGCAGAGCCCTGTGGAGCCGTTCGACGCAACCGCCTCCGCTCAGCCCCTCGGCACATGCCAGCCATTTGGTGGCGACTAGCGGAAAGGCGGCTACTGTTGGGACAATGCATTTTATTAATAAAGGAAGACGTGTAAATAAGTAAATGAATAAAGTGATAAAGTTTAGAAGATATCGTGAAAGGATGAAATTAAAGGAAAAGAAGAATATTGATGATAGAGTTTTTTTGTTAAATGAAATATGATGTAAAAAATAAGTTCTTTAAAAATAGTAATGTATAATAAGTTGTAATTAGGAGTAGTTTAGCCGAATGTTGAAATTTTCGAAATCGCTTATTCTAATTTCACACTCTGCTTTTTTCATAAAACTTCTTATTTCTGGGTGGTGATTCAGGGTGGGCGTTTTGGGTTGCCGAATTTTTGTTGATGATAAGCTTAAATTTTCGCGACCATTGAAAATGAGTTTTTCAAGTGATACCTGAAATTGGAGGGGGGGACAGAAATTGCGGTATTATAATTTGGGGGGGGGTGTTTTGTATTTTTTGTGTGTATGTTTCTGTTTGACTGTCATTTTGCTGCGTAAGTGAGAATGTAACTGTTGTTCTCGGTCCTTTCAGCCAATATCTTTCAAAGCGATTGCGAGGTGCACAGCAGCGCGAGTTGAAACCTCAACAGATGACGACGATGTCCTAACCACTTGCACTCGCCCGGTTTCCCTTACGCGTCCATTGCTGAGTGTGAAATTTCTCGATCCAATACGGCGTGGTTTTTGGAGCATTTGCCGTTTCTATTCTTGCTTGTCTTAGAAAGTTGAATGATAACTAGAAATTGAGAATTCTGGTATTAGATGACGTAGATGAAGTTCGTATGTGAAATTGTGATGAATCCAACAGGAAAGGATAGTTACACGTTTCCGGGCGCGTCAGTTGAAGAGTCCAGCATTAGCTTTGATTTTTCAATGATGAATGTGGAATCAATAGCTTTATTACTTTTCCTACTAACACTATAACAAAAATACTTAAATGTAGTATCTCACAACGCTCGTCAGAGTTGGTGGCTGACCATCTGAAAGTAAGACTTGTGCTGCTTACGAATCCCTTGCCAAATTACGTTCAAAGATATATAAAGTAGTCGGATCACAAGGTAGGTGGTCTATCAAAGGATTCTGTTTCAAAGGTCTTTCAAATTCCTAATAAATAAGAGTTGATTGTTCAATGTTTTGTTTTCATCCAATTCCTAAACTCGGTTGTTTTCCTCAGCAACGCAACTATTAAAATAAATGAAATCTTGCGAATAAAGAAAGACACTTGTGTATTATTGTTGTGTTCTTTCACACACTCTAGCACTGGCATATGATGAACCGTGTTGGTCCAATCGTTTGGCAGCATTTTCTTATATCCTTGCAGAACGAAATTAATCGATCTAAAACTCGCTTTGGCAGGTATAAAGTCGAATATTAGCTTGTGAGTTTAGTTGTCCTCGTCACATTTCAATATCAATCTTATTTCTTTTAGAGTAAACCTACATGTGCGGCCTGAGTACTTCTTTCTTTTAATACGGAAGAAAATTAACGTACACCAACTATATGCAGTATTCCCCAACTCATCTATCGTAGTATAACGTTACCGACCCCAAAATAACATATAAGAGCACGAATAATCTCCCTGGATAGTTTAAGAGCACGATGGGGTAGGTCCGCCCCATGTGACATCATAAAGTGGGAAACGCAGGTGGCGAGGGGTGGGGTGGACAGGTGGCAAGGAGAGGGGAGGGGGCGGGCGGCAGGCCGCGAACCCAGCGCCCGGGGCGACGCGCCCTTGGCTCCTGACAGCGAGACAGAGGCAAGGAATGTGTGCCGCGCGTTGCGCAGTGAACCGCCGTGACCCGCTTTCCGGCGGCGCAGACTCCCATGGCAGTCGCCAAAACAGCGGGCCCCGGGCGCGCTACGCCTGTCCGTGAAAATTTCCCCGCCCGCCCCATAGCCCAGCGCGCAGCCGCGAAAACCCCTTTGCTTTTCACCAGTCGAGGTTGCTCAGGGCATCGACTGATGTCTGTCCGGGAGGTCCGAATCCCGACGATTTTCGACACAAACTACGTAGAGGAAAAGGAGGAAAATTGGAGGAAAATTGGAGAGGAAAAGGAGGACTGGAGGAAAATTCTAGCGGCCGGCTGTTGTGGATATTAGTTTTCCGTGGATTCTCCAATCAACGCCAGAACAGCACTCTAGTAAACGGGCTACAGACCGCGAGCGATCTTTCTTGCCTCTTCCTTGCACTACTAAACTTGTCGGGAGACTTAGCTGGATGGGGAAAACATCGCAAGCCGTCATGTAGGTCGGCGCCGGATTTCTCCATTCAGCAGGAGAACATCGCCTCCTCTCATAACAAAAGCATGCACGGCACTTACAGGTCTAATGAACGTAGTAGCCGACGCGCACGAAAATACGAAAAAATCTATCAATTAACTCATTGCTTTTCCTCGCGACGAAATTAAAAAGGTTATTTCAAAAGTTTCGTATTTCCATGTCCGTTTATTTTCTAGTTCTATGAATTAACATATTACTAAGGCGCTTCTTCATTTTGCGGTCAAATATTGTGCTAAAAAAATTGAATGGACCAAGAAAACTTTCGCTTTTCTCAGTATATTCACTTCAATCTGGTTTTTATAAGAATATTTCCTATGTGCGAAGAAATATATCCAGGGCGGTGGTGTAAATTGTATCTGGACCGGGTGTAGCGCCCAGCCAAGATGCCATACTACCACTATAAACTATTCTCCGTTTCGGCCGACGAAATTCTCCTTGTGGTTACTAAACAAGTGATGAAAAATGATTTCAACCGTATCAAACAAAATTGTATAAAGATCATTTCAAAAAATTATATTGTAAGCAAATTTCGTTATGCCGAGATGTAAGAGCATTTCACATTTCCTAACAGATAATTTCGCTTAAGATGGGTCCTAGAAAAATGTGAAAAATATTGAATGTAATTGGGCAAATTGCATCTTAAAATTGCTGTAACAGTTATTTCAATCTTATTTTCAGAAAAGTCATTCCCGTTTCTCAAAATACTTCTTTGGTATTGAATACTCCGGAGTAAATTAGATTATTGGGAATTATCTTTCGTCAGGACTGAAAAAATAAAAATTTCATTCTAAAGGTTGAGGAAAAGGGTTGTAAAGGATTTTCTACGTTCTTAGTCAAACGAAAATAAAATACAGAACAAGTGGTAATGAAACATTGTCAAATATCGGAGAATATTCACTTTCGATAAAAAAAAAATATATTAAGACTAAAAATGAAATAATAAAAATACAAAAATGTATGGTCAAAACTCTTCTGATCGAATATTATTTCGAGCTACGCCCACTACCCAGTCCAGAATAGGGTGTTGGAGAACCTAATCCGCTCCCAGAAGAGATCTGAAGAGTAGTGTTTCAATGTAATGTCAAGCGGCTTATTAAAGAAACTTTGTACATTTGGAAGCTCCCGTTCTGCATCTTACCACTTAAAGCCATAGATTTATATTAAAATATAATTTTGTGAATGAAATTATTCTATAAAAGGGGATCATCCCAATATTTTATCGTATATGTCACATATAAAATTATCCCATAACATGATAATTATCCTGCGGGATGGCAATGCTGATGATAAATCTCTTCCGTACGGAGTCTTGCACCGCATACGGTAACCCACGGCGTCTGGACAATCTCAATCGACCTCTGTCATTCATCGCCTTGGGCGCCTTGAAGCGCATTAGCTCCCATCACACCTCCTTGTACACATGCCCCATGGTTCATCTCTAACGCCCAACTTCATGAAGAACTGAATATATCACCCATCATCAAACATATTGCCCATCTTTCCAATAATTTTTACTCCAACCTAAATACAATTAACCGAGCCGTCCACTACAACCTGGCCACTATAATTGACTTCCCTACTAGAATTAAGAATAGATTTCCTTCCGAAGCGTTCTTGAACATTTTCTCTACTAATTGTTCATAGTAGGGAATCTTGTAGTTTCCTACACCTATAGTAAGGTAGTTTAGTTTTAAGTTTTTAGTGTTAAGTTTAGTATAAGTTACAATGTAAGCCAGCAAATGCACATGAGATAGTAATTTAGTACTGATCTGTGTAATTTCCAATCACTCAATAAATAAATTATAAAAAAAACACTTGCTTGTACCGGTTACGAAGTTGAAAGCGCTGGGGCACGTTGTTCGTGCGGTCACCGCTGTATAGCAGCGCTAAATATACACAATAAGGTTTTTGATTTTTTTAGTGTATTCTGGATGGATATGAAAACATTTCATCAGTTCCCCACCACGAGACGAAACACTCGAATGACATTTGTCTCAATTGGTGGACGGGAAGTGGTCTAACAGTGAGTGACGAACGCACGGAGACGGCCGGACGCAGGTTACTTGAATACTATATAAGGATGTCTGCCTGCTATTTTATATAATTTGAGAATAATTCTACAGTTAAACCTCGGTTATTGTATGCCCCAATTCGGTTATCTTCAACATTTTTCGTCAAAATTATGACCCAGTTTTTGTACATATTTTGTTTCGTACAGTGGCAAAGGGTTCAAAGTCATCCACCGGCCCTCATGACTCGACCACTCATTTCCTGGAATCGAGCACCCATTGGCTAGTCTTGTTCTCGTTCACTAAGTATCACTTCGCGATCATTCAACACATTTCGTAAAACTCCATTGTTTTGAACGTGGTTTTCAGTCGCTGTCTGGAGGAGAATTCTGGCGACCGGTTGCTCTAATCGGTAGTTTTCCGTGGTTTCACCGATCAACACCAGGCGAATGCCGGAGCAGTACTCTACCAAACGGGCCACGGACCGCGCGCTATCTGTCCTTCCTCTTCCTTGTCCTAGCCTCTCCCCTTACACATACACACTTGCACTAACATGCACTACACTACCACATATTCCGGGACACCGGTCGGGAGCTTAGAGCTTGTCCCGACTGGGGCGGTGCCCCGCTGGTGGGAGAGTCCTGGTTAGGAGGAAACCCCAGTAGCCGACGGTAGGTCGGCGCCGGATCTCGCCATCCAGTGGGGGAAGATCACCGCCATATCCAGAGAAAAAGCATGCACTACACTATCGGGACTAATGACCAAAGCAGTCAATCAATCAAAGCAAAATCAATCAATCAATCAATCAATCATTGAACGTGTTTTAATTGGGATTGTTATAAAAGTCACTATGGGGTGAAGGAAAGTTTTGAGTTCCAACCCTTTGATGAAGAACGCAAGAAACACGACAGAATTAATGATTAAGATGTATAGTAAGAGAAGATTGTTTATGGAGCGCCATAACCGCATTTACATTATTTCCTATGTTTCAGTTTTCGTACGACCCATCAGACTTTTCCGAATAATCATATTAGACTGGAAAATCAAATTTTCTCTCCAATTTACATGATCCCTAAGTCTGTTGACTGGAGGTATTTTAATGCAGATGCAAAGTACCAAAACAAGATTAACGAAATTTAATAGGAAGGAACATTTGGTCTACTTTCCATAGGCATTATCTGATCACATTGAAACGAGTTCAACAATCTATTACGTGTCCGACTGACTTCACATCGACTTCCTAGTCAGCGAAACTGGACCTGTCCGTCGCCCCGCGGGCGGTTTGGCTACTGGCCAGAGCGGCTTCCAGCGGCGCTGAGCCGCGCAGGGCGGGGCCGGGCGGGACGGGCGGGGCGGAGCGGAGCGTGGCGGGGAGGAGCGGAGCGGGATAGGGATGAGCGAACATGGAGCGCTCCCGTGTTAAGCTACTATCGTCTGGCAAGTTAATGGGTACCTCTTGGTGATTCAGAGTGTCTGGCAAATGAGGCGCTGAGAACAAAAAGCAGCTAAGCGACTTCAAACGAAAATTAAATGGAAAAGGTTTCTAACGGTGCTGGCTGGGGGAAGTGTGGGAGAGGTGATAAAACAGGGAGCAAACACGTGTTGTGCTTTCATGGACTGGCAATCCAATTTAGCTCGCTCTGCAGTGCTCACTAGGAAATAAGTCTGTCAAAGGAGGTATGAGTTCGAGCAAAGTTTCGAGCAGAAATAAATCTCTCCATACCGAATAAAAAGTTGTTTTTTTTATTTTCAAATGTCTCGAAGAAACCTAAGTGAACCACTTTACAAGGGAAGTAAATAATGTAATACTCTGTTATCTCTCTTCAGTGGGATGCTTGGATAGGAAAGAGAATTATTCCGCGATTAATAAGTGTATTTTACTCTAAAAGAACCTAACTTTAAAAATACTACAAAATTGTGAGTAATTTGGAGGACTACCTCTTTTAACGAAAACATTCGACATTTTTGAGGTGAGAATGATTAAAATTCAAATAAAATATAGTAGGTAACTTATATAAATTTATTACTTCTTTTACTCAAAAACATAATTAATTTTTGTATTCAGAACGAATATGAATCATACGTGTTGTGTCCTTTGGAAGAATCGTGAAACGTTCCGGGAGTATTTTATGCCCTTGTTTGTCTATTTTCATTTCTGACAAATTCGTGTGCTGATATCTTGGAAAATGCAAGAAGAATCGTTGAAACGAAGGTTACGAAGCGTAAATAATACTACATATTCTGACACACTCCGCTGATTAAGGTGTCGTCAATTTGACTGTCATCAGGCGATTTGGATAGAATGCATCTTCAAAGGAATTCGTCGGAAATCGTTGGAAATATTCTATTTGATAGTTGACGAAATGTCTGAAGAGTACAAAGTCCTCCTCTCAATATTGAAGAAGAAATCGGAAATTGAAAATTACATAGCCGTCAAAACGATGGATAGGTTCCCCCAACAACAGCGCGGCTTTCTCGACCAACTAGGAAACTGACGTCAGATATAAACTCGATTTCTACTGTAGTACCAACACAAGGAGAGAGAGAGAGAGAGAGAGAGAGAGAGAGGGTGAGCGAAGTGAGAGTGTTTGTGTGAATTTTAAAACATCTCGAAACTAAGAAGTTGAAATTACTATCTCCATAACGATGCGACCAAACAAGAAATACGAATCCGCAGGGAAAAAGGAAAATGGGAAAAGAAACAAAGATTGATTAACCTTAAGATAATTATTAACGGAAAATGAAAACTGAAGGGAATTTGAAGAATCTCTCAACGATATGTTCAACCACTAGAATCCACTGGCCTACCAATATAATCAGCAGTCACATTTGGTGATAGGCTGAGAGGTAAAGAAGTAGAGAGAGAGAGAGAGAGAGAGAGAGAGAGAGAGAGAGAGAGAGAGAGAGAGAGAGAGAGAGAGAGAGAGGAAGAGAGAGGGAGAGAGAGCGAGAGGGAGCGAGAGGGAGAAGAGAGGAAATGGTGAATGAAAACTTGTACCATCTAGCGACCACTTCGACCACTTTGATCCTCCTGCATAGGTTTCTTGCTAAAATTGGCGTCGTCTACCTTGCGCCCCCTGCGGAGATACCCGCGCGCCCGGCTGCAGTATTTCATGGGCGCAGATGTAGTACACCTCTTTATGCCACGAAGAATGGGGCTCTGAAGGCCGTATTTCCTCGAGGCGCTTCGTCAGGCCACTCTGCAGAGGAGCCGAAGGATGAAATCGGCCTCCGAGGGGGGGATACACCTCCGGTCAGCCGTTTGAAACATTGTTTCCACACAAGGAACAGTTTACCTTTACAAAGACGCGCCGTAGGATAAACCCCGCTGATGAAATATTAGATGAAACTCGTTTCCTGCAATTGAAATTTGTGTAAACTCACGAAGGAATATATTGCTTTTGAACCTTGAAGCTGTTCCAGGCCCCAATGGAAGAGGACTTCCCAGGCCCAGCGGGAAGAACAGGTTGTAGTATTCGTCTCCTGGCAGAAACCATTTCTCAGTTTCAGATCACAACAGGGCGTACGTTACCGTGTAACATCACATCAGAGTTATTGCGAGTCTTTTCTTCTCTTGACGCCAACGCTTTCTCATATTGCAATTCTTAATAGGCTGTTCAGAATTAAACGATTGCCACTGACTGGATCTGGCAGGTTGAAGCCGCATTTAATATGCCCACACGTAGTCGCCAGCAAAGATTTGTGAGGATGATGGGAGGGAGATAATGACTAAAAAGTATTAGAATTAATAGTTTAGAGTCACTTTTATGACACAAAGGAAAAAGTCATTTTTACTACGTTTGATACAGTCTTGAAACACTGACAATTCGTTTTCGTGACAGCACATCTAAGATAAATGGATCTAATACTTAGCCATTAATTATTGTCTGAAAATACCATCATTATTCATACAAAACACAAGACGTACTTCCTCCTTTGAATAATATTATTATTTAGTTTACATTGCTTATGATTGACAGATGTCAAGAAAGGATATCGTTAAAATATTATGCACTGGTTAGCGCCCTGTACTAGCACCATACTTGCTGAACAGGAGTACCTTGGGTCAATTCAAATCTAAAAAAACTGGCATTCCAGAGACAAAAATTCACAAGTAATGCTTGATAAATGGGAAACATTTCCATTTCTCAAGAATTGTGGGGGCCACAGAAAACACCGTGTTATATAATATTTTAAGTATTGTCACTGAAATATTATTTAACGAGGTACTATTGTAAGTTTCAAACTGCAATGAAATTTTAAAAGCTAGAGAACACCTGTATCTGAATTTACCACGACGTTATCTAATCTTGTCTAAACAGATCGATGTGGTAATTTGCAGTTAATGAACTGGCTAAAAATGTAGTTAATATAAAGATATCAGAACTCTTTTGATAACAGTGGTGGAAAACAACGCCAGTTATGGTGTACTGCACAGTGCATCGTTTCTTGGTGTTTTCTTTCATTCATAGCGCAGCACGTGACAGATAAATATGAGCTTACGCAGTTATCTCATTCAGAAACCGTACAAATTTGTCTGCAGCCGACATTTACTCGGCGCAGCGACTATGTAGAAACAGCAGCGGCGAGACCTTTCTCAGCAGTACATCAAGAGGCAGAAGTTTATATCCGCGACGAGTCGCAGGCCGCCTGCAGGAGACGCACGAGGTCGCCGGGAGATCGCGTCGCTTCCTTTGCGGCAGGAAGCTCCGGTGACAGCGCCGCCGCCGCTCAGATGACAGCGGGAGATGGAGTGGCGAGGGAGGGGGGGGGGGAGGGGCAGCGGAGGGGAGGCGCGGACGCATCCATCAAGTGGGTGCCTCGACTCCGGACTGCGCTTTCGCTGGCTAGGACGTCCTCGAGCCACACTCCCCGAGCGCCGCGCGGATCCCCGGCGCGCATGCCGAGAGGTGGAGATAGGGATGGCAAAAATCCAGATTTTTAAAACATCGATGATTTTCCTACAGAAACACCGCGGATCCCCGGTGCGCATGCGCGAGAAGTGGAGATAGGGATGGCAAAAAAATCCAGATTTTTAAAACATCGATGTTTTTCCTCCAGAAACACCGCGGATCCCCGGTGCGCATGCGCGAGAAGTGGAGATAGGGATGGCAAAAAAATCCAGATTTTTAAAACATCGATGTTTTCCTCCAGAAACCCGCGGATCCCCGGTGCGAATGCGTGAGAGGTTGAGATAGAGATGGCAAAAAAATCGATTTTTAAAAACATCGATGTTTTCCACCGGAAACATTGATGTATTAAACATCGATATTTCGCTTTCGATGTTTTCTTCTCATCGATATTTTGTTGCAAAAACATCGATGTTTTTTAATTATTTTTTTATTAAAAAAGGGGTTTAGGCACGTTGTAGAGTAGCAGCAATCCTCAGCAATATCATTGTTTGCGTCATCCTCTTTATCACGCTGTACATTTCGCCTGTGCAATCTTAGAGAATTTTAGGTGGTTTTACTTCGATGGTGTATGAATGGAAGGGTAATGTAGCGAAACACGATGTTCTTTATTGTAAATTTTATTTTTTACATTCGATCTAGTACTAGCTTACATGCTAGTAACCTAATAATAATATATATCCGTTTTACATACTGTAGTTACAAATGGATAGCAAAATAGCAGTCTATTATTAGTCTATAATTAAACCATCGATGTTTTTCGTCGATGTTTTCATCGACATCAAAAATCCTTTAGCGATGCATCTAAACATCAATGTATCGATGTTTTGGTAAAATTTTCTATCACTAGGTGGAGAGCCGAGCGGCTTTTACTTTCTCGCTACTGCTTATGCAGTTCAGAGAAAGTTATGTAATACTACGCAAAAAAATGGCGAATTTCTGGCAGAAAATCTCTTATTACATGATCCTGGCAACGAAAAAGTGGATAAATCCAAGTTGTTAAATTTAGAAAGAATCCTCTAACACGTGGTATAGCTCAAATCCATATTTTGTGAGTCCTTGATACCGACAAATTGAATGACGGGAAAACGTCTGTCTCCCGTTTCCCTTAATGAATTCCTTAAAGATAGATTTTGAAATAAGGTCATGTACAATTTTTCGAAAATTTCAGTTATACAAAAAATGATGACATGTGTTAATTCGGAGAGAAATCGCGGTGTAAATACTATTACGTAAGTATTACTAAGGTCAAGAAAGTAGGTGCTGTTTTAGCACTACTAGTTTTGTATTTGTTTCGTCTTCGAAACTACGCAACGCGTCTTCTAGCCCTTGTTGGGCATTGAGTGCTTATTAACTCGTTGACTGTGGACTGATAACAACCATAGAAACTAGCACGATTAAAATACATGGGTGAGCTAATCCTGATCGCCTATTTTTGCTCGTTCTGTGTAGCCCTAGATACGTCAGACCCATATGACCACAACACGGGCACTTTGTTTGAAAAGCCAGGCCAGACGCTGGCCGCCATGCTGCGTGGCAAGCGAGAAGTGTTGAGAAGCCTATTGAAAGTGGCATAAAGTGACAATTTTCAACGGTGACGACCCCCCTCTCTCTCTCTCTCTCTCTCTCTCTCTCTCTCTCTCAGACACACACACACACAGAAATACGATGAAGGTGTAGTTGAAATAAAATATGCAATGTTTTCAAAAAAACTGCTTCATGTATGTGTTTCAAAAAGGTGTTAATTTCGGCATCAGGCTGCATTCAAAATTCACGTTAATATTATGATGCAAATTGGTGCATGAAGCTCATTGGCTGAAGCCTATTTCGATACGCAATATCCCACCCACGACATTTTTTCATGGAAACTGACCAAAAATTATCCAAGTTTTCAAACAACGATACTTTACAGCTGGTTTAGTCACCTCTAACTTTAAATTCTTGCAACAAAATTGAATTTATCAGAGTTCTAGTTTCTCGGTGAATTTATCTATATAAAACCAACAAAAATTACATGTTATTAATTTCGTCTATTCAAATGTCTATAATACTTTTGCTAAATGTTGTAAGACGGCAATTGGCAATCATAAAGAATCTTATGGTCTTCTAACAGGATCCTGTTACAAAAGTTGCATTCATCCATCTCTATATTCTGAAGCGAATGCAAGTACTGATGAAGCAAGTGCCTGGGGAATGACTGCCCCTTAACCCCCATCGAAGGCTATCTATGATGACTCTCGATAGAAGCCCACCTATCATAGCATAAAATAGCGTCTGACGCAATGAGCTAATCACACGTTAGAAAAGAAAGAATAGCAATAATCTTCAACAAAGAAAATTGTTCACGAAAAATAAATATTTCAGTTCTGTGAAAACAAATAGAAGAATATAACTGTATAGATGGCCACTTATTTAATAATTACCAGAGGAAAATTACCTTACACCGTGAAAAATTCAAGGACAGACTTTTAAGAATTGTGGACAATCAGGCGGATAATAAATATCCTTTACTCTCGCCCTTTTTTAGCATCATCCACATTAATGCAGTTCGGTGAAGTTACGATAATGCTGAGCAGAAATGGATTTTCTGTAGCACACATTTCGTTAGCCAAGATCAACCTCCAGACGTTTCGCAAAATGATGACCTTTTAAATCAGTCACTACCTCAATGACATTACCCAATATTACCCCATAATAATACCCAATATTACTCACTGCCCTAATTACATAACCCCATATTAATAAATTAATCATTATTGAAAATTATAATAATAATAATAATAATAATAATAATAATAATAGTAACTCAATTGCTCTGCCTGGTGCCACCTGGTGCCACGAGTGATTAATTGTTTAATATTTTGGTCTTTCCGGACGCATCAACTACTATGTCATTAGTCTCATAATTGTTATGTGATTTACCTACTTATATGCGGCTGCGGTGTTTCTTCCCCGTTGTTACGTGAAATCAGGCGCCGACCTACAAGACAGCTTTCGGGATTTCTTCATCCAAGTCCACCCCTAGCCGTAGTAGATTGGTCTCCCGTCGAGTGTGGTATAGAGCTGCATGTTTTTGAGCAAGTGTGTGTGTGTGTGTGTGTGTGTGTGTGTGTGTGCGTGTGCGTGTGTATGCGTATGCGTGTGTGTGTGTGCTTGCGTGCGTGCGTGTGTGCGCGCGTGTGTGTGCGTGTGTGTAAAGGGAACGGAGGGGATAAGGATGAGTAACGAAAGAACGCGCGCGGTCCGTTTGTTAAAGTAATGTTTTTCTATTCACCTAGTATTGATCAAAGTAACCACAGAAAACTACCGATCAGAGCAGCTGGTCGTTCGAATTCTTCTCCAGACAGCGGAATGAATTCCATCTTGTGGCGAAAATCCGCCAACGTCGGAACTTGAACCTTGGGATTCCCCGGTCAAAGACACTGCAGTTGAAACACTTGTTGCCGTGAACCATCTAAGCTGGGAGATATGAAAAGAGAGAAAGAAAAATAAGAAAAAGAGTAATAGAGAAACATTTAGGAAAAAGAGAAAAAGAACAAGGAAACAAAACGGAAGAAAAAGAAAAAGAAAGAAACAGAAAATGTACAAAGAGATAAAGGAACAAGTAGAGAGAATAGTAAAAGAGAAAAAAATTAAAGAAATACAGAAAGAAAAAACGAATCAAAGTTTAGGGGTATAGACAACGGGAATAAGTGAAAGAAAGAGAAAGTATGAGTTTCCTTTTTTGCTAATATAAGCTAAATATGATGAGCCAAAAATCTACACAAAGACGGCGAAATTCACACGCAAACTTTACAACCCACTCACTTCATCCTTTTTCTCTTTTTTTCTCTCATCCTCTCTCTTTGCACTCATCACAAAAACGCGCACATAACTTGAGTGTGAGGAGAGAGAGAGAGAGAGAGGGAGGGAGGGAGTTCATGGGGTCAGGGCGCTTGCAGAAACTGCCTGCCACCTCAAACACGTCCCTGTATTCTGCGTGTTTTGTTTACGAACTTATCGGCGTGCCGCAGCCGCAGAAATCGGCGCCTCTGGGAGGAGAGAGACGAGCCACACACACGCAAACTTTTTCAGACCAGCTATCCCTAAATGAATGGACTGCTGTAGCGAGTAACGGTTGGGCGAGTGGAAAACAGCTGCTGGTATAACGACCCTGAACGCTAAATGGGTCTGCATGAAAAAAAGAATTTATACTTGAAATCGTGATTTTAAAGTTGTCCTAGTCCGTTTCCAATTTCTGACTTCTAATTTCTTTCACGGGAGGAATAGATTTTCCTACTCGGCCCGACATAATCTGGATACTAAACTAGATGTTTTTAATAATTGACTAGTGTTTGGTAATCAGGGATTGTCTGAGATTTGCTTACTCCAGTGTTTTTGTTGACTTTGTACGTGTAAGGTTAGCAACGAACAATTATCGAAAAGCGCTAGAAATTTCATACAACTTCTTCACAATTGGTATCAGGGATTGTCTGAGTCTTATATTCTTGTTCATCACCACCGTTGGGATGAATAGTGGTATTGAGATTGTTCTATAATATCACGCGTTTCTTTATTGAGCAAACTGAGATCTAACTAATTTCGATTTAGTGAATCTTTTTTAAATGAACTGATATTGATTTTTAAACTATTTAGGAGTGAGTCTCCATTTGAGCATTAACGAAAAGCACATGACAATTAGCGCGAACTGATTAACAAGCAGTTCAACATTTTTAAATAATTTAGTCTACTTTAAACTGCAATGAATCTCATAATCATTAACGGCAATGAGCGGGTCAGCATTGCACTGATTTCAAATAGTCGGGATCAAACCCAGTTATGCAAAATTTTAATCATCATCCTAGACCCGCGACGACGCTGACGTACCTCCATACGCGCACTGACGCGCGGGACGCTTGCACTGACGGTTCCTTACGCCTCGGACGCTCACCCAGTTAACGCCACCGAACGCGCCTGACGCGCCCGACGCGCCCCGACGCGCCCCGACGCGCCCCGACGCGCCCGACGCGCCCCGACGCGCCCGACGCGCCCCGACGCGCCCGACGCGCCCGACGCGCCCCGACGCGCCCCGACGCGCCCCGACGCGCCCCGACGCGCCCCGACGCGCCCGACGCGCCCGACGCGCCCCGACGCGCCCCGACGCGCCCCGACGCGCGCGCCCGACGCGCCCCGACGCGCCGACGCCCCCGACGCGCCCGAGCGCCGACGCGCCCGACGCGCCCGACGCGCCCGACGCGCCCCGACGCGCCCGACGCGCCCCGACGCGCCCCGACGCCCTGACGCGCCCCGACGCGCCCGACGCGCCCCGACGCGCCCCGACGCGCCCCGACGCGCCCCGACGCGCCCCGACGCGCCCCGACGCGCCCCGACGCGCCCCGACGCGCCCTGACGCGCCCCGACGCGCCCCGACGCGCCCCGACGCGCCCCGACGCGCCCCGACGCGTCCCGACGCGCCCCGACGCGCCCCGACGCGCCCCGACGCGCCCCGACGCGCCCCGACGCGCCCCGACGCGCCCCGACGCGCCCCGACGCGCCCGACGCGCCCCGACGCGCCCCGACGCGCCCCGACGCGCCCCGACGCGCCCCGACGCGCCCGACGCGCCCCGACGCGCCCCGGGACGCGCCCCGACGCGCCCCGACGCGCCCCGACGCGCCCCGACGCGCCCGACGCGCCCCGACGCGCCCCGACGCGCCCCGACGCGCCCCGACGCGCCCCGACGCGCCCGACGCGCCCCGACGCGCCCCGACGCGCCCCGACGCGCCCGACGCGCCCGACGCGCCCCGACGCGCCCCGACGCGCCGACGCCCGACGCGCCCCGACGCGCCCCGACGCGCCCGACGCGCGCCGACGCGCCGACGCGCCCCGACGCGCCCCGACGCGCCCCGACGCGCCGGCCGACGCGCCCGACGCGCCCCGACGCGCCCCGACGCGCCCGACGCGCGACGCGCCCGACGCGCCCCGACGCGCCCCGACGCGCCCCGACGCGCCCCGACCGCCCCGACGCGTCCCGACGCGCCGACGCCCCGACGCGCCCCGACGCGCCGACGCCCCGACGCGCCCGACGCGCCCGACGCGCCCCGACGCGCCCCGACGCGCCCCGACGCGCCCGACGCGCCCGACGCGCCCCGACGCGCCCCGACGCGCCCCGACGCGCCCCGACGCCGACGCGCCCGACGCGCCCCGACGCGCGCCCGACGCGCCCCGGACGCGCCCCGACGCGCCCCGACGCGCCCGACGCGCCCCGACGCGCCCCGACGCGCCCCGACGCGCCCCGACGCGCCCCGACGCGCCCCGGCCAACCTGACGAACCATGTTCGGTCCCGTTCTGCAGTGTTTATATGCATTTCATCGCATACTTTTGCCCTTAATTTATGTAGTTTGTTTATTTTTTTGTTGTTTTTGGTTTTCATCAGCTTGGAGAGAAATTTGATTACAGCGTTTTATTATTTGCTAAGAATAAGTTCTCTCAAAATTATTTTGTTGAGTAATTCCATCAATCAGTGTAGTTATCTCGTACTCAAAATGTGAACGAAATATGAAAAGTGTGTCTTTTTGAGAGAAAGTATATGCAAATTCGTACATTACAATTCCCCAAATCCGGGGACTGATGTAACTTCCTAAAAATTTATTTCCAAAGTTCCGAGATTACTGACTCAATCTTCACGTGATGTCTAGGAATTCCTGAATCATTTCATGTATTACTTTCCTTGACAAGTGGTTGGTGCAACCAATCACAGAACACTCGAAGACCCTGAACCAATTGGAGCCCGGTCGCAATCGCATGCAAGGCCGCCGCGTTGCTACACCTTACGAGAGGTTTGCTACATTTTTCACCCCGACGCCTACTTCTCTCATGAATAAGTTTCAGCAACTGTCTACGCGAATCATCGCAACACGGTCTTCATTGGCATACATGGAAAGCTATTTATGTGACATCCTTATTGGCTATTACAATTTGCATACGCTTTTAAGTTTTCTTTTCGACATTTAATAGGGCAGGATTCATGTAACGTCGGAGAGCCATGCGAACCAAATCTAATTTATGCCGTCTTCGGACAAGCCTAATGTCCCACAGTTTTCTGTCTTACAAATGTAAACAAATTTCAAATCAACATAGATAGTGCCTGGTTTCTTTTATACCTATTATTCCTCCTCAGTTGTCCTCGATTAAATTCGTCTCAGTATCTTTCGAAATTTCAAGCATTTCTGAAATATCTGTTAAGAGAATATAGTCCATTTTTAATAAAAATGAATAAAACAAAAATGTCAATTTTATTTTTCGCACAGTACATGAGTAGTATTGAGAAACTTATGTAATGCTTCAGCGAAAATCGGCAATTTTTCGTCAGAATAATTCGTATTGTAGATCCCCGAAACGGAAAAAGAGGATAATGCGTGATTTACTTTTGTTGAAAAAATAAGAACATCAAAATCAACATCGTTGATTGGTTTAATAACTTACGCAGTTACTTGTGTGACTGCTCATATTTTTATAGCAAGTGACGTTCAAATGCGATTTCTTTTTTATCTTTTACTTTCTCGCCTTACTACGTGAAAGTCCTGTAATCGTGCGGGGGGAAAACGGCGATTTTTCAACAGAAACTCTTATTGCCTACCCTGCTAAATCGTATTCCTTTATGCGGTAAATAACTCTCTCTAATACGGTGTGTAGTCAATATCTCTGTTTTGAGGGTCCTTGATACCTAAAATCGATCGGCAAAACGTCTTTCTGTCTGTGGACCAAACTGTTGAGACGATTTTTTCATAATTGATATTCTTCGATCGATCTGACTGAACATAAGGTCCAGCGAGTTGGAAATGGATGTTTTGATTTTTGAGGGTACTTCACATGAACCCTCAACAACTTTTCAAAATTTTCTCAAAAATGGCTCAAAATGTTTGTATTAAACTTTGTCCTTGGATATTATTAGGAACGCCTAAAAGAATGTCATAGGCCTAATTTTTGTTAAAAACTTTTATTTTTTGAAAATTTTAAAAGTTCAAATTTTTTTCGGCGTCTTCCTTCAGCTACAATATTGAATTTCAAGATATTTTCCTTAATCAAATACGTTTTTCAAAGACATATATTGAAGTAAGGTAAGGTACAATTTCTCGAATATATGAGTAGTTTTTGCATAATTTTGCATGATATATAGGGAATTTTTGAACATTTATTTTCTAATAAGCGGCTCCAAATTTTTTCTATGTATTTTCTCCTAGTATACTATATCAAAGGACGGTAAAAACGTGGCGCAAGTCCCATTTTTGCGCACACACTGTGTAATTTCTAAAATTGGAAAAAAATATAATTCCGAAAGCACGATATTGAAAATAGAGATTTTGTCTGATGTAAAATGTGTCCTAAAAATCAATCTTTAAAAAAGATCAGGTAATTTTTTTGAAAAAAAAAAACAAGTAAATGTCAGATAATTTCTGTTTGATGGTACTGAAATTTAAAAAAAAGATTTTCTCGAAAACGAGTACAAATTTTTTCTTAAAATTTTGTCTATGATTAGGGATGAAGGGATCTTAAAAAGTGGTGCAGGTCTCATTTTCGTTGAAATCTCTTTATTTATGAAATTGCGTAAGCTAGAGGCAGAGTCTTTAGTTTTTAAGCGCCCTGCGTGATGTAGCAGTAAGTCCTCAGTCCGTTGACTCGGAGGCCTTGAGACATTTTAAGGTTCCGAAGTTTTGAACTCGAAACACGACGCGGAGAAAATTTGTTTTCTGGTTGGAATCTCTTTTACAGGTTCATAAAGTTTTACAATATTGCGAAGTCGTTACACATAATTCGAGACTCTATGTGATGTTGTAGAACTACTAGTTTCATAGCTTGAACATGCAGTTTATCTACTTTCTCTGCAACTGCTAATGCCTAAAAAGGGTGAAAATATAACGATATACCCACATACCATTAAATTTCATTTCTGATCGATTTAATTTAATGAATACCTCATAAAATAACTAAAAGTAATGTTTAAAACGTTCAAGTTTTTGAAATGAGGACGCTAAAATTTGAATGTCATAAGCTAACGAAAAAGTTGACAAATAAGTAGGGAGCGCGAAAGAATATAAGAATGAAAATAAACGAAAATGACCAGTGTTCGTAAGGAGGTGATTACGTATGTAGTCGTTGGTAGGAACGAACATAATATTGTATAATTAGACATCTTTTTTTTAAAATGCTTACTTATCCTGAAAGTGAGTTTTAACTAATGACTTCTCTCCCTCGTGACTGCAAATATCCTAAACCTACAGAGGAATACTTAACATTCTCCGGTAGACTCCAAAATATTCGCCTGGCATTTTTTCCTCAATAAAAGCGGGTTCTCGACCACCAAGTTCAATCTCAGATTTTACGACCACTAAACGCTCCCGAGGGTAACTCCCAGTGTTACACAGTTCAGTGCAAAGGCAAGAATACTCCTCCAGAGATATATAATTGTCAGGACTACTGATACTTAATTGCGTTTCTCTTCGCACTGCGTCTCTCGCATTGTTTTCGCGGTCGCATTTCCCCGCAACGCCAACCCCGAACCGGTTCGTGGTCCGTAAAGAAGTCCGTAAAGAAATTTTTAACGAATGCAGGGGGCCCTGGTTCTCAGCGCCACCTGAAAGTGGCCGATTTGCTCCGCTGACGAACTCGAATCGCGGGTACGAGGTCGGGTAAGCAAATTATCGTCAATTTAGGTAACACGTCTCTCATCTTGCACACTTGATTCACAGCGTTGGTTTTGCAATCAAAATATTTTAACATGTCATTACTAAAGCCCTGTTCGTACGTTCAGTTGAAAACAGGGCCGTTCAGGCCCAACATTCGATTACAAAATATTCACCAAATTTTTCTGAAGTACTCTAATCCAAAGATCCGGAAACTTTTGAATTTTGTACCCATGACACATGATTATAATTTGAATGGGTCTCAACGATTAAATTTACCTGTAGACGGGTTTTAAATATTATCACAATAAATGAATGGATATTTTATTGAAAAACTTGGTTTAAATTTACATAATAATTACAAACATGTGAAACAGTCTGAACTTTATAACTAATACCAACAAAGTAATCGAAGGGTAAGTGAATGTCACCTCTTAGTGATAGTATATTCTGATGCTGTGAATATTTTCAAACTACAAGTTTTGCACTTTCATTTGAATGATCATAATTACAGTCGACTCCGGTTATAGTGAACTTCTGAGGCGTAACAATTTTGATTCGCTATAACCGAGGTTCACTACAACCGACGATGTCAAAATTAAATAGATTTTATCCACAATGATTGATTTTATTAATATACAACAAAACACATAACATAACGAAATGAAAATTTCAATATCTTTATTGGTCCTTAAAAAATCAATTATTTTCAATTCTTTGCTTCGTACATTTTTCATCAGAAATTTCTCTAGAACCTTCTCCAGAGTTCGTGTTCTGACCATACTTGATTCTGCAGTATCCTCTGTCTCTAAGTATCGTAATGCAGTCTTGACGCCCTTCAATACGTTGTGCACAGTTGGAACACCGTTTCACCCTCGGAAGGCCCTTTTACTCGCTTAATAACATGAGATCCCTGCGGTAGTGAGATGGAGCAAGCGATGAAACTAGTCGCTTTTCCGCGCGATGCGGGGTATGTCAGGCTGAGGAGCTGAGGCATTCGCAGGCTTCGCCTACTTAGAAATAAACGCGCTTTGTCCCACCGAATATCAAGTAACATGAAGCTTGAAACTGAAGCAAGCAATCGCGCGACGCCACCGCCAGTTGTTACCCACGCAAGGCTACGGCCTTTGTTTCTGTAGTGGTGCAGTGGTCTCAGTGGTGTAAGACAATCAGTAAGGTTCCCATTCTGGATCCGCTACATTCACCTCAGTAGTGACTTCGATTATGAGCTTTGACGGCGATATTTTCTTCAAGCTGCGTAGTGTGGGAATTTGTAGCAATGAGGCGACATGTTTTTTCCCCAGGAGGGAATTAATTTCAAGGACATTGTATTTCCTACGTTCACGATAGCAGAGGTTCAGGTTCACTATAACCGAATCTTCTTATGCTTATTTGTAATGTAAGAAACTGGACCAGTACTGTTTATGTAATTAAAGTAACTAAGAACGAATAGTTTAGTCAGTCGTATTCGTGTAACTACTACCACAAAATACACATATTCACACCAAATACTTACATACTCAGCGTTTTTAAGTTACTTTGTGTAATTAAATCGGATATCCGAGCACCCAAAGAATTTCGAGACACGAAGGGTTTCAATTTTTTACAAAATTGAAAATCCAGAGAAATTCAGTAAATATATTAATTTCTTCTACAAATCTTCCAATGGAGATTGTTTACGTGTCCCCTACAAACGAATTTTGTAGTTTGAGAACTCCTGTTCTAGTCATTCACCAATTGTATTACTTTTAGCAATCCATCGAATGCCAGAATAGTCAATTCCCTTAGAGAAGGATGCAGTACTTAATACTGCGAGTACGCCAGTATACCTTAGAACTGGTGCATTGAGAACCACACTCGATGTGAAGATGCTAAATGTGAACTAAATTAAGTCTGTGCGTAGGTCATGTGTTCAAGAATCCGTACAAGTCTAGCTACAACTTAATATCTCGTTTTTAATTCTGGAGTTCTAGAAATCAGTGATACAAGTTTGCCAGTCAGCTCTAAGAGTATAAAACTCTTATTAGTATATTCATAATAAATCCAATATTAAATATTACAGTTGCTCTCATACTTGTACGTAAAACCGAAAATAAGTAAATAGTTCGATGAATTTGTCTTATGGACGATTTCAGGTGCAATGAAGGTTTTATTACATCAACACACACACATATGTCTAATATAAAAGATTTCAAAAGGTTCAATTAATGCAATTTCTTCATGAGACGGCACAAGAGTTTCTCTGGTCTTCAAAGTAGAGTTCACTTTTCTTTATGTCTTGCGTGTGGCTATAGATGTACGGTGCATACGGTATTTATTTAGTTTTAATTGAGCTAGAGCAAAATTAGCATTTTAGAGAATTGTTATTAGAACACCACTTTCGGTGAGAATTTCAATTTTTACATGGATTTAAGGATTTTAGGCCTACATTTGTGCACAAAGCGTTGGAATTTCGAGAAAGATTACTGAATAACGATGAATTTAAATGTGTATTCCCAGATATTTGTTTAATTGGGAGTAGCGTGCAATTCAGATGGCATTAGTAGTTTTTAAAAGTACTTTATTTTCTGACTTTCCAGAATGTTTATATTAAAGAAGAAAGAACCAGTAGACCAAATGAAAGAAGCATTAGTGAGGATTGGGCGAATAATTTGTATAATAGCTCTAAATATGTTAATTTTAGTGTAGAATTTCGATGCAGTAAAAGGTAATGTCGTATGAGATTTCGGCTTTTTGTTTTGCTTGATCCGTATGATGTTTCTAAATTGGGGATCAACGAGCGATATACAAACCAAGATACTTGACGAGTTGAGTAGGATTTTGCCAAGGTAAAGGTGTTTCAGTTAAAGTAATCAGATTTGGACATTTTGGTCAACGAAAAGTAACGACTGAACCTTGACTTTTCTCGGCATTGAGAACTATTCTCCTTTTGGTTATCTATGTTGCAAGCGATTTCAGTCATATTACGTAGAAGTAACTCTAAATTGTTATAAGTGCAGAAGACGCTGGTACTTAGAGTCACCTAAAAGTCGCGGATGTGCTCCGCTGGGAGCCCCAGGCTCGCACGCGGCCAAATAAGCAAATTATCTTCAATTTACGTAAGGCGTCCCTCCGTAGAAGGCTCAGGCGCTCTCGGTCGATCTCGTTCATCGATTAACTCATTAGTCGAAGGACGCACGCTCGCGATGTAAAAGGACAAATGACCTCTTTTATGTGCTCTAACCTTTCGTTTGATGGATACGCGCGCCCCTCTCCCCTAGATAGTCACGCACTCCGTGCGCACTATAAATTCGGCGCCCCGATGTTTTGAATCACCCGTATTTACGACCCGGGTGGCTGAGACGGCGGGGTTGAAGCCATCGTGATCGGCGATGTTTGAGAAATCTTTGAGCCGTGATTGACCTGACGCTTCAGGTGAAGGAAGAAAACTGCTTCTATGTGCTGAGTCTGTTCCAAGCCCAATCCTTCTTCCCTCCCTTCCCTCCTTCTTCTTCTTCCTTCTTCCTTTTCCCTTTTTCCCCCTTTTTCTTTTTCCTCCTCCATTCCCTTCTTCCTTTCCCTCCTCTTCTTCCTCTTTTTCTTTTTCAATTCTTGGACTAATACTCTTTCGTCTTCTTTTTCCCAAGCGCGTAGTTGAAAGCTGGTTTTAGAAGTCCAATACGAAAACTTCCATTCATTCTAACGTTACATCCATCCAATACAAATGCAACCATCTATACGATCCATTATTTAACCTGCTGAGCCCGTCAACACATATAATTCCTCATTCTCATTTATATACTCAATACACTCATTCCTAATCCATATTTCCTGTATTACTCCTATTTTCATCGTCGTTTGAATTTATTTTCTGGAAAGAATTACGTTATAAAAATGAGTCTTTTATTTGCATACCTCTCATACACCTCATGTTTTCTTTCATCATTTAGTTCCCTTTTGTGCTTCTCAGATAACTCCGCCTTTATTTATAAAGTCTTTCCGTCATTTTCATTTTTTTTTGGTTGATCTTGGTTTGTCCTTTTATTTTATTATTTTTTTTATTATTTTTATTATTATTTTTTTTTATTATTCATTATTATTATTATTCATTATTATTATTATTCATTATTATTATTGTCATTATCATTTTTACTGTGGTTTTGGGTAGGCAATTTGGAGATAATGAATTACAAACTTCATCTTCAAATATCTCTTTATGCACAAAATTTGAAGTTCATTATTGAAACGACATTATTTCAGTAATTGGTGGTACTATCAACCCGCCCATTTCATGCGATGAGGAGGAACCTTACGAAGCTGTATTGAATTTATTTATGAATGATGAATATTGTGTTTGTTGTATTAGCGCCACTGGAAATTGGTGCCTCTAGGAGCATCCTAATCTCTTTGGATAAACTGAAATGATTGAAATCGGATTGAAATTGAAACATAAAGTAACATGTTAGCTATTTCTCCAGAAAAGTAACTAATTTACTACGGAAAGGAACAAACTCATGAGAGCGAGGCCGCACTTTTATATTATCTCTTTAAAATGGCAGATCTAATGATCCTTGTGAACTGAAATAAACCGTAAAATCAATGGAAAAGATAAAATATATCATTTTATGACTTAAAGACTATGATTACGCACGTGTAGGATTTGGCTTTCGTAGCGCCCTATGGGTGTTGGCGTTGCAAAAGAATGGTCGGAAGTTGATTGAGATTTCGTGTTGTGTGTGGTAAGTGACTATATGTTTGTGCGTGTAAGTGGGGCGGGGGCATTGCCGCGATTTTAAATATTTTGCAGTGTGCTTTTCTAATTCGAAATGGGTTTTGTATTGACTGATCCTTCTAAGACATAAATACGTCGAAAAAGACAAGGCTTCTAACACGAATCAAACCAACATCTGAGAGTGTGACCATTTTCTTGTTAGTACATTTACTTTGCTTTTGAACGAACTTCCGCATAACTTCATTTACATAGGATGAGCACAAAAACCTGTTAACTTCAAATTCATTTAAATTAAATTAGAAAGACATTCTAAACAGGAGAAGAAATTCTTTCACAAAAAGATTCAATGTGTATTAATTAATCACAATTCTATCTAAGAATCTTAGTTCAGAATTGCTTTTATTCATAACCAATGTTGACACATGTTGAATAATAGGTATGTAATTCTAAAAGCTTACAGTGTTTATGAAATGCTGCAAATATTAAAAGTCAATTATCTATACACTTTGTTCAATTGAAGTTCTGTATGGAAATAATTTATTCGAATTGTTCATGAAATATAAATATAGTATTTCAGTTTTGTTTTGCCACGTATTCATCGTCTTTATTATGTAGCCTCTTCATATACAACGTTTTTTTAAAAATTCCCTTCAATTATAACCTCTTCTTTGTAAGCTGTTCTTTATCCTTGTTTCGAACCACATCATGTTTTATGGAGTTCAGTACCGTCATGGTGTGCCGCTATGGACGTGTCATACTTTGTTACCGCATAATCAGGTAAAAAAGAAATGAAACCGTTAAAAATCTTTCAGGTTAAGCATCTCGTTTCTGCGTCGCTGAGTGAACTTTTTCTTCACTTCTGCAATGATAAACGTGGCTGTCGACTCTTGGAGCCCCTGCCGTCAGCTTGGGGAAGAAAGACAGAATGAATGGTTCAACTTCTAGAAATTTCTCATGAAAAACCTCGCCCAAGGGCGCCAAGTTGTCACTCTTGAGAACGTGTACAACGAGCTGCAAGCTCGGCGAGTATTACAAATCGATTCGAGATTAGCTGGGGTCCACAATCCCATTATTCAACACGGATGTTGCTCTATTTGTCAATGAAATATTTGTCAAGTTTATTCGGTTTTTGAGGAAATACAGAAACAATATATGGAATAAAATATGAAACTAAGAAACATTGTGGATTCCGGTTCTCTTTAACAGCGTATTTCAATAGTATTAATGTGTCTGCTCAGAGTACGCATGCAAGGCATGTTAGTGTTTTTCCGCAATTGTGTACTAATGTTTCGTTATTACCTGAGATTCAGAGAAATTTTTTGCAAATGTTAGTTTAATAAATTAAATACAGAAATATAGTCTGCATCAAAAACAAACAAAAAATCATAAAATTGAACATCATAAACTTTGGACTGCTCACTATAACGATAGATTCGACTAATCGGTGGGACGAATAATATGGCAGTTTATTCACCGCTACTTTTCTACTTACCCTATTTTTTTGCGCTAAAGAACGTAGGATAGCGCCAACAAACTTCAATACTGAGTCCAAGACAGTTTAAAGATATCCACGATATGTAAATTTTGTGAATGTATTGAAATGATGAGTTACTTGAAACTTCTTAAAATAGTACACGTAGCATTTAATATCACATTGTACATAGATAAAGAAACATAGGACGAAGTAAAAATATAAATGAACATGCCTACTTAAAGACGTGGGGAATACAAGAAGTCCCACAGCATCCGCAAATAACTGGAGGGCAGAAAATGAGATAAATATGCAATAATGAAAAACAGTTAAAATGGCTGGAGCTCGTGTTGTTCAATCCTCAACTGAATCATTTCTGTAAGAAAATGAAAAAGAAAGTTTCTGTGAGATGCTAGAAAAATTGCCCACAAGTGACCCACGGATCTTATGTTCCCAGACCTGCTCAACGCATTTCCCATTCTCCAATCTTAATGACTAGAGTGGGCTGCAGAAAGAGAATGCATACAACCACGTAAACTTCCACTCTTCCAGCTGCCGACTTGTTCCTTCCTTCTAGGACTTTCTCGCTCGCCCACGCCGTAGCATTATTCCGCCTCCTTCCCTCCCCCATCCCCTCCCCTCTCCCCTCCTACTTCCCTTCCCCCTTCCCGTTCCCCTCCCCACGTTCACCCATCCGGTTGCCCACCCACGCCCTTCCCTTCCCGCCACGTTGGTCTAGTTCTGGAGACACATTCGTGATCGTTCTTTCTTCTTAATAACCTAGAGCCATCACGCTCACGTATATACCACGAGAACTGCCACCCACTCCGTTTCAATCTAAACCTGTTCTACTGAAACATTCGTGTAAAATGTTTGCCTTGCCGGTCACTGAAAGTAGTGCTTCAGCCCTTTACTTTATATTTCACAATCATATTCGGTTAAGCAATTTGCATTTCACGTCCGCCCGAATCTGCTCCTGAATTGCAGAAATATTCAGTAGGCAAAACTTAATACATTTTGTTGTAGTGCAAGGTCATTGAGGTGGTTAAATGAACCTGGCTGTATTGTAAAAATAACAGAATACATTCACCTGATCCAGAGAATCAACATTTTTCATCAAATAAAATTACAGAATTATAACAAACAACAATCTCACAAATTAAGTTTCACAGTGTCGTATATCTCATTAAAGTTTAATAAAAGAAAACCTCTAGAATATTTGTAAGATTGTATCTCGTACTAGTATGATAAGCAAGTTGTTATACAAAGCGATGAAAATAAGGAAAGGAGATTTCTTATTATCGTTATTTATGTATCAAGACTGAAAAGTAACTGTTTTTTGGAGGAGCGGTTTATCTCCCGAGGTGGAGTGTACTGGAGACTCCAGTCGTCATAAAGCGAGCTTAAAAACCTTACTTTTCAGCCGAGGTTCATACATCATCTACGAGTATTCCTTGGACACTCACCTCTAACCATTTCTTGTTGCAGATATAACAAAATGAACAAATGTAGATGATTTCAAAAATTATTATCATGAGAAAGTAAGTATCATAGTTGAATTAATGTTACTAATGTGTGTAGTTCGAATCTACTGTATAAGAGTTGTTTTCTAGCAACATTTAATTAGTTATTTCAGATTGGTTATTCAATATCAAAACTTAATGGTTTAACATCTAGTGCAGGAATATGCAAGAAAACAACAATATTTCATAGCAGAAAGAAAGAAATATTTAGCTTCCATATTTCAAAACAAACTTCATTAAAATAAATTAGCTGCAGACTCAAGTACAAAAGAGTAAATGGAGTCCAAAAATAATGAATTTGTATTTTCCCTTGATATGATGTTTGATTCATTGTGTTGGTGCTAGTCTTTACTTACTTATCTCGCACAAACTTTTTTTATATAGGCCATAAAAATTCAAATACACGGGCGCGAAATACATCATTCAATGCAACAATGCAACAAAGGCAAGTAAACAAAAAAGTAAAATACTTAACATATTTTTGGAAATGTGGGAACTGAACCTACAACTTATTTCCTACTTAGCACCTCCTGATTGTAAAATATAATTATGAACTATTAGAGTTAAATAAGTTTTTTCTTCAAACAAGTTACTTTAAAAATATTTAAATGCACGTTTGCATTGCTACAAAGGAGTTTTAGAAAAAAATAAGCCACTCTAGCAAACTATAAATAATAACTTTTACAATAAATACTCGTATAAATTATTTTCAATAATAAATGATTTTTAAATCATGAAATCTTTTCTATTATAATTTGAATTCCATTCAATTTTGGATTGTGATTTGACTATAGATTTGACGGTCGCATACATTATAACTATAGATTTTACGGTCGTAATACATTACTGACACATTTGATGCAAATATCACCGCATAACCTATATTATGCTGTAGAAACGAAAGGAGTCAACCGGTCTGATATTGCAGCGAGAAACTAAAAAAAAATTACGTTTTGAAGTCACTCACATGGATGAAATTTGCACTTTGTGTTTCTCCATCGATTTTTCATGCTACTATACTCTGTTTTAGCAAAATTAAAATATTTTTCTCTTTTTTTGTTCAATATTTTTAAGAAAACTTTAATAACTTCCATTTGTTTCGAGAAAAATTGAATTATTAAAGGAATAAATATCATTAGTATTTTTCTCTCGTTAATAGCTTTAACAAGAGATTAATATTATCTTCTTCATTGCAGAACATTAGTCTTATCTTGGATTGTTCAATCGTTCAGATAAAACAGTTTCATAATTCTCTTGAGTTGAGTAAAAGGCTCGAGAGAACAGTGATTCGCGGTTTGCTTTCGCAGGGAAAGGTATGTAAATCTGAAGATAAATGCTATCTCGTCCTATTATGAAAGATCAAAGGGTTTAATTAACCAAGGTATTAATCTCATGAAATAAATTGAGTCGTAAACTACTTGGACAGGTGATATATTGCGTTGATCTGGTCTCGGAATGTTCTTAAATAGGAGTTGCTTCACGACAACACAAGATACCGATACTTCATTATTTCACGTTAAGCGCAATGAAGAAGAAACAAACGAATCGTCGAATCTCAAAGGTACGGACTGTAATCTTTGACCAATATGCCCAGAATGCCCCAGATCCTCTTTGGGTATGAACATAACTTGCATCAAAAGTTCAAAGGCGTAAATTAAATTTAAATTAAATTTTGATTTGCATGATTGTTACGGTAAATCATTACTCAAAAATAGAGAAAGATTTATGCATATTGTTTCGCAGTCATTTCAGGCGTTAATAATTGTAATCATTCAAGGAATAAACCCTGTCCAGAAGTTCATTATTTCATTATTTAGCCTATTCATCGTTAATAAAAGCCTACAAATTATTATGTTAATTAAAACACGCATTAAGCTGAGAGTATGACTTTCAACTTGTCAATTGCATCATTTTATAACTCTAAATTTTCTTTCCGCAACTTCTCTTCAGGCTCCTAAATTTACAAGCATGTAAATACGCTTCGTTTTCGTCCAGAGCCTCCTGGAACGCACGGCCGGGACGCCGCCGTCGCCGCCGCCGGTCCGTGGCGACACGGGGCCTTGGTCAGCAGGACATGATTAATCCCCTCGACCCGAGGGACCCGACCGCGGGTAAAAGTAAGGCGAGATTCGAGCCCCAAGGACTTCACGCCACCTCCCGAGTGCGTTTATGTCTCCTGCCCACGTGTCATTGGCACATGTGCCACGTGGCACCACATGAAATACAATCAATCAAGTCTTGCTTTTCCCTTATACAAATCTGTGTGTTCTTGGACGCTGTGGATATGTTGTTACGTCGAAAATATTGTTACTTGTTACGCATATGATAAGATAATGAATGACGCTATTATCACAACGATATTAAGAATACAAATAATTAGTCCTGTTGGACCCGCACATACATCATACCCTTATTAAATCAGTGTTAAAATTGAAAATAGCTTTAAGCAGGATCCTAACTTCGGAAGGCCAGCCCCTGAACAGTTACAACATTAGACGTCCGAGATTCTGTGTAACATATTGTAATATTGGAAGAATTTTTAGATTAATTTCACAGACAACCAAATAGTCATTTGAACTTTATCGTATATTCTGATTTTATACCTTCAATTTTTTAATTACTGCTCCTATCTCACCACCCATGCTACGTTGTAGAGAAAAGCTAAATTCCCAAAATGTAATATAAAGTTCAGCAAGGTCTCTTTCTATAGAATACTGCTTAAGAAACATAACGCAGACTCCAGCTATCCTTTTTCTGCCCCCACTGTCCGCCGCATGTCTCCCAACTGTCCTCGAAAACTTCAATAAAACTCATCTGACCCAATGAAACTTGTTTCCCATCAGTGACACTAAAATGTGGTTTAATGATCAGGACACATAATTTTCGAGTTGCACAACTGTAATGAGTATTACAGTAATCTAATCCTCGTAAACCGCAAATTCTACTAATTTTGTCTTAAATTATGTAAAACTGGGGAGAAATCCGTATCCACGAGCACCACAATTGCAATATTTTGTATCGATTGTTCCTAATAAATTGTAAAACATCACATCTGTCCTTAGGTTTCATATACAGACACGTTCTGAGCGCACAAATGTAGAATTGGTGTTATTGTCCCATCAAAAGGAACTCAGTAGTATTTCTTATTAATCATTGACAAACTGTCCCGGATTTTTTAATTAAGTTTCTGATGTTAATATATTCATGCAGTATGTATTTTTACTTTATTTATTTTTGCTGGTGTGAAAACATAACATTTACTTTCCAATCATGGGAAGCATTTTAATATGTATGTTTACTAGGATAAGTGGGGTAAGGGGGAAAGATGTTAAAAGGGTGTATTGTAAGCATTCTTGATGTGAAATTGCTAGTAAGAGACAAGATGCATCATTCTGAATATCAGGTGCCAGGATAAAACTCGTTTAATAGAGAAGAAACTTTCTGGAATAGAATTAATCTAGAATAAAATTATTTAATTGCCACCGGGTCATGCCGTCGTGCAAAGCCACTAGCTAATCGTTCTATCGATATTATACAATTTTATCTTCTCATATAAGCGACATCAAAATTCCATATTTCGTGTCAGATCTATTGGAAATAAAAATGATATTATATTTATTATTTCTTCTTTTAGATTTAATACGCATATTTTATAGTAATTTAAAACGAATATCTCAACATAGGTAAGGTTTAAAATGTATTCTAATTGTATATAAGTCGTATGATGTCACAAAGTCCTTAAAATAAGAATCTTGATTATTCCAGTTGTCTGTTTGAGGTTCAACATTCTTATCGAATGTTGGTTCACTATTCAGAGGGTATCAAATCCGATAGTTCACCGTTCACCTCCTTTCGTGCACTATGGTGCTCCAATAGTTTACAGTCATTTGTTAACGTCCTGATTCTATAAAGAAACTCGGCGGAGGTGAGGGTCGGAGGTCGCAGTACTTGTAAGCGGACCATTAAATCGAGCCCGCATTCTTGACAATGGAACAATGGCTGCTCTCACTCTCACACGATGCTCGATTGTCAGCGGCGTCGAAATCTGATAAATCGCCGTGGCTTGCTGCGCGATTAGATGCATCGATTGAGATATGCCATTGTTTCCAAACAGTGAACCTCCACTAGACACGCTACGCAGATGGCTGAATGAAACAGACTCACAGACAGATAAGATTTGAATGACGGCTTCTTTATATGATCTTGCCTAAAAGGCGAAAAATCATATTTATGGTTAAAATCAAGTAGTAATAGATTAAATGTGACTGAGTGGGATAGTTCTAAAATAATACCTTAAAAGGATTAAAATATAGGAAAGGAGAAAATATCCAATCATCCCCCCCCCCAAAAAAAAAAATAATGAAATGCCTGAATTTAATCTATGAATGTAAAACGTTGGCTCAAAGCTAAAGAGATATCTGGAATATGCTTTTTGTGGATTATATTTCATTCAAACTCATTTTTCTTGTAAGAGTCCTAGATTTATCACGCTATTTCTCTATTCGCGAATCAAAATTAACTAATGATTTTAAATATTTTAATGGAGTACATATATCGAATTCCTCTTAAATTTTACATAGAAAACTATCAAAAAGAAGACTATTTAACAAAATTTGGAACGGAGGGGAAGATCCACCGATATCTTGCAAAGCCTGGAAATACGGAAGCCTGGAAGTGCTCTTATTCCAAATTCTTGTGTTCAAAAACGGCAGCGTTACGTAGGAGGATGGCTAACACGAAACTGTTTGAATTTGCACGACATAACGATAATAATTATTTACTCTAAGCCACCGACCAGAAGTCAGCGGTTATAATTACTATTACAACGGTTTCTTGGAGATACAAATGGAATGGTTTCACGTGGTCGTACAGAGACCAGCAGCTTAAAAGCACAGCGTCAGTTTCTCCTAAGAGTCCGGGAGAGTCGTAATAGCGCTTCTGATGGAGCCCCTGCTCAGTATATGCTACGCGTACTGGTGGCTTGGAAACAGGACACTATTCCTAAGTACGAGTGGTACGGGTCATAAACTACCTCTACTCATGGCACCTAGCAAGTTCTACTACATTCCTATCCTTTACTCTTAAATTTCTAGCCGTAAAATACCATTACCTTACCCCATACATACAACGTTCCTAGATAAAACACAGAAGAACATCCAGATTCCATTAAGAGTTCTGCAGATATAAGTAATGACAACCGCAAACAAAGCGTAATACAACAAACCATGACTGGGGAAGAGAACACAGCCTTTCAGTGTTGATTCATTCCCCGTTTGTTTCATAGTTTATTCATGAGAGTAGTAATTGGGTGCATCGTAATGTCCATGTTTCTTATACGAGATCTCAATACATGAACATATTCGCATGAAGGTTTCAGGATGCTGCAGTTCTTTTCTCTCTTCTGACAAAGAAACTGTTCGTATAATGAATTCCCTGCGGCGAAATAGCTACATACGCCGGCAGCATACGCTACTTCCACAGGAAGTGTTTAATTTTGGTCGGTTAATGAAGATCAGAGCCAAGATATTATATCTTGGTGATGAAATTACAAATTAGCATGTACAATGTGAAATGAAAGAACAAGCAGTGTCGAAACAGAAAGAAAGAACTAACTTCTGGGGAAGAACTTCTGAAGACATTCTTCTTCCTAGAAAAATAAGAACCTATTAGGCAGTTAAAAAGCAATTGAAAGAATTTTCAACCAACTTTGAAATTTACAAGAGTACTTAGAAGTAAAAAAAATTTCGAACATATCTTACTATTTTAATTCGGCAAAAACCTTACGTAGTAATAATTTTGTTCAATCGTTGTTTTCGAAAATTCAGAGATTCAAATGAAAACTGGAATTTCGCTACATTTATGCGCACATTTACTGTATGCGTTCGCAATTATGGCAAAAAATAGAAAACGAAGTACGCATCTAAATATGAGCATCACAAGTTAAATGTAAAAATATAAAAATTAATGGAAAAGTTTGAAATCAAATGTGGAATGAGCCCCAAAATTTAAAAGATACTTTTCGAATCCACGGGAACTTAAGTTAATTCAATCCTTTGTAGAATATCAATTCTGGAAAAAATCCTTCGTATGGTTTAGGTACTAACACTCGATCGTGCCAACTCATTATTACTCCCTCACACATTACATATGTAGCAAAGAGCAAGTATTGTAATGCTGCAGCGGTAGGAGGTGATTTTTCGACAGAAAAACGTTTATTCAGAGTCCCAGTTGACGAAAAGGTGAATAAATCTTGTTCATACATTTAGTAAATTACTTCCTCTAACACGCTGTATAGTCAGAACCCACATGTTTATGGGTCCTTGATACCGAAAGATCTGTTTACGACAGAAACTCTATCTCTCCGTTTCTGTGAACAATCCTAGCGGCTAAATCGCCGGCAGGATATCCTGCCACCAAAATTGATATTACTACGTATGCATAATTATATAAATATGATCCTAGATATATTTATATGCAGTCAAATTATTGTGAGAAAAATGTCAAATTGGCAAAATAATTTAATTCAGGAATTTCTAAAATATTTTCCTATTGCTGTGCAGATTGCGTTTTTAAAGAGCACAGTTTTAAAGCCACTGCTCTGGGTCAAGAACTTTAAGTTGTTTGATTGACTTCTGCATATGTTACAGAATGTTTCCGTACCTTTCTTGGGGATATTAGTCAACCCTCCTTCAGAAGATGTCACGGGCACTGTACACTACCAAACTAATGAAACGAAAAATGAATTAAATCAATCTAAAGAAGATGCTTTTTAACTAATGCTTCATTTTCTTCAATAAAGGTTCATCTTTCTCTAACATATCTTACATTCTAGTTATGTATTTCACCTTGTCACTGGCCATGCAATATTACAGCATTAACGTTGAGAAATAAATTTAGAACAAAGTCACCAAAGTTTTTTTTTATTTTACAACAATTTAAATGAGGCTCTTGTAATTTTCTAGAAGGCGGATACATCGCTATATATTTCTGATAAAATTTTCTTTAGTTTCAGAGGTGCATTTGAAAGGTTTTTGAGCTTGGTTCATTTAATTGAATTAGTAATTTTCAATTTGATTTCTAGAATGGTATTTTATATTTATATCACAGTTACTAGAATTTAGAGAGGTCAAGGTCATAAACTTCAGTAGAACGTTAATTATTCAAAATAATTTTGACCACCTACTGTCACAAACTACCTACCGCTTGCTCAGTAGAAAGAGAAATACAAAGAAAAGGGAAGGGAAGTCAGGAGGCTGGCAAAGGAGAAGGAGGAAAGGGGAGTACAGGTGGAGAGAAAGCGCAAATAATACAGAGGGAAGGCGTGAGGAAAGGGAAGGCAAGTCAGAAGGGTGACAAAGGGAAGGAGGAGGAAAGGGGAGGAAAGGCGGATGGAAGGCGCAGACATGCAGAAGGGAGGCGTGAGGAAAGGGGAGGAAAGTCAGAGGGGTGGCAACAGGAAGAAGGAGGAAAGGGGAGGAAAGGCTGATGGAAGGCGTGAGGAAAGGGGAGGAAAGTCAGAGGGTGGCAACAGGAAGAAGGAGGAAAGGGAGGAAAGGCTGATGGAAGGCGTGAGGAAAGGGGAGGAAAGGCTGATGGAAGGCGGAGGAAAGGGGAGGAAAGTCAGAGGGTGGCAACAGGAAGAAGGAGGAAAGGGGAGGAAAGGCTGATGGAAGGCGTGCGGAAAGGGGAGGAAAGTCAGAGGGGTGGCAAAGGGAAGAAGGAGGAAAGGAGAGGCAAGTCAGAAAGGTGACAAAGGGAAGGAGGAGGAAAGGGGAGGAAAGGCTGATGGAAGGCGTGAGGAAAGGGGAGGAAAGTCAGAGGGGTGGCAACAGGAAGAAAGAGGAAAGGGGAGGAAAGGCTGATGGAAGGCGTGAGGATAGGGAGGAAAGTCAGAGGGTGGCAAAGGGAAGAAGGAGGAAAGGGAGGAAAGGCTGATGGAAGGCGTGAGGAAAGGGAGAAAGTCAGAGGGTGGCAACAGGAAGAAGGAGGAAAGGGAGGAAAGTCAGAAGGGTGACAAAGGGAAGGAGGAGGAGAGGGGAGGAAAGGCGGATGGAAGGCGCAGGCATGCAGAAGGGAGGCGTGAGGAAAGGGGAGGGAAGTCAGAAGGGTGGCAACAGGAAGGAGGAAATGGGAGGAAAGTCAGAGGGGTGGCAAAGGGAAGGAGGAGGAAAGGGGAGGAAAGGCTGATGGAAGGCGTGAGGAAAGGGGAGGAAAGTCAGAGGGGTGGCAACAGGAAGAAGGAGGAAAGGGGAGGAAAGGCTGATGGAAGGCGTGAGGAAGGGGAGGAAAGCAGAGGGGTGGCAACAGGAAGAGGAGGAAAGGGAGGAAAGGCTGATGGAAGCGTGAGGAAAGGGGAGGAAAGTCAGAGGGTGGCAACAGGAAGGAGGAGGAAAGGGAGGAAAGGCTAAGGGAGGAAAGGCTGATGGAAGACGTGAGGAAAGGGGAGGCAAGTCAGAAGGGTGGCAACAGGAAGAAGGGGAAAGGAGGAAAGGCTGATGGAAGGCGTGAGGAAAGGGGAGGAAAGTCAGAGGGGTGGCAAAGGGAAGAAGGAGGAAAGGGGAGGAAAGGCTGATGGAAGGCGTGAGGAAAGGGGAGGAAAGTCAGAGGGGTGGCAAAGGGAAGAAGGAGGAAAGGGGAGGAAAGGCTGAAATGGGAGGAGGCGTGCGGAAGGCGGAGGGGAGGCGGCGCGCCGTGCCCGGGAACCGGTCCGAGGCGCGGGCGCGAGGGCAGACCTCTGACCGCGGGGCAGGCGCCACCTCCCCCTCGGCGCCGACCAGCGCTCGGCAGCGCCGCGCCACTCCACTCCACACCACTCCACTCCGCTCCCCGCCCCCTCCGCCGCCGCGGCGCGCGGGCTCGGGTTTATGCACTTGATACGCCTCGTATCTCCGGGTACAACGCGGGCGCGGTTACCACATGCTCGTCGGACAGGGCGGCGATGTTGGAGGTCCACGGCGGTGACAGCGGAGAAAAGTAGGCGATAGCGTGGGCGGGGGATAGTGCCCGCAGAATGGAATGTGTGGAGTTGGGTTTTGCAGTGACGTAGGGGATTTTCGTTTGCAATTAACGAGAGGGGGGCGACTAAAATGAAATTATTTCCCTTGCGTCAATAGTTGGATATAGTATTTTGTTGACACTTTTTAATTTCTTTTTAATTATGGTTTATTTAATTGATACCAAAAACAGTCGAAACAGTATATGTTTAGGAGGATGGAAGGAATGCTATATTTCCTATCCAGAAACAAAGCAAAGGATTATCATGGGATTTGATCATTTGGTTAAATACTACTACTAAAATACCGACAGAGTGGGGGACAATACCGCAGGAGACCTATAAAATTTGTTACAAGATTTTAGTATTCTGTAGTATAAATTGTGGCATAGTATTGTTTGTTGTATTAATGCATCAATATTGCATACTAATAAACGAAAGAAATTTCTTCAAAACATTTTTGTGTCGGATTTAAAGTGTAGCATATATTGAAGATCTGAGAGTTAAAATAGTCATAATTAAATATCATTTTGTTCACGAATGAAATGGTATTTCCGGAAAATTGCAACGCTGATTTTTGTAGTTTATACAAGTAATATAAAGAACTGAGAAGTGGAAACTTCGTTTTCCTCTTGGGTCGATTACTTTGCATAGGTTGGAAACAACTGTTTTAGAAACAGGCTACTTAAAAGAGTGTTCTGGATAACTGAATTTTATGTCTGTAATATGGTACAATATGCTTCTGAAGTGTTACATATGTTCATATACGAAGACAACAGATGTTTGGTTTACTTGAGAAATTGACGATGTTTTTTATCACAGTGCAGGTCTTAGGCGGAGGCCAGTGGGAAGCTACAATAGTTTGCTACAATAGAAGCTACAACCAACCTTTTTGTCACCCCGACTTTCTAAGTTATTTTCCTACGAAAAAAATTAATAAATATAATAAAGAAGATCTACAGTGATGAACACATGATTTATCTAGTATATGAAAATCAAAAAAGGATAAAACACAAAACACTTTCTAGTTTGTTGTTTCTAGTTTCATGGAGTGTGTTTCTTCCGGTTGTTACTTGTGTTTCTTAAAATTATGATTCACGGCTTATACTTTTTTTATTAAAAAATCGGTGTATAAGTTTAACATTTAATTTAGAGTAAAAGTCACTCACCAAATTGTTACACTTTCACGAACATTTTCATGTTAATACTTCACAGAACTCATTTACTGATATTTAAATATTTTATATTCCATTTCATTTAGTTGTAAATCATCTCAAAAACATTTTATCGCTTCTCACCTCTCAATAAGAAGCCTGCTTCCCCATCCCCACATTAATTAGCTCTGTCTAATGCCCCAGGTGAGGCAGCGACGAGGATCAAATGAGGTCGAGGGCGGTGATCCGCCCGCAGGTCTCTGCCCCCCTGGCGTCCGTTCGCCCGCACTCACTGGCCGAGTGCTGCGCGGCATCTGACGGCCGGCTCACTCCCGGCTCTGCCTCCCCTCCCCTCCCTCACTCTTTCACACACACACACACACACACACAAGCGCGCGCGCACACACACACACACACACACAAGCGCGCGCACACACACACACGCGCGCCGGACGCCCACCGTGCTCTCCAGGGGGAGTGGCGTTAAAAGGGCACCGAATTGACTTGCTCGCGGAGTTGAAAGCGAATTAACTCAGGTATCTTAGCGAAGCAGATAATCTGCTTAGGTTCATTATTAGGGTCAGGATTTCTGAGAAAATACATATTTTCCCCCGTATTCAGGAAGTATGCTCATTTGTTACGCATTGAAATACCCAACTTATATTTACTTAAATTTTATTTTATGATGCATGTCTTGCATATTTTGCATGTTTTTACTAAGCGTCATATTTCTAGAAAAGTCTAATTATTCTGCAAATTTTGTTTGATCATATTTATCGTTACTCATTTTTATTTACTATATTTATTTTCATGAATTTAATTTTGCAATGTGTGTTTCTGTATACGTGGTTGATAGAAGCTAATACCAATTTCCAGTGTCTAAATTATGGGTGATTGTTAACAAGAAAATAATTCTTGTTTTGAGTATTAGGTGTCATTGAGTCCATCTTGAAAACTGATAACGCCGGTGAAACTGATGAACTAATAGCGTGAGTGCAACTCTCAAAAGTCACAGAGGACATCTACAAATGAAAGAGGAACAGTATCGAAAAAGAAAGGATCTTCCCTTATCTTGATGTGAAGAGGGTTGCTAGGTTCTCGGAATTAGTGTGATGGAAGTGCTTCTAATGCTAAGCGCAATGTATTTTAGTGACCTACATTACATCGTGGAAACTAATAATATCGGTCAACTTCGGTGCGGATTAACCACCGTTTGTTTTACATCGACCTCTCTCTCCAACTTAACCACAGGCATATAGCAGCTAAGCTCGATTTTAGATAAAGATACGATCCGAAGCAAGTCATGAAGACACCCTGACCAGGGGCGTATAATACTCTAGCAATCACGGTTAAATCAACATCTGGCATTCAGGAATGAAAAAAATTTGCTTATATGTTTCGTTTATTATGTCTAAGTCTATTGAAGAAATACAATTCTCAAATTATTGCAGGCATTGAAACAATGCCGCTACGCCTGTGTCGGGATTTTCGTTACAAGATGGTAACACTGGGCACTAATGGGTTGGGTATTTAAACATAATCCACTTTTCTGGCTACCGAAACAGTTTCTCGCGAAAGTTATTTTAATGTTCAGTATTTTGTAATCACATACAACAGTTTGATTCTTGAAAAATATAAAATTGCTGGAAATAACTTAATCTTTGTGCGATGAGTAGAAATGATGACTTTTTTCAAGTTTTCAAGAGAAAAAAACACTGCCGTTCCGTATTCGAAATATTAAGTCACAATTGGAAAACTTATTTAGAACTTCGTCCTAATTTTCACTGCTCCTCTTCCCAAGCTCCCTATTTATTTTCCAAACTTTCCTTCAGAATCTATAGCTTAATCTGCCTTCAATGCATGACAAAAGCAAAAATATACTACTTTGAAACAACTTTTCCAATTCGTGACGAAGTTCCTGGCATCTTTTGTCCTCGTGATTCAACGCAATCGATTCAGGAAGGCACAAACTTGGGTATTATATTCTCTCATCTTCTGTGAAGAATGCTGTGGTTTGCTCCTGTTGGAGTTAGTTTATTGAAGAAAACAAGATATTTACCAGTTTTACCGAAAAAAAATCGGGAAAAGTACTTCTCCTAAAATATTTTAAAATCTCAAATATTCACTCGCTCACTCAAACTCGCTCACTCACTCAAACGCTCACGCCAAAGCTCACAAATATATGTCCCATCACTGGGCAATGAACAGTCGTCACTTTTCAGATTGGCTACCGCCGTCAAGCAACTCATCACCATAATCGATCCTTGCACATTCTCACGAGTCATTAGTTTACAATTACTGGGCCTACTTCACGACAAAATCTTCCCGATAAAACTTCACAAGCATAGAATATGACGAAGTACATGTTTCTGGCATTCTTTTCTTTTCCCCTCTCCTCCGCCAAAGCGTCCAGTAACTGCCAGTTGTAGGCGGAGTTTCTTGTACAATGGCAGCCTCAGGGGGTTGGCATTCGCCTCGTGCTGAAGAATGGGCGTTGCGCACAGTTCGTGTTCGTGCGTTGACGCCGCGCCTCACGGCGGACAGGTCCAAAGTGGACCACGCGGTGCACATAACACAATTACACAACAGAAACATGAAACACAGAAAGAAAAGAGCAATTGTTATGTGTACTCGAAAAGTGTTGAAGTAATTCAAGAGTGAACGCTAAATTGCATTTAAACGACGGGCAAAATGTTTAGAATCACTCGCCAAAACGTGTACAAAGAGACCTCTCTTTTTTTTATTATTTTATTTTTTATTTTATATAGGATTGTCTTACAAAGTTTAGTTTACAAGAAACTCTTCATTTGTATAGTTGACTTATATCTAATTCTTATATACTAACTCTAAACTACAATTGACGAGGGGACTCACCGAGCACCTCTAAAAATTACTGAGGTTTGAAAAAATGTTGAGAAAAGAATGAACTGGATATCGGTTTTTTATTCTAGTTGGGTTTTCATTATATTTTCCTAAATTTATATGTCTATCATGATTGATGAATGTTAGATTGGAATAAAAGTTATTGGCAAGAAAGGCTATGTGATGTGCGATGGGTTTTAGGTTAAGTTCGTGGTGTAATTGCTTATTGGAAATGAACCGGGGGGCGTGGGTGATAGTTCTTAGGAATTTGTTCTGAATAACCTGAATTTTGTTGATATTATACTTAGCAGCATTTGTCCAAATTGGACAAGCGTACAGGAGAAGAGGTCTAATGATGGTTTTGTATAAGGTGATACCGTTATTTAGTGATAGTTTACTGTTATTTATAAGTGATTTTAGCTGTATTATTTTGGCTTTGGCTTGTTGGACTTTTGTATCAATGTGTATTTTCCAGTTGAGTGTGGTATCCATGTGAAGACCCAGGTATTTAACAGCATTGTTGTGAGGAGTCCAAGGGATTGTATTATTGTTCAATTTAAATGGCATGGGGAAGGAATAAGGTCTGAAAGTGAAGACTTTAACTGTAGATTTCGCGGGGTTGATTTTAATCTTACATTTCGTTGCCCAGTTTTCTATTTTATTTATATGAGATTGGATTTCGTTAGCTATGTAATTAATTGAGGAGTGGGACATGTAGATCACGGTATCATCTGCAAACTGGGCTATGTTTGTTAATCTTGATGTAGGCATATCGGCTGTGTACAAGTTATAGAGTAGAGGAGAGAGAGGTGATCCTCGAGGTAAACCGGCAGAGATAGGGCGGGGGTTCGAATTTTGATTTTCTATTGAAACTGAGAAAATTCTATTTGTGAGAAAGCTTTTAATTATTTTGAAAAGGTATATAGGGGTGCCTATAGATAAAATTTTATAAATTAAGCCTTCATGCCATACCCTGTCGAAAGCTTTAGCGATGTCCATGAAAACTGCTATTGAAAATTGTTTTTTTTTGAAAGGAGGAGTGGAGATTTTCTGAAATACGCAGCAGTTGGTGTGCTGTGGATAGCTTATTAGTGAATCCGAATTGGTAGAAAGGTATGAGGTGAATTTTTTTAATATAGTTTTTTAATCTTGTTAGAATTAATTTCTCGAATATTTTTGCTAAGGTGGGGAGGAGACTTATGGGTCTATAGTTATCGGGGATGCTATGATTCTTATTAGGTTTGGGAATCGGGAGGATGATAGAATGTTTCCAGGTAGTAGGGTAGTAGCCAGTTCTTAAAGATGAATTATATATGTTTACAATGAAAGCTATGGCAGGATTGGGTAGGTTTTGAGAATTATATTATTTATTTTATCGTGACCGGGAGCTTTTTATTGGGAAGGATTTGATAACTTTTAGAGTTTCATGCGGAGAGATATACTTAATTTTTGTGGTACGTTGAAATTAGGGAATTCGCAACGAGTTGGATGTGGTGTGATCTGGAGAGGAGGTGTGATGTTTGGTGTGAAAGTTGATGCGAAGTGGTCGGCTAATACTTCCGTTTTATCGGCAGTAGCGTATTTTTTTCCATTTGGAGTAGCTAGTGGTGGGATTATGGTTTTTTTTTCGAGTATACTTTTAGTGAAATTCCAGAGAGAGTTATTTCGTGTATTTAATGAATGTATGATATTATTGTATTTAGTTTGTTTATAGTGTTCTAGAGCTTTTTTACTGATTTTGGTTAGAGTATTTAGTTCTTTTTTAAGTGAGGGAATTCTAAGTGCCATCCATAATCTTCTAGTTTTATTTTTAGTTTCTATGATTTTGATAATGCTTTTCGGTAGTTTATTTGATGTGTGTTTTCGAAGGGTGTTCGGACGTTCAGGATTAAGTTTGCTAATTGTGTTGATTATTGTATTATTTAGTTGCGTTATTGCTTGGTCTATTTCCGCTGGAGAGTTTAGTATTTTAAATTTGGGTATTTGGTTTTGCATTATGTTTTTGAATTTGGACCAATTTAAGTTGTAAGTATTTAATGCCGGAATGGGTGAATGGGGTGGGGGGATTTGATCTGCAGAAATTAAGACTGGGAGGTGATCTGAGTCTAGTTCAAAATGCGGAGTTGAGTGTAAATTGCTATTAATGTTTGTTATTCCTATGTCTAGTATATCCGGAAGCTTGTTTGGATCATAAGGATAATAGGTTGGTTCTGGAGGTGCGAACAAACTAATTCTGTTTGTTACGATATAGTTTAGAAGTTGGGCGCCTGCTGCGTTGGTGACTCTGCACCCCCATTGCACATGTTTAGCATTTAGATCTCCTAAAAGTATGTAAGATGGATAACGCGAGAGTAAGATGTTCAGACCTGCAAAATTTGTTCTTATGTTTGGGGGTTTATAAGCAGCAATGATAGTAAGATTTGGGTTGCTGTAGGTAAGTGAAACTGCTATTGTTTCAATGCCATTAATTGGTGTTGAGTTTTCTTCGAAGTAGGCGATACTGTTTTTAATGAGTATGATAACTCCGCCGCCTGAAGTGTTAGCCCTATCCTTTCTTACTGTATTATAGCCTGGTAGTTTAAAAGTAGCTGGAGGTTTTAAATGGGTCTCAGTGATACATGCAATGTCGACATTGTGTGTTTGGAGAAAGAAATGGAGTTCGTTTTTTTTATTGCTGATGCCACATGCGTTCCAGTTCATTAGGATTAATTTATGATTTGAATTATTTTGAGGCATTGGAGAAACTAAAATTAGAAGTAATTGCTTGTTGTATGTTTTGAATAATAGTTGGGATGACTGAATTTATGATGTTGATTATATGGGTTATTATGTGATTGATAATATTATGAATGAATGGTGTGTTCAGAAAGTTATTAATTTTTTGAGGGATTAAAGTATTCATGGGTGAAATTTGGTATGTTAGCAGTTCTATGGAGTCTAGGGAAATGGCGGACGTTTTGAGGTGGGGTGGCGGTGGGGGTGCCTGTGGGGTGGAGTTGATTTGTTGGTTCTCATATTTGACGAGGGGTTTGGGGGCATTCTAGTTTTATTTTCCGATATATTTTTAAAGTATTGGCATTCATTCGTACGGATATCCGCACGGTGAGTCCCATCGCAGTTTCTGCATTTCGGAGGTTGGTTCAGTTTGGGGCAATTTACTGAATAATGATTCTCGGCACAATGTATACAGGCGATTTGTTTGTAACAATTATTTTTAGAATGTCCAAAGTCTAGACAACGAAGGCACTGAATTATTCCTTTTGTTTTTCGTCTTCTTTCAACTTTAACTTTTAAGTTGCAGATTTGGCTGGTTCGGAGGATTAATTCAATCGATTGTTCACCGGAAAACTCTGCAGCTACCACTGGGATGGGCTGGTTATCTCTATGTAGTCTGGTGATACTATTTAGGGAAGAGTATTGTTCCTTCAGGTCGTTATATATTTCCCCTTGGGTGATGGAGGGGTGAATGTTTTTGAAAACCACCGAGAACTTTTTATTAGTCGGGTCCTTGTATGTGTGAAATTGTTTTTCGGTTTTTATGAAATATTGAATTGCTTTTCTGAAGTCTTCTATTTTTTGGAAGTTCACTTTGGCTTTGTTTTGTTGAATGTTACGGTGAATTGCGCAGAGATTTGGGCCTTAATTTCCTGATTTAGTTCCATAATGTTTGTAATATTGCTGATTGGATGGGTGGTTTTGGCTTTGTTATTGTTGAATGTTACGGTGAATTGCGCAGAGATTTGGGTTCGGGAAGGTCAGCTAGACTGCTGAATCTATTCTCTGTAGGAATAGCGTAGCTGGTATTAGTGTTGGTCAGTACTTTTTTGGATTGATTGGGGTTTTGGATGGGGTCACTGTTTCCGCGTTTGCCGCTGTTCACTTGGGGGTCTGGAACGGAGTTTACACTAATATTGTCACTGCACCTTGAGGATGAGGTTGCACCTTCTGCTGGCGCAAAATGACTGACCTGTGTTGGCTGGCTATAATTTTGGATATGTGGCTGCATACTTGTTGCTTGCGGTGCTGCGTAATGATACATCTGCGCTTGTTGAGCTGGCGTTGGTTGATACGCTGGAGTGTACAAAGCTGGAAAATCGCGGCCGTCGCCTTTCGTGACCTCCATTTGGTCGACGGTTGGATACACCAATGCTAAGGCATCGGCGATGCACTGGCTGAGGCCAGCGTTGTTGAAAGTTGATGTAGAGTTAATCACTTATTAGATCACTGCACTTTGATTTAATTTTCTCACTGTGTAGACTTAAACTTTTGTCTAATACACCTTACACTATGACGGTTACTACTACCGAGAGCAGCTGCGCTCAGAGGTCCGCACAGGTCGACTGCTCGGAGCGGAATGAGTGACCTCTCTAATGAACATCTTTCACCATGTCCAAAAACTCAGTAGTTGACTAATCGCCCAAATGAAACCAATGAGTGTTGAAACCTTGACAGTTGCTCCTATTCATTTCAAACTATTAATACTACAACATAGAATCGACTTTCTCATACGTATTACCTCGTCTTGAATATGGCACTAGAGTCTAGCGACTAGAAGAAAAGTGAAAGAATGAGAGAGAGAGAGAGAGAGAGAGAGAGAGAGAGAGAAAGAGAGAGAGAGAGAGAGAGAGAGAGAGAGAGAGAGGTGAATACACAGGTATATAGACGGAAAGAGAGAATGGATTGATTGATAGACAGTGATTCCGGGCGCGCCAATAACTAAGGTTAATAGTCCCGTAAGTGTGGAGCATGTTTTGTCTCGAGAGGTAACGTTATCTTCCCCCACTGGATGGCGAGATACGGCCCGACCTACCAGACGATTTGCGGGGTTTTTCCATCCAGATATGTCCCATGAGCGGGGCACCGCCCAGCAGCTCTAGCTCCTAACATGTGTGCTAGTGTAGTGCATGTATGTGTAAGTGTGTGTACGTAACGAGTGAGGATAGGACACGGAAGGGGAAGAAAAGCATGAGCGCGGTCCGCGGTCCGTTTGTAAGTGTACTGCTCCGGCATTCGTCTGGTGTTGATCGGAGAAACTGCGGAAAACTACTGACCAGAGCAGCCGGCCTCTAGAATTTTCCTCCAGATAGCAACTGAACTCGACCTAGCGGAAAAGGTAGAATCAAAAATCCTGTAGACGACGGAACTCGAACCTAGGACCTCCCGGTCAGAGGCACTGAATCAATTACTTCTAATACTGACATTCATTGATCCCTTAAATCCTAGATCACCTAATCCGGTAGAAACGAAGAAAGATAGAAAAGAGAGAAAGAAAGAGAGAAAGAGAGAAAGAAAGAAAGAGAAGAAAGAAAGAAAGAGAGAAAGAAAAGAGAGAAAGAAAGAAAGAGAGAGAAAGAAAGAAAGAAAGAGAGAAAGAAAGAAAGAAAGAAAGAGAGAAAGAAAGAAAGAGAGAGAAAGACAGAAAGAAAGAAAGAAAGAAAGAAAGAAGGAAAGAAAGAAGGAAAGAAATAAAATTATGAGGAGTAGAGGTCAGTGAATAGATATATGTACGATACTCATCGATGTCTGCATGTTTCTGCAGCGTTGTTTTCTCTTCTTTCTCATTCCTGTTCCCCTTTGCGCGGGCCGTCCGCTGCCCTTTGTGTGTCCGCAGCGCAGTGACCTCCGAAGATGACAGAGGAGCGCGTCCTCGCAGACGGCCCCGTCGCGGAACGAGCGAATCGCGTCCAGACGGCTCGCCTTCGCCTCGAGGCCCTGACGTCCCACTCCGCGCCTTTGTCACTCCACTCGCACAACGGCCCCATGCATGCATTGGCTCATCCTGTGCGAATTAATTAACTGTTGCAATAAATTGAATGAGTTAACGTATCAATCCATTCGTCGTGGCAACTCGCACAATGTATACAGTCATTAAATATGTCCATCCAATTATACAGAAGGCACTTTTTTCTAACTCGTGGCCTTACTCGGGGCCTAACTCGCGTTCCCTTGAATTTTATGAAATTAATATATTTTATTTTTGATATTTTGAAACTTTTTGTTACTTGAATACTTATTTGTTTCGTAGTTATTTATGATGTATTTAATTGAGACATTGAATGATTATCGTAACTAGAAAAAATATGTAAAGACTAGTTGTGAATATATGACTTCAGTTTCGGGGAGGTGGGTCCATGGAAAAGACATGAACCCCTCTCTCTTGGGTACCTCACAATTTAAACTGCCCTAAGCTCCTAGATTATAACAATTATGTAATCCATAGTAGGATTCTCCGACGTTTTATGTGTAAATGGTAAAAGATACACTCTCCACATAATGTATAAAAATGTTACCCCTGAGTTAAACATATTTTCATACAATTTATATAAAATTCTACAGTTTTATTCCAATCTCAATGAAATATTCTACATATGAATTCAAAACAAAAGAAAAGGTACTAGACCTAAGATTCTTAAAAATCCTATCACACTTTCCTACCCATAAGAGCATAATTTAAGTGTGCACTCTTTAGATTTTGCTAATATTTCTAAAAGGCTGAGAAAATTTACCAAAGAACACCAAACGTTTATTATAGCTCTTATAAGTCGATCCTAAATGATTTTATTTCATTCAAATAGCGCTAGTACGTTTTGAGCAATTTCAGCTCAAAATTTGTTCCTGGAAGTTTGCCGAAAGTATGCAACAATGCAGCCGTTACCAGTTGCCCATAGCAACGGTGGCAGTACCAACGACCGTTGTGAACACGGCCGGGTAGGGCGGACAGGGCGGGGCGATGCAGAACGAGGCGGTGCGCGGCACGGCGAGGTTGGACGGGGCCAGGTGATATCGGGCGGGCCAGAGAAGGAGCGGGGCAGGACAGGCCATGGTCGATCAGGGAGTGATAGAGCAGGATAGCATTCATATCATTACTTATCCTGCCTAACAGATTATTCTTTCTATCTAGAGTTTTTATCCAGCCGACAGCCGGTTACCCTTTACGTCCCGATGGGACGCATATTCGACCATACACTAGACACCAACACACTTGCGGGCTCCTCTGATCTGGGGTCAGCAGAACGCGAGGCCCTCCGCGACAACACATACATACAAAGTCAAGGGACAAACAGCCATGCCCAAGGCGGGACTCGAACCCGCGACCCTTCGGACCGAAGCGCTGAGTCAGTACTCGCTCTTGCCACATCGGCCATCTAGGTCGGCTCTAACTGATTATTATGGTTAATAAATACCCGGGCAACGCAAGGTACTTCCATCTTGTAATGCAATATATCTTCAAAATTCTCCTTAGTTGAAAAATTACACCTTTCTTACTATTACTGTAAGAACGTTCACAACCTCATTATAACTACGATGAGAGAGAAACAAAACGGCGTACTGTAAATTTCCATTTCTTGTATGAAGCGAGAAAGTGAAGGTTCCAAATAGCTAAACCCGAGCTAGCGTATTCAAAGCCGATAGGAGAGGGGTGGATTTTCAAAAGCAGAAAGGCAGAAAATCCTCTATTAGCTATGGCACGATTGTGTCATGTACAAGAACTCGTGGTTCATTTCCCAACAAAATTAAATCGTCCATCGTTTATTACCTTAACCAAGACCCATATCTAGGAAACCACACAAGTAGGGGATAAAATTATTGAGTCATTGTTATATGCAGCGGTGACTGGCGGCGAATATGGAAGTCGAGAAAGAGGCGGCAGTGTTGGGCGCCCATGTGGCGTTCATTTTGACTACGCCTAAAAATCCAGCCCATGAAAGGAGGGACATTAAACAAGTGTCCAGCGTCCAGAAAAAAGACATCATCAACAACAACGACGACAACAAAAACAGTGTGTGTTATAATACCGACAGTGTGTAATAATAATGCGGTCAATCAGGTGAGTGAACCTATTCTCCCCATCCCCCGGCAGCGGCATGCCGCATGTGGAGCCAGGTGTGCGCGTCTGGGAGCGCGTGGCAAATGCCAGAAGAATGTCAGGGCAGGATTAGCAGACGAGCGCTCGTAAATCAGTTCCCTGGCGGCGCGTGCGAGAAGGCGAAAGGCTCGCGTGACGCACGGAGCTCTCTTCAGGATGCTCACACGGAAACGAATGTCACCGCTCGTCTCTCCAGCTGCGACAGCTCAGTTTTAACACGGTTGTTCTGAAGGATCGTTGACATGTGGTTTAGGGTTCGAAATCCGACATTGGTGGGTTTTGGCACTGCAGCATACCGGATTCAACCACCGCCTGGGAGAGAATCCTAGCGGCCAACGTCTCTGACCCTTAGTTGACCGTGATTTCTCCAATTTATACCAGACGAATGCCGGATCTGCATCCTAAAAAACGGGCTCTATCCCCGCGATCTGGCAACAAATTAGTTTAGTTTAGTTAATGCCTTATTTTACGTGGCGAGCTCGGGCCATCAGGCCCGCTCTTCCGTCTAACCACGCAAATTTCGATACGCTCCTTCCACCACCTAGCGGAGAAAGGAGATATTTTCTTGGGGCACGAAACTGGCGGATCTCAATTTTGCTCAGAGGCTTCTTTTAGGCTTGAGGATCTTTTATATGCAGTAAATCTACTACATGGGACAGCCGGCTTTACTTCCCCTCCGAAGGCAGGCGTACGAGGGATTTTTTCGCCCTTAAAAATCCACGGCTTCGATCGGGTTTGAACTCGCAAAGTCGGGTACAACAGTCCGGTACGCTAACCGTTATACCACCGAATCCGCTACCACCAAATTATACCACCAAATCGCGCGGTCTAACCTTCCTCTTCTTTGTCTCTTTCCCTCCCCTTACACACACGCGCGGGCTGGTACACGCGTGCTTACTCATACATGCACAATCGCGCTGACCGCTCGTCTGGACCTAAGAGGCATTCTGTGGCTGCGCATGCTAACAATCACACACATGAGTGAGGCATTGAGACATTACTATGTGCATTGCCGGCAAACGTGTGTAGTGTCATGTCTCTCAATCCGTACAAAAGAAAATGTTGCGAGATTTTTGCGACGAAGAATGTGGTAGGGGAAACAAAAAAAATTAAATATTATTATGAAATATTTCCAACATCATGAACCCTCAAACTGTTCCAATGTTCAAACTTTTTGTACGGAAACGACGTTACAGCTCGTCTGGTTCTATTCGCATCTCCTTGGATGCTACTTCTAATAAGCATATACAAAATGAGCGAATATTAATTGTTCTAGGAAGGATGTTGATGTATGCGAAATGTTCATCAAATAAATTGATTTCTTAAAGATCCGTTCCAAAGTCTTACAATGTGAATTGAGGCCAGCGTCCATTTTGTAATATTTTGCAGTAAAATTTACTATTTTAAATTAATGCATAGAAAGGGAGATTTTATTTCGGAGGCGATGATGGAAAATAACACGAATTTAAAGGGTCCCAAATAGACGGTGTTCACATTATAAAAAATTCATGTTATCCGAAAGCTAGCTCGCTAGCCATGCCATCAGTGGTGACATATATTACTACTTTTCCTTACCGGGATCCAAATTCTCTGTTACAACAACATGCGAATTAAGTAAGTTCGTACTAACGAGAGTTCACTGTAATAAACTAGATTGGAATATTATAATTTAGAAATTCAATAATCCTCGCTTCTGAATTCTGACACGGAAACTAATGTCAGCATTCTTTGCCACGAAATTTGTTGGCCACATCTATTGCGTTCCTTAGCCGCAAAGCTGAAATGTGCTTGCAACGATGGTGAGTTGATGACGAAAAGAACGACCTCACGTGGGTTCAATTCAATGGGATAATCCTTTGAAGAGGTTACAGTATTCAATTCAGACAAACCTGCGTAGTGTCATGCCCATCAGAACTATTGAAATTTCTGAATGAATGCCTTGAGAGACATCTTCAACTTAGAAAGAGGTAATAGAAAGGAAAGGAAAGAAAGGTAGCTATTATTCTAATGGTTTTCTATTAACCTGATTCAGAACTTCAAGGTAATGACACAAGCCGTCTTTTGGCAATGATCACACGGAAGCGGTTGTGATCGCTCTTCCGAAAGTTTGCGGAATTCAGAGGCTGCACCTAGTAATAAGCCCATGTCTCACAGGAGCAGTGATTAATTGAGCCTGCAAGGATGTTGATGAAAAGAATATTTGCTCAATGAGAAAATGCTTCAAGGAAGTTAGATGCGCAATGCAGACAAACGTACTGTTTATGTCATGACTTTCAGCGCTATTGAAATTCTTTAGTAAGTCTGTTGAGAGAGCTGTTGAGAGAGGTGTTTGAAAGAGATATTAACTAAATTAATGCAACTCCTAGCATCACATACATTTAGTATATCTTCATTTATAACTGTAACAATGTATTAAGTCATCTAAGTAGGAGAACATGGATATTGAAATGAATTCATAAATTAGACGGATTCCAGACGTATTCCGAATGGAATTGTCGATTTAGATAACGATACCTGAAAATCATTGTTAAAACTCTTGTATTCCAGTTTATTGCGACAACGATAACATCAAAACGGCATCATGACATTAATTAAAGAATCAATTAAAGTAGCCGACTTTTATGATGAATTGCTAATGACAATGGTAAGAAACTCAAGAAACGATTTATACAAGTTTGTAAATAGGAGCATGTACAGGCTTGTTGAATCCCCTAAGAAATAATATTTTGGACGATCACAGTTGTCATTTTAATACCATTTATCTGCAAAAATACGTTTTTCATCCACAAATGTATATCCTGTTCATTGCAATTATTCTGTCATTCCTACAAAATTTATGTTGGACAAACTGAAATGAAGGCATGTTATTGTGCAAACGAAACTTGTAGGTTTGTGAAATAGGTTTTCCTTCAATTTTGAAATGTATTATGTATGTAAGTTCCAGTTAGGGGTAACTTTGAAAGTAATTTTACGAGAGATATAAAATATTTAGATTGAATTACTGTTATGAAATTATATATTTTGACTTTTTCACAAAGTAGGCAGGTAGAACAAATATCTGTATTTTAACCGGCATTTTCTTTGCTTTCAGTAATATTCCCTAGTTCGTTTTTTTTTTTTTTTTCTGGTGCAGTGGATTAACCGCTTTACAGAATATTTATATAAAAGTATTACACATAGTAGATATACTATGATTAAATTATTACAAATAAGGAGGGTGTCCCCTCTGGGATCCTCTTCAACCATCGACCAGTGCGGAATTGGAATCTTTTTTTATTATTATTTTATTTGTTTAGAAACTTTATTATGTGTCGATTGTAGGGAATGTATTGGTTTAAGGTGGGCGGAATTTGTCCTTGGGAAGTCTGGAGCGGATTCTTGTTTGTAGGGGGTCAGACGTTTTACCTAAATGAAAAGTGTTCTGGGCTGGAAACCTTAGTTCGTGATATTCCTTTGAATATGATGTGAAGTCGCATCGCCTAATTCCCCCAGGCAAACAAGATCTTATTTTGTTCATAAAATATTCGTATTGCAATGCCTCCGTGACACCATTGTGATAATTTTCATTTCCATCAAGATGTTAAAAGTCAAATGCTACCACGCCTTGTGTAGTAATTGAGTACCCTACGTTCGTTTGTTCGTCTGCCCGTCCGTCTATCCGTCTGTATGTCTGACCGTCCGTCATGCTCCTGTCCGTCATTCACGGTTGAACCTATAATATATTCTGGAAGAATTCTAGAAAAACATGTTTTGATGTTTTTTGTAGTATAGATTTTGTGTGAGTCGCATGTCATTGAATCGTGTAAAATATGTTGTCAGGGAAGACAAACAATTAAGAGAGTTTGGTGTGTGAAGGAAATTATACCTGTTAAAAAGAAGCCAATTAGTGTTGTATGAGTTGTATAATATCAGTAAATATAAGAACTAACGTACCCGTGCGAGAACTAGCGTACCCGTGCGAGAACTCTCGCATGTTAAACCGTATCCTCTTCCCTATTTTTCAATTTTCATGTATTATACCTATAATATTGTGACATACCGATATGTCACGTTAAAATAAATTAACATTTATTTGGAGACAATATGGTGGAACATGCATTACGAAATATCACGAGAGCTAGAGCTTAGCAACGACCGGGAATAAACAATGTAGTTTTGTTTTTGTAAAGGCATTAAGAGGTCAGCTACACCAAAATATAACGAACGTATGGATTGGCTGGGTGAGAGAAGGACGGTCAAATGTTATGAAAAAAAATGAAGGTAGTTTTAATACGAAGTCTTCGAGGGATGAATCATGCAGAAAGATTTCATTCTGTTCTGAAACGCGCTTCTGAACTGATCGTATGTTCGTGAGAGGGAACGAGTACAATCGAGATAGAATTGGGTTAACAGTGAAATTTTAAGGACAGTAAAGATATTGCAGATATTTTGATGTGGAAGCAATATTGGTGTATAAATTGGAACTTTGGACTACGGCAAGATCGCAAGATATTTCGACTGAGAAGTCTACGAGGGACATCAAAGAAGAAAAGATAAGTTAACCGCGGTATAAACTCTAAATTGAAAGATATCTTGATCAAAGGCCTAAAATTTGTAAATTCTCTAAATTGTTTGCCAAAAAGAAAAAAATAAACTTTGTTAAATTTTGTTCTTTAGAAAAGAAAGTGATTTTTCATTTAGTCAATCCAAACAGTAATGAACTAGGAATAGAAACATTCTATTTCAGATTCCCAGCTGCGCTGTATAGTCGGCGGATCTTATAATCCATTATAGAGGTAATAAGGATTATAATATATCGTGACCCATTGACCCAGCAAGCCGGACGCTAAGATCTTTGGCAGATATAAATGTAGAGAGAGAGGAAAATTTTGGTATATCTCAATATATATTTTTCTTCAAGACCCTCTTATCCTCCATCACTTCTTCTACATGTCTCCTCGTAATTGATAACAATACAATCTTATTTATTGTTATAACCGAGCTGAGAGATACACCCGTGTCATTCAGTCTCGTAGAGTATCAAGTAATTAGTTTAATTTCACATACAGTTGCAGATTCTACACGCTCTGAACATGGATAGAATCGAGAAGCGTCGAACCAATAAAAATGTAAGGGAACGACTAAGATCTCATCCTGTAGATTACGATGTTAGAAAGGTTTTCTTGAGGACTTTGGCCTCAAAAGTTTAGTATTAAGACTCTAAAACGCTTTGTTTAGGAGTTATTTAACGATATAGCTGACCGAGTTTTGCGGGTTGCATTTGACATTGATTTTTAGATGCGTTTTTTAAACCAAACACTTTATATATTTTAAATAAAAGTGCAATTCGTCACGTCTACATGAAATTCCCTTTCTACAGTGCCTCATTTATAACGATCGGTTGCAAGGGAGAGCCGCAAAAGGTACTATTGAAATAATATAGGAGACGATGCGGAAGGGCTTGTTTTGCAAGTAAAGCCTGCATTTTTGAACAACAATGAGTATCGTGTTTGCATTATTGTGGCTGAATTCTGTGAATATTCTGCAATAAATTTGTCTATCAGTGCAAGTTCAATCCTGCCCCGTCTGAATCAACTATGCCTTAGAAGTTAGTGTCGTGACTGTACCTTGTTAAAAACATTGATTTCTCTTAGAACAACCTTCGATTTTACGTATTCACACACTACAAAATAGGTGAAAATGCTAAGAAAATCCATGACGACATGAAAGCAGTTCATGGGGACCAAGTGTGTTCATTTGTCACCATTGTCAGATGGATTCGTTCATTTGAGCGTGGAAGGGAGTCGTTGAAAGATGATCCTTGTTCTGGGCGACCCCGGGAAGCTGTGAACGAAAGAACAATTTACCTTGTAAGGTAGTTTGAGGAAAAAATCGTCATATCACAGTGGAAATGTTAAGTACAGCTGTTGGTGTCAGTGTTGGTAGCATGGAAACAATACTCCATAAACATTTACAGCTGCGGAAAATTTGTGCAAAATGGGTTTCTCATTCTCTCACTGAGAATTAGAAAATGATAGGGAAGGATTGTGCAACGAGATTGCTCGCTATGTTTCCACCAAATGGGCCAAAACGACTGACAGATATATGTACAGGGGATGAAGGTTTGTTTTACTACTAAACCACGCCAAACAAATGCTACTATATCACGCCAATCTTGTCGTTCTTCGACAAGATTTCAGATCACGAAAGCGACTTTTTACAATTTTTTTCAGCTACGAAGGGCCATTGGTGGTTGTTTATATACCGAAAGGTTGGGCCATAAATGAACGTACTATGATACTGTTGTTACGCTCCCGTGTAATAAAAACTATTCGCAAAGACAAATCATGTACAGATTTTGTCTATTATTCCTTATCATGCCCTTCATGACGGAATCAACTTAGTGCCGCGAGAAAATGGAGAAAGATTATTTGAGTCACTAGATTACCCACAGAGCTCCAGGAATCGTGCACAAATATTGAAGCTACATTTATGTTCAAAAGGAAAACAAGAGATCATCTTAGCATTTGCTCAACGAATCATGGAAACGGACGAAAACCTGATCGAAGTGAGAGTTTTTTACTCAGATGCTGAGTTACAATACTTGTTACAGGCATATTTAGTGTTTTAGAATTATACATTCTAAATGGTAAGAAATACATTAAATTTCATTGTTACAATCAATATTATTTTCTTTTTTGATCCTCAGTTAGTCTCTAATTTTATAGAAACAGTTAGCCAGCAGAACAGATTTCAAGTGTCAACAGTGATGGCTGGTGCTCCGGTAAACTGGGAATTGCAACTCCATCGAACGACAGAAAAGTAATTTTCAAAATTAGAACTCTTATAAATAATAAAATGTAAGCAATTCATGTAAATTAATTAAAACTATGTTTAATAACAGTCTATATTTAATATCACTTACGTAATTTTGGCTATAGTGTCCGTGCCAATATGTTCACCTCTCGCGCACACGGTTCTATCCTTGATCTACAGTGGGCACTCGATTTTTGTGTTAGTTCAGCATTGAGACAATTGCTGATAGAATTCATACAAAACAAAAACGAACTAGTTTCAAAAATACGGTGATCGCACTCAAGCACTTTACAATAAGCACTATTGTTTGGACAAAGTTTACACTAGTCTATTTCATGTTATTATTTCTTCTGATACTAGTGGAGGAAACGGAATTTTGTTTATTTAGAAAATTTCACTACTCTGGAACTCATTGCAATAATGAACGATCTTTAACTTTTGAGGAATGTATTTTCTTAAGTCGGTAGATTCTTTCTTCTTTGAGGAAGACGATTTTTCGGCGGCAGCAGCATCAGCAACAACAAAATTTACACAATAAATTTCTCTCAAACTATTCCACAAACACTCGTATTCACAACGATGCTTACGATATAAATGCCGGTAATAACTTTGCACACACATGTAAAAGAAGAGGAACAGAAAGGGATCTTTTTCCAGAACTTCCAACTTCACACAAACAAGAACGATCGATTTAAAACTAACTGCTTTCATCAAATGAACAATTTGAATCAACAAACCTAACATCACTTGAAAATAATTTCACCAAACATCATAAATTATGCATTCAATACCGTAAACAATTGACTAAACTTGTGTACTTTCAATAGGACATGAAATTCATAAAATTAAAAAGCAGATAGTTTCAGACGAAAACTGAAAATTGGTATTCCGCTCAGAGTACAGTGGTGCACCGAAGTGGACCCCTTCTGCTCTGCGGCGCGATGCCCTCCCCCTTATGCAATCTGCGACATCCCTGCTGTGCGGTGTAAGCGGAGGCTGTCTATGAGAGTTGCGAGGCAAAAGCGCACGTAACCCATTGTTGAGGGATAGGGACGTGCGGCCAGTATTTTACGCAGAAAAAAGCTTAAGATGGGTGCATTATCTGGGACGCACGAGACGCCAGTGAGGGGCTCGATGGGCTCTCTTTTGTTTAAAATGAGTTCATATTCATCAGTTTTCCTCCAATATCTCGGACATTAAATGGAAACTGTATATCCCTAATATACATAATTTTTCGATTATCTGGAGGTTGTGCAACCCAAGCACGAGCGAACGATGATTATCTTTGAATGTCTGTATCGATTTTAATCGTTTAATGTCATCTGGCAATGTGTTGTAAAATAATATAAATGTATTGTATGTATTTTTTGTAGCGAGCTGTTGATACTGGCACCTGATGCAAAATAAAAATAGACAAAGTGTTAAATTTATAGAAATCCTTATTGCTCAAAAATATGTTCCTTACTTGGTAAGGGAACTTGAGTAAGAGAATATTTCCCTTACCCTGTCAAGATACAAGGCAGCGGTGGAAATCCCGCTTAACATAATGGGACTTATAAGAATTACGTGGGTGATGATTTTCTTATTATTTGTACAATTCTTTTTTGTAATTTGAAAATATGGGAGCTATTCACAACGAAAATATACAAGCAGATATCAAGTTTGAACAATTTGAAATAATTCTAAACGCAGAGAATCGTTAACTTATTTTATGTTAATTCATTTATATGAATATTCATTTGAGGTATGATGAAAGAGAGACCTAAAAATGTTACCTTAACATCAATCAATGGTACATCCTTCATATTGAATGCAGGGGTGGCTGGAGCCCGAACAATCTAAAATTGCAGCTCTATCGAATGACGGAAATGTAATTTCCAAAATTTAAAACACTAATATATAATAAAATGTAAGCAATTCATGTAAATTAATTACAACTAAGTTGAATAAACATCTGTTTTGAAATATTACTTATTGTTATGCTTAATGTCCGTGTCAGGTATATTCACTTCCCGTGCACGTAGCTCTGGCTTTGATTTCCAATATTACAAAAGCAGTGTTGTTTGGACACGTTTTACACAAATAATATTATTTTATTTAAAAAACTTCACTACCCTGGTATATTTTGCAATAATGAAAAATCCTCTACACTCATTCGTTTTCACCATGGTGGAAATATTTCCACCATGGTATTCCACTATGATATTCACAAGAACGCTCGCAAACTGATGACCAGCCGCTGGGAGTTTGCCTTCTGCGAGACACAAAGGGAGTTTCATCCAGTACGGCCAACTTGACACAAAGAACTCATCAAACGTACGTTTTGATTCAACAAACCTAATATCAAAAGGAAGCGCATTCTCCAAGTATCATAGCTAATACTTTAAATACCGTCAATAATTGACTGAATTTGTTTTACTTTCAATAACACGCGAAATTCGTGAACGTAATTTGCAGTTAGAGTAAGACGAATACAGAATATTGGTATTTCCCTCGGACTGCCTCAGACAAGAGGCCTCAAGCATTTGGTTGCGTCGCCGAATGGAGTGCACCAATTGGACGCTCTTTGGCTTCAAAATGACTTCATATACATCAATTTTGTGCAATATCTTGAATATGGAATGTCATTAAAATGAAAAGGTGTATTTCTACGATATTATAATATATTTTTTTAGATTATCTGGGGGTATCCAATCGTGTAGCCTAAGCATGAGCCGACACTGATTGAGTGGAGTTTACAGATGTTTACATGAAACGTAGATGTGTATTGAAGTCGTTTTCCTTTCGTTTACTATTAATTTGTTATTACGGAATCAATTTGGGTCACCTGATTTAGTTCTAATTTCTTTATTGCAAAATATATTCGTATCACCATCGTATCGGCGAGGGCATACTATTTACGTGTAGTAAGAAGAGAGTTGAGCCTAAAATGGAATCCTGCGGATCTCTTTGCGCAATTGGCTTTGAATGGGAAAAGTGAATAAGTGACCCTTCATTCCAGTGCGACATTTCTACTCTCTTTGTTTAAGATACGATCAGATCTTAAACACCCGACAACAGAACCAATCTAGATCAATATCACGAATTCCATACGAAGGTAATTTTGAAACTTAAATAGTATTACGATTGACGTCAAATAATCTAAGAACATTCTTATGGATTCTTTATTTTGATCCTAGAAGTAGGTGACTTCTTTAAGAAATTAAAATATGACTTTTCCCACACATTTGGCTCTTTCATGTGGGGAATCCAAAAACGCTTCGTGTTTACAGAGAAGGAAGGTTTGATGGATTTGCGATGACACAGTTTGAATGATAATGAAGCATTGCGGGAATGAGAGGCAGAGAAAACTGAATAACCCAGGGGGGTCGTCGTAACCCATTGTCCTCCAAACATTTTTTAACACGGGAGTGGGCAGTATTTCTTTCCCAGCTGGATGGTGAGATCCAGCAACGCAACATTAGGCTGCGGGGTTACCTCTCGAACAAACAGAGGTACCACGTATGTCCCACCAGCGGGGTAGCGCCCCAGTCGCGACAAGCTTTAAGCTCTCGACTGGTCTCCTGCCAATTGTGGCAGTGTAGTGCATGTAAAGAAACCACCGTTTAAAATACCGAACAGAACAGCTGGCCTCTAGAGTTCTCCTCCACACGCGGCTGAATTCGACCTAGATATCTAGCAAGTGTCGAAAATACTGCCACCTTCGGGATTCGAACCCTACAGAACCACTCTGTCAGAGGCTATTGTAACGTCATAGCATTGCACTAGTCGTCGGACCGCACAAGGCGCGGGCCGGGGCGTGGGAGGGGGTGGTCCAGGCGTCGGGCTGGCGGTGCAACCGAAGCGGTCGCTTCGAGGGTGCAAGCCGGCGGGGGCGTGTCTGGGCACATCCGGCGGTCAGCGGGCCCCTTTGTGCGCCCGGTCCAAAACTCTGTAATGAGGTGACGCGGTCCGCGGGTCTTTAGCGTGGGAGGTCTGTCACGTGACTCCTCGCTAGAGACGCCGGTGGAGGTCGGCGATTGGCATTCGAGTTTGGACCGAATCGCGGTGCGGAGGCACTTTGCTGATCCGTGAGGGGTGGTCGCAGGTTTGCGAGGGTGCTACAGCAATGCCGGGGCGGTGCTACAGGTTAGCACGCTGGGGCACGCTGGGTCAGACTGAGGCGGCTTGCCTCAGAATGGTAGTGCTGTAGAGTGCAGCGGTAGTTTCCGAAGGATGATGTAATATTGTAATATACAGAAATATTAAATAAACCTGTACAAAGACTCCGTGTCTGTGTTGTTCTTCACATCACGACGACGTCACACTATTAAGAGGTGGAAAGTGAGCGCTCTGACCACTACCCCACGGGTCCCCTGCCCTTGAGCGTTGCGGAGAGCGGTTGGTGACCACGAAGCTGCGTCCCGCGTGGCAGAATGCGCTGCAGGCGGTGCTACACCCCGCCGCCGCCTCCACCGTCGCCGCGCCGCCTGCGTTGCGGCTGCTGCACCCGAAACAGGTTCGCGCTGCGGGAGGCGCTAAGGCGGTCGAGGGCAATCCGCGGGCCGCCCGCCCGCCCGCGTGCGTCAGCGCCGCGTCATGGCGTTCGCCGAAAGCGCCACCGCCACCACAACTCCTACCTTCGCCACCACCACTGCCACTAACGCCACCAGCGCCCCAACCAACACAACCTGCACCACCGCCATCATCACCACCACCATCGCCACCGCCACCAAAACTGCTACCATCGCCACCACCACTGCCACTAACGCCACCAGTGCCACAACCAGCACAACCTGCACCACCGCCACCGTCACCACCACCATTATCACCATCACCACCACCACCGCCGCCGCCGTCACCCACCACCGTCACCAGCCACCCGTCACCCGCCGTCGTTCTAGTATGACGTCGTCTCGTCCGAGCCGGATCCTGCGCGGCCCCGCCCCGCCCCACCGCGCCCCGCCCTCGCCAACGACTCTGTGATTCAGGAAGATGAAAGGAGGGCGGGCAAGGCAAGGGAGAGGCGAACAGATGGAGAACGGGCGAGTGCACGAATGTGGACTGTGATGTAATAAGACCACGTGGTAATTTTGAGTAACAAAAAAACATAGTCGTGAAAGCAGAAATGATAGCTCATTTCGCGCAGTCTTTGAGGTCACTTTTAGGCCGCCTCTAGGCTTGTCTCGTCTTTTCCTTTCCGCTGCCTACACTTGCCGAATATTTGTGGCTGAGGAAAGATGGAAATAGTCAGAATGACTATGGAGGGGGCAACAACTTCAGAGGACGGGCGTCCGCTTGGGTAATAAACTAAAGTAGAAAACGTATCGCTGAAAAATAAAGGTGAGAGGCAATGGAATTAGATTGAGTGTGATTCGAATTAAAAAAGAAGCTCTCGTGAGAGGGGAAAGATAAAATGAATTTTGGAAATACTTTAGTTTTCAGTTTTCTTTCCTCTCACCGTTCATGCCCCGCCCTTTCTTTCTTCTACCCGCTCTCGCGTGGACACTTCAAGTATGCGGCAATGATATACAATTGGTCCGTTTTACGAAGAGGAATGAATATTCCCTAACAAAATAATGAGAGAACGTTTCAGCATTTATAATGTCTAGTTTGTTTTGTTTAACACATTCGTGATAATAAAACAACTACACACAAATCATAATAAGGAGTTACAAACAACATTGAGCATGCTTGCAGAAAATGAATAAATGGCGTTTACAATTATAAAATTATACGAAAATATTTTAAATAAATGAAAATAATTTAGATAATAAGACATAAAACGTGTTATTCACTCTGATGATCGTCTTTGGAGGGTAGAATACTTTAATGTGATTCTTTAAACAAACTTGGTTCGCAACTATTTCCTTAAGAACATCTTGAAACCTGAACCCCTGTAATCATCGGTCTCAAGCAACCTACATGTCAAAGAAATCTTATGATCCTGCATGAAGCTACGCGATATAACAATGTAACATCTTTACATTGTTAATTGGTATGGTAATTCTACATCCATCGAAAGCAGCATATGAGGAGAGTCGATAAGAGCTGCTCTCTCATCTGCAAAGAGAGGATTATCTGTTTCAGATTCTCACATTATTACAATACATTACGCTACTGAGCGACTGAGAAAGAAAGAAAATAAAAAGAGGAGCGCTGCGCTGCTGATCCTTCTGCTTGTTCCCCTCATCTTCTTCAGAGTACATTTCTGATAATAATACGAATATCATGGAGGAATGAGGGATGCAAACGCCCCTCCCCACTCCCCACAGTTTTCACATTGTAAAGCGAAATTTCAAGCCTCATTTCGAGGGATAAGTTTAAGTCAGCACCATTTTTTAGTACCAGGGAGTTTTCAGACTTCAGGGTGGACATTATGGCTAGAAAGGGACAATTTCCCAATCTCCTTGGGCACGCAGAGACGCCTACCCAGAATAGCAGCTGAATGCCCGAACCCTATGTAAAACATCTAACCAAAACCCTTCCCCAAATCGAAACCTCGCAAATTTCCAGGTTGGGCTATAATACTTACTAGACTTGCTAGACCCACTTACATGGGCGAGACAAGACCCCCACAATTTACATTAAGTAGGTGAGACTTGTTGGTCATGCCCCTCCCCAAAAGGCCTAGAGTTTTCGTTTGTTAACTTCCTTTATTTGGCAAAATTGATTGAAATGTTTATATTAAGATTATGTTTTTATTTAAAAATAATATCGTACAGAATCACAATAAATATATATACAAAAATAATAGACAATATAACAAACATATTTACCATTTAATAAAAATGTATGACCCCCCACCCCCAAAAAATTATCAGCTGGTTCTGCTCATCGTTCCGGGCTGGTCAGATTCGGAGAACACAAAATTCCCAAACCATCTCCTTGGTGCCCATCTTGGTCTCTAAGTCACACCGAGAATAAAACACCTGGACCAGTGTATTCAATTCCCTGCCATGCCGTCTATACGAGGGTCCCAGTGCTCAGGGTCATAACGAGGAATAAACCAGCATCGGAACGCAAGAGTTGAAACAATATCCCAGAATTTGGCAACTGGCTTGGTGCAGCCCGCGTAGGGAGTTAGTGTTGTTCTATAGTTCTATATCTATGTGGTTCTGACGGGTTGGCTTTCCACATACTGAATGTAAACCATAATTTCATCCCCAATAATTTCTCTCTCATCTTTCAATTATACCCACATTTACTATTCTCCGCACTGTGATATGCAAAGACAAACTACAATTGAGGAAATGAGCGCAATAGTGGTCTTTCTGAATCCTGCCGTCCTATCCTAATCCTAAGATCGGCTTAATTGCAATGATTAGATGGTAGTTAGGTCTCTCTTCTTCTCGCGGCAGAATGCCGCTCCCTCGCCGCCACTATTGCGTTCCCTGCCTCAGTTGTGGTTAGCTGCCTCGACGTAAATGTAAACAACCACCATTCCAACCCAAGACCAATTTTAGCAGGACTACCACAAGGATCACCTCTATCACCTACTTTATTTAATTTATATGTTGCAGACATTCCCAAACTTAACGACATCCACATTGCACAATTCGCCGATGATACAGCCTTCTATAACTCCGGTCTTTCACTTACTGATTGCAGCAACAAAGTTCAATTGTACCTTAACCTAATAGACAGCTGGGCTTCAAAATATAAAATCCAACTCAACCCAACAAAAACGGCCGCCAAGATCTTCACACTCCGTCCACACTCACCCTCGCGACCACTCATGCTAAACAATACACACATCAACTGGCTCCCTCTTAATACACCAATCAAATACTTAGGACTGAACATGGACACAAAACTCAATTGGAAGCAGCATATAGATGCCAAAATCACTCAAGCCAAAATCAAATTAATACAACTAAAGCCATTAATACACAGATCCAGCCCATTATCATATAATTCAGCAGTATTTATATTGAAAACAATAATAAGACCCTTGCTACTATACGCCTGCCCAATCTGGTTAAATGCAGCAAAAACCAACCAAAGGAAATTACAAATAATACGAAATGATCAAAATCCACCAGCACTACAAAAATTATACAAATCCCTTCATTATCAGTTGACAGACTCGACAAAAACCCATCACATAGAATCCGAATACAAAAAAGTTTCCATTCCACATTTTTCTCAAAACATTTTCTGATTTAGATCCTGACTAGAGGTGCCCCATGGGTAACCTCAACCCTAGTATTAGTTTTAAGTTTTAATTTAAGTTAGTATTAAGCCATCAAACATACGTAGAGTTATTTCAACTGAGCTATGTATTCACCATCTATGTCAAATAAATGAAAAAAAAACCTGCGTCGCGAGTGGAGGTCACAAAGGCTTAAACCTCCTCCGTCACCTACACTCATTAAGTAGTTCTTCGACATACGTCATCAACAGCGAACGACAAAAACTAGCGCGCTGCCCACCAGCCGCGGATTGTCCGTGGGCGTGCAGGTGTGCCACGCCGCCGCATTTTCCGCCAGTGGAGTGGTGTGGTGGTGGGCTGCCCTGCACCGCTGCCTGTTCGCCGGCCGGTGGTCGGGTGGCTGCAGACTGGAATAGCCGCGTGTTATTGCAAGGCAGATTTTAGATTAGCCAATATTACGTCATTGCGACCTTTCACTGATCTTTCGGTTCTACTCGTGCGAGTAGTTAGCGGAGGGCTCGTGTATGTATCAGCATAATGACAGTGATTCTGTGGCGGCTACAAACATGGCTCCGATCATTAGGTTTCATACTTCACTTCAAGACTGTACTCGTTCCCCGTCTAGTAATACAATTGACTTGTGCAGTCGTCGTTTATAAAGAAAATAATTGTTTTCGTAAACAAATTGTTTGTGGATTTTTTGTGAAGCTTTTCCAAATAAAATTAATCAAAAATGTGTTTAAGACATCTCTGTCATATACTAAACGAGTTATTTTCCTAACTTTTAAGATTTACGTTTTTAGTTTTACATCTAGCTTAATTCGATATGTTCATGTTATAAGTAGTGACTAGTAAACACAATAGTTAGGTTATGATATACCATAAGATTATATGGTAAGTTATAAGTACCATTCAAACATTAAAACATGAAACCAAGATTATATTTCTTTGAAAATCGATTGATTATCAAAAACCTGCATTGAGAAAATTAATTTGTCGGATAGCACAATCATCTATGTTTTCATTTCACATTATTCTAATTGTACAAATGTGTTTATCAGGTTTTTTTACTTTTGGCATAACTTTGAGAGATAGTCGCATATTTTGCCGAGTCTTATCATTGCGATGTTCTTTTTCCTTCTGTCAATGGAAAAGGAGTAGTAGCTTTTGTTGATCATACCGACTATATCAGTCAGCCAGGAAGATTAATTACCGAAATGAATTATCGTGATCGAGCTTAATGGTTTCACGGCGACATAAAATGATTATTGCAGCTTGTGTAAAGATAATCTATCTTCAAGCATATTATTGAATGTTCTGTACATAATACATTAAACACGTTCCAACTTTTTGTTCACAATAATAGGCAAAATTCTATTGTTAAAGATTAGTTTCCCTTCCCTTCTAGATTATTTTCCACGTTTCAAAGCTCGTGAAAAATATGTAGTATATTTATTGCATTACATTCCTTAAATTTTAAAATATACAAGACATTTTCGAATTGGTCAAATTTAATTTGTCGGCTAACGGAATTAGTTATGGTCTCTATGATGGCTCAAGGGTAGCGTAATAGCTTCCCGTGGTGTGATCCCATGTTTGATTCCCCGTCGCGGTAAAAATAGCGTCGTAGCTTTCCTTTAAGGTCGACTCAGTTTCTGTAGCTGTGTGGCGAAGAACATCACAGGCAGGCGGAGTTTGCTAGTTACGGTGAAGGGAATATGTCATGTTCGCCACATGTCTCTCTTACCCCCTAAGAGTGACAATTAAACTAGCCCCAGGCTTGGTGGACACCGGGAAAGTCGGACAGTCGACCCTAAATGCCAAATACATACATACATTAATTATATAGTATTCCTGTTTGAACGCAGGGAAATTTGAATAAGAAATGCACCGGCGAACAACTTCGAGAGGTAATTGAGATATGTTTCAAACAAATGGAAAGAAGGAAATTGGACGATGAGAAGTCTGTGAAGAGCACATATATTTAAATGAATACGGTTAAGAGAAGTCTACGCCTTTACGAAAAATGACCCAAACATTACACAACACAAATTCTGGAAACCAAGGAGTTGATGAATATAAGTACTCACACTTCGCAATGCCAGGGTGCATAAAGAAGCATGCCTGGGCGTAGTTCTATTAAGGACCGCGATGGTATCCCAAGTTAAAAAAGGAAGACCGGATTGAGACACTAAACCACATACGTTGCGAATACAATTTTGTAAATTAGTAAATAAATATATAAGTATATACGTAATTTTAGGTACAGCTACAGAAGAATATAATGAACAATGCACTCTTGGCATGAACAGTTTGTTCCTAGAGAAAGAATCTCATAATATTACTGCTTAAGATGCAAGTAAAAATACAGTACAGATGTACGCAGAGAATTTTTATATTATACCAACCTATCGCGTACGGACAGACATCCAAATGGATACCCAACGGAAAAATTAGTTTTGAAATTCACTTTCTTTGATTCCATTTTTTTCTGTAAAAGTAATATAGTATTTTATAGCATTGTATATTACTTTATGTTAATAATTAATAGTGTACGAATATATTGATGATCTACAAACAATTTTTTTATTGTCTTGCAATTTAGGGTCAAAACTACAACCGCACAGTCTCAAAATTCTATTCTTCAATTTTATATTCTATGTTGATAAAAACATCGATGCTTAAAACATCCATGTTTTAATTAGAGATTAATGAATATCCTATTTTCCTGTACATTTTTATTTACAGTACGTAAAAGGGATATATTTTATTGTTTGATTAACAGCATGTTAATAGATGTAAAAAATATTATGAAATAAGAATAAAATTAACTATAAAGAACATCTCGTTTTGCTGTCTATCTCATGTTTCACTGTCGATTCAGGCAATGACACGCCTGGCGATAACATACATTCGTAACACGAGCAGCTCCCAAACTTCCTCAGATTGCACAGGTGAAATGTGCAACGTGATATAGAGGATGACGCAAAACAATGATATAGCTGTGGATTGTTGCTACTCTACAACGTGCTAAAACCCCTTTATTTAAAAAAAATGAAAAATAAGAATTAAAAAATATCGATGTTTTTGCAACAAAATATCGATGTGAAGAAAACATCAAGCAAAATATTGATGTTAATATATCGATGTTTCTTGTGGAAAACATCAATGTTATAAAAGCATCGATGATTTTTTTGACATCCCTAACCGTGCCGCGAGAAGATCAGGGCACTGGTTCGAGTTCGCGCCGGTGAGCTTCTTAATGACCGCGCTGCTGTCGCGAGCGAGGCGTATTAAAGAGAGATTTGATGGGGTAATAACCAGGTGAGTGGCGAACAAACTCTAAATAAGATGTGAGAGGTAATCGTTGATGTGATACACGATAAAACACGGTTGTTGGTTTCCTCGAGATTGGCAGTTATAACCACTAAGAGATCAACCAACCTGCATCTCAATGTCTCACTGCTAGGTAGAGGGATTTCTATTCACGTTGTTTGAGAAGAAGCTTAATGTTTAGTGACTTGCTAAATTGTCTATTCATTCGTTCAGGGAATTGCATACGTTTTGTGCTTGTCCTATCTGCGAAATCTGAAGATAATTTATCAGGATTCACTCATAAATTATCTGAAATAATTGCAACAGTGGATAAAACGTGAATAACACAATGCAATAAAAGATAGTTTCAGGGAAATATTGATGGATAATGACAGACAAAACAAAAAAGACACATAATTTACAGAATTCCACAATGAAAATTATTTATTTGGTTGTTTTTATCTTTTTTTTTTTTTTTTTTGTTTATTTTATACCTGAGTTAACCTTCTCTAACAATCTGTATCATTTTCATTTATTCTCAAAATTTACTAAGATTCGTTTTAGCCATAGGCAGGTATTGGCAAGTATTCAGGTGTAAGAGAGTACGAAAATTGCTGGGGACAAAATTCGAACTATAGGGAGGATGGTCAAACGGTTTGCAACACACGGATCGACTTCCAAAAGATCTTCTGGAGCAGTTCCGCCGGGAGGTGTTTAATCCACCATGTAGTCCGGGTCTAGCACCCAACGATTTACATCTTTTCTTACACCTCAATAAATTGTCCGGTCACAAAACGCGAGTCATAGAGTTACAGGTGGCTGCCAAACTCTTTTACCTGTCCCAGGCGACAGACTTTTACCTTTCAGGAATATAAAAGCTTGTTCCACGGTATGACACACGGGAAAAATTCCGGTGGTGATTCTGTGGAAACATAGAACAATATGTGCTGTATCTGCTTCAATAAATTTTTTCTATGAAATTGGTTTTCTCTTGTTGACGACCTAGGGATATTTACTTTTTGGATGTCCCTCATATTGGCTCACGAACTAATAGGTATATAACACATCTGCTTTGTGTCGGACCGTGATGGCCAATACGGAAATCAGAAGTTATGTAACTCTTTGAGAGCTTAGAATGATGCCAGAGAGATGATAATAATAACAATAATAATATTAAAATATTTTATTATATATATATATGTATGTATATATTTTATTATATATGTATATATTTTATTATAATATATTAAAATATTTTTAATGCCAAAACAAAATTAAACGTGACTTGTGAAGAACTACAATATGTGCAGGTTTTCTTATTCTCCGTAATCCCAACCCCCATTCTCAAGTTGAATTATGATGATAATAGTAAACCTTTTTGGCCAAATTAGCTCTCATTTGATAGAAGTTCTCTGCTCTCTTTGATAGATATTGTCGCTACCGTGCCCCAACGTCAAGGAAACGACTTACTACCGCGAGGACACGAAGAATGATTATTTGATGGTATAATTGATAAAATAATAAGATTCCTCACTAACTCACCAATGCTGAGAAAACGTGCCCAGTGTGAAATTACCTTAATCTCCAGTTTTAACTTTAATTAACATTAATTTCCGACCCATGTTGTTTGCGGCCCAGGAGAATAACAAACTATAAACCGAGAAACAACACCAGCAGCAGCAACAATAGTAACCACAACAATAACCCAACAAACACACAGAAAAAACAACAACAGCAACAAATGAAGTGCAAGCCGCGGAAAAACTCTCCGGAACCGGGTTCCTCACTTGGCTGTGTCGCGAGCGAATCGAGGGCCGTTTTATCACGAGCGTTATCCACCGGCGATCTGCGGCCCTCCCTCGCGCCGCCGGGGCACCGCCTCGCCGACGAGGTGGGAGGGCGCGCGCCCGGGGAGAGCCGGAGGGAGTGCGTGGGAGGGGGGGTGCAGGAAAGGAGGCGTCCCTGGCCTGGCGTCGCGAGGCGAGCGCCGCGCCGCGCCGCGACGCAGGGAGTGGGGAGGGGGGCGGAAAGAGGGGGAAGGCAGGGTGCGGCGGAGGAGGTGCCGCCGAGAGCCAGTGACCGCCGGTTGGATGTGTGGTTGCTGGACAGATCGGAGCATTTCAAACCGCTCTTGGTGAATGAGATTTCGAGTTGTTGGTTTCTCAAACGGTACAAAGAGCCAAATTGTGAAAGACGAAACATTTTTTTAACCACACAAACACCTGTCAGTCTCTGGTTCTTGTCGAATGGATCGGAGCACTCCAAACCGTTCTTCATAAAAAGGATTTCGAGTTGTCGGTTACTGAAACATGTCACAGAGACAAATTTTGAAAGAAAAAATATTATTATTAATCATACATCCCCGTCAGTCTCTGATACATATTCGGATGTCAGCAATCTCTCTAAATCTTGGTGTCAAATAATTCGAGTTGCCGGCGATACAAACGACTCTACAGAAACAAATTTTGAAAGAAGAAGTATTATCTCATTACTCGTTTTCAAAGCGGATAGAAATTGGAAGAATTATTATTTATTGTTTATTATTATTATTATTATTATTTAATAAGTAATTATTACATACAAATTAGAGAACGTGATGCTAAGTGGCTAGGCCGAAGGCCTACATTCTATCGCGTTCTACCCTTTCGTATTCTGGTATTCATCCTAAATGGTCTTTTAATCGCATCAATGCCGCGGAAAAGTGACCATAAGGTACGGCTGAGGAAAAAACCCCCGAAGGGGGAAAAACCTGCCGTCAGAAGAAAACTACACATTGGAAGAATACTACACAGCCTCGAGCCATGTAAGAGGCGTCTGTGGTTTAAAAGACGATCAGGAAAACAGGAAAAAGTCCAAAAGCGATGAAACCATTTCGATTTTGACTGAAAAATGCAAGTAGTTGATTGTCTTATTCTGTATGTTCTCGCACTATCATGCACATGCTGACTGAATGTTCATACGCAGTGCGTCACTGCTTTGGACACGGCTGTCACGCTTCAACAAGGTTCTAAGAAAGAACTCGGCCTCCATTATATATTTGCTATAGTCGCTTCGCGTTATTTAAACATTCTTTTTTGATATTCTTAGTATTTATTGAATTGTACCGAATAGTGCTTCATTCATGCCAGATGCTACATACTTCGTAAGTAGCTTGCTTTCTTATTGCAGAATTCGTAAAGACTTTTTTAAATGTTTAATTTGTCGTAGAGCTACACGAGAACATTATATTAGTTGTTATTCATCAGTGAGCGTACCACTTTTTCTAAAATAATATTGAGTAGTTTTATTTAGCAGCGTATATGCTGTCACACACCACTATTAAATTAATCACGTTAATTTCAGGTGAATTTTGTATCAATCCATAATTTTTATTCATAATTAACTTACTAAAGTTACTATTTATCAGCCATTTCTTTATCAATATTTTTGACATTCTATATTTAAAGAAATATCAATAGGATGGAGCGTCAAAATTCGCTCTTCAAGATTTAAACGCGATTCTTTAAAGAGACGAATGTTTGTACTAGTTTGAGATACGACGTAACTTTTAAAGCTAAAGGAAAACTATTGAAATAATATAATTTACATTAGCTATTCGTTCGCTTTCTTGAGATCGATGAGTGATTAATAGTACCTTCAGGTGCGTAGGAAAGGGTCGTACTCCGTTTAAAAATGTTAGGCAGAACTGAGTAAAACTTTGTTTGGCAGTTTAGTTCATTCAGGTATCATCTACACAGTGCCGTGTAATTGATTGTATTAACGATTCATTAAAACGTGTTTTGTAGTTTCCTAGAATTAATAATTTTAGAAATACATAGTAACAGTGGTTGCACGATTCAAACTAATTTACATTTTCATCTTTCCTCACCTGACCTCAACATGACTAATATTACGAGACATTCACATTTATGATAAACTTTAATATTGTCAAATGTATTATTATGAATTGATTGATTTCTTCGTGTTTCCGGGCACGTCAACTGTTTTGATAATTAGTCCGGTAAGTGTAGTGCATGCTTTTTACCCCGGAGATGGCGGTGATCTTTTCCGCTGGATGGCGAGATCCGGTGCCGACCTATCGTCGGCTAGTGGGGTTTCCCCCTAACCAGGACTCTTCCACCAGCGGGCACCGCCCCAGCCGGGACAAGCTCTAAGGTCCCGACCGGTCTCCCGGAATATGTGGTAGTGTAGTGCATGTTAGTGTAAGTGTGTGTGTAAGGGGAGAGGATAGGACAAGGAAGAGGAAAGACAGATCGCGCGCGGTCCGTGGCCCGTTTGTTACGGTACTGCATTCGCCTGGTGTTGATCGGAGAAACGACGGAAAACTACCGATCAGAGCAGCCGGCCGCTAGAATTCTCCTCCAGACAGCGACTGAATTCGACATAGCTGTAATATTATGAACGAACTACACTGAGCTATACAATTTATTAACAGTGTAATGTTTTGCCATTTACAAATGAATTATTCTTTCAAATGCATCGCGAGTTCAAGTATAACTAATGTACCTTTCTGCCTAATAGCCTGAAGTCTATGATTGAGTAACAGGTCTCAACATCAAAACGAGATTGCATTTCAACAATACGTATCTCTTAATATTAACATTCAGTTCTCACTTCGTCATCACAAGGTCCTCGATTCTTCTCTCATCTGTATGTATCTCTTCTCCTTTTCGTAGGGGAAGTCAAAGGGTACACCATTCTAGCTTTCCAATTTGAATGAATATGACTGTCGATTCTGAATGTGTTACATCAGTATTCTTTATATGCGTTGAGTCACGAGATGTTAAGAGAGAGAATGGATCGGCACAATAGTAATTGTAAGGACATGTTCTCCTTTCACTAAGTATATTATGTACTAATTGATGTCAATATCATGACATAGCGATTTAAATATCTCATCTTAACACAACGTTTTTCGAATTTCTTTTAATGAGGAGGAAAAATAAGAACACTCCTTTTTCGGACTTGAACTATTTAATATCACAATACCAATGACTCAGAAACAACTGTCACTAACAAAGAAAAACAAAAATGATTTACTGTCGTAGAACAGTTCTCGACGACAGACTACAAGGCAGATATAGATAGGACCGGCGGACAATTCTTTAATAATTTTACGGAGAGTTCATGAATATATTAGGCGGAGATCTGTGTACATATCTCGATTCCCGGCGCGATAGTGCCCACGAGTGAAGTGCCCCAGTTCTCCGGCGAACGCGAGGGCGTCGGCCGAGGACCGGGCACCGCTGCAGCCGCCGCCTCAGCCACTCCCACCCACGCGGAGACGCGCGGAGAATGGCCACGTGACCCCGAAGCACACACCACTCCCAGTCCGAAACAATAAGACAAACAACAGGGTAATAAACAATAAGAAGTCCTTTACGACATTTCTATGAAGTATTCTAATTTCTTGGCCAGTTGGGTGCAAAAGGGCACGTAATGGCATGTACGTAACTGGCGAAATAAACAACACAGGTAATTGTTTTTACATTATTTATTTTATTTTTATGAGCGTATCCAAGAAATTAGAAGCTGTTCGTAAACTCTTGAGGTTATTATTTTTTCATTGAAAGGTTAGACGGGAAATGGGAGAGAAACCACAGAATGAGAAATAGTAAGCACATTAATGGACTAATTCCACTAAATGATCATACAAAGATACTTGGACTTGTAAATTTGTATGGGAAAACGACGAGGAGAAAAGGAAATGTCGTCATTCCATAGCTCAGGCTCTTAACCCTTGCCTTATCTTAACGAATAATTTACATCAATGTTAATAATTTCATTCACCCAAAGGTGCCAAGTATAATTGTTTTGTACTTGGTGACCTATATCCCGTTATGGATTTTGAATTAGAAGACAAGGCAAAGAAACAGAACGAGAAAGATCTGAGTTTGTCTACAATGTAGCCTTCCTTCAGTATTAACCGGGTGAAAAGACTATTACAAGCATTTCGTCTAATTACCGATTGGATTTAAGAACCTCTTTTTATACTTGTAGTGAAATATATGGATAGAGCTCTGAAAATTCAGTTGGATCGAAATGTGAAAGTTTGCAAATTCACGGAAAGTGAAAGTTTTCAAACACTCCAAAACCTCCTTATCCACGCAGATTTTCGCAAGAGCAACGCGTATTTACTCGCTGGCCACCGGATCTGAAACAGAAGAATGCTGATTCATTGCAATATCCGTGCCCGCTTGCTCAGAACGAGTTAAGCAACTGTAACGCAGAGCGAGGTCGAAAATCAGGTGCGATGTTTCGTGTTGCAAGAAGGGTGAAAGGATGCACTATATTCATCCAGAAAAGGAAATGAAGGCATAATAAGCGGGCCCAAGGTGTAACCCTAGAAAGGAAAGTGAAAATAGCAGCCATTCGTATAATCAAGACACCGAGATAGGATAAGGAAATTACGTTGAAAACACATGAAGTATAAATTATCTCTTTAAAGGAGTGTCGTTCGCTGATGTAGCGAGACTGTACCAGTCTATTGCCAGCTGCTGGAAGTCATTTCACGGATTAATATCGCCACCAGAGACGCTGCATTTGTCACTAGTAGTTTCACAACTCCCATACTTGATGCTATGAAAATACCAATTTCGTTACATCACCGGTGAACGCCACCTGGCTTTAATTCGCCGGCCACGCAGCAGGGTTGCTAAAATCTGTTGAACATTCAAGTTATTATAATGTTTCATGTGTTTTTCGGCAAATGAGATCTTTGGATGAAAATATGATAGCAGGAAAATGCAATGTGAAATCGCTATTTTACTCGTGACGAGAGGCACCTTAACTAACCTACATGACTGCATTTTATCGCCCATTCTAGAAATCGCTTGGAATATACTACACGAAAATACTTCTTTTTCATAAATAAAAGGTCAATAATACCGGTTTTGGAAAAATATCGGACAAGACGACAAAAATTTCAGCAAAAATATTCACTCCTTATTCCTAAGATAAAATATTTTCGTTTTCGTAAAATTGCATACATACTAATAACTTAAACACATTCAAAAAAGTTTTTATTATGTAGATTAGCATAATTCGATAAGAAATGGGTAAAATTTAAGTAAATTGGGCGAAAAATTTAAAATGAAAGCAAAGTGGGCGCAATCAAAATTAAATAAGGGTGGTTTTAGTGTGCAAAGAGTTCCAAGGCAAATGAACTGAAATTTACTAATAACTTTTTCTTCACATTTCCCTGAAGTGTTACTGTGGATTTTATATTTTTTTTAAATTTATTTAGAATCAATGAAATGTCAGCTTAACATTTCGTTTTACCTCAAAGCATGAATGACTAAAACACTTTTCGTGAGAAAACATGGAAAATCGGGAACAAATATCTAAATAAAAAGGACATACTCATGTCATCTTATCGACAAATCAAAAAAAAAATTTCATACACGTAATATTTTCGACCTTCTCTCTTATTTCCATTTCACTTTTCTGTTATTTTAGACTTTACAGTAGAACCATGGGCGTAGCCAAGACGGGAACTAGAGGGGGGCAATTGACCCCCTAAAGCCTTGAACTTCTTTCTGTCCTCGTGGGACATTTTACCTCTCTCCAATGATAATTTCTGTCCTCGTTGGACATTTTACCTCCCCTATGATTTCTGTCCTCGTGGGACATTTTACCTCTCCGTATTTCTGTCCTCTCCTGTAGGGAAATACGGAGAGCTAAAATGTCCCAGGCGTCGCCACGGGCCTAGGAGCTTCAGCAACAAGTTGGTGAGCGGCACTAAAGGGAGCTAAAGGGTCACTGCGGCGTGATGGCAGCGTGGAGTCTGCGTTGGCGCCCCAGGGTGTAGAATGACAGAGTTAAACTGAGGTCAGGGGGAGACGGTGTAAATATTGGCGGGATTTACCAAAGATGAGGATTTCTTAATTTCAAGATAATTAAAACTTTTTTAATGACCATTTAGGTCCGACCTGAATGGCCGAGGTGGCTAAGAGAGCGAGTACCGACTCAGCGCTTCGGTCCGAAGGGTCGCGGGTTCGAGTTCCGCCTTGCGCATGGCTGTTTGTCCCTTGACTTTGTGTGTGTGTGTTGTCGCGGAGGGCCTCGAGTTCTGCTGACCCCAGATCAAAGAAGCCTGCAAGTGTTTGTCTAGTGTATGGTCGAATATGCGTCCCTTCGGGACGTAAAGGGCAACCGGCTGTCGGCTGGATAAGCCCTTTGAAAAAAATGACCATTTAGGACCATGCCGACATACACCTGCACGTCCAAGGCTGAGTTACATTTATCCCGTGGCAGTTGTATGTGACTCCTTTTTTTGGGGGGGGGAGATCAGCACTATGCTGAATCCAATTTTTATTCCCCAGTATTGCTAGTTCTCGGGGGTTGGGATATGGAATGATTCTGATAATGAAAGGTGAATGGACGATACGCACATCCAGACACAAACAAACACATGCCCGAGGTGGGACTCGAACCCGCCATCCCTCCGTTCGAGTTCGCCAGGGCACTACTGCCTTAGCGATCTCGGCTATCCGGGTCGGCAACAATTTCATATTATTGATAAATTCATTGTTACAAAGAGTTAATTTTAATGCTATCAACTTTTAATTACTTATTTATTCATAAATTGAAATTTATAATTTGTTTTAATTAGTAAATTATGCAAATTGTACTTTAAATAATAGTAATAAAATAATTTACTAATAATAACAATAACAAAACTAATATAATATCAAGAATAAAAGAATAGCTTTGAGTTTCCAGGGTACCAGCGGTCGCTTGTTAATTCATTAATTAGAACAAGCTGTGAAAGGCATTTGGAAACGGCTCCTTCCTTGAAGAAATCAGGCCAGAGCAACCTCTCCAACCCTCGACGGCCTGTGTTCGGCAGCGCACTCGCCGCCGTCGCGAACAATATCCCTCGTTAGAGGCCATCGATTCGTCGCACGAGCATCGGCGCGGGCGTCGTTTTGTCACGGCCGATGCGCCGCCCCGGGGCCACACCTACCTGCCGCACGCTCGCCGGTCACGCCCACTCCACCCCACAGCTGGCGGCGATGGTGTAGCGGTTAGCGTAGCGGACTGCTATACCCAAGTATGCGGGTTCAAACCCGATCGAAGCCGTGGATTTTTAAGGGCGAAAAAATCCTTCGTACGCCTTCCTTCGGAGGGGAAGTAAAGCCGGCTGTCCCATGTTAGTACATTTCCTGCATGTAAACGATCCTCAAGCCTAAATGACGCCTCTGAGCTAAATTCAAATCGCCTGTTTCGTCGCCCAAGTAATATCTTCTTTCTCCCATGATTGGTGAAAGACGGAAGAGCAGGCCTCATGGCCTGAGTCTCGCCACGTAAAATAAGGCAAATTCAATTCAACAGCTAGACCTCCACTGCGGCCTGTCCGCCGCGGCTCGTACACGATGTTACGGGATTCGAAAATGAACTGTAAAAGAATTAAAGTTAAAAGTAATTTGATTTATTGACTATTTCGAGTTTCCAGGGGCGTCAACTACTATTGTCATTAGTCCCGTAAGTGTCATGAATTTTTTCAAGGGGTGAGATACGGCACCGCCCTACATGTCAGAGGGGTTTTCCCCACCCGGATATCTCCTACCAGCAGGGTACCGCCCCAGCCGGGACAAGCTCTACACTCCCGAGTCTCCCGGTATGTGCGATAGTGTAGTGTATGAAAGTGTAAGTGTATCTAAGTAAGAGGGTGAGGATTGGACAAGGAAGAGGAAGGTCAGGTCGGGCACGTCTGTGGCCCGTGTGTTAGGGTACTATTTCGGCATTCGCCTCATATTGATCGTAGAAACCACCACAAACAACCAGTAGCCGGCCGCTAGACTTTTCATCGATACCGGTGCTGAATTCCACCTATGTGGAACAATCAATTTCGACCTAGGTCGAAACCCCTTCCAACGTCGGTACTAAAACCCTGGGACCTCCCGGTCAGAGGCACAGCAGTGACCTCAGCTGATGCCCTGAACCACCTCAGCCGATTAAAGTTGAAAAGAAACCAACACCAGTAGCGTGTCCGTAAAAGCAGCGCCTACGGAGGAAGATTATTAGTGATTGGGGATCGCAGGATCGATTCCAACAAAGTTCCGGAAATGTACTTGATGTGTTTGATATCGATCAGTTTCTTGGGCCTGTCGAAATCTGGTGGGCCGACTGCTCTCATCAGTGGTTTCGTGGTTTCCCTGATCATTTGCAAGCAAATATCGAAGATGCATCTCAGAATACGGAGCGTAGACACAGCACGACCCTTCGTTGTGAACAAGATGTAGAAGTTGAAACCAGTGCTAAAACAGCACGTACTTTCTCGACTATGATTTTACGCAAAATTACGTAAAAGTACTGAAATTTTCGAAAAATTGTACATCGCATTATTTAAAATCTATCTTTAAGGAACATATTTCATTAAGGAAACAACTCTATCGTTAATATTTGAGTTGTAGGAAGACGTCGAAAAAATTTTGAATTCTACATTTTTCGAAAATCAAAGTTTTCAACGAAAGATACCATTCTATTAAACGACCTTACATTATTCAATAACAAAATTTGATCAAAAACGATGAATCCTTTTTTTTTTATTTTGAAAATGTCACAAGGCTTCATGTAAATTACCCCCCAAAATTAAAATATCAGTTTAAAATTCAAGGAAAATCAGCAGAACGGTTTAGCTAGCCACTAGCGTTGTTCACAGACGGAGGGACAGAGAGGGACGGACAGACGTTTTGCCGCCATTCGATTTTTCGGCATCAAATACCCACAAAAACATGAATTCTACACCATGTGTTAGAGAATTCCCCCCACTAAATTTAGCAACTGTATTTAGCCATTTTCCGTTACTAGGGCCCTGTAATAAGAGTTTTTCTGGCTATCGTCAGAAAATTCGTCGTTTTCTCGCACAGCATGCAAAACTTTCTGGCTACTTCTTAGCGAGAAAGTAAAAACGGGCTGCAACTTAAATAATTCAAGTTGTCAATGGTTCATATGGCAGCGATGTAACCCTTGTGTAATTTATTAACACAGTGTTACCAAGCCTACTTGTGAAGCCCAGGAATTTCTAGGAGGGTCCAGTAGTGACGGATACTCTCTGATTTTCCTACGATTCTTTCTCGTCTTTTTACACGGAGCATCTGATTGAATTTTGCCAAAGAAATTCATGTATATCATATGACACACACACACACTATAGCAACCTCAGCCATCCAGATCAGCACAAAATATTCTATGTATGAGGTTTTATTCGTGAGGAACATTGACTCCCACGCGTATCCATGGTAAAGAGCCAATTTCTAGCGGATAGGATTGCTACACACTGGCGGAAGTTACTGCCCGAAGATTTGATAAAAGGATATTGATTCAGTGGTGAGGTGTAGTTGACATTTACATAATTGAAATGATTGAAGGCGTTGTCATTGTCAACAATAGTCAATATTATTGTTGACAATGACAACGCCTTCAATCATTTCAATTGATAAAAGGAACTAAGTTTCTCAGAAATACAGTAGAATTTAAAAAGACTTGGCTCATCAGTTTCTGTCCTTGGTGTTTTTATCTTTTCTACAGCTAATTTTATTGTGTTTCTTTTATTGCCACGTTTATTCTCGTTCCTACTGAAGCAGAATGAAAAAGAGGAGCCCGGAAATTTGTGAAATCTAGGACTCCACTACTCAACAGAATAATGCAGATGTTTCGATCATAATGCAAGGTGCGTTCCGGACTGCCAAGACTTGAATTCTCTTCTTTCCCCAGCCTCTCATTCCATTATTGCTAGGTAATTATTCTTACGGCATTATTCATTCATTTGAACGCTTCAGACATGACTAACCCGGCACTTTCATCATCTAACGACTATTCGTTGAAGCATATCATCTTCATTAGCGTTCCCATAAAATATGAGAATAATAAAGTTGTGAGGAGTACAAAGGAATCTCTCCGATTGTCAAATTAGAGGTGACGACGCAAATTATCCCCTCTGTCAGTTGAGCCTTTTGAGAGCTGGTCTTTTTTTAACATATAAGTGACGTGGCAGATTTAATTAAATATGAGAAAGTAATTTGAGGTCAAAGAGAACCAGAATTGATTGACTGACTCATATAGTTATTTTCTTATCGATATATTTACTTATTTATTTTGTGAACAGAATGTAACTTTCTGGATATCTGCTGCCTGATATCCGGACTATCAAAACTATCTCAGCATTGTCTCTGAATAGCCGGGACACTTTTCTTTTGATGAGAAATACATCGTCTCTTGCCCCGCGTTGGGCTAGCTATTTGAGAAATACCCTTCCTTCTGCGGTATTTAAAAATTAAGAATTATTTCCCCTATGATTAATATTGTTATTTCTACCGTTGCCCTACTATGCTCATAAATTATCTCAATGTAACACTAATTTTTTAATTTTACTTTCAATTTATCATGGGTTTCGACATGCATCATATAAGGAGTAAACTGTTGTATGTGAACGTCTAATTCTACAGAGAATGACGATTACTGGAAGTTCTATTGATTAAAACCAATTATTGAATTGATGGCAACTAATATAAATGAACAGACTTTTTCAACAATAGACATTTAGCATATATTTAGAATGGAGTTCGTAAGCTTACTACAATGTTTCAGATGACTTCTTGGTTAAATCATCAGAATGCTGTCCGTGGAATGTACTTGATATCCCTATTATCGCGTTCTTGCTTATCATTCGAAGAAATTAAAAATGTTCCAGAATGTTCTCAACGATTTAGTATTCAATAGGATTTAATAGTTTCCATAAAATCAGTACGCGATCGTGACTTTCACTAGCTGTGCTTCACATGAAACACCTACGTGCGACTGTCTTATCTTCAGCTACTTATCGAAAATTCCTCCCATCTACGGAGCTATCCAAACAAACATCCCTTCGAAACACGGAGTCTATTTGAATTCAAATTTCCAACTACATTAATAAAATTTACAATTTCATTCAACGCATATTTTTCACAATACCAAGTATCCGATAATCATAAGTTCCCGTCTCAATATAATTTAAATAATACCCCAGCGAATGCTAAAAAAACTATTTGCCCACCAATCGCTTACGTGTATACGCTTCAAATCTTTTAACAGACTGATCCTTTGCGTCTTCTTATAAGACCACGGCTTTCAATTCCCTCTCCACACCCTTTGGATGTAATGTGTTCGGGGCCGTGATTCTCCATTTGAGCAGCGTTATGACACCAAGCATGGAATACTACACTTTGTGTATTGGTTGTCCTGGCAACGTATATTCTTTGTCTTCCAAGCCTTCCATATTGCTAACACTTTATGTCCATTTTGACATTCAAATAAAACCCAGGGTTCTTGGCTTATCACAATGGTGATAAGTCATTCCATGTCATGAAACCGTCGTTCAAATTACAATAATTGCCATTCTAGTATTAAAATCGTATATTGCGTACATAAAATAACTAATCAAAACTTGATATATGCGAGAGCTGGTTACAAATACTTATGGTTTTCTTTTTTGAAGGTGCCTGGTGCACCTGACTTCACAACTGTAGAACACTCCTTTTCGAGGGAAAATTGCATTATTAACTATCATAATGATTATTAACTTTTTCTCCTATTATTATTATTATTATTATTACTATTATTAATCAGTTATCTTTTCCTGCACTAAGACAGCATATCAACAGAGTTTCGTGACCAGAATGTCAATGCATCCGCCATCAAGTCATCCCGGTACGGCGAATATTGCGAACGATGATGACCATCATAATGAAATGTCACAAGTTGTGGTGAGTTACAAAGATGTACAAGGAGCAGGTGGATGAACATGAGGCAGTGGCAACGGGAAAACCCCGACGAAACCTATCGCGAACTCGCTTATCGCACCAAAACCTCCACAGGGAGAGACCGGGATGTGAACCCCAGTACCGCAGGGTAGAAAGCTAGGGCGCAACGTTCCGAGTGGCCCAGAGCAAGTCCTCGGGGATCTCCTTGGAGGCTGAGCGGTGCATTAAGTGGGTATCGGCGCATTGACACGGTTGATGCGTGCTCAATACGCCGACTGGCGAGGCCCCGCGCCGCCGCCCGCTGCCTCCGCTGCCCGCCCTGCGACCATGGACGACTTTCTACCTCGTCTCATTCATGATATCACCACAAAGGTATCGCTTCAAGTCACTTGTCTGAACTCGCATTGACTCGAGTCATGCACGATGCGGTCAGGACCTTGCGCGTGAAAATTCGCGGATCCAATAGTGGATTGGTGTGATTGATGGCGTGCTGGGACATATTGTCTGGACGTTAAGCGATCAAAACTCAGATCCTATGTCGATAGAGGTGGCAGACAGTTGGTTATATTCCATTGTATATCACCGTCTATGTGAGGCAATAATTCACCAATATGCAGCCCTGCTTGATGTTGGAAATGCAGGAAATACACGGTTAATTAAATGATGGATTAAGGAGTAAGCATTAATATATTTTACTGTTCTGTTAATAATAAATATTAAAACTTATTATAAAACACTGGCCAACACAAAAAGTTCGTATTTTTTAATCCTGCAAGTGTTACAGCCTACGAATAATAAATTAAATAAAAATATTTTTTCTTTATTTTACATCGTAGATTATGAGTGACATGTAATGTATTTTTCGGAGTATTTGCTCCATATTTTAGCGAAAATAACGTTTATTACGCAGCTGCGATGCACACTTGCGCAGAAAGCACGATGACTACATTACTGGACAAACTACATGCAGTGCATTCTCTAGAATTTAGAGGACAGTCCGGTGACTCAGTGGTTCTTTACGTTTCTGAAAGTGTTTGTGGCAACGTAATAAATCACTATAAATCAAAGAGAGAGAAATCGTATGAAATATGAAAAAAGTCAACTCTACTTGTAAAATGGTATCTAAACTGATAAACCATCTACAATAAAAGATCTGCCCTGACTCGTCATCAGATTTTCAAATTCTTATAGATTCGTTGAAAATTCACGTAAACCACATGAACACTTTCACTTGAATTTTCTTCTGTACCAAATAACATCTTTCAGCTTGAATAATTTGCCTTTATCAGAGGTTTAAATATAAATATCGAAGATCTTTAAAAACGTTTTATTGTGTTACTAAGCATTCAATTCATTGTTTTATTATCATTCTCAGATATTTCCATTAACTATAAGAAACGAAAAACTAATACAAATTAAATCAGGACAATGACTTGACAAGTAGTACGTATTCACCAAGTACAGCAGGGAACAATGAAGGTTCTCTGGTAAGAGACCCGCTTTACGAGGCCACCCGACTTTCTTCCCTTGTCATATAACCCATGCACTGTACTCCCGTTCGTAATTCGATCGTTCCGTACGGCAGTAATCCCACATCAAGCCTATCGTTCTCTGGCGACCGCGCCCTGTCCCACAACTCCCACCCAACGACCTCTTCGGCCACGACGCCCGTCACCGGTCTCGCGAAGGATGAAAGCGACATGTGCATCGGCTTCCACGCTGCGTTGTTCCACCATTACATCAGCGGTTATGTTTCATGTACTTATAATTTTTTTCTTTATGAATAAATGTGAAATGAAATTATATTGAATTTTATTAAATATGAGACACATATTTTCATTATGTCTTTAAATACTTAATACATGGAAAAACACTTGAGAAAAAATTTAATATGTTCTTTTACTTGTTATATTCACAGAAGGGATTTATATTTTTAGGAGTTTCTAATTTATTATTTTCAGTATATACATATAATTCAGCAATTTTTATTTCGAGATTACCGTGTTACCTACAATGTAAAATCTATAATAATTTATTGGAATCCGATATTTCTTATTCTACTCTTATAAATTTTTTTTACTTTCAAAAGTTATAGTATCCCCTCCTTTCCTTTCGGCCTAGTCTTCCCCCTCAACCAAAAAAACTGAGCATTTCTCTCTGCCAATAATCTTTTAACTTGTAACATTCCTGTAATCTTTTAATTTTAATATATTAATATACACAAAATTAAAGTGTTCCTAACACGCAGTTTGAATGTTTATATCGTTATAAAAGAAAAGGCAAAGAAAAATATATATTTTTATGAAATTTAATTTAACTCACATGTTGAAAACTAGATGTTTATTTCTTTAACTTACAATAATTTTTTTTTTAATATTTTATCTTTATTTTAAATTTACCTTTTTTATTAAATATGGAAGTCGTTCGAATTTATTTGGAGGGTTGTTATGTGTGTATATCGAGTTGAGTCGAGTCGAGTCAGAGAGAAAGTAGCGCCTGTTGGGAGACACCCCGCAATAATGTTGAGAATTTTCTCTACCCATAATTATTTTCGAAATTATAACTATAACACCTAACTTGGGTTACTTGCAGGACTAGAGGAATTCTGATTTTACCCAGTCATAAACAGTCACGTAACTTGAGCTCTGGGTGGATGTGAACAAACATTAATCGTCCAAGGGAACTACATTGTTCATCTTTGCGTTCGCGCAGAGGTTTATTTATTTTTTATTTATTTTTATTTATTTTACGTCAAAAAAAACAGTTAAAAACTGCGTATGACGTTTACAAATTTACAAGAATACTTTATACGTATCTATTTGAAGTACTATTTACCCATCAATATTTGCACTGTGTATCTAATTTGTATCAATTTACACAGTTTTTTTAAGATCATGGAGAAGGAGAACTGGCCTCTCTTCGTATTTGTTAGTTTTAAATATGTTTATTGTGCATCTTAACTCATAAAACGTCTATAATAGTTATATTTTGAGGTATCCGAATTCTTTTTTAAAGGTTTCCCTTTAGCTACTGGGTCATGGAGCGACCACTGTGTTTACTTTGGGGTAACTGTAGAGGAACACAACACGTATGGACAACACGAGCACACACAAATATCCATGCCAAGGCGAGAATCGAAACCGCAATCCTTGAGCCTAGTCAGCTACGTCCCTACAGCCTTAGCGACCTCCTGACTGAACATAAAAGAGGTATCACAGTATTTTTTCAACTCGTGCAGGACTTTCAGTTATAACATTTTTAAGAGTTGCAATTGAGAGACACGAGGTGCGTTCCAGTTGAGACTCGGAATCGACCAGAAACGAAAATGAGGATCTGGATTCACAAACACTAACGTTCCGTCAGTAATTTAAATCCAACTGATGGAGGGAGCTAACTATCGACTCAACGCCTCAATCCAAGGTTCACATTTCGGATCCCGTTCCAAGTGTAGTTGTTTGTCCCTTGTCTTTCGCTTGTTGGCACAGATGGTGTCGCGTTTGGCTGTCCCCTTGCGACGAACCCGAAAAGTGTGTTAGTGTTTAGTAAATAGTTCAAGATACTCGTAAACCCCGTTTAGGGTGTATAGGACAACCGGTTTCGGCTGGTAAAATCCTTAACCAAAATGATCGTGAAAGTACTATTCATTCCCAATTCCCAGTTCGTTTCACGACTGATTTATTGCAGCTGTCATCCAGAGACGACCAAATTTCGCGAACGACTCCATCACCCGCCGTGCCCAAACGTCGCGACCTCCTGGTCGGTCGGCGCCGCCCGCCTCCACCTCGCAAAGGATTAGCGCGACACGGTGCATTGGCAGAGGCACGCGGCTCTCCCAACGGGGTCAGCGCTAGGACGCCCAGGAACGCGGCGCGGGCCTTGCACCCGACGCGACGGCTCTATAGCCCGCGCGCGACAATGAATGGCGCCCGCGCAGATAAGTGCCCCGCCGGCCGCCCCGCGCGGTCGCTCGGCTACTCAAGGAAATTGGCTTGGCGCACTTCATGCTCGATTCAAGTTAGTGATTCCGGCGAGGACATTCTCCGCGACGTGGTTGCGTGTTTGTTTGTTTGTTTGTTTTTGTTTTTTTTTGCTCGGGAGGTGGCGGTGGTCTTCGCCCGCTGGATAGCCAGATCCGGCGCCGACCTACCGTCAGCTACCGGTTTTCCCCAACCAGGTATCTCCCACCAGCGGGGCACCGCCCCAGCTGGGACAAGTTCTAAGTCCCCGATCGGTCTCCCGGCATGTGTGGTAGTGTAGTGCATGTTAGTGTAAGTGTGTGTGTGTGTGTGTGTGTGTGTGCGCGCGCGCGCGCGCGCGTAAGGGATGAGGATAGCTCAAGGAAGAAGAAGAAAGATCGCGCGCGGTCCGTGGCCCGTTTGTTAGGGTACTGCTCCGGCATTCGCCTGGTGTTGATCGGAGAATCCACAGAAAACTACCCATCAGAGCAGCCGGCCGCTAGAATTCTTTTCCCGCGGCAACTGAATTCGACCTAGCTATCTACTTAGTATCGAAAATCCTGCTCGGACTCGAACCTAGGACCTCCCGGTCAGAGGCGCTGCAGCAACATCAGTTGATGCTCTGAGCCACCGCTCCCGGTTTCATACTCGATGCTGAACACTTGTTCTTTGCCGCAAGTCATGCAAGCAACGGCCGATGGGACATGAATTTCTTAATAATGGTTTGCTATAAAAAGTACGAGTGTAAACAATAATGGGTTTGTCTGTGATTTTAAAATACATCGCCCTAGGTCATTAAAAACCCATTCCGTTGTTTTTATACTTTTTGTCTGACTGTCCGGGCCGATCTCCGGAACGGCTAGAATGATCTCTGTAGGTCTCTCGACTGAAAGGTTTGTGTTTGTCGAGCGTAATTCTTACTACTTTTAGGTCATTATTTTCTGTTACGTAAACAAAAGTGTTTTATTGCAATCTTAATAAAATTTTGAACACTATACCGTCAAAAATACAGAAATGTTACCTTCTGCTTCAGTTTTCGTAAAAACTACCCCAATTTCGCTTCTTTAAGCAGAATTCAAGAGCAAACTATAGTTTTTCCAAATAATAGAAATTTTAAACTGCACGTTTTGCGCCTATTTAATTTTTTACTGAATTCTATATGATGTAGTTTAATAATTTTTACTGCTTATCAATTCGGACACTAAATATGTAACACAATTCAAAGATATAAAATATGAAACATTTTATTAATTTCACTAACAAAAAAACTCGTGAATTTGTACAAGTAAGCACTTACCACTGTTAACAGCCCTGAGAGGCAACAATGCTGAACGCGCAGAAGGAAAAAGACGGTAAGTGGTTAACGGCCGGCGTGTGATGTGTACGAACGGCAGAGCTCAGCTGCGGCGGAACGGTGATGGGGCGACTTAAGCAAGTTGCACACCTCTTTCTTATACTAGAAATCTGAACGACGGTGTATTTTAGACGCACGTTATCTTGAGCCCCGGAATACCTACCTCCACTCCTTTGCCAACATTAGTTGAATTAAGAATAAATGATAGCAACGAGCTTTGTGGATAAAATCTGATAACCAGAACTGTTCGCTCTCGTTTAATAGAAAATATTTTGCATCGTAAAACGAACAAATTTGATATAAAATTTCGTGTCAAAACAACCAAACTCCTCACTCCTCGCGCAACGAGCGAAGCGAGGGCTCAAGAAAACGTGCGCGGATAATACCAAAGACCTGAACACGACTATTATGCGTAACCCTGGTCTAAACGCGTGTGTTCCCGTCTATCTTTGGTCCAGGGGTCTCCAAACTACGGCCCACGGACCTCATCCGACCCATGGTAGTACTGTATGTGGCTGTCAACCCAAAGTATATTCTAATTCAATTTAATCGTGGCACAGGCTGTAACATTTAATTGCAAGAAATAACCTGTTCTCCTATTGTTACCCTCTTTGGTCAACATACCAGCCATTTGAGAGACATTTTAATAATAGAGGAAACAAAAATTCAATCTCAAATTAACTTATCGTTACAATCTAAACAACAATATCATTGCTCTCATTGAGGTACATTTTAAAATTATTTATCATTTTTGTGTTTTAGAAAATAAGTGACTGTACTTAAATTTTGAAATTTTAAAATTGTAATTCTCACAAGTATTAATTATTAGAAATGTTATGTCCAGAATTGTGTGCTCGTATGCGCTTTAAGAATTTATTTGTTAACTGTTAACTGTTTTTCTGTTCTTTAGTCAAAATTTAATTTAACAAATAGGCGATACATTCCATCCTATAATTGATAATTTGGCCATCGAGACTCTTAAAAAATTTCTACCCAACCCCCAGTAGAAGAAAGTTTGGTGGTCTTTGCTTTGGTCGATGACCCTAACGCCACAGTTTTGGGATGGCCTAACAAATACATTCCCTTCAGTGAGATCATGATCATGCACAATACTATTCAGAGGACACTTGAACACCCTTGTACCTTCTCAAAACAACAATATTATTCGTTGTTCGTTAGGCATATTTACTGACCGTCTTTTTCGTGATCTGGAGTAAATACACTTCTGCAGAATTGCTTCTATTTGAACACTTCCTTCTATTAAGTATTATTTTTTGGCTGACAATGTGTCATTTCTAACATAAAAGATAGAGCTACTAAAATTATAATTGAAAAGGGCACTTTCGTTCATTGTGATAGAAAAAATCTTCGAATCTTAACGCACATTGAGATGATTTTAATTTATTGTGACCACACGACGCGTTTGTGCAGATCTCCACAAAAGGCCACTCCACACGCAAGCCACAATGTTCCGTGTTCCGCTGGTGATAAAGCTCATTGTTTACGATGACGATATTGTGCGACTTTAACGAAGTACAATGGAGAATAATCTGTGGTACGTATCACGATGTACTTCCATGAAAAATAAATATTGATGAAAGATAATGTGAATTAAGGAACAATGGTATGAAAGTTTTTGAGACATGTTCTTGAATAAGGCAATGAATTATTCAGTACTACTTTGAGAGATATTAAAATTATAACTAAGGAAGATGTTATCAAATTGGAGATAGTAATGCGTATGATAGGTAAACCAGGAAATTCTCTTTTCGTTTCTGTCACACGCACTAAAGAAGAAATGTGTAACATTATAATCATACGAAGAAAAGAATTTTTAGGCAGAAATACTTACTACAAAATTACTTCCGGGGTTAATATAATTCGAATATCAAACCTAAACACTAATCATTTTTAGCAGTTACTCAAATTCTTACAGAACATAAAATTACTTTTAATCACAAATACTTTAATTTTATTATACTTTTATTTTTATTAACGTATTTTGAAACAAGAACCAATCGAATTTAATTCATATTATTATTATTATTATTATTATTATTATTATTATTATTATTATTATTATTATTATTAATGTCTACTATGTATATTTGTTAATTAAGATAAGGATAAGATAATTTGTTTTAAAATATCTGACGTATGGGACATAAGAACAAAATTAGTAAATGAAATGTGTTCGAAATCAATAAAAATGTGAAGGGACTAAGCAATATTTCACATGACATTAAAACTGGATTGTTTTTTCTCTAGATATCATTCTCATTTGAATGTGACTCAATGAGTAACAATATCATTTTATTTCGTATTTTACACATTCTACATTTTACGAATGTCTTATTTTACGCATTTTTATGCATTTCTTCTTAATTAACGGTTGTAATTATTACGTATACCAATATTTTGGAATTTTCCTTCATATACAATTTTTAGATACAGTAAAAACATTCTAAAAATTAACAATCACTCGCCAGTATAGTTTCAAAACACGTAATTTACAAATTCGAAACATCAACTAGGAATGTTTTACTTCTCAAGAAATTACAATATCTTCGGCAAGTTCCTTTGCAGCATCATAGACAACTCGCACGACACACATGACGCAACACATTATGCCTTTCTCACGCCGGGAAGACAAGCTCAGAGAAACACATGGCCGGGGGCGCCTGTTCGCCTTCATTTCTGGGCTCGCACGAAACAGCGCGGCAGGCAGTGGTCTGAAAAAGGCCCAAACCCGCGCATATCCCAACGCCTCTATTTTTAATATATTTACAAGCCTCTACATTACTTCTAATTCATGTATGGCAATAAAAGTTGATTTCTAATAAAATGCAAGTGTTGAAACACATTTCTATCTTTTCTTTCTCGTGTGTTTAGTGCATTGTTTCGTAAAAGTAATTTAGAGAAGATTATGTAATGCTGCAAATGTCAGTGACGAAATTTTGACAGAAACTTACGTTGTTTTAGGATTCCTAATACAGAAAATGTGTTTGTGTGTGTGTTACTTTTTCTTTTTGAAAAACGACCGTCTCTTTGACCGACTTGTTCGTGTGTGAATAACATTAGGAGAGAGAATATTCCCCAAAATTACAGAATATGATGTTGCAGAAACATTAGGGTACAGTAATGTCAAAATTACATTTTACGAAAAATTATGCTATTTTTCCTCTCCAGATACGAATAATAGTATCTACAGTAACATATTCTCGTATAAACTGTTCCCAATTTTGCAAGAGGCAACTCACAGCAGCTGATCTTCAAGGGAACATAATTATTTATTACTGCCATTTTACACATTTTACATCATATATTCTGTCATTTTGGTTTGTGTTTTAATGGGTCTTGAATGTTAATGTCGTATAAGCAATTTATAGTTGGGGAGACTGTACGCTTGTGGATAAATTAATTTAATGACAATATAAAATATCCTTTGAAGAGTTGAAAGACATTTCACAATGTATATAATTTTGCATACACTTATAGAAATTAAAAATGTACCGTAAAGAGACAAACAGTACTATATTTTCTCTACTAGTTTACAAGAATTTGATTCGTCAAAATATCGATCTCAGATAACTTTTAAACGTATAGCATAGCTTGAAACAAACTTTTTTGTTTAGTTTCTAGTCATTTATTGTTTCTTGAATTGAAATTAATCAATAAATTTCAATCAAAGTACAGTAAAACTTGCTCTATGTGGTATCTCAAGGGACCAGTATATTCTCCGCATTAGACAAGATTCCGCTTTACGCTATGCTATGCTATTGTAGAGAAGTTTACTGGGAAAGCCATGAAGAAGATGTGGTCAAACCAAAGGAATAATATCAAAGCAAGCATAAGAAAATTGGTGAATTTTTTTCTCTCAAAACGTGTGAAAATCTCTCACGTCGTGAACAAATAACCCTTTCACGCATTGGATCAGGTCATACTAAATTTTCCCATAACCATATACTAGAAAAAAAAAACCTAACCCAGTATGTACCTCTTGCAATTGCCTGCTGAACATTAATCACGTCCTCCAGGAAGGTCCTCAGTACAATTCTGTCAGACCTCAATTTTTTGATACGGAAATTTTTACTTCTATTCCAAGTTATAATGTTTACCAAAGTAATGTAATAAAATGTTGTACAGAAATAGGCGTTTTGGGAAATATTTAACTGTAATAGAATAATGTGATCTCCTAGTTCTTTCTGTAGTAATTATCAGTGATGTAATTTTTATGTTTATGTTTTTGTACCATAATCATCATTGTAATGTAATTTCAGTATTGTAAAAACTTAATATTGTCAATGTAAAATGTAAATGTATTTATTTAGTGGTAAGGACTAGCTATTGATGCGGCTTAAAATACTTTTTAAAAAAATTTGTAGAACACATTTTTGGCAGACTGCGATTTACATTCACATTATACATATTTCCGCATTATACTCGTTCCGCATTGAACAAGTTTAACGTATTAAATAATTATTTTCAAAAACTTATTCTTTTTTTTTTTTTTTTCAAAGTGAGTTTTGGGGCGCGGTTCGGATCAGTGTGCGGCGCGGCGCTTGGGGCCTTCGCGAGCTTAGTGCGCGATAGCGATTCTCATTTGTTTCGCCAAGTTAGAGCCGCGCGCGCCGCGCCTGACACGAACACACGCGACACCTGGACGCGGCGACCTCCCCACACAACGGGACTTCTTTTTTTTCTTTTTACTTGTGACAATATAGGCACGTGTGGCGAGTTGGCTGATGGAACGGGACATAGTGAAATTATTTCTGAAACATAGGATGGAGCGGAACATTAATACATTGTTTCTTTGGAGAAGGCTTGAGTACTTTATGAATTCGTTTTCAAGGATTTCTATGAAAAACTTCAAAACTTGTAATATCCGAAATTCTGGAAATTAAAAGGTGCCGAGAAACTTCGGATTGGAGAAAATGAAGTATTCATGCCATCTGTAATCAATTTGGGAAAATGCTCCCAATAGATATATAACATTGCTAGAACATATATGCACTATTATGTTCGAAAATCAAAAATCTGAATAACCTTTTCTACCGTATCACACGATGTCATTGTCGTTCATTAATTCGTAAGTTTTACTGTGTCTTTAAAAACTTTGATTTTTGAACAGCCTTTTTGCAGTTTAGCTTCCGTGTTTAGTCAGTTATAGCTTCAGTGTTTAATACGTGAAGGAAAGATGTTTGTTACACGTCCTTATAATGCTAATTCACTGTCTTGGATAAGTATCTGCAAGCAATGCTTACCTACATTGAACTGAAACTTTCAAATGATACCTTCAAACAGAAACGTGCTTGCGTTAAGAGAGAAATCTTATCTGCCTTTCCTCATTTCTCAACTTTGTATTATGACTGACTTGGCAATACCAAGTAATATAACTTCGTTTCACTTTACAGGCGTATTTTTTATAAACGCTTTCGAGTGCTGAGATTCGAGGACTAATGTATAAGAACGATTTCAGAAAATATAATAATTCACGTATGGTTGTTATTTTACACTTTCAATGTGAGATTGTAAAACCACAAACTTTTTCAAAAAATGTTTTTGCATCTGCAATATCACACATTTACAATTTTTATAATGTTAGCATATTACTTTCGGAACTCCATTATAAGATCATGCCGTCAATTATGATTGTTGAGAACCTAATCATGCACATTCAAAACACTGTTTAAGTGCTCCGCGCGCCTTCTCCCATCATAAAAATCTCCTGGTTCGCATGACGATTGTGCGCAAAAAAAGAAAGTGAACGCGTTGGACAAGGACGGCGAATAGTGGGTCAACGAAAAGAAAAGACACGAGACTGCGGTTCGCGCGCCAACCAGTAATGCAGATCACCACCTTCGTATTTAACCCCCCTCCCAACGTCCGGCTCAGCACCGACTCACCGTCTCGCTCCAAGCCGTTCCACGCAATCCCATCCCGCTCAGACCCGCCCGGCTTCGTCTCGCGCCGCGCTCGCTGTTCCGTAATGCTCAACCCTGCCATACCTCGTCCACACTCTCCCGCCATGGCCATCTCCGGCCTGTTTTCTTCAATACAGACGGCTGATACTCCAGTCTCTGACTTCACTGTTCTCTCCTTATCGATCCACCCTGTATTGCTACACTGCTGTATTCCTCTTGTATTTCTATCCTGTATTGCACTTACCGCTGATTGGAGGAGAATTCTAGCAGTCGGTTGCTATGAACGGTAGTTTTTCTACAGTTTCCTCCTACCAATACCATGCGAATGATGGAGCAGTACTCTAGCAAACAGACCAGGGACCACGCGCAATCTTTTCTTCCTCTTCCTTGCCCTGTCTCCACTAGACACTTACACGTACTACATTACATATCTATTCATGTCGGGAGATCAGTCGCGAGCTTAGAACTTGTCCCGGTTAAGTCAGTGTCCAGATGTTGGGAGATACCTGGTTGAAGAAAACCTGAGGATCCAATGTGTAGGTCGGCATCGGATCTCACCATTCGGCTGAGAAAAAACTCCGACACACTGCATGTTAAAATATCCACTACACTTACGGAACTAACGACAATTTCAGTTGACAAGTGGAAACAGAATAATCAAACAGTTTCTCGTGTTTTGCCTTTCCCACCCTTCATTGACGTGTTTCCCCCACTAAACTAAACTAAATTTTGATGAAGAAGAATTCCCACAATAAATTTTGATGCCCCACACTGCGCAGCCTTCAACGGATTTCTTCTCCCCCGACCCAGTATGTTCATTTCCCTATTCAGCACTGTTTTACCCCGAACCATTCCATTCTGTTCCAATCGGTTTTGATCTGTTTAGCCCATGGGACTCTTCTTCTCCCTGCACTATACCTCATCCTGCAATTTCCCCTTTGAGAGGCTTCGCATGGATCTTCCCCGCACCTGAACTTTCTTATTCTTTCTCAAATTCGTCTTTCACGCCCTTCTCGCACCTTCTGTACTCCGTGCCGACCTGCCTCGCATCTTCCAGTCTGTCCCGTTATGAACTGCTCTTTCCTATAGAACACTGCTCTAAATCTTTTCACACACACTGTCCTGCCCTGCTCAGCTGCACTCTACTTGTCTCGGCCCGGGCTAACTCACACTGCTGTGTGACTCTCCCACACACTATACTCCATCCTGCTTCCATTTCACTATCCTGCTTCCTTCCGGGCAGCTGCTCTGATAGGAATGTTTCCATAGTTTCTCGGATCAATATCAGGCGAATGCCACAGTAATGCCCAATCAAACGGTTCACGGACCGCGCACGTTGTTTCCTTTCTCATTCTCGTCTACAACACTGTCGTAACACAGACGGAGCTTAGTAGCTTGTCCCGACCAGCAATGGTGTCCCGCTGGAGGAGATACCTGGAGAGGAAAACCGCGCAAACCCTCGTTTATGTCGGCGTCGGATCTTACGTTTCAGCGTGGAAGAAACATCGTCGCTTTCCTGGATATAGCATTCACTACATTTACGTGACAAATCGAAAGTTACGTGCCTGGAAACATTAAATAATCAGTTAATAAATATGAAATCTTCACCATTAGATTTGGCAAAAGATTTACACCAAAATGTTCGAAATATTTTGAAAGGTCGTCTCACTCTGCACTCACTCACACTGAGTTAACTAGAAAACTTCTTTGAATTGCATTGACTTCCAATTGAATTGAATTGCTATTTAATAGTTCTCGCTTTTCATTAATTTCTCCCCTTAGCACCGAAATCTTACGCACGAGACATAGATTTAATGTACGTTCGAAGGATTTTTCGTTGAACATTTAATTGCTTGCACGTGAAGATCGGCATCAGATCTCACTTTCCAGTGAGAGAGTCATTTCTTAAATATAACGTGCACTACACTTAAGGGACGAATGACTCGAGTAATTTACGTGCTCAGAATGAACAAATAGACATTCTCTCCCTCCGCCCCGCATCCCGCAGAGCGGACAATCGCCTCGTCAGCCTCTGCTGTTAGGCCCCTGGGCGGTCGCTTGGCGCTGCGTCATCTTCTTAGTGGCGGCGGCGGACGGGGCGACGCAGCTCCATGACTCAGGCGGAGCGCTGCGGGCGAGAGGACAACAAACGCAGGAATGAGGACGAAGCCCGTCTCACGAGCGCGATGATTCACTGGCAAATTGGCACTGGGCGATACGCAACAGGTAGCCGAATTGCCCGGGACAGTCGTCCTTACGAGTCTTTGCCAAGATACGAAGATCATTGCATGTATACTAGTTTGTTAAATAACGTTATTAATCATGTTTCCACTCTTGTACCTTCTATTACCTGAATCTACACAGTCGCTAAAATTAGTACACATCTTATTAAAATGGATACGGACGTGCAAGTTTTGCCTTTGTACTTACACAACATTTTTTAAAATGTTTAAATAGAAAGTTACGCTCAAAAATGTTATTTCTACATTATATGTGTAATGGCTGATATGAAAGGATATGATATGATATGATATGAATGAAATTAAAAAAATATTGCTACCCGCACGAGGAATATAATGCAGATGACCCAGAGAAAACGTCACTAGCCTAAGTAAATTAAATCGTAAAGAGCTGCCTTCAACAGTTTCTCAGATTACCATACATATACCTGTTGCACATGTTTTTCACACATTTGTACATTCAGTTTCTCCTAGAGGGAATATCTATTAGCATATCGTACATTATACAACACTTATTTTATCAGAAAATGAAGCTCATATCAAATAAAATATTTTTATTATTAATCAAAGCGAGTGAACATTCAGATGAATTCTGAATTAAACCTTAATTTTTAAAGAATAATGGGTTTTTCGTAATGAGAAAATAGAAAAAACGACAGAGAAAAGTGCAGATTGCAGCGGACGAATCGTCAACTTCTTCTGCATGAACACACATAAGAGACGCCTAGGAAAAGGGAGTGTCCGTCATTAGCCTCTACATTAACTGCTAGGCCGTAAAACATTAATATAAAACTAAGTCCGTAATAAGAATTACGCAAAGCAGAATCTGTACCCTAATGATTTACTTTCGGACCGCAAACACACTCACAACATGGTGCAACATGAAAGACAAAAGGACGCACATATCCTAAAATAGTTTTCATTAAGCAAGCCATCAGTGTAATAATAGTAAAACAACGTTCGTTACTGCATCATCTTATAGCTTCAGTTACATTGTATTATCCATTAAGGAAGCAGTTTGCTGTAATGCGCGTTTCTCTTTAATGGAAATGCTTAGTACCAAGCGCAAGACTTGTTTGTGGAGCGTCGATAACCGCAGGATACGTCGTCATCTGTTAACCTCGTCGTTTCACGAATCACCCACATTAATCGCGCAGAACAGACGACATCTCTGGATCGATGGGTCAACGTAGTTGCACGAATCATGGCACCTCGACGTCATGCATTACTTGCTTTTGCTAAAACACGTTAGGAAATGTTCCATGAGGGGGAATTACTGCCGTCCATCTGAGGAACCTTTCCCATAAGTGTTTTGCCCAACGGTTTCTTTTAGTAATCTTTCAGTTCCTTTCAGTGTAATCAATATCAGTTTTACTTCCAGGTACGATTACAAATTTATCTGAAACTGTTCGTTTGATCTTACTTCTTTAGCCCCATTAGCCCCTAGACTTCTATCTCACCCGGTCAAGACTTATGTTTACTTTTTCGCCCTTACTTTGTAAGAAGAGAAAGTATCGTGCGCTGGAAAACGGCGATTTTTCGGCACAAAAACTCGTACTGCCTTTGCGTGAAGTCTCAACATTTTCTAAATTTTCTCAAAATTGCTCCCTCGTTGCCCCAAATATTTTTATTATATTTCGTCCTCGGATAGCGTAAAAAACGCTTAAAAGAATGGTGCAGGTAACATTTTCCTTAAAATCCCTGATTTTTAGAAAATTCCAAAAGTCAATTTTTTCCGGCGCCTTCCTACGGATTTTTAAAGAAGATCATTTACATTTTTCGAATATATGAGTATTTTTCCAATAGGTGAATGTTTCGAGTAAGAGCGAAACATCGGCAATATTTTTTTAAAATCATTCATTTTCTCTAAAATGGCACCAAATTTTTTCTTTAAATTTTCTCCTCGTGTGAATCAAAGGACGGTAAAAAATGATGCTAATATCAACTCACTGATTTTTGATCACTTCAAAACTATAAAATTGAAGATGAAGACTTTTGTCTTAAACAAAACATGTTCTAAAAATATTAGTCTCTAAAAATGTCATGTACAAGGTTTAAAAAACGAGTAGCTTTTGCGTAATTTGTGTTTAAAGTAATGCTATTGTAGAAATCATTTTATCAAAAACATCTTTTTTCTATTAATAGGGCAAGGAAAACTTAAAAGAATGGCGCATGTCTCATTTTCTTTGAACTCTCTGAATGTATCATAAAATTGCAAATTTAGAAATAATGCGAGAAAGTATGTACTGCTGTAGCACCACTAGTTCTCTAAGTGCAACCATCGAGTTACATACCCCTCCCCATCTCAAAGATGCGCGCCTATTTCTATCACGTATTAGTATATTCTAGTATATTCGGACTAGAAGAAACTCGTGAGTACATCGACGCTTAGTTCGATTTAAAGTGGTTCCACACATTAGGCATTCGCCGAGTAGTGAGCTACTGCTCGCCCAATTTCGAACAACTGATGTACTTGGCGAATATTCCTTTCCGTTGAAGTATCCGAAAGGCTGACGCGTGGTAGGAAGGTCAAGCACCGAATATTCGTTGCTCGGCAAATACCAAGCAACTCTTGCACTACTCGGGATCTGGCGAGCTGTCGCTTGCTTCTCCCCGAATACCGAATGTGTGGAGCCGCATTTAGAGGAAGAGTGCCAGGAGGCATGCATCAGAGATGGCACTAATGCTGCAGCCCGTAAACGCTTACGTCAAGCACACTGGATTCGTCCACACTCACACAAAGTTCTGGGAAAGGAAAGGATTGAAGGAAAGGATTGAGGCACAAACTAAGATATGCATGCCTTCGCAAGGTTCGACCTACCGTCAAGAAGAACACGTACTAGGCCGTACGCCAAGCACCTGCGCCACGCCGGCCGCCAGGTATTGAAGAAAGGGGGTTGAAGGTGAACATGGTGGCTGAGAGCTCGGTGGTTATTGCAAGTGATGTTAAACTTTGTAACCGAATATAGCCTTACGTCTGCAGCAAATACATAATGCGTACACGATACAGCTCACGATGATAATGTGTTCCCTTCACACACCACGCTGAACGTTAGTATGCGCAAGTTTCCTAAAACATCCTAATAAGGCAAAAGACGTCTTTCTTCGCCATTGTACCTTTTCATTCAAACTGAAGTCGGGTTAAAAACTAATCATATCATTAATGGAATGGAACTCTTAAAAAATGTTTCTTTTCGCACACCTATTCACAAGCCAGAATGTTGAAACAATTAGAAGCTTCAAAAAGGTGATTCAAAATTACCTTCGGTCTTGCGAGTTGAGGCTTCTGTTATCCACGATGTCAGTTCTGCGGAAAGAAATTAGGAAATCGTCACTGTTATTAAAAATTATGGAGAAATATTATACTGGCAATATGAAGAGTCAAACGATAATTTATTTCCCTACGATTAAAATGCAAAGCCCACTGTAAGAAGGCTGAAATGCTCTCACCATGACGTATTATGTTCTTAAGGTGCATCGTGGTGACTCTTTAGACACCATTAAAATGGTCGGGATAGTAAAACAGTAAGTGTCGCGGACTCACCGCTAACATTAAGCGCGCCACTTTCGCCATTTCCTCAGGGTCATCACTTCGGCTCAAGGAAGGATTTCTTTCGGTGCTGAAATGGTTGAGTGCATTGGAAGATTTGTCAATAGAGGGAGCGTCATCTTTCTTAGCAGGATACCCTTACACTTTCCCAAGAACAGACTATAACACATGACTTATCAATGCGTTACACAACTGTCTTTGAGAGGTCGGAAGACACTTTTAAATAATCATGTATTCCTTGGAACATCCCAAAACACTAATGAACAAAATGAGAAGGTGAATAACAAGGGACCGGGAGCGGTAGCTCAGTACATCAACTGATGTCACTGCAGCGCCTGATCGGCCCGTGATCGGGAGGTCCTAGGTTTGAGTCCTGACGGTGGCAGGATTTTCGATACTAGCTTTTGAGTTAGGTCGAATTCAGTCGCTGTCTGGAGGAGAATTCTAGCGGCCGGCTGCTCTGACCGGTAGTTTTCTGTGGTTTCTCCGACCAACAAACGGGCCACGGACCGCGCACGGTCTTTCCTTCCTCTTCCTTTTTCATCCTATGCCTTTAAGACACACACTAACATGCACTACACAGATTCCACATATTCCGGGAGGCCGGTCGGGGTTTGAGAGTTTGTCCCGGCTGGGGCGGTGCCCCGCTGGTAGGAGAGTCCTGGTTAGGAGGAAACCTCGCTAGCCGACGGTAGGTCGGTGCCGGATCTCGCTATCCAGAGGGGGAAGATCACCGACATCTCCCAAGGAAAAATGTTGACTACACTTATGGGATATAAGCTGTTTACGCGCCAGGAATCACTAACTCACCAACTAACCAACCAAATAAGAAGGGTCTATTTATAGTTATTTCAATTGGTGTCAAATATTTATCTATGCCTCAAAAGCCAACTCGCTCCCCTTAGACAATCCTCCAAGAAACGGACAAAACGGAAGATGAGCGAAATAATGAGAGCGTGCGGGGAAATATTAATATAACCTGCCCACAATGTATCCACATGGGATGACCGGGTCAGCGTTGGCATCTAGTAACACAAGTCTCCAAACTACGACTGGTAGCGGTAGCTCAATGCATCAATTGATGTCACTGCAGCGCCTCTGACCGGGAGGTCCTAGGTTCGAGTTCTGAACGCGGCAGGATTTTCGACACTAGCTTTTCAGCTAGGTCGAATTCAGCTGCTGTCTGGAGATGAATTCTCGCGGCCGGCTGCTCTGATCGGTAGTTTTCCGTGGTTTCTCCGATCAACACCAGGCGAATGCCGGAGCAGTACCTTACCAAACGGGCCACGGACCGCGCACGATCTGTCCTTCCTCTTCCTTGTCCTATCCTCTCCCCTTACACACACATACACTAACATGCACTACACTCTCACATATTTCGGGAGACCGGTCGGGAGTTTAGAGCTTGTCACGGCTGGGGCGGTGCCCCGCTGGTGGGAGAGTCCTGGTTAGGGGGAAACCTCACTAGCCGACGGAAGGTCGGTGCCGGATCTCGCCATCCAGCGGGGGAAGATCACCGCCCTCTCCCGAGAAAAAAACATGCACTACACAAAAGGGACTAACGACCAAAGCAGTTGACGCACCCGGAAACACGAAAAAATCAATCAATCAATCAATCCAAACTACGGAATCTCCCTCACCGAGCATAACTCCGGAATTCGAGCACGTATCCGCCACAAGGGAGACGGGCAGTCGGTCGCCTCCACGCTCCCCGCACGCGGTCACGGAGCTCTTAACCCCCGTAATTGGGCGATTCCTCAGCGGCGCGGCGCCCCGGCGGCGGCGGCGAGGGCCTTTTTTCCGCGGCGCCCGCGAATACCGGATAAACGAGTTCCCCAAAGTGCCTGGCAATAAATCTCCGAGAACATTTCGCATTTCGAGGTGGCGCAACCGCACACGAACCCCGCAGGACGGGAAGTTCGCTTCGCGTAGAGCAGACCTTCTCAAACTTCTTTTGTTCGAATGAATATTGGGCGCTTTAATTACATACGTCATCAGTTCCGTATGCGTCGTGCATGTTATGGCGATATTCCTCCTCCCCTACTGGAACGTTAGATCCGGTCCGACTACCACGTCGGTTCTCCGGAGTTTTTCCCTTAAAAGAATATTCTCCAGCCGGAACAAGCTATAAGCTCCCGGCTGATATCTCATGTGTAGGAGTGTAGAGCATGAAAATACGCGCGCGTGTGTGTGTGTAAATGTGTTTAATTTGACCGGGAGAGATGACTCAGTGCATCAACTGCAGTGCCTCTGACAGGGAGATCGAAGGTTCGAGTCCCGAAGCGCAAGACTAGCTTGAAGCTAGGTCGAATTCAGTCGCAGTCTGAGGAGAATTCTAGTGACCGGTCTCTGATCGGTAGTTTTCAATGGTGTCTCCGATCAACACCAGACGAATGCTGGAGCAGTACCCTAACAAACGGGTCACGAACCGCGCGCGATCGTTCCTTCCTCTTCCTTGTCTTATCTTCACTCCTTACACTCACACTTACACTAACACTAACATCCACTACACTACCAGTCATGCCGGGAGAGCGATAGGGAGCTTAGAGCTTGTCCCGGCGGGGGCGGTGCCACGGTGGTTGGAGATACTGGTTAGGAAAAAGCTGGCCGAGGGAAGATCGGCGCCGGATCTCGCCACCCAGCGGGGGAAGAACACCGCAACCTCCCGAGAGAAACTTACACTTTAGTGACTAATGACCATACTAGTTAACGCGCCCGGAATCACTAACAACCAAGCAACCAACCTTGAGTGATTGGCTTATGTATGAATCAACAAAAATTTCTAGTGGTTTCGATTGTAATTTAATTCTAATGTTCCAGGAACTTGTCAGTTATCGTTCATTTTCTTAAATTTGTATTAAAATCAATTTTCTAAAAACAGTCGTTTTAATGCTTTTATTTTGAATCACCAAATTACTTTTTAATTAATTTAATAGCGATAAGCTTTTGAATTAAAATTGTGCATTTAATGTAATTACATCTTTGTATTTAGTAATAATTTTACTGAATAATAAGAATGGCCGGGTAAACAAGCTTTAAATCCCCAAGCATACATTATTTTTATATTTCAACTAATATCATTCGCTAGGGGCCTTCTTTTAAGGCATTAAAAAACATACGTAGTATTAAGAAAATATATTGTTAATGAAGATTAATTTTTATTTTGATTGAATATTTAATATCAACAAACATTTATGACAATAATTCTACAATAAAATGTTAATGAAAACTTTCTCATGCTGACAGTCCGGGAATCTATCCGGTAAACATCCATATGGTTTTCTAATTCAGGTGCAAGCCGAAAGCTCAAAAGTGTTGAGGAAGGGAAGAGGAAAAAGGATGCATGAAGATCATTATATTCTAGTCATCTGACAATATTATCAATTATAATTTTATTACAAATCAACGCATTTGATTTTTAAAGAACCAAAAAGAAAAAAAAACTTCCCAAAGTTATGCAGTGACTTTCATTTCCTTTCTGCAGCCAGTGAAATCGAAGAAACTTGCTAGTCCACAATCCCACAAAACTTTATTTTCTCTGTCCATGTTCCACAGAGCGATTTAGCTCAGGTCATAAGATGTTATAAACCGGTGGTGTTATAAACTCAGACCACAAAATGTTTCCAACGACTAATAACTTGTGTCCAATTCACTGAAAGTCACGGTTTAAGTTTCCAAATCTATGTGGGGTCTGCTCTATAATAACGCGAAATAAGCACAGGAATGGCTTTGCCATCTGGTTGTAGATGCATCAGAAAATACAGCCAAACATACTAAATATGAGAAAACGATTTCTTTACTATGTTTGGAAGAACTCATTTTCTTAATTTTTAAATGTCTTCAATTTTCTTTTTAAATGCCTTCTACATATTAAATTATTGTTTTTATGTTGAAATATGAAAACAGGAATGTTCCCTGTTTGACTTCAGAGTAATTTTATAAACTGTAAAGGCGACAGCTACGAAGGTTCTTTTAAAAGTCTGCTAAATTTCCATAAAAGAGCGCGAATTGTTTTAAATATCGGTATTGTTAGAAAGCATGATTATTTTATCAATTGTTAAATTTTCTAACAAATGCAACTTGAAGTTATTGTTGGAAATCATTTGAATGTGTCAATTTGACATGCGGCGTAGAAGTTGGATCGTGCAGTGACTAATCATTTTTATTTGAAGGTTTGGTCTGCAGCACAGATGGAAACCGAATTATTATAAGTACATGTGAACTCTGTATTAGCATTAAAGACAATTTACTTCTAGATTAATAAGTTCAAACATGGTCCAGAAGCACAAAAGTTGAAGCACCCGGTCACCACAACTTAAGCAATCGAAAACGTCCATGATCTACTAATGGAAGATCACAGAGCTAAAGTACGCGAAATAACTGATACTGTCGGCATCTTAAATGATCGAGTCCCCTTTTTTTGTTAAAAAAACTGATCATGAAAAAGCTATGCGTGAGATGGGTGGCGCGATTCCTAAATTTGAAGCAAAAACTGACTCGGAAGAACATTTCAAAGAAGAATCTGGCAAAATTGAGACAAAATCTGCAGGACTTTGGGGACAGATTCATGACCTGGATGAATCCTGGATTCATCACAAACTTCTGAAATAATAAATAAATAAATAAATAATTAAATAATTAAATAAATAAATAAATAAATAAATAAATAAATAAATAAATAAATAAATAAATAAATAAATAAATAAATAAATAAATAAATAAATAAATAAATAAATAAATAAATAAATAAATAAATAAATAAATAAATAAATAAATAAATAAATAAATAAATAAATAAATAAATAAATAAATAAATAAAAAACAGTGGACCAAAGCTGGTGAGAGTGCAGCGAAGAAGGCGAAGGTAATTTTGTCGGTTGGAAAGGTAATGACTATTGTTGCTTATTAGGGGGGGATTCTCAGGGTTCAATCCTGATAGATTTGGAAAAAAGGATAACCATAACTGGACCCTCCCACGCTTCATTATTGGATCGTTTAAAACAGGAATTGTTTGAAAAGCGGCCAAGATTGATACAAAACAATGTGCTGTTCCATCAAGACATCAGAGCCCCCAGCCCACACAGGAGCACGGGCAAAAGTACAGCAGTTGAGATTCGAATTGGTTCCTCATTCAGCTACGTTTCTTACTGATTATCCGACATGTGTAATAGTTTAGTGCATGTTAGAACAAGTATGTGTGTATGTGTATAAGGGGAAGGGAGATGATAAGGTTGAAGAAGGAAACAGCATGCGCGGTCCGTGGCCCGTTTGTTAAGGTACTGCTCTGGCATGCGCATGCTAATGATCGGAGAAACCAGGGACCAAAAAAGCATTAGCTACTCCTCAGACAGCTTCTGATTCGACCTAATGTCAAAAATCCGCCCATCCACCCAAAGATCTCCCGGCGAAAGACCCAACAGAGGCAACAAGTGTGGTTTCGATGCATCTCAGTCGGATGCGTTAATAGCAAAGATATAATAAAAAGATAATAACCGTGTGCAGGTATAAGTGCCTGTAGAATTTTAAAGTGGAGCCCCCCCACACAGCTTTGTACTGGGGACCGAATTTTCATAATGTACTGGGTTTCGTCGCTCCGCGATTCGTCCCAGCGGGTTTCGCGAAAATGGTCCTGCGCGCAGCGACATTTACGAGGCGACTGGAGCCGGCAGCGGCGGCCGCAGCGGCGGCGGGGGCGGGGGCGGGGCGGGGGGCGGGGCGGGGGGCGGCGGGGCGGCATGGCGGGCAGTGGCGGAGGCGGAGGCGGAGGCGGAGGCGGAGGCGGAGGCGGAGGCGGAGGCGGAGGCGGAGGCGGAGGCGGAGGCGGAGGCGGAGGCGGAGGCGGAGGCGGAGGCGGAGGCGGAGGCGGAGGCGGAGGCGGAGGCGGAGGCGGAGGCGGAGGCGGAGGGGGGGCGGGGGGAGCGAGGCAGAGGCGGAGGCGGAGGCGGAGGCGGAGGCGGAGGCGGCGGCGGAGGCGGGGCGGGCCGAGCGCCAAGGCGCCATGAACGGTGACTTTCCGCAAAGCGTTCGGCAGGCCGGTAATCACGCTCGTCGTGCAACGTGCGTATAGGTCGTGTCGATGGAGACACGCACCGCGAAGACACGCACTTCCCTCTGAGTGCGGGGCTCCAGCATTGCACATCGCACGACGGCGTTGCGAATGGCCCATACTTAGGCGTAATTGTCTGTTCTGAAGACTGGGGATTATCTTCTGTATGAAATTACAATGTGTTCTGGAACTATTCATGTAACGCTTAGCGCATTGCGCAAACACTTTCTGTTTTGTAGGAGTCAAAACTAAGCATGTTGAGTTCAAATTATTTGGAGTTACTGTTGAAAGTTATTATCCAATTACAATAACCGACTATGACTTATTTTAGGGGAGAGAGATCCAATTTCTAAGTTCAACAATGAAACAAACGTAAGAACAGATTCTTTTATAAAAAAAAGTGAGATTTATAAGAGGCTAATGATTAGCCGCTAATCTATAGCAATACCGAAGAACTTTGCTTATAAAACACTAATTTTAGTAATTATTTAATGTATTGAGGTACATCCCCCAAGATCTGTGTCACATAATCTTTTCTCCTTCCGAAATAATAAAAAATATACTTAATTTACTATAATTTAAGATGAGCGATTATGTAATTTAATTATTTCTTAGACAAACTCTACCTTGGGTTACTAGGTCACTTCTGGCTGTCCAATATTCAATTCCTATCACAACTTCATCTCTCAGTAAATTCATTCATGAAATCAAACTACACACCCCATTACTTCAACATGATGGACAGTACAAACGAGAAACCTCCACTATCGTACGCTCTAACTCCTTAAACCCGAGGATTGTAGGCGGGGACTTCCCGGTAAGGCAGTTAACATTCGCGTGCAAATCCTTGTAACATATACAACAGAGCATTACCGTTAACACGAAAGATACACGAGTGGAGTGAGGGCGTGGGCAGCGGCGGAGGCGCGGGCGGGCGCGTGACGTGGAAGGGGACAGGGCGCAGAAGACGCGAAAGCGCGGCGTGGGTGGCAAAGAAGAGGCGTGTGCGGCGGTCGGGGCATAGACTAAAGTGGTATTCTTTACTCTATGCGGTCGGCGAGGCGGGTAGGGTGAGGCGCGAGCGGGCCGGAGAAAGATGCTAGGCGGTGGCGAGGCCTGGATGGATAGAAGGGCAGGGATAGGGGAAGACGAAAGCAGCGCGGAGAAAGAGGGGAGAGCGACGAGGAAGACGAAAGGGAGGGAGGGGAGGGGGGAAAGATGCGTTGATGAAGGGGAAAGGGCAGGACGGGGGGGGGGAAGAAATACAGTGGCAGAACGGAGGCGAGAGAAGAGACGAGGGGCCGTGGACAGGGAAAGAGAGAAACGGGCGATTGTGAGGCATGGGCCCGGGCCGGATAGTTGGGGATTCTGACGGCGAGGGTTAAGCTCTTAGCTCCCGACTGGTCTCCCGTGATATGTGGTAGTGTAGTGCATGTTCTGTGTGTGTGAGTGTGTGTGAGTGTGTGTGAGTGTGTGTGGAGTGTGTGTGAGTGTGTGTGAGTGTGTGTGGAGTGCGTGTGAGTGCGTGTGATGGTGGAGTGCGTGGAGTGCGTGAGGCGTGAGAGTGCGTGAGAGTGCGTGAGAGTGGTGAGAGTGCGTGAGGGGCGTGAGAGTGCGTGAGAGTGCGTGAGAGTGGTGAGGGTGTGTGTGAGTGTGTGGAGTGTGTGTGAGTGGTGTGAGTGGTGTGAGTGAGTGTGAGTGTGTGTGAGTGCGTGGAGTGCGTGTGAGTGCGTGTGAGTGCGTGTGAGTGGGTGAGTGCGTGTGAGTGCGTGTGAGTGGTGAGGATAGGACAAGGAAGAGGTAGGAAAGAATCAGCGCGGCCCGTGGCCCGTTTATTAGGATACTGCTCCAGCATTCGCGTGGTGACGATCAGAAAAACCACATAAAACTACTGATCAGAGCAGCGGCTGCTAGAATTCTCCTCCAGACAGCGACTGCATTCGACCTACGTGACAAGCTAATGTCGAAAATCCTTGCATCGTCGGGGTTCGAACCAAGGACCTCCCGGTCAGAGGGACTGCAGTGACATCAGTTGATGCCCTGAGCCCTGAGGTATTGGATGAGCCCTGAGGTAATGCCCTGAGTCTCTCGGTGGAAAGAGCCGAGATGGCGGAGAGGGGAGGCGTGGTCGGTGGTAGAGGCGGGGCGGGACGGAGACGAGGCGAGGGCAAGGGCAAGAGACGAGGCGAGGGCGGCGCGGGCGGGGCGGGGCCGGAGACGAGGCGTAGGCAGCGACGAAGGGGGCGTTAAGAGAGCGACGCCCTCCCGAGGAACCGGGGCCCCAAGACGCCCCGTTTCGCCACTGCGTCTGGACAGCCTTCCGGAACAGCTGTCTGGGGATCCATACCAACATCGATCCCCGAGAAAGAACTTCATTTTCATATGAATGAATTCCTCCAGACCTATCAATGCGCCCTTCGGAACGGGTGGATGGTTAATGCATGAGTGGATGCGAAGGCAATTAAACTGTTCTTTATATGCCATTGAAAAGTGCTGTAAAGCTGCAAGAGACTGCAAGACCCTCGTTGTAAAAATCAAATGAAAGAAAAAAATACGAGGTTATCTCTATGTTCTGGAAGTGAAATAACATATTTTAAACGTAGAAAAAGTAATTATCTTGTTTATGAAAATACATTTTGTACTCGGCATGTACTTAAAAATACATTTTATATTCAGCATAAATGAAAAATTGTTCTTATTGGTCGGCTGGACGTTTTACCTGCAGTACCCTCCAAAGAAAAATCCTGGACGCGCTTTTTGTGGTGATGATTAATTAGATAGGCAGTTAAGATTCGAAAGATTGTAAAGATATAAACTTTTGCCAATACTAAACCAATTCTTTAGTCAGCAGGCAGAACTTCGACAAGAAAGCTAATGATTACATTTGATCGATAAATAAATATATCAAAATTGAGAAAAGTTTATCAACACAAACTACGAAAAAAATAGAAAACTAGAGGACGAATGTGAATTAGCCTTCTTTAGTCATTTCTCTATCTCTAAACTTCCTTATCCATAACCCCTTGTAAACGGCAGCTTAAGTATGCAATGATTCGCTCTATACGTTTCTCAATTTCTCAGTGTTACAAAACCGTTAAGTCCAATATTTGACATAAAATTACATAAGCAGGAAACTGTAGATATAAAGTGAGTTTAATGGAAAACTTTAAGGAATCTTAGGGTCGAGACTGGCTCCAGTAGCTGAGCACGCGAACCCAACAAACCGGTGGATCCGGCAGTTAGTTGTGGCAATATTGACGTTCAAAAGGCAATGAAATCCGAGATAGCGCATCAAATCCAATACCTCAGTCTTCTTTCCCCAAAGCTGTCGTAGTAAATAAAGAAATTTCGTTCTTAAGTAATTGAAATATTCCTTGCGGTTTAATAACGTATTACATCTGTTTTCTATTATTTTATTATTTGCATCTTTCTGAATACAGCTCTTACAGATAGATTTTTATCAAATCATGACAACCTTAATAGTACGATATTAGCATGTAGTATGTAAGAGTATACTTGTACAATCCTTAAAGAAAATCAATAAAAAAAACAAAACAAATTAATGAACAAATGACAGTAGAAAAGCGTTCATTCGGTTAAGTTTAGGACATTGTTAATACATAATGTTTATACTATAATATCGGATGATAGATTGGTAACATTTCTAGGGCTCATTCTCTTTCTCCTTTAAAGAAAAGATTCACAAAATTTGGTTTAATAGAAATTTCAAACGTCTTTCTAAACGAATACGTAAACGTATCTTTAGTAGTATATGCAGAGAATGATTATTAGATTTCTGTTATTAAATTATTTTGTTTGAAGAAACCTAAAAAACATTGATTTGGGGAAGAAGAGGAGCAAAATGGCTACGAGGCCAATTCATCTTTTAATTCTCCGTCGAATAAAGAAATTTAATTTTGCCGCCGAGAGGCAAGTACTTCTTGAGTGAGAGAGTCATTCTACATTTTCAATTCCGAAAAGATGCTATGAATATGGTTCTTAATGCATAAAATGTTAAAACTATTAATAATTCGATTGCCCTGATATCAATATTTTCACGAATTCAATTATAACTACATGGGAATTCTACAGAAATACAAGTTAAAAGATAAGAATATTCATTTCACTTATACTTCAATCTGTGATGAAAAAATATAACTTTTAACCTCCCACGCAGTAACGTTAAGTTGCAGACCCGAACATTCATTGACGCTAGTGAATTTTACAACCGCATCAAATCTTATGTTAACGTCATAGTTCTTCCCTCCCATCTTTCTAATGACAGAAATTATGTAATGTTAGGTTAAACGCGCGAGCAACAATACTAAATGTTTCCCGCAAATGGCTGCAGTGATGGCATTTGTTACGCTATTACTCATTTCATTTTTTCCCCATTATTGTCATACCCACGTAGACGAAGATGGGACCGGGAGCGGTAGCTCAGTACATCAAGTGATGTCACTGCAGCGCCTCTGACCGGGAGGTCCTAGGTTCGAGACCTGGCGGCGGCAGGATTTTCGACACAGCTTTCCAGCTAGGTCGAATTCAGTCGCTGTCTGGAGGAGAATTATAGCGGCCGGCTGCTCGGATCGGTAGTTTTCCGTGGTTTCTCCGATCAACACCAGGCGAATGCCGGAGCAGTACCCTACCAAACGGGCCACGAACCGCGCGCGATCTATCCTTTCTCTTCCTTGTCATATCATCTCCCCTTACACACACACACACACACACACACACACACACACACACACACACACACACTTACACTAACATGCACTACACTACCCCATATTCCGGGAGATCGGTCGGGAGCATAGAGCTTGTCCCGGCTGGGGCGGTGCCCCGCTGGTGGGAGAGTCCTGGTTAGGGGGAAACCCCACTAGCCGACGGTAGGTCGGCGCCGGATCTCGCCATCCAGCAGGGAAAGATCACCGCTCTCTCCCGAGAAAAAACATGCACTACACAAAAGGAAATATTGACCAAAGCAGTTGACGCGCCCGGAAACACGAAAAATCAATCGCTCAATCAATCAACGAAGATGGGTAAGCCTAACATCACTGTTTATCATTAGGATCACCTAATATACTCTCAGCCATTCCATTTACGCAATGGAATTATTACTACGCCAGTAAGTACTAACTCTCCGAGAAACACAAAAGCATGTACGCTCATCGTAATTCTCAAAGTAACTAGTATTTCAATATTTTAGAAACGATGAAACGAAACCACCGATCAGAGCAACTGACCGCAAGAATTTTTCTCCAGACAGCGACAGAATGAAACTCTACATACCTATCTAACTAGAGTCAAAAATCCTGCCGGGTCGGGATTCGAAACTAGGACCACCCGTCAGAGGCAATTGACATCAGTTGATGCCTGAGGACCTCTCCCGGCGGGAAGGAATGAAGAAAGGGGAGGTTGGCATGTGCAGGGCAGTGTCGGCGGCGGTAGAGGTGCCAGAAGTGGCGATGGTGTGGTGAGGTCGGTAGCAGAGGTAATGGCGGCGGTGATGACGGTGGGCGGCTGCGGCGGCGAGTGCTAACAAGTGCTGTTCGCGTGCGCAGTAATAAATCAGCCGGCGCACAATCCCCGGTGCTCTACATTCGCGGCTTTTTGCGCCGCCTGGCGGAGGGGGAAAGCCTCCCTGCGCGCCTTCTGCGCGAGGTGTGGCGCGGCGCGGCGTGGCGTGGCGAGCGAGGCCGGAAAGATGAAATCGGGGCTCCCGGGGCTCCCCGCTGCCTCTGGGGTCCCGACCCCCGACGCCCACCTGCCCTTTCCGCTGCACGGCCGCTCGCCTCTGCCCGACTCGGCCCTTGGGAGCGGCGTGCGCCTTACGCCACACGGGCAGAAAGTAAGTTATGTGGCGAGAGGAAGAGATTACGATGGGGCGTGAAGAAAATTTCGCTCATTTGAAACAGAATGGCAACGTGCGGCTTGGATCGAATCGTTTAACACAAAAAAGAGGATCTCTTCTAAATCCGATTTCTTACAAAAATCGAATGAATCCGAAGCATAAATGGCCTAATATGAATGTGAATGTCTCTCTCACACGAAACAACAGATTGCATCACTCAATGTATCTGCGCTTCCTCCTAAACTCTCGCGCCAAACCTTCATAATTATTACTTGCCTATAAATAGTCCCTTCGTACGCATATTCCTGAAATGGATGCATTCCCGTTTGGGAATTACACTTAATTCTTATTCAAAGAAATTCAAGGCAAAATGTTCGAAAGACGAGGTAAACGTGCTATTGCTAAAATGGAGAGTCCATACTTTTAAGATGTAAAAATCAAAATTAAATTTATGTCATTATATGAAATATCTGTTAGTAGACTAGCTTAGGTGGTTCAGGACATCAATTGATGTCACTGCAGTGCCTTTCACCTGGAGGTACTGAGGTTCGAGTCCTGACGTATCTGGAAGTTCGGTACGATCGTCATAGCTAGGTGGAATTCAGCCGTTGTCTAAAGAAGAATTCCAGCTGCTCTAATAGGTAGTTTCCATCAACACCAAGCGAATGACGGAACACTACCCTAACGAACTGGCCACGCGCCGCGCGCGATCTTCCCTTCCCCTTCCTTGTCCTATCCTCACCCCTTACTTACTCACACACTCGCATGCACTACACTACCGCAAATGCCGAGATACCGGTCGCGAGCTTAAGACTTGTCCCGGGTGAGGTGGGGCCCTGCTGGTGGGAGATACAGGGTTGTGGAAAATCTCGCTCGCCCACAGGTAGATTGGTGCCGTATTTTACTATCTAGCGGGGGAAGATCACCGCTACCGCTCTCAATAAAACGTGCACTTCACTTACGGGACTAGTGATCTTAGGAATTTCTCGTGACCGGAATTACTAATCAATCAATTACGCTAGATGATAAAGAGAACAATGACACAAACGAAAATCTGGTATCACAACACTGGAAGTATCAACTTAAGATTCTGAAAACTTAAATCTTATTGAAATCATCTCATTTGAAAAATAAAGTTATATTATTTTTTGCTACTTCGCAAGACTGATATAAATCAAAATTTATTATTTAATTTTAAAGTAAAAAATTAAAATCAAAATCTATGAAATGAAACATTTCATTCATTCTAAGTCCCATTGTTTGTCGTAAAAGCTTACTTACTGAAAGCAAATTATAAATCTATCCCATACATAAAGGTACAAACATTGACGATCTTAACGACTGATATTATCTCTCACGCATGATGCTCGCAATAACAAAGGTTTAGAACGCTCAGTAATTTATGGATCAGCGGTTGTAAAGACAGGCGGAAAGTTCTTTGGTGGAGCAACTGAGTCGAACATGGTCGTTTCCAGGAAAATTGTACAGCTGCATTATTGCAGGGCGGGACGTTCCTAACGCGAGGACACCATCAGCACAACCAGAGGTGGTTTCAAACTTTCATGCAGAGTGTCACGACATGAGAATGAGATATAGGTCTTTAGAAGCCACAAAGAACACGCGAATGGGAAGCGGTTTGAAAGGAGCAGAGGCATACCCACCAGCGTCCCAGACCCGCCTCCAATTCTGGGTTATTATATACTCGGTACTGTGATTTGGCCTTGAAAGACTGAGAAAGGAACTCAAGTGGGACTGTAGACATTTTTATTGTTTCACAGTTGAATTCGCAAAGATGTGATGTAATGGTTATATACTTTTAGGGCTTCCTATTAGTATTTTGATATGTGTCTTTCAGGATGACGTGAAGTTTTAATCAGGTATCAGAGGAAAGCGAGGGGGAAAAACTTAACCGCTTGCGCCGGTGGCAGAACTTTACAGAAATCATTGAAGTTACTTAAGTTATTTAGCTCGATACACCGCAGGAACCTGGATGGGTGACCATCGGAGAACCCTACGTACTAACAGCGCTGATCCCCTGCTGATAGGGATAAAAGGCAATGACGTACGACATAACTTGATGTTTGACTGACATTGCTCAAGGAGAATTACTCCACGTTCAAAGTCAAAAGGGCTTGGAACGTTGTTACGGAAGTTAGGAAATTTGGAAACAAAGAGATCAGTTACAACGACGCATAAGAGCGTGGATGAATCTGCATCACCCCCACCACCTTTTGAGTGTGAGGCCTTTGTAAAGTAATGTGGGATGAATGACAGTAATAATTACAATATTAATAATAATAATAATAATAATAATAATAATAATAATAATAATAATATTAAAAAATTGAGGCACGACAACGTGGGACGAATTATCCACGCCAGACTCGCGAAGATGTATGGTCTCCTGTCAGATAATAAACCATACTACCAGTACCAACCACAAACGGTCCTAGAAAATGAGATTTACAAACTATATTGGGACCGCAGCATTCTAACGGACAAAACAGTCCATCACAATAGGCCGGATATTACCATCTGGGACAAGAAAGCCAAAAAGATCTGGTTTATAGACTTCGCCGTCGTGAACACCATAACATCATGACAACATACCAGAGGAAGTGGGGCAAATATAGAGAACTGGTCCAAACTGTGAGAGAGGAATGGGCTCTAACACTTGCCAAAATTATACCCATAGTATTGTCAGCCACCGGCGTCGTCCCGAAGGTCACAATCGAGGCGTTGGAGGGTCTGAACAAAAAAAAAATTCAGAAATCGTACTGATCAATACCTGCTCTGGTCGAAAATACACGGGTGAAAACAGTAAAAATATGAATAATCATTTTCTTAATTGATAATTAAGTAATAATTGCTGGTTGATATTTTATATCCTTTATATAATTTTATTTGATAGTAATATGTTTTAATGTTTGATTGTATGTGTTTCTACATATTATGTAATCATGCTCTGATTGATATCTGTGTGATTGTACAATACCAGGAAACTGTGAATAAAGAAAAGAAAATAATAATAATAATAATAATAATAATAATAATAATAATAATAATAATAATAATGTCGACTCCGTGGCGGAGACAGCTGCGGCTGGAGGTTCGAGTCCCTGTCGTATTTGTGATTGTCCCTTCACCCCTCATCAACATCCTATCACCTCATAATTCAAAATTAAAGGCGGAACAACCTTGCCTTACCATGGGATATACCGAATTGCTGATCCCATAACGACACACGTTAATCTCTCTCCAGGATAGAAAATGACTCGGAGGAGAACGTATAGCGTGGTCGGAAATGGTCGATTTGATGATAATAGCAATAATAATAATAATAATAATAATAATAATAATAATAATAATAATAATAATAATCCCGTGCATATATTTTGTTACCTTCAAAGATGGAGTAAGGTCCGGTGTATTAAGACGCTTGATGTGTGCGAGAGGCTGCGAGGAGTTTTTTTTTTTTTTTTTGAGGGGGGGGGAATCTGTAGAAAGGATCTCTAGTTTGTTGTATCTCATTACTCTACGAAGAACATCGGCAGAAAATAATTAAAATTAGTTTCAAATTATGATTTAAGCTTGAAATGCACTTGAGAATTATGTTTAACTCACTTTTTAAATCTCATTAATTCTAAGAAATAATTTGAATTTCCGTAAGTGAAAATTACAGGTAGTTTATTTGTTAATTTTCACATCTGTTGTCCGTTTTGAAAAAAGTGATTTTCTTTAAATTTTCGCGGCGTTTGTTATTTGATTTTGCAGAAAAAGTATGTTTCTCCAACATGCGGAATATACAATTTTCTTTCAACAACCATCAATTGTTAAAAGTCTCTATTCGAGAGAGTTATTAATCCAATGCGGATTTTAGACGAGAATAGTATCCTATTGCATGCAGCCTCAAGATGATCGCAATAAAATGGATTAAAAAGATGTTAACAATTTTTACTGAAATAAAATTTTCTCAAAAGGGTTTGTCTCCTCTTTAAACTTCTTATTCACAACAAAATAGTACGTTTTCATTCAAATATTCACCAAAATTCACCTAAAATATAAGCATTATTGTAAGAACTTTATTTACTTTGGAAACCATAACTGTAATTTATCTGCAAATAAAATTCTCGAGTACAAGTTTCTTTCTTTCTCAGCACGTCTGAATTATTTAGAAACGAATGCCACCTTACATTTCTAAGTACTACAAGTATATTTAGACATTTCTAAGAAGGCACTCTAGATATATTTTATCACTTTTCATTGCTTTTGTTAAGGATTGAGTCACTACAATTCAACACATAATATTATTATTTGTACTCGTCGTTCAAATGACTATCACAACGCAACGACAACTATCTAGAAGCGAACGAAAATTAGAAATTGTGAGACTAAGAACAGTCAAGAAAGATGAAAGTTGATAGACTAAGTTTTCTCAATTTCCTGTTTTCCCCATTCTGTGGTCAACGGACGTGGCTAAACGTTTCCAACTGCCTAGACATCATCTTTCTTCTAACCGATTTCACCGTCGCCTCCTCTCGTTGCGGTTGCACGTTCTGACCTCGAGGCGTCCGTAAGAGAACGTACGCCTCATTAACTTCTGATATTCGCGAAAGGCTTCAGACTATTACGATAGTGTTAAGATTATCGAGATGGTACATGTTGGTTTATAAGAAAATATATAGCACTCTCTACAACGTTTTGAAACAAAACTATATCATATACTTGAAAATAAAAAGGGAAGGAGTAAATAAAACTGAAATATGTAAATGGTTTCTTAGATTATTAGAAGTACTTGTAATCATTAAGGATAAAAATCCAGTAAAAACTTGAAGATATTTTACTAAGAAACAGAGTAAATGACATCATAAGACTTGTCTTATACATTTCCAACTCCTTAAAAAGTCACAAATATGTGATCTCAACGACTGTTATCTTAATTCTCAGCGGCAAAATGTTTTAGATAAAATTCTGTACAGACGTTACATCGTAAAGTAACCGTAACCCGGCTGTAAAATAGCTTAAAGGGGCAAACTGTACTCTCCAGAATCAGAGTAATCAAATCGGGATACAAACGCCGCACATCATGTTGATTCATGTTGACATGTTGTGATGTGACATGATTCATGTTGACATCATCATCATCATTGTAGCAAATTGCTATACGATACCGACGAATCCAATTCAGAAGTGAAAGGAGAGGACAAAATTAAATTAGTTACTGGATTAATTGGTTTGTTTCAGTATGTGGGAAGTTCTTTGCGCGAGTGACTTGATGAGTGATTTTCTGTAGTTCATCGACTTCTCCTAAGAAAAAATACCTTTAACAATTCTCCTCAGTCACTACGAGAAAATTGTGTACATGAACTCACGAAATCTTCATAAGATCCACCAAAATATTTACTTTTAAATCATGTGAATATTACGACATAGAATATTTTACATTGTCAACAGGATGTTAACTTTTTTCATCAATGTTTGTTAAAAAATCTTTCTCAAAGTAGTTACTTCTTGTTCTTGTTACTAATTCCTCTTTGTTCTTCATTCTTTTCCGTTTAAGACAGGTTCCACCACACATTCATTTTTTAAATGAATCAGCTGATGTCAGTGCAGTGTCTCTGACCGGAAGGTCCTGGGGATCGAGTTCCGACGGTGGTAGGATTTTCGATACTAGCTTGTCAGCTAGGTCGTGTTCAACTTCTGCCTGGAGGAGAATTCTAGTCGCTACCTGCTCTGATTTGTAGTGGTTTCTTCGATAAACACCAGGCGAATGCCGAAGCAGTATTCTAACGAACGGGTCATGGACCGCGCGAGATTTTTCCTTCCTCTTCCTTGTCCTTCCTCACTCCTTAATTCCACACTCTCACACTCACATGTACCACACTACCACACGTCGTGAACCAGTCGGGAGCTTCGAGCTTGTCCCGGATGTGGCGGTGACCCACAGGTGGAGATACCTGTTGGAAGAAAATTCCCGTAATTGGCGACGTAGGTCGAGGCCGGATCTCGCCATCCAGCAGAAGAATATCACCGCCACTTCCCGCAATAAAAAAGCAAGTACCACACTTATGGGACTTATGACGTTAGCAGTTGACACGGATGGGATCACTAATTAATCAATCACTTCTGAAGTGTACCTTTTCCACACACATCTTAATTGCGCTGTTGTGTCTAAATATCTGTGCGTCTGGATTTTCTAAAAATCTTGGCTTATTTAATTGTTACATTTCATCACATATTTCACATGCATGTAAATATGGAGATACTTATGTTGTTACATTGAACACACAATGATCTCTGTAAAATATCAAACAACAAATAACTCAGTAGGACATCAGAAATTGAGAGCTAGAGGGTAGAGAGTAGGACACAAGAAATTGAGAGCTAGACGGTGTCGGAGGACCGAGGAACCAGAAGCAGGACGAAGGAGTGAGGTGGGTCAGGGTGCGGCGCAGAGGGGAGGGAGGGGCGTGCAGGGTGGGTGGGGCGTAGGAGGCAGGAGAGCGGAGCGGGGCGGCGGTCACCGCCAGCGCCCCCGGTTCGTGACCTCCCACAAGAGGCGGCGCGGCGGGTGTGTATGTAGGGCGGTGCTTATCTCGATCTGCCCATCGAGGCCAGAGGCGGGCGGAGGCGACGGTGGGCGGGGGCGGTCGCTGGCCACCGCTCCGCCCGGGGATTGAACCCCGGGTTGCTACAGCGCCAGCGTAAATAGAGAGACTGTATCAAGGTCCTTGGAGCGGCCGTATGAGTCGTCGGGCACTTGCAGAATTCGCATCAGATTTGAGTTACGGGCAAAGTTCAAATACCGGTCGCTGTTGGAAGCTGTGTTTACGAAAACTAGGTTACGGCGAGAGTACATACCTCGAGAATTAACTCTACTTCTGGCATTTCGTATCCTCTTGTCAGCGTCGCCATTTGCATTCTCCGTACACTTCTCCTGCTTTCTGCTCAGGCTCGGGGCTATCAATTTTCTTTGTATACATTCTCTATCACTTGTAGTGTGACGAAAGTTTCTCGGTATCATTCTTGCTAAGACGACAGTTAGAAAGGGAGAAATTCGATTTATAGCGAATGCCAAATGATTCATACATTTTCATTGAATCAAAAATGTAATAATGCTCATACGCTTTACGTAAGCACTTGAGTAATTCTATTTTATGGAGGATCAGCTAACCAGACGGCAGTATTGGAAGTATTTCATCCAAGTAAATAACTCTGGTGTAAGATTTCACAAAATCCGAGGAATCAGCTATTAGATAATTGTAAATACGAGCTAATTTCATCAGCTAGTTTCTAAACTCATCATAAGCATCATGAAGAACGTATTAGAAAAATATTGAAATAGAAATAGAGTGAAGAACAAGTGCAGAGAAATTAAATGAAGTTAACAAAATAAAAACAGTGTTAGGCGTAATTACGAATTCTAAAGTATTTGCAGATTCTGTTTTTAGAAGTGAGTAAAACTTAAATGTTTTAATTAAATATATCTTCATAAAATTCAGAACTCAGTGAGTAAGCTGAAACTTCACGAGAATATATCTTAATGAAATTCAGCTATAGAGCTGTACTTACATTCTACTCACTTACATGCTGCACTCACTCTGCTTCACTTACTCGTCGTACCCTCTCCAAAGGGGGAATATGAATGGGAAATCAATTTCCAAACGGAATGTCACATCCAGGAACTATAATGGACGCTGGCATGGCCAATGGTCTTCTCGCATTGTTCCAAACGAAAAATACAAACAAACAAACAATAAATATATAAATTAAATTCTCTTTACAAACATTCACAAGAAGTTTTTACTTTTTCGACGTAAAATAAATAAAACAAATAAAACAAATAAACAAAATAAACAAAATAAACACTATAAAAAATAAACAAAATGAATAAAATAAAAATTGGTATGAATGATAAGATATAAATGTAAAATAAATATGATGAAAATAAATTTGATGTGAATAATGAAATAAATGAAATAAAAATAGGGAAAACGAAAAACTACACAACTAGCTCCTTTGTTGTGCAGTTGCAATCTGAACTTTATTTCCTTCGTCATGATGGGAGTTTTGTTTTACTTTTGCCAAAGCAAGACAACAAATTTTATGAATCCAAGATGCCGGAGAATACCCATATAAATTTGATATGAATATCAAAAGGTAACACGCTTTGCACTTCGAGAGGGTATTCTAATGAGAAAAGAATGAGTTTCACTTTCCTGAAGGAAGTGTGTACCATTGCAATGTGTACGAGTAAAAGTCATCGTCAATCTAGAGTCATTTTCTCTTGATTTTATAATTATTACAGTAATTACTCGTATTTTGAACCATCAGACATTGGAATATTTAGAATTAGACTATTGGTTATTGGTGGAGAGTTTAAAGCAGCAGCATTATTTAGATAACGCTCTTTTTCATGGCATAATGGACTCATTAAAACATATGTGTTACACCTGCATTGAAACTCTCACAATTTGTACAGTAACTTACAGAGGCAACCTCAACCTCAGTAAGCTATCAATATTAGTGTTCCATCATAATAGTTATTTACACGACATTTAGTAGGATTATTTACGAGACAAAGAGATAAGTGACTAATTTCCCACAAATGGAACGTTTTCCCTCCAGGCGCGTTCGGCGAAGATGACGTTTATCACGGGCGGTAAGTCACTGCGATATATAGTATATACGTTCCTATTTATGCACGTGTTGCATATACAACTAGAATATTCCTAAATGATAAATATTTATTAAAATACGAAGTTGACGATTTTATCAATTTAATAAGAAAATTTACATAGAAAATTTTGATTGTTTTATTCGGATGCTCATGAGGTAGACCGTACTGTCTAAGAACAGTCTACCACGGTACGGTAAAACATTTCGCACGCCTCGATTTGAAAGTACTTATACAGGTTTGTTTAAATATTTTTTTGAATAATGTTAAATTGAAATACTAAGAATACTTTCAAAATATTTTAAAAAAATGCAAAATACAATGTGAATAGAGATGATTTTCTTTAAATTTTCAGCATCGAAATTGAGAGGGGGAGATGAGTGAAAGTAAGAACAGGGTAGGCCCAAGGGCCCCCAATGTTGTCAAAATTATATATATATATATATATATATATATATATATATACGAGTAAAGTGAGATTAAAACAATATACGAGTACACACATATACAAGAGTGAGATATACACGAGACACTATGATATTGTTGGGAGTTCTGTTTCATTACATCAATTTTATAGACCCTAACTGGACAGGCCTGTAAATTGTACCACGAATTACTACACAATATTAAACGTTTTTAGTAAATCTGATGCCATTATCGGGCGTTTTACGTCAACCTTACGATTATACTGTACACGAAGTTCACGCTCCTTGCCCTCAGTTCTCCCTTTTGGATACTCTAGGCCAAGCACACCAAACCGCGTCCGCACGAGCTACTTGCCCGCCTTGGGAGCCCAGCACTCCTACAGACACGGGTAAACTTCCTCTGTCTTCGCAATCATTTCCCCTTAAAATCCAGAAAGCAGTGTACATGCGCAAGGTGCAGCGGCGCAAGGCGGTGAATAGTGGCTTCATACGAAAATATTGTTGTCAAAGTTTTACTTTCAAATAACCGAAAATTGTATTATGTTTATATTCTTCACTACTCACAAACATTTGTTGTTTATTTTATTACTGAATTCTCCTTGATATAAAGATATTTGCTAAGTGATAGATATATGTTTGAATGGCTAATTCTTTCTTTGTTTTCGTTTTGTGTTGTGTTATTAAATCATTTATTTATTGTACTTAGCAATAATGTAAAATAAATCAACAAGTTTCCAGAAGTTAACAATTCTCGCTTACGGACGGACAGCGCTTTTTAAGAGACAAGCATTTTGCCTGTCAAAAAACCTTCTAACCTGAGCGTAGAAAGTTCATGCTTTGATTTCACTCTTAAGTAAAGCGGATTAAACATCAAGAGACTTTTGTTTCAATTTTTTTTACTCTCAATTGACAATCTGAAATCTGATGTATTATTTCATTTTAATGGATCATTTCTTTGCTATAAAGAGAAAATGGCAGTTAATGTAGGTAAATTTGTAACTATAACTGTCAAGTAACTTCTCTCAAACACTGTCATGGGCCAGATATCCAGTGACGTATCGCCACTACGTGAGCTATTTGTACAACCCATCATCTTACATCTCGCGCCAATTTCTCTGGACGCAGTGCCCGCGAGCTCTAGTAAGCTTGTTACATTGCCGCGATCTTTACATGTCACTGCAGCGCCTCTGACCGGGAGGTCCTAGGTTCGAGTCCTGACGGCGGCAGGATTTTCGCCACTAGCTTTTCAGCTAGGTCGAATTCAGTCGCTGCTTGGAGGAGAATTCTAGCGGCCGGCTGCTCTGGTCGGTAGTTTTTCGTGGTTTCTCGGATCACCACCAGGCGAATGCCGGAGCAGTACCCTACCAAACGAGCCACGGACCGCGCGCGATCTTTCCTTCCTCTTCCTTGTCCTATCCTCTCCCCTTACACACACACACATACACACACACTAACATGCATTACACTACCACATATTCCGGGAGACCGGTCGGGAGCTTAGAGCTGGTCCCGGCTGGGGCGGTGCCCCGCTGGTGGGAGAGTCCTGGTTAGGGGGAAACCCCAGTAGCCGACGGTAGATTGGCGCCGGATCTCGTCATCCAGCGGGGGAAGATCACCGACATCTCCCGAGAAAAATGTAATTTCTACTACACTACACTAACTAAACTACACTAACGGGACTAATGACCAGTTGACTCGCCCAGAAACACGAAAAAAACAAACCAAACCAATTTACATGCCTGCCCCACAGTCCCCTCGTCGTAGCGTCTACTTCCTACCTCCACAGTGGCTCGTAATCCGACCACCTCCTTCTGTGGCGCACAAATGCGTGGTGGCGCTTGAACCCTTTCAGAGGTAGGGAGGAATGGTGGCGCCCACGTTGCGGCGCTTAAGCCCACTCCCGAGCTTTTCTCCCCTCGCACATTCACAACATCCAGGCAGGGAGAGGTCTGCGAAGGAATAAGGTGTTGAAGGCGATACATAGTGGTTTGGGTTAGGCCACATCATGTCACAACACTAAAGCAAACATCCATGTCCAGGTGGGATTACATGCAAATTTCCAAGCTCGCCATAACCACTACAAGGAGGGCACGAGTAGTGAAACTGTAGTCGATGTAGGTCGATTTGCGCTTCCAGCTATATTGCCAGTCCAGAAAGTGAATTTTTGTAAATTATTCTTTCCAGTGGGAACAAAATTACAAATAAAAATATATGACAAAAACGTCACGAAGAGACGGGCCCAATGAGAACGCCCCCAGCTGTGCATGTGAGGTCCGAAGGCGCGTGTGTGGCTAGCGTGCGCCCTGTGTGCATTGCCCCATTCCGCAGGAGCACTGCGCGCCCTCGCTCCGCCTCTGCCTCGACCGCCGCCCTCGTTTCTCATGGCAGGCGACGCGACGCCCTTGCGAGCGCCGCCAGGCCTATAACTAAGCACCTGGCAGACGCCCTGCATTGCATCACACCTCCGAGCCACCGACGAAGCGATGCGCTTCTACATCAGCCCTCAGATTATTTGTACAATGTGTTGTTTGGCGGGTTGCATCCCCGGGCACCACCGCGATGCGCTCAAACACAGCCATTGGTTTTCGCACAATTTTGGCGGCGTTGCATCACCCCTGCAAAACACGAAGCGCTGGATCAGTCCTCGGATTATTCGTTCTAAATATTGATTGGCTCCTACCATGTGCGACAGTGCAGTGCATGTAAGGGTGTTTGTGTATAAGGGGAGAGAAGGGAACAAAGATGGGAGAGGATAGATCACGTGCGATATGTGGCGATGAGGGTATTATCCCGGGATTAGCCTGGTTAATCGGAGAAAGCACGGAACACTGTCAGAGCAACTGACCGCTAGAAATCTCCTCCAGACAGTGGTTGAATTTGGCCTAGCTATTTAGGTTCTGGAAAAAAATTGCCATCAATGAGTCTCGAACCCTAGAACCTGCTGGTCAAAGTCACTACAATGGCAGTAGGTGCACCGGGAGCGGTAGCTCAGTGCATCAACTGATGCCACTGCAGCGCCTCTGACCGGGAGATCCGAGGTTCCAGTCTTGACGGCGGCAGGATTTTCGACACTGGCTTTTCAGCTAGGTCGAATTCAGTCGCTGTCTGGAGGAGAATTCAACCCAAAATTCTACCAAATGGACCATGGACCGCGCGCGATCTGTCCTTCCCCTTCCTTGTCCTATCCTCTCCCTTTACACACACACACTAACATGCACTACACTATCACATATTCCAGAAGACCGATCGTGACCTTAGAGCCTGACCCGGCTAGGGCGGTGCCCCGCCGGTGGGAGAGTCCTGGTTAGGGGAAAACCCCACTAGCCGACGGTAGGTTGGTGCCGGATCTCGCCATCCAGCGAGGGGAAAGTCACTGCCATCTCCCGAGAAAAAACATGCACTACACTAACGGCACTAATGACCGAAGCAGTTGACGCGCCCGGACACACGAAAAAATCAAGCAAGCAAGCAATAGGTGCTGTCCTGAGACGCCACAGCCAGTCATGCTGCGGTGAGTAGACGCCCTGCCGCCTTCCACCGCTGGGAACGAGGCCCAAATTCCAGTCCGTCCGAGTGGAATTTCTGGTGGACCAGGCGGGATTGCTCCATCGCCATTAATAATATTATTTCAACATTCCTCATCACTCTTTCTCATTCACTACAACCATTCATCCCAGGATATGTGGCCGAAAAAGCTAGGCATTGATGAACGTTATAGATATATTCGTGCAAAGGAATTGGTACAAGTGAATACCGAACACTTATTCAAGATAATGGATACAATGAATTACTGTCCCCGATTTATTCGTGTAAGGCAAAAGAGAGAATGAAGTACTGTATAATTCAAAATTCAAGTAACTACAGGAGAAAACTACAAATTGTTTATTCATTCGTCGAATGAAGTCAAGAGAACTAGTGGAAACCCGTGCAATTAAATCGTACGGAAAGTTTAATGTCGCATTCAAGTTTTATTCCCTGGACATTTATCATATTTATCTATTTAGACAGGAAAAGAAAATAATTCTGTCTGTAGTGTAACAGCACGTTGGCTTGTCCTATCTTACACTGAACTGCTCAAATCCACCCTTTTCTTTTTCATACTCTTTGCTTTGTGCTGTTTCTCCTGACCCCGCTACTACTCGCCTTTCCCTACCATGTTCGCTACGATCACCGTCCTACTGTCATCCTGAAAATTACATACCAATTCAGATGTGTAGTGATAACGCAATGCGACTTCAAACTGCAGTGAACGGCTCAATTTAACACTGCGCACAAAAGTTGTGATGCGACCTCGCTTCCATGGTACCGCCTGAACTGGTCACTTACGTCTCCTCCAAAGTGTGCACGATATAGACATTTCAATTTTTTTTTATATTATTAATATTTATAAAGCGTACATCAATTTTTAAGTTATACGTGTAGTCATCCGGGACTTCCAGCGTTCAATCTACATCTTATTTGCTGACATAAATTGAGTAGTTCATCCGGAAAAGGGAGATTTTCATAACAGGTATTAGAAATAATATATACGATGATACTAAATTCGGTTCATTTTTGCCAGGGAATACTGTGTCTGTTCGTACTAGGAAATTCTTGTATTCACCAAAAAGGGTATTTCCATCCTCGAAGGGTCCATGACCGAGAGCACTTCTGCTAGCAAAAGGTGTATTAATTCGACCTTAAAATACCAAATATATGCATATATACTTATGAGATTAATGACATGGGTAGTTGACGAAGACTCACTCCACTGTTTCGTCATACTTAAGACAGTGCTTGATTTATAAAATTTTAGGTTCCGGAACACTTCCCCAATTAATTATTAATTTAATGGAAATAGTTATATTTTATTATCTAATTTTATAATTATTCCTGAGGTACCGGAATGCCGATCCGTCGCGTTACGCCAGAAACCAAACCCTGCTTAGGAATATCTTTATGGACCATTTAAAATACAAACAAATAATTAAAAGCTCTTCAATGATATCTCAATCTCGAATATCCCCGTCACTGCCACAACCATTTCCCCCGTAAACCACTTTGCCGCCACCATCCCAAGATGTCGTCGCCGCAGGCTCTTGTGCATTGCAAAAACTTGGACGCCGCTACACTGCAGAGCGCAGGCCGCGGAGCTAATATGTGTGTCTGTGTTGTAATTACTGTCATCGTCGATTGGCTCAATTAGCGTGGAGTCGTAGCGTTAGCTGGGAACGTCAGTGCCCCCATTGCTTTGCTTTCGCCAGCTGAACACAGACCTGCATTTATGGAGGAACAAAAAAGCATTGGGAACAGGATGAACTCGGCAAAAATGAACAGAATTTCAAGTTGCAAAACGTTATCTTCTTTGCAATGAAATATTAATGATACACGGTAATAATACGTTAATACGGTTTGATAATAACGTTAATAATGTACTAATATAAACGTTTGTTATGTATTTACATTTAGTACTTCTCTCAAGTTTATTTCTTGTTTTTGTTAGATATCATCCTAATCACGTTACAGCCAACTGCATTAAACATCAGTATAATTATGAAATTCATTTTTAAATATGTCAGAATTATGCCTGCTACGAAGGAAAGAAGTTTTAAGGAATAATCTCTCCAGAATAAAACATTTTGTGTTTAAGTACTTCGGTTACAACTCTTCGTCAAGGAAATAGAATCAGTAATCATAATTTTTAAATATTTAATTTTTACATAAATTAACAAATAATACTAATTCAGAAAAAAAAACAATAAAATGAGAAATTTCCGTTTATACCATAACATTAAATATTAATTTCTAAACACAGTAATTTCTTATTGTCAGGAGGAGAATATGCCGTTAGGAGCTGGATCATTTCAAAAAATATCTTCTACCTATTAATAAATATTCATTGCATGAAAAATATGCAAGACTATATCTAAATTTAGACAATAAATCTTTTAGTACTCTGAATCATATGGTATTAACGCCTTGCACAATTTCCAAGAGTGAGTTGGGAAATTGGGTGTAACCATCTGTCGAGTGCATGAGCATGTATGATGCATGCCTCGGAGAAGAGGTCACTCCCGCGAGATGCATAAGCGAGCAGATGCAATTGCGTTGTCTCGCTTAGTGCTAGATGTGAGCAATGAGGGCGACCGTATACACGTGGAATACTTAATGTTAAATCCTCTCGTCTTGTTGGTTCATTTCGCTGTGTTGTGTAATGATCTCAAGGAGAAAATTTCTCTAAAACGGGCAGTGAAAATTTGAAAACCGTCTTTACGTTTGGAGTAAATAATTTCGGCGAAAAGTGTAAAAACTACTGGATAAAAATCACCATATTCAACAAAAAATTAAAATCCGACCGCGTAGGTATGAAATCACACCGTTTATTGGTGCTATTGGACGACATCTGGCGATTCAAAGTCGGTAGTTTTCGCAGTGCATAATTCGGTAGTTGGACTGATTTTGGGGTTAGGTGGGGTAGTTACAGAGGGTTTTGTTTTTTGCATTTTCAGAAGAAAGAAAGTGCCTTCAAAACCTACAAAACGTTTCAGAACTGCTGTTAGAAGGGTGCAACATCGTTCAAAGTTGTAATAAATACCTTCGTTCTCACATCAATAGGTCAAAGGGCCAATCTTCGACCAGTGGGTGTGTTTTTAGAAAAGCCCTTCTTTGTCCACAGGCAAGTTCACGTGATTCTTTCCATAATATAAATGATTTTAATGAGAGATTTTTCAGAACAATTGTATGGGAAAATTTATAATAAAGAAAAATCTTCAAATAAAAAAATAACTCGCGCTGTACTTAATTTTTAAGAATTTTTTTAGTTTTTTTGTTAATAACAGTTTAATTTCGTCTCGTCATTTTTGGTGGATTGTGTTATAAAATGTATTAAAAAAAGTCATAATTAAACATGTCTATTTTTTAAATTGTTCTACTGCTGCAGTCCATGAATGTTCTCGTATATCCCGGGTAAGAGGCCAAAATCATTAATTTATCACTTATTCATCTGCCCCAAGAAAACTTAACTTTCTCTTAAGAGCATGCTCTTGACATTCTTCAAACTTGGAAAATAATTTACGACAATTAAAATTCTGTATTAATATGAAATAGAAGATTCTAAAATATGTTAGATGTAATGCATGTAAACATATAAATCTAAGTGACTTGATCAAAACTGCAGAGGTATTATTTATATACAAGAATGATGAAACGGGTTTTTAGATTGTGGCGACGAATCATCGTTTATTAATGGTAAAGCATTTGACAGTGTGGCTTAATGTTGATCAGACATGTTTAAAGACCTGTTTGTGTTTAAACAATACTAAGGTTCTTTAATTCAGTTATAGTATATTTTATTTATTATACGCCTACATTAATACAGCCCTCTCTACTAATCTAGCCTCTGTTTCTCAGAAATGTCATAGAATGTGTGTGTGTGTGTGTGTGTGTTGTGTGTGTGTGTATTCTCTATTCATTTAATCTAGACGAATAGCAAAGAATTTCGTAGCATAAAAAGTTTATTGCAGGTAACACTACATCTATTGTTTTTGAGCTGACGTTTGTGCTCAGACGTTAATTGATTATTCTGACAGATGAAAATGAGGTCAGATTCAAGGAGACTGTATAAACTATTCATCCCGTAATACATGTCAAATTCAAAAAAAGTGATGAACTCCATCTCCTCGGAAATGGATCAAGGCGATTATGTTCCTTACGTAGGGAATTCTTCACAAGAGCCGCTGGGCTATCTTGCGCAACAGTGACTCGGTGATCTCAGAGAAAGCTTCTTTGCGAATAATGAATGTATGCGTGACGCGTTTTGGAAGGGACTGTAAAGCATAATAAAGCATATTATTACAAGCCCCCTGAGTAGCTATACGTTACAGACCTAATACTGGAAGGAAAGTAAACTGTCCAGTTTTGAAATACAACAATTAGGGATTTGCGGCCAAACCCTTTTTGCCGCTGCAAAACTTCATTAGTTGGATGTGCGGCTTCCTGTTTGAGTAATGAGGAGCTGCAATTACAATTTCGCTAGCGTGAGGGGTGATTGGGTACATTGTGCGGCTGCTGTGTAATGCGTACACCAATCCTGTGCGCACAATTCGTTAGTTTCACTTAAGGTAACATGACATTTCGTCAGTTTCATGTACACAAGCCTCATTTGTAACACACATCGTAGCGAAATTTTAAAAAAATGCGATGCTTTAAATATAACACTAGCGGTGATGCAAAAGATGGTGAACTCAAGAGTAGTTTCAATTTTATAGTCTTTTAGTTTCAAAGAGTTTATGAAAATCAATAACTTTGTTTTGAATACATAGCAATGAAGTCAAGACGTATGTTCTGCCGGTGAAATTTGTCAGATTCATGGTACATTCAATAAAAGAATAATACAATTTTGTAATTGATAATTGGGAAATTAAATCAATAATCATGTGCTCTCCAATATCCTTAATCCAATTAGGCGACAAAACATTTCCAAACTAAGTTCGTCGAATGGTTTCCCGTCAATTATGATGTGTTTACGTATGGCGTGTGTGTAAGCGTGTGTGCGTATGTGTGTGCGTATGTGTGTGCGTGTGTGAGTGTGCGTTTGTGCATGTGTGAGCGCGCGCGTCTGTGCGTGTGTGAACGCGTGTGTGTGCGTGCGTGAGTATGTGTGTGAGGGCGTGCGCGCGAATGCGCGCGCTTGTGCGTTCGCAAGCCTCTGTGTTTGCATAATTGTAAGTGCACTGTGTCACAAGACAGGGCCAGCCTAATGAAGAGGAAGCGCGCGGTCTATGATGCGTTGTATAAGGCAATGCTACGATATCCTCCTTGAAATGATCGGAGAAAATCACAGAAACACTCTTCAGAACAATTAACCTTCTCTCCAATGGTGTAACGTTTCCGTCACAGTTGATCTATTGGTCTCAAAAATCCATCTCCGTGGGGGCTTGACCCCGACTAGAATCCGAACCCACCCCGATTACGAAGCTAAGTAAACTGTTTTTCGCAGAAATAAAAAGTCCGAAATTGATTAAAGACAGTTGTTACAGAAACATCTATTTTTAAAAAGATATATTTTCCTTTATGTAACCTTGAGCACCTGAGGATGACCATGGTAAGTGTTTAAAATGTGCCTCTACCAATAAACTGTTTTATATGATTTATTCAACAAACTGTTTCTTTCACAACTGTTTTTAATCAATATGTTTTTTTTATTTAACTGTAAAAGCCAACAGACAGTTTATATAAATACAAGTAAGTGAACTATAAATAGTACGCTATTGCATCTGGTAAGAAATAAATAATCCATGAAAATTAACAACTTTCATGGGCAGAAAACCTGACAACCTAAACCTTTCAATTGCAATAATATTGAACAACTTTGAATAGTGAAACATCCGCTGATGCTTGTTTTTAACTTTTCTCGGAGAAACAATGGCCCTCCAACCAGGATTGGATCAAGCCGATCATTGGGGGAGGGGCGTCATATATTTTGTTATATAATACACAAATTTATTATTATATTTTACATTATTTGTGTGGTGTAGATATAATACTATACAATATTATTGTTTAAATAATACAAAATTAAAACAAATATTTAAATCAATTTTTCCAAATAAAGGGAGGTTACGAACGAAACTAATTTTTACTTCCTGCACTTTTCTCATTTTAATTTTATTCTATGCTTTTTGGGGGAGGCCAGAGACGGATCCATTCCATCATGTTGAGAGGAGCATCGTAGATTTCTGTTATATAATAAAAATGTTTATTATATTTTATATTATTTGTGTTCTGTAGATATGATACTATACAATATTATTGTTTAAATAATTACATAAAACATAAATAAATATTGAAATCAATTTTGCAAATAAACGAAGGTAAACAAAAGGTCTAGGTCTTCTTTTGGGGGGTGCAATGCCCCTGGATCGCATCCGCCTCCGCCATGTGCAGCGCTCGTGGGACGCCGCCGCGACGCGTGCGTCGCGTCGCCGCGTGCGTCAACCATCCGTGCGCGCCGCCCGGGCGGCTCGTTAGCGGAGGCGGCGGCGGCGACGTGCTGCATAATGGAAGCGCCACCCGGCGCCACCCCGCGCGCTCGTTAGCCAGGGCCACGCCCCCTCGCCTCCCCCTCCCCCACTCCCACGTTCAGCGCAGAGCTGCTATCTCTTTTTGAGGAATATATTGTAGGGGTATCTGTTTTTTAGTCTGGTATGGTTCGGGATTTTAGCGAGTCTAAAGGTTGCAAGGGAAGAGATTTGAGGTAAATAATAATGAAAGTTGGTGTCTCAGTATGTGATGTGTTGTTCAATGAGTTCTAAGTTGAGTTCTTTGTGAAGCTGGTGATTGGTGACAAACCACGGTGCATTGGTAATGGTTCTGAGATATTGGTTCTGAATGATTTGTAATTTTTTAGATTGGTTTTTGCGGAATTTATCCGATGGGACAAGCATACAGCAGTAGCGGTCTTAGGATGGTTTTGTATATTGCAATTGAGGAATGATATGGTAATGGACTGTTTCTGTAGATTAACACTAGAACGACGGGAGTTGGTTGCCTACCTAGAACGACGGCCACCGGTCAATTGACCGGTTGGCTTTTTTAAATGTTTGTGACGATGTCTAGGAATTGCGATGTGCCCTATTACTATTTGTAAATATTATAGATGTTTTTGAAGTAAATTGTAGCCCTAACAATTTGTTTTCTTTTGAGTTTGGTCTTACTTGTGACTTTTTGCTCGTTCAAAACAGTAGGAAAAAACGTAAATCATGACATATCATGGAAATTTTTAGTTTTATTGCCGTAAAAGTAAATTAAATTAGGGTTTTAAATACAAAAACATTTAAAAAACATTTCAAACACAATTTTTACAATACTTTGAATGAACTATAAGAAGAATATACCGCCAAACTTGAAGGTGGTACAAATATGGCTAATCAGAAGAACAGGTCAAAGTTTGCAGGTAAGTGCATCTTAACGTTTACAACAGGTAAGTCGCTTCACTAATTTATATTTGGTTTTTAGTTACAAACTATAATTAAAACTAGATTTCTTACTTTTGTGTTGTCGTACAGAGTAACAAAAAATTTTAAGAAAAAGTATCATGTTTTCAAATCTTTGCGGAGCCTTTCACTTTTAGGTTCCGTCACATTTCTTGCAAATAGTTTGTTCACTTTGACATTTACCACAAACACGTTTTTTGCATTTGTTACATAACTTCTTTGTTTTGTTTTCATTATAGAGTGCGATTTGGCATGTTTTACAAACAGCAGTCAGAATGTCAGTAACACACACACAAATGCTAAAACTATACACGGTCAATTGACCGGAAGCCGTCGTTTTAGGTAGGCTCGCTTGTTTCTCCAGTACCACACAACTTTTTTTCCAAACAAATTTATAGGACTTCTCTGGAGCCTAAAATAATAAAAGTCACGTAATATCAAACTCATACATATACTAGTTTCCTAAATACGGCAGTTCGAAACTCCTAACCGGTCAATTGACCGGTGACCGTCGTTCTAGTGTTAAATGTTTTAATTGAAGTAGTTTTATTTTAGCCTGTTTTACTTTTTCGTCTATGTGCTGTTTCCAATTCAGTTTAGTATCTAAGTTTAATCCAAAGTATTTAATAGGTTTGTTAGTAGGGTACCCAGTTTAGTTTATTGTTGTTTATTGTTAGGGGGTGGGGAAGGTATAGGGTCTTAGTGTAAATATTTTTCCTGCGGTTTTGGATGAATTCAGTTGTATTTTAAGTTTGGATGCCCAGCTATCGAGTAAGTTGAGGTATAGTTGTGTTCTATTTCTGATGTCAATGATAGGTTGCCAGAAGAAAATATTGCTGTTCGTCCGCAAATTGGGCTATATGAATGTTCGTTAATTTAGGAAGATTGCAACGTATAAGTTGAATAGTGTGGATGAAAGTGGTGAGCCTTGGGGGAGTCCTGCGTAATTAGTCTAGGGTTGGAGTGATGATTATTTACGTTCACTGAAAAATTTCTATTGTTAAGAAAGCTATTGATAATTGATTTTATGTAGTATGGGGTGCCAATTTGTTTGATCTTGTACATTAAGGCTTGGTGCCATGTCCGATCAAACCCTGAGTGATATCTATAAATACGCCTATTGTGTGATGTTTTGGAATTTTAGTAACTGGTGTTTTTTTTGATGCTTGTATATTGGATATCTCTTGGTAAATCCAAATTGTTCTTTAGGAATTATTTTCGTTATGTGTAGGTAATTGTGTCACCTCCTTACTTTTTCAAAAGGAGCGAACCCTCCTCCCTGTCGGTAGGGCGTGGATGGTGAGCAAACTAACAGTCACCAACCACTAGATTGGATTCGTCGTCAAATCTAAGCCTGTCCGACCTCTCAGATAGAATTACCTCGATTTTGGGAGGAGGTAGGTGACCTTGAGTAATAATCCCTAATTACTCTTTGTCGTGACTCAATTGGATGATGTCATAACATTCACATGAAGAAAGTTCACAGCTGGCTTCCTTCCTGAGGGATAGGGTCCTGACATATGCACTGGGATTTCAATAAGAACATCATAGTCGTATGTTTTAAAACAATAACCGGATAAATATATTCTATTTAAAAGAATTATTACACTGTACACTCGAATTTGTCTGAGAGTACCTTTGCTATAATCAGATTTGAAACAAAACTGGTGAACAAAATGTCACGAAAACCTTTGCTGAATTATAATTTAAATTAGCATAAATTCACAGAGAAAGAAAAAAATTCCAGTGATAACCTCTTTGCATACGAATACCATTACACAATTTTGCTGGAAAAACACATAAAAGAGTACATACACATAATATTACACTATATAAAGAAAACCTATTACACTCTGAAATATTCCAACGTTTTACACGAAACAGAACAGTTTGGTTTGTTTAAAACAAAATAATTTGTAACTTCTCCAGCTACACGATATTTAGTTTAGTTGATGATCACCTAAAGTTAGTTTTTTGATTCACTGAGACTCTCAGTATACAAAAAAAATTCAAATTTATAATCAAGTACTTTTGTTATTACCATACTGGTAACTCGTTACTCAAGTGCATATCTTATTTCCAGAACAAGAATCTCCCTCCGTTATTTCACATGCAACATTATATGAACAATCACATAACATGAAACACTGTTACAAATCAAACACAGAAAATTTTCATGTATCTGAATTCAGTAAAACTCTAGCTGACATTCGGACACAGAATTTAAATTTTCTTTACGGAAATTGTATATGATTACAGGCACTAACCTCATGAACTAGCATAGTCAGTAAAAGTTCTGCAATCTGGCTAGCACCTCAATTTATAATCAAGATTGAATCAGATAAACTCACAGGAACTCGTGCGGCGTGCGACGGCTCGCTCGACGGCTCGCTCGACGTTTTCTCAAGGTCGTCCGAAGTTTGAAGCGGCTGCGAAGAATTTCCTATGTGCCCTCCAATTACGTCCAATATAAAATCGGGGTGTTTGCGACTGCTTTTCCACTCCCCTTTCCTTTCTTCAGTAGACGTTGCTATGTACGCCGAATGAAGCGTGGTCAACTCGGGTTTCAATAAATCTAAGCGATAGTTTTAAAAGCTTATTCTAAAAGCTTCAGTAGTCGGTATTTCCCAGAGTTGCGTGATCCGTTGCTTAACCATTTCTCCGCGGGTACCGGTTCAGTCGCTCTTCATTCACGAAAGAAAATGTCCGAATCTCCTTGAGTAGGTTAAAATTCAGTAAATCTTGCCTACTAAATTCCCATTGGTCCTTCGGCCGTTCCTATGACTGAATATTTCGTCATCTGCGCTTGCGAATTTGTTACGAGCGCTACTCGTAGCTGTCTCGTGAACTACTTGAGAATCGGCGTGTTGGAAAGAATTTTCTTCCATCATCGGGTGTAATCTGTCGGATTACCTAATAACTTCCTGGTCTAATAGGTACCGATAGATAATTAAACGAAAATAAATTTATATTTTCGTGATGTAAACGTCTGAGCGGTTACAATTGTTTCATCTTTTAAGTATAATTTTATCGAATATCTTTGATAAGGATGGTAATAGACTGATCGGAGGATAACTGTCAACGTTTGCAGGCTTTTTATTCGGTTTACAAATGAGAATAATGATAGCTGCTATATCTGAAGCGACTCGGACAGGGAGGTCCAAGGGTTCGAGTTCCGCCGGTGCGGATGTTAGATACTAGCTACATAGCTATGTGGAATTCAGCCGCTCACTTGAAAATTCTAGCGGTCGCGTGCTCCGATTGGTGGTTTTCCCTGGTTTCCGATCAATACCAGGAGAATGCCGGAACAGTACCCTCACAAATGGGCCACAGACCACGTGCCTTTCCTTCCTCATCCTTAACTTCTGCCATTCCCTTTCACACATGTGTAAGGGTGTAAAAGCAATTAAATAATTGGGTAATCAGAAACAAAGTAGAAATAGTATAATGAGGTTCATCAATGGTATAATTACACAATTCGAGTGTTTATTGCCAAAGTTTCGTATCTTCATCTCCTTTTGTTTAGTTAAATGAATCAACGAATTATTAAGAAGCTTCTCTGTCATGCTGCCAAATATGGAGTTAAAAATTACTTTCCTTTTATTAAATAGAATTTGATAACTGTGTAATCTAATCTTGAACTACAAGTTTGATTTCAACACTTTCCCTACCTCAAAATTGAATTTCTTAAGGTACGTCACGTAAGAAATAAGTTCTCCAATTTATTCAATTGTTTTTATTTTAAAATAACATTTTTCAGAGATGTAAAAATATCTTCCAATTTTTGTTCTCATTCCACTATGGAAACTGCAGGTGACACAGGGTCATTAATCTGGCTATTAAAAAGTAACGTCACAGTCATGCAAATTTGTTAGGCACAGTGTATCGTAAAAAGGAGTGTTCTCTAAACGTCGTGATATACTTGAAAGTAAATCACCATGAGCCAGCAACACTCATAAAAAGCAAGTGTCTCTTGTTTCCAAGAATGTCTATCAAACTGATAATTAGTATTTTATCGATTCGTCATCATGGCACATTATATACAATTATTCTCAAATTATTCTTAAAAGACGCATAAAGTCAAATAACTACCTTCGAAATTCACACATCAATATGAAATATTCAAAGAAACAATTGCATGCTTCAACGAATGCGAGGTACGACTCGATAACTACCATTTGTGAGTGAATGTCAATGCCGGAACATTTAATGGTAAAAAAATAGCTAAGTTCCCTCCAACATTCAATTAACCCAGCATTTCGACAGATTTCAAATGTTCGAAGCCAATGAAACACGAGAAAAGCATTGATTAAGAAAAATTTCACTAATTGAAGCACGACAACAATCAATGATGTTCAATTATCTCACCGACAAAAAGTCACGAGCACACCGTTTACGGGGCTTTCAAAGGTTCTTTCCTCCAAGAGAAGCAATTTCGGCCGCTAATTCACACCTCGTGGCCACTGGCAGAGCTGGGTGTGGAGGAATGGGCAGAAGCTGTAGCTGGGCGCGGCGCTCGGCATTTCCCTCACGAGGCGGGGCGCGAACTCGCAGAGGGCGTCAGTTGCACGTGAAAAGGCAGTGTGCGTTGGGCCGAAAAGTCTATACAACAAAAACAACGATGATAAAAAGGGCAATGAGTAGTTGTTCTCGTAATTGGGCACACATTAGGTCGAACGAGCTAAGTAACGTAGAGAATATCGAAAAAAACAAAAAAAAAACGGGTCAATGCCTCTAACAACTACTTAACATACTAAGCAAAAAACTGTCAAACACGAAAGGTGTCAATGGATCTAACATAGGGCACGCAAAATGCGTTGAAATGATCCGAATCGCCAAAAAATGTGTCCACTTTTTCGATATCAGAGGTTTACAGTTCGAGTGTTTCCGTCGAAAAATCGTCGTTTTTTCCCGCAACATGTAACAATACTTTCTCTTTATTACTTAAATAGTATGCGAGAAAGTAAAAATAAAAAATAAACATCGGTTATCGTCAAATGCTTTACTTTCGGGAGATGAAGAATGAAGTAATAAATGTTTTGCAGATCGTGCTCATACAAATTGTAGGACTAAATAGTATAATTTTTACATCCGAGATACTGTAGACATTCAAAACTCAAGAAACTATTCCAAAATAGAATGATATAAGGACGTCTTTCGAAGTGTTTCCATTTCATGAGTACATTGAACATTTGACATTGAACATTTTTTGATCATACATTCAATTGAGTATTCCTTCTTACTTCTCTCAGAATGACAATAGAGATTTTTACAAAATTAAACTTTTATGAAAAATATAAATTAATATTATGCTTTATTTTTAGTTATGCATATTTTAACCAATGTGGCTGGCTGAGGTGGCTAAGAGCGTGTACCGGCTGAGCGCTTCGGTCCGTCTAACGAAGGTTCAGTTTCAACCACATAAATCATCTTCAGACTGCAGACATTTGAAAAATATTATTCTCATATGTAAATAAATTCTTCCCACATGACTTAAAATTTATATTGTGGATAATTCACGTAGCGAAAAGAATTACGAACCTCAAAATAATGTGGATAAGAGCCAATTTCTTCTACCTATTTACGAGTATATTGATAACAAGAGACATCGATGTCGCAAACTTATGTAAGTGCTATGGATTGGACATGGCAAAAGGTTAATATTTATAGTGCTGTAACAATAAATGTGCCGACCTGGATGGCCGAGGTGACTAAGAGCCTGAACCGACTCAGCGCTTCTGACCAAAGGGTTTCGGATCCTGCCTTGGGCGTGGTTATTTGTCTCTTGTGTTTCATTTATGTTGTCGTGGAGGGTCTCGCATTCTGCTGTACACTAGATCATAGGACCGCTCAAGTGTGTTGGCGTCTAGTGTACAGTCGAATACGCGTCCCATCAGGGCGTAAGGGTTAACTGGCTGTCGGCTGAATAATAGACCTTAAATTTTTTTTAAATTGATTACCGGTAGCGGTAGCTCATTGCATCAACTGATGTCACTGCAGCGCCTCTAACCGGAAGGTCCTAGGTTCGAGTCCTGACGGCGGCAGGATTTTGGACACTAGCTTTTCAGCTAGGTCGAATTCAGCTGCTGTCTGGAGGTGAATTCTCGCGGCCGGCTGCTCTGATCGGTAGTTTTCCGTGGTTTCTCCAGGCGAATGCCGGAGCAGTACCTTACCAAACGGGCCACGGACCGCGCACGATCTGTCCTTCCTCTTCCTTGTCCTATCCTCTCCCCTTACACACACTTACACTAACATGCACTACACTTCTACATATTCCGGGAGACCGGTCGGGAACTTAGAGCTTGTCCCGGCTGGGGCGGTGCCCCGCTGGTGGGAGAGTCCTGGTTAGGGGGAAACCCCACTAGTCGACGGTAGGTCGGCGCCCGATCTCGCCATCCAGCGGGGGAAGATCACCGCCATCTCCCGAGAAAAAACGTGCACTACACTAACGGGACTAATGACCGAAGCAGTTAACGCGCCCAGAAACACGAAAAAAGCAATCAATCTTTTAAAATTGATTTTTGATTTGACTGCGTTTACTTTGAAATTGGAGCGGGACGTGTCATGTTTGCCACGTTCGCATCTGCACTTTCGCTGAAAGACCGTCTCACTGCGCGCCGTGCCCCTGCTTGTGAGCTCCTCCCTACTCGCAAACTCTAATAAGCGCATACGGTGGAAATGGGGTCAGTGACAGGTAACTACTGCAAAGCATCCCACGATCTTGATCGAACTGGTTGCTTGAGAACCTGGTTCCTCCGTAAATCCGGGACTTGATCTATTGCGTCGTGACTAACTCGCCCTTGGTATTAGAAGTCTACTATCTAACACCTAAATGTTAAGAGCCCAACATTTTGTTAAAATTTAACTTATGGTTTATAATATTATTTATTATATTTAAACATTTAACTTATTATTATTTTTTTTTAAGCCCAACATTTTGTTAAAATTTAACTTATGGTTTATAATATTATTTATTACTCTATTTACAATATTTACAACAAATATTGTATTAAAAATGCGTGGGCACTTCGTTAATCGATAAACAGGGATATAAGTTTCAATTCCTTTCTTATTAGCACAAACATGAACTAAAGATTTGACACCTACTTCCATCCCTTTTAAGATTTAACCTAAATTAGTAGTATCAGTACGTCTATAAGTTCAATACATAATTACTCCCATTAGAGCGAAGCGGAAGTAATATTGACAGATAGCTGAACATGTACCAACCCTCTCATGTACACACATTGTACACCGAAATATCAACATTGTTTTCAAAACTGCGCGGTAAGCTTTTATTGAGACACAACTGGAGGTATTTCCAATCATGTAATTGCATATAATCTGTTCAATTTTCGAACATTACGAAAATGTATCTAACACAACTAAAACGAGTGCCACACAGCTGCCAATAGAGCCTTCCTAGATTGAGTGCAAGATAATCGTTAAAAAGTTGAAGGATTCACTGTGTCCACAAAATCAAACTGCAAACACAAAAGCTAACAAGAAAGAAACCACAAAGTGTTTGCCCTCTATCGAACCGGTAGTGCCTTACTCTCCCGAAGAGTCTGCAAAGAATAACACTCAGGCAATCGATTGAACAGAATTCTTCGATTATTGTCCGCTTAGAAGAAACATTTTGTTTACCTGTTCACTTTTTGCCTCAATTTGCTTTCCTGGAAAATAAAATAACTTTTGCTATCTCCATCTCCGAAAAAGAATCATTCCAGTACTATGCTTGCGTTTCCTTCTTTCCTACACCGTCTCCCCGTCCCACTGTCACTGGCTCGCCAAATGGAATGGGAAGGTAAGCGTAAAAGTAAGGCGTAACCCTGAAAAAAAAAGGGTCAATTTCGCGCTCGCCTTTCAATGGCCGTCTCAAAAGGAGACCAGCTGAACAGCCCATGGCTATAAGGGCAAGCCCCAGCCCCCGCCCTGCTCACGTTCCCGCGCTGCCCTCCGCCGCCACCCCAGGTCGATGTCTCGCTCTCCGGGGAAAGGCTTCCCGAACGATAATCGATTGGGCGTAAACAAAAGATGTTTATCGTCTCGCACTCCTCGGCGCCGGCCCCGCCCCCTCGGGCGTTGCGGGATACGCGCTTCGATCGGGCGAAATTTCAATCGAAAAGCGCAGAGTCGAATGACGTGCATTTTGAACACACGAGGAATCGAAACCTCTAACTGCGGTCTCTTGTCGACACTGGAATCCTAATTAGTGATTCAACGAGGGACAGTCGACCAGGGAAATGGACAGCCCGAGAGAGCGTGACACTGGCATTTGAGTGTACGGTGTACCTCAGCTAACGAGTGGAAGGAATGTGCAATCGTTAAAACACCACCGTACGGTCATTTGTTTGCTCGTAATACCAATCTACTATCACAGGATAGGTGATTAATTATAATGTCAGTAATATTAGTATTAAAGGAGATCAAGGATTCATTTTTATCCTAATGTGATAGGCCATAACCTTTCTGACTGCGTGCGAGTTTTATCAGATAACGCGGAAGTGCATGGAGTATGTCAGCTTGTCGAAACCGAATTGAAACGACCAATTCAGAAATTTCTGGCTCCCATATCACGCAAGGCTGTTCTTAATAAGATATTTAAGAGGAATCAACCCATTATGTTTTCTTATTTCTGATAAACTGCAAAAATTATTTTAAATTGGTACCAGGCTGTAGATACGCAGGAAGGTATTTAAGTGAGTATTCGCATAATAAATATGCATGAACATGCTCTCAGAATAAAAACATCCGATTGTTTGCGGAAGACCATTGCATGCTTCTCCTTGATACCGTGGAATATCCGCAAGAAATTGCTTTGCGTGTCTTCAACACTTTCCTCTCGCGATTGCAGTGCATGATATACGCTGCATAATAATTAATTTTACCTCTAGAATTTAAAAATATGATTCAAACTAATTACTTCCTCCGGCACTTTTGGTCGGTGAGAATGTCTGTTCAATCAAGGCGCAAGGCACTATCATTGATGAGGTTAGGATATGAGTGGCCTTCAAGATAAAGATAATGTTAAGGCTAAGGACACTCGCAATATACGCTGAAGGTCTCGACATTCGACGTGATACATCATGAAATTACTAGAAAGCAATCACGGTTTCTAAGATATCCGCTTAGAAGACACTTATTGGGAAAATGGTATAGTGCAATATTATATTTTTAATGGGCAAGCTAAGTGTATTATTAGACATCTAATTACAACATATATTTATAAGAAATATTGTTCTCTTGACATTCGAACAGTTTGAACTTAACTCATATCATTGCTTTTCGAAATGTTCTAGAAGCTATTTTTTACATTGAAACTTCGGTTTTCACTTATATTGTTGCTATTCCGACAGTGAGTTATTCTTGAGGTTTTGTCCTACAGAAACCACACTTCTCATGGCATAACGATTGCGGGCTTCAAATAAATCACCACAACGTCATTAATAACTACAAATATTACACAAACCCATTGCACAAACTAAAACAAGTGTCCTTTATGGTGTGAGGTGCGGTGGAGCGATCCAGTTTCTTGTGTTAAATTGCAATATTACCTTGCTCGAAGCAAAATGGAGTGCGTGCCCTTTCGAAATGAATAACCCGACTTTAAGCTCCCGCGGCACGTACGGCTGTATCGCATTGTGCACCACGCTCGCGGTGCCCCTAATCTGCGGCCGGCGCACGGCAGGGGGCCGCGTATGTGAAATGGTTCTTTGGATTGGATTCAACTTTTCCGCACGGCGCGCAAGCCATATGATTGATTGATTGATTGATAGTGATTCCGGGCGATTCAACGGCTAAGGTCATTATTCCCGTACGTTTAGTGCATGTTTTATCGCGAGAGGTGGCGTTGCTTTTCCCCCGCTGGATGGAGAAATCTATCATCGACCTACCGCCATATAACTGGGTTTTCCACAACCAGGTATCTCCTACTAGCGGGGCACCGTCTCAGTAGAGAGTTCTAAGTCCTTGACCGGTCTCCCGGCATTTGTGGTAATGTAGTGCATGTCAGTGAGTATGTGTAATAAGGGGTGAGGATAGGACTATGACAAGGGAGGAACGATCGCGCGCGGCCCGTGGCCCGTTTGTTATGATTCTGATCCGGCATTCGTCTCGTGTTGATCGGAGAAACGACGGAAAAATACCGATCAGAGCAGCCGGCCGCTAGAATTTTCCCCCAGACAGCGACTGAATTCGTCCGAGCTGAAAAGCTAGTGTCGAAAATCCTTCCGCCGTCGGTACTCGAACCTAGGATCTCTCGGTCAGAGGCACTGCAGTGACATCATCTGATGCCCTGAGCTACCGCTTTCAATGCCCATATTTGTAGAATGCACGCGAGTTCCAGGTCAATTCACATGATAGAAGTACCCTACAACACATTTGGTATATTGGAATTCGGTATAATGTTTTAGTGTCATAAGCGCCTTTAACGTAAATCATATTTGACACAACTTACACTCATCACAATTGGCTTAATGGTTTGAACAAGACCCACCAATATACTTAACTTTCATCTTTTGAACTATTTTATATTTTTACTCACGTATTAACATTGTATATTGAAACCCTCTAATTGCTCCTTTTTCCTTAATTTTATATAATTAAATCAGCTTTAACTATTATTCTTTCCAATTTTTTCTAACGTCCTTATTCGCTATTAATTGTCCTGTCGAATATATTTTCAGCTATCTCAGTTATAATTTTGATATTGTAACTGAGGTTTTATTCGTGGGCTTGAAAATTCATCGCTCAAGAAAATGAGAGCTCAAGAAAACGTGAGCGGATAGTACTCTTCCAAAAGAAAAGTTTGGCAACGTCCCTTATTGTCATATTATACTTACGCTCAGAGTTCAAATACAGGATACAATATGTGCATTATTCGGGCATTTGACACAGCAGTTTTAAAATATTGTTGCTTGAAGATTAATTCAACAATAAATCGGAGAAATATTATAATACATAGCTAGTTTTATGGCGTGTTAAATTTGTAAGTAAAGTGTAAAATTGTTCGATTTTGAACGATAGTGTTGGATATTTGGGAGCTGTACCTCCTTTTTTATGGAACACATTAATTGTTTGTGATTTTTTAAAAATAAATAACGATAATAAACGTACTAAACTGTTATCCACAAATTCACATTTGCCTTTGTAATCGCGTATTATAATTTCACACAACATATTTAACAACACATTTGTATATTGATCTAGTTTGCAACTATATAACCCAGCGAAATAAAGATTTTTACACCACGTCTTTCCGGCATTTTTTATTTTTTTGTACAAATTGCCTATATTTTAAACCTGAGAATAGTCAAGACACCAAATAGCAATGCAGTTTTCTGTTGCATCGTGATATTAAATCGAATGTTAATAGCTTCGCACAATTGGGTTCATTTCTTTGATTTACATGCTTTCGGGCAATACAATGAACCTTCTTGATATGTAAAACATAGTATACTTTGTTATGTCGGTGTCAAACTGCGAGAAAACTTACTAAGAACGCATTTCAACCATAACTAAAATCGTACCGGTTTCCATAAAAATTAAGTTTTTATAAAATAAATATAATTATGTTTTGTAGAAGTTACAATGATGTTTATTAGAAAATGTTAACTTACTTGCTCTTTTTCATTGGGTCCATTATATTTAGAGATGCAGCTGTATTCTTCTTCAGGTAGAATACGTGAACTTGGCGTGTTGTTTATGATACACACGTAAGCGTTTATGATACACACGCGTTTCTTAAATGTACTGCTCCGAGACTGCACCAAGCACGGATCAAATGAAGTAACTGCTCGGTGATTTATTCCAAACTATTGTGTGGAAAGTTGTGGCCGTGAAGCACTGACCAAAGGCTGTTGCTTGTTTCAAACAGCTGGATCGTTCCGGTGTGGTGAGCTCCAACGGGCGAGCTTGTTTCATGAAGGGTTCAGTTTCAAACCGGCGATAAAAATATAGATTTTATTTCTGACATATCTTTAAGTATCGCTGTGCATCTACTAATATTTTTTTTATTTTATAAGGAGAATTATATTTTAGGGATTATTGGATGCAAAATATTCCTAAGTACATTTATTGACAGTCTGGAATCCTTTTGATTTTAGAAACAATGGAACATTGGAGTCTTTGCATCTTTTACATTTAGGAGAAGGAGATCGGTTTGAACTAATTATTTATAATAACAAAATAACAAAGAGGAACAAACGGAATAATAATATTAACTATCTACGTTCATTTTTGTCAATATTACAGCCAAATAATGTTTAAAATTCAAACCTGAACATAATCACAAACTTCAGCTATTTGAAATTACTTAAAATCCAAAAATATTTCATAGAATTTCATCATATTGAAAAAAAGTGTTAAATAATTGGAGAATATTATGGAACATAATATGGGATAGCGGGGTAAAATTGTGCAATTAAAGGTTAAAAATGAAGAGAACAAACAAAAGTTTGCAATAACCAGTCATATTGGTAGATATACAACAGGTACGGAGGTAGTCGATATTGTTCGGTTCATTTACACAAAACAATTATCAGAATCTGTCTCTGCTACAGTACGATTAAAGTAATATGAATTACCAGAATCCCACCTCTATTTAGGAAAAAATTACCCTGAAATTATTACGAGTTGCTAACTAAAGTACCATCATTACATTATAAACTTTGTGCTAATTTCTAACGTTAAAAGGTCACTTATAATAAATAAGTAATATTGAAAACTTACTTTCAAAACGTGTCCAATCACAAAAAAAAATCTTAATTCACACAAAAAGACCTAACACTGATAATCAATGACATGCTTTGAGGGGAAATCGAAGACTGTTCTGAAGTAGCTACTTTACGATATTGCCGCTTGGAGGTAACGCTTAATCAAAGAGAAAACTTAATAGAGACGTGTCAAAATGTTCCCGCACGAGCTTCTTGCCCGCATAGGAATCACGGCGCTCCAGGCATGGGGCAGTTCCTCTGCGTTTCCTTTTCCTCCAATTCCAAAAAGGGCTGTACAAGCGCAAAAGCGTACTCAGAATATCAGTTAGAATGGTTTATTCATATAAAAGTATGTTTTTCGGGTCTTTTCTATAAATCGAAATTTGAATTACATTTATGAACTTTATTACTTAATACTGTACGTCGTGTGTATTTCCTTTTTTAAATTCTGCCTTACGTAATATCAAAAGAAAAGAAATATTTCGCCAAGAACACAGTGTGTTTAAATGAACATTCTTTACCTAATATAGTTTGGTATTGTTTTATTATTTTTTAATTTTGTTATTACAGCAGATTTGTGAAAAAGTTTTGTAGCAAAACTCTATGTATTAGTCTACCTGTAGGAAAACCTCTTAATATTTAGTACATCACCATTATGAGAGGGCAGTTCATTTGACAACGGTCTTAAATCCTAACAAAAACGGAGGAAGTTGATTCAATCATTGCACTTTCAAGAAAACCCTACTACGAAATTAACATCTTTTCGAGTCAAAATGTTTCTTTTCTCTCAGTTGATAAGTTCAAATATGAGTAAAGTATTTCATAAAAATAGTCATGTTTTTGCATGAGGAAGATGGTAATAGAAGATAAATTAAAAAAGGTAATAATAAAAGCAGTAGGTAATTACTTTATTTAGAGGGAATGGGATTTAAAATCCCTAATTTTGGGGCAATAATTTTCAACTGACTTCTCCAAAAGACAGTCACGAGTCACTTTTCCAGTAACTGGCCCTGAGCAGTTTATACAACTCTCACTTTTAAACCTCGCGGCGGTTGTTTTGAACGCAGTCCTCGCGAACTTCAGTATGCTAGTTCCCTTGCCCGCGACCTTGCTATCTAGGTACAGTAAACCATCGTTAGAACGAACTCGCTTAACATGGATTTCGCCGTTACGCAGGAACAAAATTTAGCAAAGTGAATATTTCATACGATGACGATATTTTGACAGTTGTTTATTTTAATAAATTTACTAATATTTATAATAATAATAATAATAATAATAATAATAATAATAATAATAATAATAATAATAATAATAATGGTATAGAAATGTTTTGTAACCACGTTAAAGTTACGTTGATATACTTCCACAAAAATTAATCTTAACGTATCAAAAAATCTTTAAATAATTTTAAATTTGTCAAAAACTGTCAAACAATCTTTGAAATCAAATTTTATATTTTATTTTCGGGTACTTGAAAGGTTTCGGATATTTTGGAGGCACGACTACAACATTTTATAAATTACTTTCTGCACACTACAATCAACTATTGTTCTGTGATGTCAGTATTTCGTCAAGAAAATGAAACATATTAGAAACGTAAGGAAGTCAATGCAAAAGTCATGGCAATTCTAAAGATGGGAAAGGAAAAGTATAAGGATGTGGAAAAAATACAATGAACATTGGGAATAATAAAAATCAAAAAGGAATTTATATTTTTTTTCAGTTATTAGTTAAGTCAACACTATTTGCCTTCAGTTATTTTATGCGCCACAGCCTAGCAATCCATTGTTTCATGTTCTTGTACTATTTCACGAACATTTTAATTTGGAAATTCATTACGTGAAATTAAAAATGAAATCCAATGTATTTTCGATAAATTCCTTCACACTGTAGGATTGGTGGATACGAAGCACCTTATAACTGAACTAAAAAAGACACAAATAATTTTAACACACAAATAAAAATTATTCGACTACAGTATTTATAGAATTCTAGTACAGAAAATAAGTCCTTTGCTCTTGATGAAAGCTTACTATTCCTATCAACCACGCGAAAAACTGTTCTTCTGTATTCGTCCAACATAACTTACCTCCCCATTTGCATGGGCAATCTTATCTTATAATTTGTGTGAAGTGACCCTCATTCATGTAAATGGGGTGGGTCCTTGACGAAAAACCAATAGAAAACAAATGGTCCGTCCGCCTGTGAACACTACTAACGCCTAAATCATGCGTAAGATATTTTACAAATTGAAAAAAAACTGTCAACCTGGCTCTAGTTGAAGCTTTGAAATTTTGAAAAACATTCTTTCAAATTTGGGGGTACTGTCCGGGTGAAGCACCCGGACATTATCAAAAATTTCTCAAAAACGGCTCCAATTTTTTTCTTTAAATTTCTTGTAAGAATAGAATAAAATTCACTGATAAATTAAAAAATGTGGAGCCGTTTCTAAGGAAATGGCGATTAAGCATGACTTCAAATTCGAAATTTGAAGCTTTTTTTACAGGAATGTATTGAGTTTTCGAAAAACGTCAAAAGTCATTGAAAGTACTATCCCTCACAAATGCAATAATGAATACAAATCGAAGGAAATAATCCTATTAACAGCGTGAGACATATTTTAAAAAATGCATTTGTTTTTTAAAAAAAAAAATAACCAAAATGGACTTTAGTCATATTAAACAGTGCATTGGCACTATTGAAAAATTTGGATAATTTTTGAGAAAATGGCGTTTGAGTTTCTGGAAATGCATTTTGAGCTCCTTTAAAAAAAAATGAATTTTCGATCAACTTTATTTGACATTATTTAAATCACATGTACTCATCCATATAACAATGTGAAGAAATTGTCTCTTACGTAAATATTACCAACGTGAGAGACAAATCAAAAAACTACATTTTTATATTTTTTGAAAAAATAAAAGAAAAGAGCTACATGGCGTTCAAGCCATCAGATAGAGTGCATTTGCCCCTACCTCTACCGAAAATTTGAAGGCAAACTTTAGAGCCGTTTTTGAGGAAATCTTGCATGCACTATTGCACGAAAACTACTAAAATTTTCAAAAAAATATACTTGACCTTAATGAAAGGACTATTTATGGACAACAAATCTCATTTAAAAGAAAATCTGTCTTCAATTTTGTAGTTGTGGGAAGACGCCGAAAAAATTCAAACTTTTGCAATTTTCGGCAATTCAACTGCGAAAATCGGACCTATGCCACCATTATAAGTGTATTTTATTCTGTTCTTACAAGAAAGTTAAAGAAAAAATTTGGAGCCGTTTTTGAGAAAATTTGGAACATGTATGGGGTGCTTCATGTAAAGTACCCCCAAATTTGAAAGTGTTTTTCAAAATTTCAAAGCTTCAACTAGAGCCAGATAGACAGGGGTTTCTTGAATTTCAAAAGATTGTACGTGTGGTTTAGGCGCTAGTAGTGTTCACAGACGGACGGACGGACGGACGGATGCTTTGAAAAAAATACACTTTTTCGGTATAAGAGGACCACAAAACGTGCATTTCCTTTGAAATCTGAAAATATATTTTCCGCAGCATTACATAACTTTCTCTATACTACGTATATTACTCCGCATACACGGATGTATACGAGAAAGTAGTAATATCTGCATTAAATTCGTGAAATTTGCAAAATAAAATATGGTTTCACATAATTAAATGACAAAGGGACTACTCATACGATTAAAGCATGACTTGCAGACCTGAAACATTTTGTAAAACATTTTTCGTGGAAACGTGATTATTGATAGAGATTTTCTGAGACAACTTCATCATATCCCAAACCTAAATATTTTCGCCTCCCCGGACAGAAGTTCTGACGATAATCTACAGTAGTGTGTATGGACATACGTTATCATTGAAAGGTACGTTCTTTCTACCAAAAAAATTCTTAATTAGAATCTTTGGCAAATAATAATATTTTTATATTTCAATATAAAGTGACTTTATAGGTGGAGAAGTACTAAGCTCATGATCTGACTGTAGGGGATTTCCCATGACTTGAAAGTAGCTGGGTCGAAAGCGAATTCTGTCCGAAAGGGAATGTAGAGGATGGCTGCTCTCAGTCGTTTTCTTGATTTCCTACGATTGATTTCCGATAGATGCCGATGCAGTACTCTAACGAGCCACGGACCGAGCGTCCATCCTGTCAGAGTTCCCAAACAGAAGCGCGCACGCGCGGTGAATTCTTACGAGAATCGTGGATTCTGATTGCAGCATGATGGGATTCCTGTGAGTCGCTATATTTTATTTCGTTGTAGGTTAACAGAAACGAAGAAAAATATATTTTAAAATAAGTTTTTAAAGTTTGAAATGATTAGCTTATAGCTTTGTCAAATACACGTATGTCTCCTTTGTTCGTATCATGCTCCCAAAAGTTGTGATTCACTTAATGACTTCAATGTTTTCTCTCATTGATTATCATATACAATTCCCACTACTCACAATTGTCCGCCGTTGCTCCGCGTCACCCCTCTGCATCTAAACTGTCGCCTTCGATAACCTTGGGGAACTCCATAGGGTGATTCAACTCTTACTAACCAAGGGTCATCAAACGTTTCACCCTTCCGAATTCAAACCTACTGGAATTGTTCTGGAGTATTTACCTCTTCTCCGCCGATATACTCTAGATCAGGGTCGAATGCTCCGATACACCGCGTATATCGCCAGTATACCTAGTAATTCGAAGTGTATAAGAAATATTTCATAAGTTTAATAATTCTCTAAAAATTTATTGAGACTTTAAAACAGATGCGAAAAAATACCTGTTTTGCTACCAAGAACAAGTCAGTCTTCCCCATCTGTAATCACTATGCAGTGCAGTATAGTGAGGAGTTTCGAAAAGTTCTTAATGCTGTCCGAAGAATTTGACAGTGCAGCGGAAGGCACCGCATTCCAGCTGCAATGACCTAGAGATACACCTGTTTCAAGGGCGGGGAGAGGGGAGGATGCGCGTCTGAAGGGTCGGGAGGCACCGCAAAATATTGCGGTGAACAGACCTTATCTGGTCGTTCGGAAGTTACGCTTCTCTCAAGTTTTTGTGAAAATGGAGTGTGTTAATGATCCAGAAGTTAGTGGTTTGTGTAAGTGTATTATAGAACAATTATTAGGACGGAATTTCATAGTATTGGGATTTCAGAAAATATCAAAATAAAAGACAACGGTAAAGGTAGCTTCCATAAAGTGCGGTATACTTAAAATAATGTTCAGGATTCGCTACTGCTGTATATCCTGAGGGTTTCTTGAGACACGAACTCCGTTAATACAATTCCACAGGGATAAAAAGGTTTGAACAACGCTGGCGTCGAGCTCAGACCTTCATTCGACACCCCGCCCGGCGTCAGCCTCTCACCGAGGGTAACTCAGCACTTGCTCGGCTCGAACTGTGTCATACAGCGTGGCGACTTGCACAATCCTCCCACAAATCAGACCCAGATACGATCCCGGGACTCGGAGCTAGTCGGCAGGCTGTCAAGAGTAAATACAGACAGTCGCCTATCGATAACGCCCTCCCTACGGAGACCGGCGCTGCGTTGTTCCTTGGGCGACCCGCATCCATCTTCGCCTTGTCCCCGTTGCCGCGCACGCGGTGAGAGGGTGGTGAGATGCAATTGTTCCCTCGAGGCGCGATGTACGGTATTCGAAAGGAGAACGTGACGATTGGACCAAGCACGTATAATGCAATCCATCAAACAGGAATGAAAGTGGGACGGGAGAAGAAATAAAGAAGTCATGATTGTAATCATATTTGTTCTTGAAAATGTTATTTTATTGGATATGCTTTCTTCAAAGTACTTGAAAATACTACCGGCTATCCTGCTATACATATTTTCAAGTATAGCATAAGGGTGTTTTACGGTAGCCACGGGGACTGGTGTCTCAGTGCATCAACTGATATCACTGCAGTGCCTCTGATCTAGGTTTGAGTCCCGATGGCGGCAGCAAATGATTTTCAACACTAGTTATTCAGCTAGGTCGATTTCACTCGTGTCTGGAGGAGAGATCTAACGTCCGGCTGCTCTGATCGGTAGTTTTTCATGATTTCCCCGATGAACACCAGGCGAATGCCGGAGCAGTACCCTAACAAACGGGCCACGGACCGTGCGCGATCTGTCCTTCCCCTCCTTGTCCTATCATCACCCCTTACTTAAACAGACTTACGCTAACATGCACTAAACTACAACATATGCAGGGAGACCAGTCGGGAGCTTAGAGCTTGTCCCGGCTGGGGCGGTGCCCCGCTGGTGGGAGATACCTGGTTTGGGAAAACCCCGCTAGGCGACGGTAGATCGGCACCGGATGTCGCCATCCAATGGGGAAAGTCACCGCCACCCCCCGAGAAAATGCATGCACTACACGTACGGGAATAATGACCTCTATAGTTGACGCGCCCGGAATCACGAACAATCAATCATTTACAGTTGTTTCAGAATAAATGTTACAAATTTCTAGAAGATGTAGGGAATCGAAGATCAATTCCAGCCACTGAACCTATAGTGGGAAATCTCGTATAACGATGTTACACATGTGACATTTGATACTTCCTTGAGTTTCCTAGGTAGTACGCGTTCTGAAAGAGATTTCATGTACCTACAAAACGTCAATGCAGGATAAGTTGCCTACCAGTCAGGGGTAACTCAACGTGAAACGTCATTACAAGAGATTGCCCACCATGTGATCGTTGGCAAAAACTGATCATCTTTCAACCTCCTTGTACGTCTTAGAAGACTAGCATTTACGAGGCATGTTCGGAAAGAAACACCGTTTTGGAAAAATAATAAAAATTTGTTTTTCAAAACAAAATGTATTTTTACGTAAAAGAGATTTCTTAAACTGGTTCTCTACAAAGTTTTCACTATTTTTCAGACATTCAACATAGTGGGACCACCAACTTTTCTATGCCCTTTTATCATTCATTTTTTCGGCCAACCCATCATTGGCACAAAACCTGAGCACTCCTTGCTTCGTCATGAAAATTCGTTCGTCTACCACTCAATTGTCTAACTCACTTTCTCATCATTCCAACACTAATTACATGTTCATCGTACATGTCTACAAGTTAGCGAAGAATTTCAACTGGTTTAGCATTATTTGCGTTCAAAAATGGTGTTCATCAGTGTGACTTTTTAACATCATTTCTTACTCCTGACAAGGATTTTTTTCTTGAAATTATCCATTGAAAGTACAATGAATATCTCTCTTTAAACATTCAATGAGTCTTCAACGAAATTTTCTTTCAGCACTCAAGTCCTGAGAATTTTAAGTCTTCAGTTCAAAAAGTAAATAGAGAAATCCAATCCGTTTAGTAGATTTTATGGCTCACTTTCAACAAGGAATTGACATCAACATACTCCGTATGTTCGAACAAACAAAATTCGCGACAACATGCCGTAACCATATCACGCAGTTGCATAGAGCATGCAGGTCCACATTCCGTGGCACTTTTTCTTTCGACCCATTCATCAAGTTGCGTGTTTTGTCGGGAACAGGTGACACAGCATACGAGTATTCCACGTACTTGTTTAACAAAACAGCACTATTGAATTTTTTCTTTAAAACATTCTTTTAAACGAAATTTATGTCTCACGAGTGGAAAAATTATGTGACGTTCGTGACACACAAACGAAAAAACCACTTTCCTACTCGCCGCTGTCTACGGTTTTAGCAATACTTCTTCTCGGATGGCCAGCGCTACAGATTCAGAATTTGTGACAGGCAAGTTGCGAGACAAGAAGAACGGAACAGGGCGACCAGTGATATAATGGACACAATGTTCTCCTTCTGTTTCAGGGTAAATGAAATTTGTATCCACCATGAATAGATTACGAACAAAACCCACAGCTAAATTATTTCTGACCTACCGTCTTACCAGTCACTCCTTATTTATGCAATTAATAATATTTGGCTATTAACATCAGTCCAATATTGACGACAGATTGTCGGAATTTACCAATGAATAATGTAATTAGAGTCAGGGCAGCGAAACCTGTCTCAGGCCACCTTTCCGTACGCGTGCTTCACCCACAATGAAGAAAGACCAGGTCTTATTGTCAAGCATCGCTTTGAATGAACATTTCTTCACCACAAAAAGGAAGAACGAACGCATAATGATATGCATTAAATTTTCAGTAAGTTCATCAACAGTCGTCGACAGTTCAGTCGAGTGAAGGAGTCGGTTACAATATAAGGAGGTTGCGCACGTGCTCAGGGAAATTTCTGGTTAGGAGCCCCCAATAGTGGTTACGTAGCGAAAATTTGTCAACGTAATATCATTGCTTAATCGAAAGACAAACAATACTTTAAAATGATTTGTTACTTTTAACTGATATTATATTATATATTTCGAACTTGATTGTACATTTTTTACATTACATTTTTATTCAGGATCAAAGTAAATGACGTCCAGAAGATTAGAAATAAAGCACAGAGATGTCCATGAATTAAGCTACAAATAATTTTTGATACATTTTCTAATTTTATTTTTAATTAATGGCGAAACCGAAAGTGACAGCAAGAATAGTGTCATTTACTCTCATAACGACAGGTAAGAAGTGACTGAAAGGCCGAATCAAATCTAGCAACCGCCACTATCCGTCACAGTTCCTGTTGAAATCTTGCGAATCCGGTCTTGCAAGTAATTTGAGCACTTCAACACGCTTCAGAGGCGACTAGAGGGGCATGGACTGCGTTCTCTTTTCCAATTAGCGTTTTTAAAGTTGAGATCTTTTGACCTATGTTCAACACTTTAAAATCATAAATATTAAACGCAGAAAACAGAAAGATGGCAAACTTACCATTTTATGGATTTCTCGCTATATTATACCAATTTTGTCGGCGATTTTAATAGTTAATGTTCTAATTATTATTCTGTAAAATCTTCAGACAGATTGATGAGATCATGTACCGTAATGTAAGGGTGTTTACTATACCGTTCGTGTTTTTCTTGTATTGACTGTTTTTTTTTTTTTCAAGATTAGTTAACTTCCATGCAGTGTTATTGCTGTCAAATTATTGCCAAATTAGTTGGAAATGAGTATTAAAAGTGTGTAAGCACACGTTGGAGTACGTATCCCAATGATTCATAGAAATGCGGATACACATCTTCAGATTTACGTTTGAAAGAAATCGAAATCAACCTCCACACATTTTCTAATATACAGTATTAAATATATTATCTTACTTCGTTGAAATTCCTGAGAAGCTTACATACCGAGCAGGTTAATATTTAAGAAATTATCAGACATCGAGTGAGTTTGAGAAATATTTTCCTTCTCGTAAAATTTGAATCTAATTTTTCATATTATTTTCTAGAATTTGTAATGCGAGTTACTCTACCATTTATAATGCAAGCATATAATAAAATAATATAAAAATAAAGTTGATTCTTATTAAAGTTATTATAAGCATACATCTTTTCAAAATGTGAAAAAAGTTATATTTTTCAACCAAATTGTTATATAGTTATGTGTAAACTGTATATTCCATTTTATTTATTAGGTTTATTATTCTTTATTTCTTTGATACAGCATCTTAGCCACCAACATTTACATAAATGACTGAATACTTAACTACTTTTGAACTGAGCTCATATACTCATAATATTGCATCACACAAACATTACGTCGAAATAAAACCTCTTTAGAAGTCTACGGTAAACGGCACGTAAAAAAAAAAAAAGAAATAGGTATAATAAACCTGCACCCGCTTGAGAATGCAGTCCATGTAGTCAAATACAAGAACAAAACAATGGATGACCCTGAAGAAACGCGAGCATACGCAAGGGGCGGCGAGGACGGAAAGGAAGCGACACGCTCGGTGCGGTGAGTCCGTGACACGGTCGGCGCGGCGGTGATGTTTTGAAAGCTCAGCGGTATTTCATCGCCCGACAGCATCGACCGCTGCCAGAGGAAGTGCTGGGTTGTGATTGTGAGTGGTCATTAAAGGCCGCGCACGTTTCCTTGAGCCCTCATTTCGCTACATGCGAGAGGAATGAAACTTTTTTTGTTATTTCGGCGGCAGTCGTACAAATATGTAGCTCGTTTTTGATGTATGTATCAAGTACGTAGTCGATAGTACAATGTCGATATATGTATCGAATATGTTGCTCGTTTTCGATGCAAAAAGTTTCTATTATCGGGAGCAAAATTTCTGGATTTCAATTTTGTTTACTACGCTTTTATCATGAATTTTTAATTCAATGAATGTTGGTAAAGCAGCGGGATTAGGAATTCCGGGGCTCAAGAAAACGTGCACGTAGAATATACCCCTGCCGTCTGGCACAACACATGGCCACCTCATAATCGCTCTTCTGAACAAGAATACGGACCTTGTTGCCACAATCGCGCTTGGAACTTCTAGAACGTGTAACTCAAGGGAAAATGCATTAAGACTTCATAAAATGTCATTGGTTTGGTAGGCTCATAAAGATGACAGGATATCTTGAGGAGAGTCAAAAAGTTATTTTGTAAGAATTCATTTGTACTCATTACACCAAAAATGTTTACTTTATCTTTCCCAAAAATCATCCTCCTTTTCAGCCCAATATTCCAATATAATGTTAATTATAATCTATATTGATGATAATAGATGATTTTGGTTTCGCATGCCCCCATGCATGTACTTTATCATTCCTGAAATTGTTATATTTGTAATTATGAATGTTTCTTTCAGTTTTGAATAGAGGTCTGGGACAGTAGTCTCTTGTTCAGAACAGTAGACAGGACATTCTTTGGACAGTCTTGACTTAAAAAACGAATTTCGGCTCTAAAATAGGAGTATCTTCGCATTAGTTTGTGCTCATTTCCGGTTATTAAGTACCCAAAGAACACTTATTTGTTTAATATTTTTAAATGCACAGCATTGTCAAATATGCAGAACTACACATAGTTTGTAATTTCATTTATCATGTTCCTTCCGTTTTACCAATCTTTTCTCTTTTGTGCAGAGTGACTGTAACAATCTCATGGGAGCTCCACATGACTTACAATTCAACATCCGTTTTCAAACCGCCCAATTCCCTTTTTTTTTTTTTTTTTTTTTTTTAACAAAAATACCAGATATTTTCGTTCCACCTTCGCGACGTTTACAAGTTCGATTCGAATCCACTTCCTCAACATAGCATTTTAGTGACTTCAATGCGAATTTGTATGCTTGACTAATCATGTATTATTCTACAGTACTTCCACAGCTGTTTCCTCCGACTTGCCAAGGTGTAAGAGGTATAAGAAGGTATAGGTGAGATTCTTTCCTACTTGAGAAGGTGATGTGATTCAAACTTTCGTATTTCTCCTTTTCAGCAATTGCAAACTAAATACAGTGCTTTTACTTACATATAGTATGACGTTTTTATCTTTCTGTTCTTAGTGCTCTGTGTCACTTTTGCATCTTACGTAAATATATGTTCTTTGGCATATAAATATTATAGAAGTAAATTTTAATTACAAAATTATATTATAGTATAATTAAAGTATACAGAAAAGTCAGCACTTTCATAAGCAAATTGCATAATCGAATACTCAGAGGATAAAATCGCACAAATGGGTTGATATGTCCATCAGAAGAAGATTTCCGATAATTCCTGATAGATTATGATCTCCAGTTTGCTCTTTTCCTGTTGATTGTTTCCTCATAGCATCCCATCGTCCGACCTAAGTGCCATATGGATAGCGATGTTCAGGAAAATATTTTCTGTACAGAAATAATAAATTTCTTTTCTGTAATATTTTTGGAACTCCTCACCCCATCCATTAGTTATTTGTCTTTTTCGAACAAAAAGCGCACTATTTATTGAAGATTTGAGACACAGACCTCTAAAATAATGAACAAATAGAGAAACTGTTGACTTCCATACCTGTCGCTCTACAAACATAACAAAATTACTATAATAACGGTCTAAAATTGTTTATTGATCGCAATTTTATATATATATAAACATACGAGATATTAGTGACATACGAGATTGTCACTAATATGAAATTTAGCGAATTTCATTAAAAATAACACGTTATTAGCAAAAAGACGCTGGTTGCCATGGTACCGGAGTGCAACATATAAACAATGCCCATTAGTTTAAAAGCGGACGATAAGTAGATCCCATAATTTTGTTTTAAACAAGAGAGTAAAAGATAAAAAAGTTGACATGTTGACGAAGGATTAAAAAATTCGAGCTTTTGACACGATAGCATTCGGATCAGGGTGCTAGATATATAGCAGTTTACTTGAACATAGAAAATTTACGCGAGTTCGGACGTAGTGATTTGTCGTTGTTAGTATTCAAAAGATAGAACTCAGAAATTGTTTTATACGAAGTGAACAGTGAATGCCAAAAGTGGAAATTATAAATTTTATTAAGCGGACAATGATAATCGAACTTAGTCTCCGATGATAGGAACACGATGATAACTTGGTGAACTTATATGCTAATATTTTAACAGCACTTAATATTTTCTTACGTAATGAACAATAAGGAACTTGTAGCAATTCAAGCAGGTGAATGGGGATGTAAAGTCAATGGATAAACAGTGTACATAGTGGTTTATGAGAAGAAACGACAAGATACGGATTTGGTCGGTAGCAAGAAAGAAGATTGGACGAGGCCCATTACTGGAGTCTACGGGGAGACATCCTTTACCAGGACAGCGCCCAAGATTTTCATGGATAACATGTTCTATAGCGCTATAGAAAAGGTCATGACCAAAAAGAATGATATACTTTGTTACAAAAATTTATAAATAAATTCGTTATTTCTTATTGGTGAAAGCTGCTTATCATTTGCCGTCACGTGTAATCCAGTAGGATATTTAAATTTTGCATTTCAGATTCCACTCTTCTCAGTATGGGGGGCGAATTAACTAATCGTAAGTACTCACGATTATTTCGGTAAAGAACCCGCCGACTGAGTCAGCAACGGAGTTATAATTAAATATAATTTGGGAGCTCATTCTCGTAACCATTTCCCGGCGCCCATATATTTATTAGAAATCCGGAAACAGTTTACAGGAAGACTCCACATTATTTATTCTGAATCTCCTTATGAGAAAGAGCTTCTCAATAAATATTTCCTTTCTTTGGATAAATATCTTCATCGAACTTTTAGTGTTATCAAAATTTTTTAATGACTTTATTTCTGATGGGTTGTTAGGCAAAAATAATGAATTATTTTTACAGTAAAATAACTATTTGCGTCCAAGGCATTGTTGCGATTTGGTATCAAGACATGATGTTCAAACAAGAAAACTGACGAACAAATTTCGCAATGCAATTCCATACTCAAGGTAATAGAGAATGCGTAGTAGGATGCAGAAGACTCAACGTTCATAAATAGCACGCAGAAGATTTTCAAAGTAAAATATTGTTAATAAATACAAGTTCAAATTATGTCTAATAATTTCCATTACTCTGCAAAATCTCAAGAGCTCACGCGAGATATTGAATTTTGTAATAGATAGGCATGAAATTGTTCTGATGAGTACTTATGCGGAAAAAATCATGAAGCAAGGTTTATTTGGCTCCATCTATGCAGATGTTAGCAAATCACTCCATCAATTGGAGAATAGATTGAGCGTCAGCAAAGCTGAGACGCAGTTTACTGACGCTTAGTCACCAATACAGCTTAAATTGGAAGACAAAAACGAAGAGGAAAAGGAGAATGAGAACTAGAAGAAAAAAGTAGAAGAGGAAGAAGAAGAGAGAAGCCCAAGAGGAGAACACGAAGAAAAATAAAAACGAACAGGAAGAATACGAAAGAGAAGAGGAAGTAGAAAATGGAAAGTTGCAATCGTGTTGATACTGATGTCAGTTCGCAGTGAAGTCAGTCGCCAAGACACGCTTTTTGTGGCCTCAATTCTAATTCAACAGCAACCGTGCGTGTGGTAGGAAAATCGACTTATGTGACTATCGAGACCAAAGAGTGTCGCGGGATGCGCTGCGCAATACTGGTAATTCTCCGCACAGGATGAGTAAAAGGGAGAGTGAGATGGCTCAGAGGTGATGCACGGGTCAGCAGCGCGCAACGCTAAGCCGATTGAGCGGGTCAGTTCGTGGAACAGGTTACTTGACGGTTGTGACGAAATGACCTTTGTCCGCGAAAAGTTTCCAACGCAATTAGAACACTTCATTACTTCAACACATATCATAAGAAAAGATGGCGTTGATTAGACATGCAACCTTGGGCCAAAAATTAATTCTAACATTCACTAGGAAAAAACGAAGATCGAAAACAAAAACACAATTCTCTTAAGAAATTCAACGATAACTTCATGTTTAACTGCCAAGTTTGATAATATTTTATTTCCAATTTGTCTCTGAGGTACTCTAATTCAAATGGGGATGTTTAGCTGTTAATAAAATAACTAAATGTAAATAAAGAGTTAGTGAATTTTACAAATTACTGCATTTGTCGGGAGGTAATGAGGAACAATGCTCATTCATCCTTTCGCGGTTCTCTCAGTAGAACACTCTCCACTATCGTGCTTTACCTTAAATATTTTTAATACACTGCGAAACTGAAAAATTTTTGTCTGAAGTGTTATTTTTTTATGTATATTCCTTTCGAATTCACGACTTGATGAAATTTATTTAACTTTGCTTAACTACGCCTTGTACTCTGAATAGATGAACTAGAAAAAATAGAAATTCTCTTTGTGGTTAAATGAAATATGTTCGAAAAATATATAAAAATAATGTTATTAAAGGTATTGTTCAATTAATAAATAATGAAAAAATTATAACAATTTTGAGAAAATAATCACATTACTTATTATATTAAAATTGAAGCAATACAAAGAAAAATTGAGAAAAATGCAATAAAGAATATATAATGATATTAAATGTATCAGATGAAATGAATAAAAGAACAGCGAATATTTTGTGAGCAGCTTGTTTAATTTTTAATTCATATCGAATTTTGGCACCTACAAACGCTCGTACAAGGTCAGAATTGTGGCCAAGGGTCATTACACGAAGGCTCCCAATCACTTGGTCCTGCCGTTGACAATCATGAATCACAAGGAACAAATCTATAATGAGGTGAATATGAATGATCTCATAACCAGATCACAGAATCATCAAATTCAGAAGCAAAGGCAACAGCAGCCATAGTACTTACGAAGTCGAAGTACGTTGTTCATCCTTCTGGCAGCAGATGGCGTCAGTGATCACGGGCTGGCAGAGGTTCCCCGGGATGCCAAGAGAATGCTGCGCGACGCTGCAGATCTAAGGACTGCTCATGCCAGAACGCTCTACCAACAATAGTTGGAACTACCCAGCAAGAAGTTGTATGCAAAGCAGTTCGTTCCTTTTCTGTTTTGGAAGAGCTCCACATCTAGTTTAATGATACGTTTGTCCTGCGCGGTAGGAAATCTACTAGCTTTTATTAATCGGCTCCATCTGCCAAAGCTGGTATTGCAAGAAAATGTTTTCAATTTTTAGTTTAGTTTATTTTCTAATAAAAGTTCGGTTTCGTAATAGTTCACAATTTCAGTATACAACTTGGCGCGTGTAATTAATATGCAATACTCACAAGATTTACAGGAGAGAATTGATTTTCGCTCTGTAATCTAAAATATGGTCCTAAAAATGTTCTTTTAAGATTGGTATGTACAGGTGAGTTATTTCAGATGCTCGGCATATTTCTTATAATAGCAGCAATCTCCTTTATCGCTTTGGCCTCATCGGAAGATAGATTTAAGTAGAAAGTTTTTTTCCAATTTCATGACAACTTGTAAATCAGTGGAACTTTATGCGCTTTTCCCAAGACTCGAAGTGTTCCTATAGACTCGGGAAATCGTTAGCGGCATTTGTGAGCACAGAGTGCACTGCAATTCTGACGGCCGGCTGTCCTGAAGGTCTAAAATCGGGCGCATCGTAGAGACAGCGCGATACAGAGCTGTCGTAATTTGCACCCTAATGCCTCAATTCAACTTGCGTTTTTCTTCGTTTGTATCTTAAATAAAGTAGATTGTTTCCTGAAGATACTAGAAACGTTTTATTAATTCTTTGGATTATTATAGACCCACTAAAGATGGGAAAAGTGTCCCGAAACTTGACTTTGGTACTAAATTTTTAATGAATATAAAACTTTGAATCGTTGTGGTTAGATTAATTCTTAATACATGAAATACAAAACCACAAGATCTCTGTTCCTACCAATGAACTTTTTCATTGATTATTTCGTCAGGTTGCTGGTAATTGGATCGATACGAAAAGGGAAGGCTGGTCGTTACAAGACTAATAAATCAATGTTCTTGAATAATGGACCCCTTACATCTGCGGGAATAGTAGTGCCACAAAAACAGATCATTTGTAACTTGCTTCAAATGCAAGATTTGACAGTGATGTTTTTCTAGAATTTACTTATTTATACTTTTTAAATACCTACCACTGAATAAATGCAAAAAACACAATTGTATTTTTGTTCCAAAACTCTAAATACATCATGAAAATTTTCTTCATGAATGGGCATGTCTTTTTGGATTAAATGGCTCCAGTCATTCATCCACTAGAAAAAAATATTTTCATATTCTTTCGCAGTTCAGTGGAGATCGATGTGTAGGAAATAGCAGGTTTGACAAAGATAATCATAGAATACAGTTCTCTGTTGTGGAAGACATTGACGACGTAAGTTAGTACTTAAGTAATAATTTTCGGTAATACCTCATTCCTTAATAAATAGTATACTTTCATTAGCGATTCACCTAGTATTTCATTTTATTTAACTATAAAAGTATATTTATACTATTAAATTAACATTATTATAAGTCAGGTATGTGTGACAAAGTAATTGATTGTTGGTAGTATGGTAAAAATGGATTGAAGTTTGGTGGATGTAGTGGAGATCTTCCATTGCCTTGCAAGGCGCACGTAATAAGATAATCCACCGAACCGCCTCCAGTCCTTAAATGTAGTTGTAAAGCTCTAAAGCAGTACCTAGGTCGTTAATTGTTTTCATAAATGTCATATTAGGGAATATTTACACCCCGTTTACTCTTCCTGAAAGACACAATGAGACCATCATGTTAAAAGACATTTATTAATACATGGTAATACATACATAAAATATTCTCTAAAACTTTATGGCTCGTTTATACTGGCGCCAAACTATTGAACGATAATAGCTAAGATAATGTTCCACACGTCAAACTCTGCCTACAATGTTTAAGAAAATATGCTCTCACTTTGGATGATTGCATCGTAAAGTCGCAATGAACCTCTAGGGGTCATCGTCAGTCTACCAAATCGGTGGTTGTTCTTGCCAAATATGATCTCTGGCAAAATGATTGAGGGAATGACACGAGTTAAGTATTTACATAATACCTAAGGTGATGAGAGGTAAGTGAGATTTAAGTGGATGAAAACCATCTAAGAATCTCAATTTTTCAATGAATACTGTTGATTTATTGTAATTAAAACGTTTAAACCCAAAGAATACTACACAAGAAAAAACAAGGTTTCAGTTACTTCCATCAAAATTAGTGTGAATAACAAGGAGATATTTATCGTCTCAAGGGAGCAAGGAAATTTTGCTATTCTTCGACATATTTTGATATTGACCACATATCCTCACGAAACAGAAAAACCTAAATTTTCATAAACAAATTGTTAAACATATTTTGAAAGAGTATTCTGAAAAATGTATCGTAAACAGTAAATCTTAAATAAGTGATAAAGGGTTATCCACTACTGAGTTTTTATATCTCCAAGACGAGATTCAGCCATTTCGTTCGAAAATCTTTCGTACGACCAAAGTACGATTGAGTACATTTGGTTTTCGAGAAACTCAAAGGTTTCAAAGCGGCCATTCCTTCAATTGTTTCCCAGATTTGTAAGAAGAACGCCATATCGAAATCATAATCTAGGTGATAGATTGAATATGTAAAACATAATTGTTAGCCACTGTAATGAAAGTTTTTATAATCAAATCGTTATTAAAATGTTTGTCAGGCCCAAAACATGGAGAGCCAAGAAAATCATTTAGATACTGCCCTACAATCTGACTAAAAAATGGAATCATAATGCCGGATGGATATATTTTTGATCATTGGAATGATGTTTTATTAAACAAAACTGGGGTTATGGCTATCCCCCAGTGACTTCGTGTATAATTGAGGGAAGATAAAAAAGTCTCATTCTACATGCAAAACAATTATATTAAACGATTTCATTTCCAAAGAAATATAAAGGGATTGTTTACAAACCTTTAGCATCTTCATTTTATGTTCTAATATTATAAAAACTATATTAAACGATATACTAAAACCGTTTTTAAATGGTCGTCCCTCTCACCAATGAATGTTTATTCCGAATGCATTCTACCATCTAATTCCACAAATGATTCACTTTCCTAAAGTCTCCTCAACCACTTTCACCATAGAATTGAAAGCAGGGAGAGAGTCTTTTAACCGTCTATCCGAAGTTAGTGGGGTCTATATGACCAAGTCTTTATATTTTCGGAGCAGACTCGTTTCATTCCTATTCCTTTAAAACGTTGCTTAACTTAAAATAGTCCCTCGTCTTCGTACGTTGCGTAGTCGAAGGACGCTCCCTGACCAATGGCAACAGAATCAAAGATCTCTACAGACGGCACGCGCTCAATTTCGAAATTCGAAAATGTAATTGACATGTTTCCAAAAAATAAATGGACCATAGCCGAGCCTCTGCGTTTTGTCACTTGAAACAACTTAACGACGATTGTCTCGATGTTCTGAGAAAAGGCTGAGGAGAAGCCCCTGATGATAATAAAGCCCACCGCAGCGACTGCCTTAGAAAAAGTGTCCACCTTGTGCGTGCCCACCGTCCCGGTCAGCATAACCTCAATTCTCTGATAAAAGTAAATATGGAATTGACACGTTCTAAAAACCCATCATCGTAACTCTGAATGGTACACTTTTGATCAATTTGAATTCGTTGGCTTCCGCAGCCAGAGTCATGCAAATGATCTTGACTGTCCAGTTGATGTCGCGTCGAAGACAGTGGTGCCGACGTTTCGATCATCTTATCGTGGTCTTCCTCAGGGCTGGTCTGCACCGGAGCGATCAGCGCCCGGATGTATGACTGGGAACCGAGTACGTCGTTGGTCAAAACGTCGGTACCAAAGCCTTCAACGCGGCATCATCCGGGCAGCCAAGATTACTTCTGGTCAACTTGATCACCGCGTTTGGAGACTTTCCGTGGCAAAGTGTGAGAATCTAACAAGTGTCAGTTACATACTTATTTTAATCGGATCAAAACCACGTCCCTGCGTGCTACCACTTCAGTCGAAGCATTTCACGGTAACACCTCGCTGTGCATGCCGCTGTTGGGCGTCCCATTGATGGTGGTGGCGGCTGCAGAGACCGCCATCTCCGTGGAGCACGTATCCTTCTTGTCTTCCGTGCCTAGCACCCCAAAGCCCATTCTCAGTTCTCTTCTTAAAATCAATACTGAATTTTACGTTAAAAATAACCAATGAATGACAATCATGAAAAAACTGTTCAGAACCAATCACGCCATTATTTTAATAATGTCAACACTTCGTTCCAGCGACTTGCCACTTCAGACGACCCATTTCATGGTGACCGCCTTGGGGCGCCCTCTTTGGAGAATTCCGAGGAGAACGACCCGCTGGTGGTGGTGCCGGCGGTGGCCGTTGAGAGCATCACCTTCGTGGAGCACGCGGTCATCTTGTTACGTGTGCCCACCAACCCCGAAGCACAATGTTAGTTATCTTATTAAAATAACGACTGAATTTTACGTTAAAAATAATCAATGAATGGCAAACTTTAGAGATCTAACACTTATTTTAATAGTACCAACACTTCGACCTGCACTTCAGTCGAACCACTTCATGGAGACCGCCTCGGCGCGCCTGCCGCTGTTGGAGAGCTCGGAGGAGAAGGTGCCGCTGATGGTGGTGGTGCCGGCGGCGGCCGCGCCGGGCGCCACCTCCGAGGAGCACGTGTCCTCCACCTCGTCGTGCGTCTCCAGGCGCCGCAGGTCCACCAGCGGCCCGAAGAGGCGCGTGGTCGAGAGGCCGCCGTCGGGGGCGCGCTTGGGCGGGGGCGCCGCCCGCGGCGGCGCTCCGGCCCAACGGTAGGTCGTCGCGCAGCAGCGCGGGGTGCTCCTGGAAAAGGGACAGCGCGTGGAGAAGCCCTTCAACAACACACACGCAACTAATGATTGATTGACTACTAGTGATTCCGGGCGCATCAATTGTTAAGGTCATTTGACCCGTAAATGTGGTACATTTTTCGGGAGGTTCTTGCCCCGCTCGATGGCGAGATCCGGCGCCGACCTACAGTTGGCTACCGGAGTTTTCATTAACCAGGTATCTCCCACCAATGGGGCACAGCCCCATCCGGGAAAAGCTCTAAGCTCCTGACTGGTCTCTCGGGATTTGTGGTAATGTAGTGCATGTAAGTGTAATAAGTGTCATGCATGTTAGTAAGTAATTAAAAAAGTAATTAAAACAGTAAGTAATTAAAAAGTAAGTAATTAAAACAGTAAGTAATTAAAACAGTAAGTAATTAAAACAGCAAGTAATTAAAAAAGTAAGTAATTAAAACAGTAAGTAATTAAAACAGTAAGTAATTAAAACAGTAAGTAATTAAAAAAGTAAGTAAGTAAATAATGTAGTGTAGTGCATGTAAGTGTAAGGAAGGGATTAGAATAGAACAAGAATGAAGGAAAGATCGCGCGCGGTCCGTGGCCCTTTTGTTAAGGTACTGCTCCGGTATTCGCCTGTTATTGATCGGTCACATAAAACTACCGATCAGAGCAACTGCCCGCTAGAATTCTTCTCCACACAGCGACATAACTCGATCCAGCTATCTGACTTGTGTCGAAAATCCTGCCACGGTCGGAACTCGAACCCCAGGACCTCCCGGTCAGAGGCACTGCAGTGACATCAGTTGATGTCCTGAGCCACCTCTCCCAGTACCACATACTCAAGAATACATATTTACTAACTAGGGATGCGTCATGGATGTCAATGTTTTCGAAACGTCGATGCTTTTACGCAAACATCGATATTTTACGCCGATGTTTTATAGCATCGATGTTAGAACTCGATGTTTTTTACGTTTTGAATTTTTTATTTGTGGAGGATACAATCTAAGAATTTCATTTCGTAAAATGTAAAATATGAAATATATTTAAATAAAAATAGTCTTTCAATATCAGTTCATATGTGCGAAGGAAGCGAATGTTAGAGTATCTTCATGGAGCAAATACTCTCACACGAAAACAATTCCGATACCCTAGTATTTCCTAGTATGTTGCACGCGGAGAGATAGTCGAAGCATGGGCTTAGTCATAGGGCTCTCCCTGTTTCCGTACCCTTCTACGGTGAAATGAATTTAAGCCCTTTATATGACCATGAGCGCTCATGTTAATTTTTCTTTATTATTATTATTATTATTATTATTATTATTATTATTATTATTTTTTATTATTATTGTTATTGTTATTGTTATTATTATTATTATTGTTATTATTATTTACTTAATGACTCAGCGAAATTAAATTCCCCCCCACGAACGGCAATGTTAGAGCCTCCAATATTCGCTGTTAGAGGTTATTAAATCAGTTTTAAAACATCGATATTGTGGGGCCGATGTATTATAAACATCTATGTTTTAGTATTGAACATCGATATTTTAAAACATCGATGTTTTATTGTTGATGCCACATCCCTATTACTAACTGGTAGCCTTGAGCTGGAGGGTGGCCCTACCCAGGTTCAATTCGGTACACGTCCTCTGTGGCGTTGAGGCAGGCCTACTTATTTACCAGCCCCAAGGAACCTCTGAGCTCCTGACAGGGGAGGAGATACAGCCCCATGACCAAGGTGTCCACCCTGTGTCCCAAATTCTTCTTGCAATGAAAGAAGAGAACTCAGGCGGTTCTCTACCCTTGCACGCAACACCATTGTGTGGCGTCGCGCATCGCTTCCTTGCAAGCCGGCCGGGAAAACCGTCCCCCCCCCCCCATGTTTAAGCCGGATGCGGGGTTGAGGGCGGTTGGCATGCGCTGTGCACGCTGACGCGCGCCGAGCTGAAGACGCGCTGAATAGGCCAGGGGGATGGGGCAGGAAACTCCAAAAATAACTATAGAGAAAGGTTAGTGCGAGTCGTGGACTATGTCGCAAGACTCCTAGAGGAGGCTGGCCGTCGAGCCTTCCGACGCCCACCGGTATGGGAGCGCCGAGGGGAGGGGGCGAGCCTCCGGGTACTTAAGGCTGCATCAAATGCGCCCACGCGGGATATGTAGAGGGTCGAAAGGTCGGGTAATATCTCCAGTGCTATCCTAGCACGCGGTCTTCGAGGCGAAGACCGGTTTGGCATTAGGCCATGTTGTAACGCTAGTTAAGGGACTCCGACAGCTTGGCACCACGCGTTGCTAGCCTGCTTCAAAGCAGTGGTACTGGGCTGGGCCTCGGGACGGTCGCGGGGGTTTCGCGGCTAAGGGATTAGAAAGGTTGCCGGAGGTTTTTATTTTGTAAATTATTGTGTAAATATGGTTATATATTTCTGTTAGAAACAGTCGTCTGTGTTAATTATTTCCAGTACGTCACAACTGGAACACATATTATTGGGGCGGAGTTGACCGCTTTATTACGAAATTGTATATTGAAAGACGAGAGTAATTGCAAATTATCTCAAAAACACGTATTCCCGAGATCGATATGTGTAAATTTGTTTAATTAAATTAGTTAATTTCTTTCCTGTATGTGTCGTTTAGTTATTTATTATACATCCTACATTATTAAATCTGTCAATTGTAACTGTAAAGTAGGGGGTCATCACAGCGTGCGTAAACTTGTGGGGGTAAAGCTTTAAATTAATGTGAAAATAAATTATTACTTTTACGATTTTAAACTAGTAGAGCTACAGCAGCACATACTTCTTGCATTATTTTTAACTTTTGCAATTTCCGAAAATTCATACAATTCGAAACTTTCAAAAGGTAGACTTGCATATTTTTAAGAGACTTAAAAGTTTGAAGTCGTTATTGATAACTTTTTTATAATTTTTTATAATTTCAAAACTTACGCCAAAACTACTATTTTTTTCAAAAATGAACGTAATCTTAGTTAAAAATTTACTTTTTTAGAACAGACTGCATTTAAAAAATCTCATACTCATATCTCAATCTTGTACTTTTGCTTTTCTATATTTCCGAAAATACAGAGGTCCCCGCAGGGACCCCGAAGAGATTGGAACCTGCGCCAACTTTTAGCGTTCTTTGCTTTTACGAAGGGAAAAAGACAAAGAAAAAAATTGGAACCTTTTTGAGAAAATTTTGAAAATGTTGAAGCTTTATGGTAGCGCGAAAAAAATATCAAATTATCCGTTTCAAACTTGCAGGGTCTCGAGTTCTTTCAGATAGATTGGGGAATATAAATTTTGGAGAAAATCATATGAATGGTTTATGCCCTGGAGTTGACCACATACAGACGTTTTTCCATCAACGATCGTTTGGAATTTTTCGGTATGAAGGACCCATGAAACGGAGATTATGAGTACAGAATGTGTTGGAGGAAGTAATTTACATATTAGAACACTTAGCGTTTGGTGCTATGACCCCATAATATGCGTTTTCTGTCGAAAAATTGTCAATTTTTTCCAGCTTGAAATATTTTCTCTTTACTACGTAAGTACGTATTAAGGCGAAAAGGAAAAAGGGAGATCAGATATTTTATAATATATCATTTCATATAATCGGTGGTGAAATGAGCAATATAATTAAATCCATTACATTATGTTACAGACATATTCAAGAGTCTTTAATGCGGAATAACATTATGAATTTTATTTACGAAATAACTGTCGTCATCTTACTTTTATCCATTTTGTAAATAAATTTATTTACATTTATTACATTTGTATATAATACACGCACGTTTTCTTGAGCCTCCGAATATCTACCCCCCACTCCTTTAATAACATTTGTTGAATTCAGAATAAATTATAGCAACTAGCATTGATAACAAAACATGTCAATTTCGAAAAGTTTGACTTTCAATAATCAAAATGTATAAAAAATTAAATTAAAAAAATGTGTGACCATTGAAAATATATATTGTTGTTTATTTATTTAGGCCACAGTAATCCATGAGGCTGTTTCACCCTTCAAATTTTCGTTGCGCGAATATGTCACGTTCGGATCAAGTCGTCGTTTTAATCTCGTGACCGACAACCTTCTGACCTCAGGAAACAAAGCAAGAATTTTCCTGCCGTTTTAGAACATTCTCTAGTCATTGTGGCATGTATATCGCGTCAGTTAAAACTTAAATAGCTATTGAAAGAAGACAATGACACACTTTCAGGTTCCTGGACTGTCTGCCGGCTCAGTGCGAGGCCGTCGGAGTCGTAACACACGCCAGAAACAGACCCTCATCCCTATTCACAGCCCGAACTTGCAATTCCAGACGAAGCCATCGGTCGATAAACGCACTAACGACATCGCCCATCCGATAGATATACACTGGCCTGACTTTACCGCCTCTGCAGCGACGCTGACGGGGAAGTCTGAAGGTTCGAGTCCCGACGGTGGATACGAACAGTTTTCCACACAAGCTACAGAGCTTGAAGAGATGGGCTAAACAGCTTTTCTTCAAAACCTTATCGCAATAACTGTCGACTCGTAATAACTGTTATTAATAACGTTGAAAAATAACAGGTCCATGATCAGCAATGTAACATGACCAACTGCTACGAGTTAAATCCGTTGTGGCGACTGCTAAGAGTTAAACCATGCACAACAAATAACGTTGGTAGCATCGTAAAGCTTGTGCAGCTACCTTACAGCGCTTGCTTGCACTACTTCCCACATATGTTTGAACAGAGAAACACAGAAAAGCAGCTGATATGAAAGAGACTGGATGAACTGCCGAGGAAGAAAAGTAATTCATATAACGAGTAGAAAATGTGTATAGAATATTACTCAAATAAATGTGATTCGTGATTCGGGTTCAGATTGCAAATATTCTTTCGAATATGCAACCCGGAAAAAGGAAATTTTTAAAAAAAAATTTAGAATAGGGAAATAATGAGGAGAAACTGTTTTTGCATAACTATAGCTAAAGTGACAGTTAAATATCAAATATTGTAATGCGAGTTATTTGATCGGAATTAGGGAAGTAAAGAATTAGGGATCTCACAAAAGCAGCAACGGGATATAAATAAATTAACAAACATATTGGACGGATTTAATTTAAAGGACAAACTTCTTCTTGAAGTGCATACAATAAAATATAAAAATATTGTGACACATCGTGTGCAATAATGAATTATTTATTAATGAATCTATAATTTGAACTATAGCTAATCACGACTGATTGGCTGCAGTTAAGCTGTTATCGTACAAAATGGTTGCCACAAAAGCTTGTAGTAGTTCGAATTTGACGCAGCAGATTGCAGGTCTACGAATTTCAACCGATAACAGCCAATAATAGGATAAACGAAATAACTGTTATTTCACGTAACAGTTACGAAACGTTAACTTTTAAGAAATAACAGTTTAGCTGTTAGGGGCCCATCCCTAATAGCTCGGTCGTACTTAAACACTGCCTAGAGGAGAATTCTAGCGTCCGGTTGGTCTGCTCGGTAATTTTATGTTTTTTTGTCATTACCAGGCAGATGGCAGAGGAGCGCCAGGGCCGCGCGCGATTCTTTTCCTCATTCTTGTCCCATCCTCTCACCCTATAAACGCACCCTTAAATGCACTATAGTACCTCAATGGGGCTGGGAAGTGCTTCGCTGGGAGAAATACCTAAAAGGCAGTAAAGCTCTGACGAAGGCCACAGCAAGATGGCCGAAACGTCAGCTCCATCGACCATGACGCGGCTAATCCCGGACAGCCAAGAATTCAACGATTCCGGCCGCGGAAGCCTACGACTCTACACCTAAAAGGAGAAGCCCCGCAAACCGACGTGCGGGTCGGTACGGAATCTCTCGTTCCAGTGTGGAAAAACATCTCCACCTCCATGCTGGACTACATTTGCTGGACTAATGACCACAGTAGTTGACGCGCCAAGTAATCCCAAAACATCGAACTTAACATAACCGTAGCTATCGTGGACGTTAGCCACCAGCTCGCAATCAAGCTCAGAAGCCTAGAGAGGGCAAAGGGAATGTGGGTGGGGCAAGGACATCGTCTCCAAGAAGGCAGCAGCAGGAGCAGCTGGCGTACACGGCGCTCGCCAGGTAAACGCTGCATTATTAGTTACTGTTTCTCCGTGGGTTGGTTCTACTAAATACCACATTTGAGAACAGTTGTTTTCCGTAAAGAATCTGAATCAAAGCAGCCACAGAATAGTCCAATGATTCATTGAAATCATTTCATTTTAGTGCATCAGACAACGTCTTTAAACTACGTTTCGATGGTGTAAATAAATAAAAAAAATGCAGTAATAATCATTTTTGGTATATGCAATGTAAACATTAATAACTGTATCTTGTAAGAAGACGCATACAAATTAGATTATGATCATTTAGTGATTCCGGACGCGTCAACAACTAAAGTCGTTAGTCCTGCAAGAGTAGTGCATGTTTTTATCGCGTGAGCTGGCAGTGCCCTTCCTTCGCTGGATGGCGAGATCTGGCACGGACTCACCCGTCGGCTTGCAGGGGTTTCTCCAACAGCAAGGTTCTCCTAACAGCAGGGCACCGCCCCAACCGGGACAAGCTCTCAAGATCTCGACTGGCATCCCGGCATGTGTGGTATTGTTATGCATGTTAGTGTAAGTGTGTAAGGGGAGAAGATAGGACAAGGAAGAGGACGGAAATACCGAGCGCAGTCCGTTGCCAATTTGTTAGGGTACTGCTCCGGCATTCGCCTGGTGTTGATCGTCGAAGCAAAGGAAAACTACCAATCAGAGCAGCCGGCCGCTACAATTCTCCTGCAGACACCAACTAAATTCGACATATCTGTGTAGCTAGTGTCGAAAATCCCGTCACCGTCGGAACTCGATCCCTACGTCCCCCCGGTCAGAGGCACTGCAGCGACATCAACTGATGCCTTAGCCACCTACCGGTCAAATTAGATTATACTCTCCACATAGCTACTGGAAGTTATATTTTTTAAATACAGATTGTAATTTTTCAATCACCAAGTTTTCTTTTAGCGGTGAACGGAAATTCATTTTCAACTATGCCCATTTTCTTTTGTAGCCATATTGCAAGCATCTTGTGCCTTATATTTCCCAAATTTTCCATCGTTCTATTCCCTTGGCGTTCGCGGTAGTTTGAACAAAAAGACCTGCGCAAGGGGAGACATATTGCGCTCGCAAACTGCGAACCGATTCGGCAATCCGGACCTTGGACAAGCCTCGCCTACTATTTCGAAATCGGCATAAGCTAATGATCGTGTTTTCGTTGATGGTTTCTCCCTTCATGGTCCTATTCGTTATTATTAGCGTAGATAATTCATAAAGTGAATTATACGCGACGGTGGAACTACATATTTATATTCGACGTATAAAAGTTTGTTTTTTATATTTGTGAATATTATTTCTTTGGGAACAAATTGAGTTACTTATTTGAAAACATAATTTTCTCACATTTCAATCACGACCGTAGATTGCATTTTTATCAATGACAGAGTAAAGAATTCACAGGTTTAAGAAGAGAAGCAGAATAACTCTACAGAAACAGACGAATATGAATGTCCATCAGATATGAAAAAGACAAAGACATTCATTTACAAAGTAGCAGATTTACCTTAATCAAATGTGAAATTATGACAGAAAATATATTGTTATGTGTTTTGAGAGCTCGGAACATTCCGTACGTGTACTTGAAAAATATTAGGACACTATCAGCTATTGATGCAAGCCATATTTTTTAAGAGTGAAGAAAAATGCTCTAATTTAGTCACAAACTTCAAGATTATGACCAACCACATTACGTAAGAAATAATAGCATAAAGCATTTCTTGTGGGTTGACGCAAACCGGACGAGGAAGGAGTATTCTTAGAGACGTACACTCACGCGAGTTCCCCGACTTTTCATTATTCTGCAGAACAGAACACGAACTCCGAAATTATTAAGTCATTATGTAAAAATAGATTTCTACCACTTAACACTTCTTTTTAAATTTAAGATCGCATCAACATCTAGGTCATTAGCGACCACTATTGTAGTAAACGTTGTGGTAACTATGAAGATAAAACAAAATGGTGATGATAAGAGGTGAAAGGACAAACACAAATACAACCATATCCGAGGCGGGACTCGAACCCGCAACCTTTCTGTTCGAGATCACTTCCACACTACTGCTTAACCGCGATCTCGGCCACCGGGCCGACATATTCAGTACTTGTGCGAATTGATTTGTTGTTTTTAGAATCTACGAAATATCCTTTGCTTTTCAGACAGGAACTTAGAAAATACATTTTCGAAAATGAAGATTTCAATAAAAAAACTTAACAAAGAAAAGCAAGTCAAGATACAGAGATTCAATGTTGTTACTTAACATCTTCACTTACAGTATAACTCTCACAAATGGGAAACTAATAATTCCCTCTAAAATACACACCACCTTCCGCCTTTCTTCTAATTCACTCTTAGGGTGCAATTATTGGAAAGAATCGCTGTGTTTAATTTGAATAGTGAATCTTGAGTACGCTAAGGTCACTTCATCTTACTTTACCCGCTTGCGTAATAATAGAGGACCGAAAGATACAAATGTATAACCACGTAATAAGAGAGGATTATAATTATTGTTATTTTAATAAATGCTACCAGTCAAACCGACTGAGGTTAGCTCAGTGCCGTCATTGACGATGACTTCGCAGCGACTCTGCCCAGGAGAACCTCGAGTTCGAGCCCCAAGGGTGACGGATTTTCGACATTACCAGAGTCCTTCCTCTTTGTTGTCTTACCCTCTCCCCTTTCACACATACACTTTATTCACTACATTATCACACACATCATGAGACCAGACGGGAGTTTAGAGTTTGTCCCGGCTGGGGCGGTGCCCTGCTGAGGGAATACTATTTGGAGTGGAAATCTCCCGACAGCCGACATGTAAGTCGGCGCTGGATCCGTCTATGCGGCGGGAAAATTGATTGATTGATTCATTCATTCATGTTTCCGGGCGCATCAACTGCACTCGTCTTTAGCCCCGTTAGTGTAGTGCATGTTTTTTCTTTCGGGAGATGGCGGTGATCTTCCCTCGCTGGATGGCGAGATCCGGCGCCGACCTACCGTCGGCTAGTGGGGTTCCCCCTAACCAGGACTCTCCCACAAGCGGGCCACTGCCGCAGTCGGGACAAGCTCTAAGCTCCCGACCAGTCTCCCGGAATATGTGGTAGTGTAGTGCATGTTAGTGTAAGTGTGAGTGTAAGGGGAGAGGATAGGACAAGGAACAGGAAGGATAGATCGCGCGCGGTCCGTGGCCCGTTGTAGGGTACTGTTCCGGCATTCACTTGGTGTTGATCGGAGAAACCACGTAAAACTACCGATCAGAGCAGCCGACCGCTAGTTTTCTCCTGCAGACAGCGACTGAATTCGACCTAGCTGAAAAGCTAGTGTCGAAAATCCTGCCGCCACCAGGACTCGTACCTAGAACCTCATCATCATCAACCATCAGTTGATGCACTGAGCTACCGCTACCGGTGCGGCGGGAAAAGAATCACCCCATCTCTCCAAATAAAAAACACTCACTACATAACTACTAACGACCATAGCAGTTGACGTGCTCGGAAACATCTGTCAATGAATGTTACAAATCACGCCAATACATCACATTCATTACATTGGCATAAAACTGTTATAAATGTTTAAACTGTTGGCATTTTCTGTTATAAATTGATGGTAAATCTTTTAAATATTTATAATTATAAAAGTTTGTTCACGAAATATATTGGCGCTCCTATCCAGCAGAGATCTAAGCACGTGCTTAGTCTACTTTCGTAATAATTCACCCTTGACCAGGGCCGACCGACGAGGGGGGAAGGGGGTAGCTGCGGCAACTGGCCCCAGGCCCTGACTTGATTGGCGCAGCAATTTTTTCTTTTTCATTCAAAAGAAATTTTTTAAAAAATGTATTAATTTCTAATTCAAATTTATCGTTATAAGTTATTTCTGAAGCATGGAAAAATTAATTCTATTTATGAATTGGAGGAAGCAAGAATGTTTTGTTTGAAATGATGTTGATGAAATGATGATGATGATTGAAATGATTCCCCGTTGATGAACTACCCAAGGCCCCTGGTTTTTTCTGGGGGCCCCTTGCTCTTGGTACTTTTGCTGTTACAGTAGATACTTCTATTCTCCTGCAGATTTTAGACGACAAAAATCCGAAGTTTGCAAAACCTCCTTCCTCAGAGAGATTTCTGGTTCCCCCCTGTAGAATACACTAGGGAAAGGCGTCTTGGCTTACAAATAGGCCACCTCCCGCACAGCGCGCTTCGCACCGACTCTACCTTCGCTTACCGCGTGCTGTCGTCGGAGGCGGGGCTGCGCTGCGGCGAGGGCGGCGCGGAGGCCGGGGGCGAGGCCGGGGGCGAGGCCGCGGGCGGGGCGAGGGCGCCGGGGCGCGGCGGAGCGGGGCGAGGGCGACAGCGAGGGCTCGCGCAGGGCCGAGGCCGGGCGCAGGCGGCTCCTGCCGAAGAGCGGGGCGCCCGCGGGCGACCGCGCGCGCGCCCGCGGGCGAGCCGGCGGGCGGCGGCATGGGCGTGGGCAGGCGGTCGCCGATGGCCGGCAGCGGCCGGTAGGGCGACAGCGTCTTGCCCACGGTGGCCGCGTCCGCGCTCTGCAGCAGCTGGTAGATGTCCTCCTGCGTGGGCTGCATGGGCTTGCGGCCCCGCCCCCGGCCGCCAGGCGCTTCTCCTTGGACGCCGGGTAGTCGCCCTCCGCCGACACGGCGAAGCGCCGCACGGCGTCGCTGCCCACGTCGCGCAGCATCGATACTTCTTAGGAAAACGAAGAAATAAACCGCATTCACACTTTTAATATCCACCTGATTTGAATGGACCAAACGCGGCTTTAGTTCGAAATATTTTATGGCTTCCCAATAACTACACTTCGTATTTATTATATCAAAATTTCCTCAGACATCCAAATACAGTATTAAAGAATTGTACCTGCGACATATATGGTATAATGACTTTTATATAAGTGGCAACACCGCTGGTGCAGATTTTTACTAATGAAACGCAAGTTTCTTTTAAGAAATTTTAGCATAGTTGTTTGTTTTTTTCTTCAATTTAGGTTCTTTGTTTTGAAATCTAGCGTTGGACTTTTATCTTCCGTGGTCTGAAAATTATGACACGTCTACTTTTTGTGTACTAATCTGGAATATCTATAACGAAAACAACACTGTGCCCGCACTTCACAAATAACACTAAATTCTACACAATAAGAGGTATACAATCACGTGAGTGTACTGAGTATTGCGCAATATCTCTGCAACACTCGTAAATGTGAAGCTCTAATAAAATGTACAGCTGACTTATGTCTCGTAGACCAATTTGCGCGAATACTCGGGCGTCTCGGGGCAGTAGGCGTTCCAGGCGGAGACGACGCCGGGGAACACGATGGAGGAGCCGATGACGCTGGAGGTGGAGGCGACCACGCACCACACGCAGGCAGCGCGCCCGGCGGCAGCGGCGGCGGCGGCGGGGGCGGGGGCGGGGGCGTGGCCGGAGGCGGAGGCGGTGGCAGGATGGAGGGGCCGATGACGCTGGAGGTGGAGCCGCCAGGCGCCGGCGCCGCGCCGCCCAGCAGCACGCCGTCATCGCGCCCGCCGCCTCCCCATTCACCCACCGCTCCACGGCGAAGGCTCCAAGCGGCGGCGGCGGCTGCGGCTGCGGCGTCGCGCGGGCTCTGGCCCCGCGGGGGCGGCGGGCGAGCGGGGCGCGTCCGCCGTCAATCGCGTGACGGCCACGGAGTCTGCGGGGAATCGACGGCGGACGATCGGCGACTCCTTGGCCGAGATACGGCTCGAGAGGCAATGAGATTTCTGGAGCGGCCTTACGTCACTCTTTATGACGGCTCGTAGGTGCGGGAAAAAATCGACGTTAGAATTGAAAGACTGAGTCACGAAAAAAAATAGACGAAATGGAGCGCGGACAGTATTAAAGGAAAAGAGGTAGAAAATATCCTTCGCAAATAATGGAAAACACGTATTTTACAGAACAATTGCGGAAATATGTGAAGAAAAGTGAGTCATTTAGATGTTGAGAATTTGATGGATCGCTGGAGAGAGCGCGGTTCAAAGAACGATTACTGCCAGATACCTGCCATTGTATGGATGCGCCGAGCCGGCTCCGCTAATCGCTTACACAGAAACCTGCAGGTAACTGACGCGCGCCTGCTGTCAATTACGCGTATCACCCGACACCTTCCTCTGTTCCGTTGCCTTTCACTACTTCCGGGCGCGCTTCTTTCAGCGAGGCGCCGTGAAAGAACGCGGCATTGGCGACGGCGGCGTCCCCGAGATCACAAGGCGCCGGAGGGCGACTGGAATGCCCTCTCGGAAGAATGCGTGGTCATTAATCACGGAGGCTCGGGGGTGGGGGTGGGAGGCGGAGGTGGGGGCCGGCGGTCGATCCGTCGCCCCAGCGACGCGCCCCGCCCCCCGCGGCGCGCGCGCACAACAAACGGACACACGGCTGCGCAGCGCGCCGCCCCCCGGCCGGCCACCGGCCGCCCGCCGCTGACCCCCTCGAGGTTCATTCATTGATTCGTTCATATTTCCGGGCAAGTCAACTGCTAAGATCACTATACTGCGATTCTTATTAAGCTGCGTTTGAAGTAAATCAGCTGCTTCTGTACCATCCAATCGGAAAGTGGAACGCCAACATAGTGACGTCATTAGTGACGTTTAAGGTCCCGATTGGATGACACGATAACATTTGATGAAATGTCAGACACAGCAAAGTGAAAACTGCTGTAAAGTTCCGTTAGAGTAAGGAATAGTTTTATCCCGAGAAGTGGCCGTGTTTCTTCCCCACCAGATGATGAGATCCGGCGCCGACCAACTCACCTTGCAAGAGTTTTCTTTCTCCAAGTATCTCCCCTTAGAGGGACTCTAAGCTACCGCCTGCTCTGTCATTCGTGGTAGGGTAGCGTATGTAACTGTAGGTGTGTGTAAGTAAGAAGACAGGAAGGGGAAAGAAACAACGTGTGCGGTCAATGGCCCGTTTTTTAAAGTAGTATTGCTCCAGCATTCACCTGGTGTTGATCGGAGAACCATTTAAAATTACCGATCATAGCAAGCCGGCCGCAAGAAAAGAAATCTTCAAACAGCAGATGAATTCGACCTGGCTGATTAACTAAAATACGCCTCCGTCGATAATCTCGCTCAATTCTTGACCTCAGTGTGACCATGAATCGTGACACTCATCAATCCCCGTATTTAAAAATATCTCTATCTTCAGTTCGCGAACTGTAACCTCACACTCACACGCTTCCTCGCGCCCGTCCACGCCTCGCGCACGTCCCTTCTTTCAATAGATCGATTGCAACGAAGTTATGATTCACCATGAAGTAAGGAGCAAATGACGGCAGATAAGCGGAAATACTTTTAATTTCAATATATTATTAATATATCAATATCAATATCTATTATCAATAGTTGGTGTTTGTACAATAAAAACCGGCTAAAAAAGATAAGTCTAAGCTCACTACATTTCTTTAAAGAAAAAATAACGAAATTTGGTTAAACAGAGAGCTTAAACAACTTTGTGAACGAAAACCCTTTGAGTTTTAAATAGTATTTAGATGTAGGTAGGGTCGTATCTCTTAATGGACGAACAGGCGAAAGGTGGAGGTAGTACGTTACATATTTTGAATAATGCTAGTTTGAATAATGATTACTTTCAGTTCCAAACATGCTGACATATTTAACATGGTAACAGACTGTTTGGCAAGGAAATATTTTGACAAAATATTGTGCTTTGTACAGACCTGAAGTTCCTTTATGATTCGAAGGCCGAAGACCGGAGCCAAGTGAGAAGGGCTTAGGGGTGCGCCAACTGAACTTTAAAATTATGTTGACATAAAATACGTTGGCAAAATTGAGATGCAGAAACTCCATTTGAAAGTATTGGACCAACTTGAATACGCCTAAAGTGCTCTGACAATAGGTGTTTCTCTTCTGACAATAGGTGCTCTGACAATTGGTCGTTTCCCGTTTCGGAGTCGATTTATATCATTGGGTACGATAAGGATGCAGGAAAGGAGCATGAAATTTATCCTAATAATAATTTGAAAAGTACATGGATTTCAAGTTTTAGTTCGCCCTGAACTACAGAGTCCTAAACAAAGAAACTGAGATACTAAATCAATTACAAATCAAATGTATTACTTGATGAGATTGACTTTGTAGGTCAGGCACGAATTGCTCTAATTAAACTATCATGTCACAGAAACGGAACAAAAGGTCATGTTTGATGTAAATAGATCGACAGGATCTTTTGAAATACTGGATTCCTTCTTCATGCACTTCAACTTTTAAAGTAATTGTGTTATCCTTTGTTAATCATTGACTCTTCATAAGTTGATTTTCACTTAACCACAGATCTGACTATTCCAGACACAGTTTAATTATATTTAATGGAGTTGTACTTCTATGCAAAATTAATCTTCGCGCTATTTTTTAAACAATGGGCATTCTATTCATTTTATTTGGAAATATAAAAAGCCTTCTTCGCAAAGAATACGCCGAGTTTGAGAATTTGTTGACACTTATTTTAATCTGGGTACTATTCAAAGACACAAGTAATCCATTAAATTTACATTGTATATCTACTGCATTTGCACAAATCGAAATTCATATTAATAATAAAATAAAGTTTTCCTGTCTTTCGTTCCTAAGTAAAAGCAAGAGTTACTTTATTATTTCCTGATGTTGAATTTTGATTTATATGAATGGAGTAAATAAAGGCAGATTTAATGGAGTGAGTTCTCTTAACTTTCGAACGGTGAATAATTTAAAGATAAAGTATGCCTAGTTTATGAATCACGAAAGCTTGGTAAGCAGCTAAGCAATATTTATTTTTTACAATAATCATCAGTTCATATTTTTATTGAAATAGTACTATGCTTCTCATACTCTTATTCACATATCGAGTAATAAGCTACATATTGTCTTCCCAAAGTTAAAATGGTTCTAAAGAATAACAATTTTTTAAAAAGGATTATGCATATTTACATAGAACATTTAAAATACGATTTCCAAAAACATATCCATTAAACTTATACATTGTATTGAAGTAATCAATATTCTAACCACATTATTTCAAGAATTACAGGAGACCTTCCTAATTCCTTTGGTTCAGAAATAAAAAAATAAAATCGCTTAAAAAACAACCTCTCTTACACACGAGCAATCGATATCAGTTCAGTTGTTCGCATTGAGATGAAATGTTTGCAAAACGTTCTTGAACTCTTGGCGATATTTCTACCGGTCGCCTGCCAGAGAAGACTCTTGGCGAAAAACCCGTCGCAGCTTCCGCCGCTGAGAGCAGAGGCGGCAGCCGCGCTTGAGGGTGGCGACAGGTGACAAGCGACAGGCCGCAATGCCGATGCTGCGTCCGACGTAAAGGCAGAGCGCACTGGTTGGTTGGTTCTTAGTGATTCTGGGCGCGTCAACAGCTTAGGTCATTATTCCCGCAAGTGTAGTGCGTGTTTCTTCCTCTGAAGATGGTGGTGATCTTCCCCCGCTGGATGGCGAGATCCGGCGCCGACCTACCGCTGGTTAACTGGGTTTCCCCCTAACCAGGACACTCCCACCAGCGGGGCACCACCCCAGCCAGGATAAAATCTAAGCTCCCGACCACTCTCCCGGAATTTGTGGTAGTGTAGTGCTTGACAGTGTACGTGTGTGTGTTTGTGTGTGTGTGTGTGTGTGTGTAAGGGGAGATGATAAGACAAGAAAGAGGAAGGAAAGATCGCGCGCGGTCCGCGGCCCGTTTGTTAGGGTACTACTCCGACATTCGCCTGGTGTTGATCGGAGAAACCACGGAAAACTACCGATCAGAGCAGTCGGCCGCTAGGATTCTCCTCCAGACAGCGACTGAATTCGACCTAGCGGGAAAGCTAGTGTCGAAAATCCTACCGCCGTCAGGACTCGAACGTAGAGGGCCTCCCGGCCAGAGACGCTGCAGTGATGTCAGTTGATGCACTGAGCTACCGCTCCTGGTCAGAACGCGCTCTGAAGCATTGGTCTACGGTACAGCATCACACGATGGGGGTCCTCTTACTTAGACCGGGAATACCCAACCATTCTCTTGCATCGACCCCTGTTGAAAGAATGATTCGTTTCATCGATCCCTTTCGACATTTTTATATTATATACAACACATTCATATCACAAAATTGTTCCACAAAACTGACTTCAAGATAACAAAACAACTAGACGAAGAATATTTACAAAATATTTTTAATGATTATTAGATAAATATTTTGCTATTTTTGTATCATTTCGATTTTTGTATCACGACATCCAGTGTACCTTCTATATTTAAGAAACAAACAAACAACAACAACAACAACAGTTAATTTACGCACTCCCTTTGAGATTGACGAACACTTTTTTCTAGAATTATATATTGATTGAGCTACCTATGGCTGAGGCCAAAGGTTATCATTTAAACACACAAGAATGTAAGTGGTTACCAAAATCTTGGGAACGAAATCCATGCTGATTAAATGGAAATATGTTATGGGAGCAGAATTCATCGTTTTTTTTTTAATATAATCCTCTCCATTCATTTACAGATTTGTGATATCAAAATTACTTAACAACTGCTCATATTTTCTTTAAAATGAAATAAAAGCATTGTTAATTTTAATGATGTTAAAATAATATCATTAAAAGATCTAAAATCGAGGGATAAAGTGTATTACGAAAGAAATCTTTGGATTTAATATTGAAGGCGAGGAGCGAGTTCGAAAATAAGTTTGAACTTATGCAATTTCGGAAATTTCAGAGGCGACAATGATAAAAGGAAATATATCATATTTATACTTTTCTCTATTGAAGCAAAAACTTTAAAGAAAAAATTATAGGAATTTTCAGAAGAGTTTGAAAACGATATAAGAGATTTATCATGTTAAGTACCCTTAAAAATTAAAATATCATAATGATTTCCGGAAACGCTCCTGATGCGGTTACTATGTTTGAGCTCAAAAGCTTCTGACCTGACAGAGGTATGCTTGATATCCATATTGATATCACGTTTTGGGGACACAAAACTCTGTGTCTCTCTTTGCTACCCACATCAACAGCTTTGAAATCACTTTAAGCAACACTTTAAGCACTTATTTTTATCATTAAAAAACTTTAAGCGCGTGTGCGAAGTTACAGTTCAAAAGAGCCTAAGACAGGATTTTACGACCAAGAATTGGAGATCATATTGTGGAGGTGATTCCAATATTTTCTCCTGATGTGAAAGGAGGTAGAAAATGACAAATTGGTAATTGTGCTGATCAAAATTATGTATTTTAACCTCTTCGCAGAAAAGAAATATTATGTTATCCTCTGTGAGCTTATTATTGTCTCCCCTTCACGATCTCTAGGTCTATCAAATAGCTCTGTTGATTATGGCAATTGGAAAACCAATTAAACAGTAATGATTTTTCGAAGATACAATGAGTTATTTGAAGTTTTATCATTTTTGTGCATTGATAAATTCTTATGGTCAATACATTTTTTTTTAATGGGTGAGGGGGTATAGTTTGATCGATAACAAAATTTTCTGGTTGTTCATGATATTATTGATAATATAGTGCCTTGGTAATACTATTTTATTTGCAGGTGTATCTCACGCATAGAGCACGTACAACTATTATCGTCAAACCTGAGCATAATTGGGTAACTTATTTATTCTAGAAAGTAATTACCATCTTTAAGTTGCATTCTAATAAAACATTTACATACTATTTCAAAAGGAACTCGATATCTCGAATCTCAAAGAGCAAAGAAAAAAAATCTCCATTTAAAAAATTATATTAAAGGAGTGGAAGAAAGATGGAAATTGGAGAAAGATTAAGAAACTCGAGATACCAAAATTATCGAAATATAAATCTTCGTGGAGACATATTTTGAGTTACCAGAGTTTCATTCATTAGAACTTGTGGTTACTATTCTCATAATGAAAGGACTGAGCGCAATAATGGTTATAACACACACACACACACACACACACACACACAATTAAATGGAGTTATTGATACCATTTGTTATCTAAGAAGGTGAACTATCTTTGTACATTGTTGGTTTGACCAGTTTTTCCTCTACAAAGTTAAGAACGAAGTCACTAATTTTGCTCTTCATGAGTATTTCTAACCACAACTATGTAACTTCAACTTAATTTTCCTCCGTTTTCTTAACATGTGGCTTAGACCACTATCGCGCTGACCCCGTCCATTACAACAGCAATGCTACCTTTCTTACGTAACAAGCACCCTCGTGCTTTTTTCGAGCCTGTAACACCGTGCTGTACGCAGCGACCGTCCGCCCCCCCCCCTGTGGAGCGGTGGCCAGAGGCCATCACTGACCGCGGCGCACTTGGCCTCGCGTGCGCCAGAGGACAGCGGCGGGCACGCACGCCCCGGAAATCGATGGCTTCCGCTGTCGACCGCCCCGCGGCACGGCACGGCGCGGCCTCGCCCGCGGTCTCGCCCGCCTTCGCCTTGGACAATTCCTGAGTCACCACCCACGCGGCACCTCACACCCACGCCATCGCGCTCGGGCTAAATTTAAACGTGTGGCGATTGGAGGGCCAACTAGCAAGGTCCGCTTTCGATGGAATTGTAGAGTTCGATTCCGTGCTCTAGAAGGGGTCGTATGCTAGATTCTAGTAAATTGAAAAACACTACAATCCACTAAAAGTTGCCAGAAGCAAAAAGCTTATAGAGTAGAAAATATCGTAATAAAACCTTTAAAGAAGTTCTTGTGAAATGTATAAAAGTGGAGTTTATAGTTTTCCCCCTGTATCATTCGTTTGTTTTGTTGCGGTAATGCCCCGCCTTTGACGAATTTGTACTTAAAACAAGCTATAATGGCATATTTTACAAAAACAAACATTTTAATTTTTTTCCCAAGTTGAAATCACAGCAATAGATTTCACAGCAATAATCTTAATTGGGGTTGATAGTAATTTGCTTGAGCTAAGGGTCGTCTATAAATTACGTAACACAGCGGCAGGGCTGTTAGTATAGTATTTTAACGGTGATATTTATTTTTTTTAATTGCTCAGTAACTTAAATAATTCCCCTTATTCAGTCTTATACTACAACATTACAATTTTAGTAAATTATTTTTTAAAAATATAAATAATTTACCACGTTTTTATTAATTCATTGTTATAATAAATGTAAATACATTTTCAATGATATATTGATTGAACATGTGGGATTACGAAGAAAATATTCAGAATTGATCTACAATATATTCGTTAATTCAATTAAATTGGCGCAATAGACCCACGGCCATGACTAATACATGACGGTGTGTGCACGGCTTGTTGTCAGTAATATCCTCACCTATGCATCCTCCCTTCAACTAGAGGTGCTACATAATGGCACAGACTTTCTCGTAGCAAATTTTTCTAATTCCCTTGGTGTGAACCAAGGAACTGGCTTTACGGTCTTGCTCCATTCTCTGGTGAGCTGCAATCTATCGTCGCCCAAAGTACATTTTTTATTGACATTTTCTCAACTTCTTTTCTTTCTTACGAGAACAACCGAAGTATTAATTCAAGAACATCATAGAAGAGTAAAACCTCGTCCTAAATAGAAATTTTTATTGAAAAAATTTTGAAGCCGTTTCTAAGAAAACAGCGATTAAGCATTACTGTAATGCGAAATTTGAAGCTCTTTTTCACAGGAATCTATTGAGGTTTCAGAAAACTTAATTTGAAGTTATTTGATTTGATTTGCACTTTCATTGAAAAATTCAATAATGTTTACAAATTGATGGAAATTTTTTTTTTTGAAAAAAATAAAAGAATACACGAAAACTAACTTAACGTCAACAGTACAAATAGCACTATCTTTTGGAAAAATTGGAACAAAAAAATTAGGAGCCATTTTTGAGAAAATGGCGTTTCTGAAAATGCCGAATTTTGAACTCGTCTCCACATAAAACTGTTGAGTTTTCGAGAAACTTTATTTGGCATTATTTAAAGTACATGTACTTGTAAATACAATAATGTGAAGAAATCGCCTCTAATGTACCGATGTGAGAGAAGCCAAAAAGTTATATTTTTGTAATTTTTGAAAAGACAAAGAAAAGAGCAATAAGACATTTATGTCATCGTATAGGGATCGTTTGGCACTAATCCTACGAACAATTTAAAGAAAAAAATTGGAGCCGTTTTCTTGAAAATCTTTTTGTTATTTTTTTAAATTGCAAATTTTGGACGCACTTTTGAACGAAAACTACTAAAATTTTCAAAAAATCTACATGAGTTTTATGAAAGAAATATTTATGGACAACAAATTTTATTTGAAGGAAAAAATCTGTCTTCAATTTTATACCTGTCGAAAGACGCTAAATAAAATTCAAACTTTTGCAATTTTCGAATCTTCCGAGTTAACCATGAAAATCGGATCTATGCCATATTTATAAATGTATTTTACTGTAATCTTTCCAGAAAATTGTAAGGAAAAATTTGGAGTCGTTTTTGAGAAAATTTTGAAAATGTCTGGAGAGCTTAATGTAATGTACCCTCAAATTTGAAAGAATGTTTTTCAAAATTTCAAAACTTCAACTAGAGCCAGATGGACAAGGGTTTCTTCAATTTGGAAAAGATCGTACGTGTGGTTTAGGCGCTAGTAGTGTTCCAGACGGACGGACGGACGTTTTGAAAAAAAAAACACTTTTTGGTATCAGAGGACCCCAAAACGTGTATTTTCTTTGAAATCTGGAAATCAATTTTTCGTAGCATTTCATAATTTTCTCTATACTCCGTATATTAATCCATATATACGTACGTATACAAGAACGTAACTACAGGTGCTACAAAATGGCACAGACTTTCTCGTAGTAAGATTTTCTAATTTCCTTAGTGTGGACTGATACTGTACAGTCTTGCTTTTCATTCTTGCCTGCTGTCAACTATCGCCGCCCAAAGTATATTTTTTGAAATCTTCTCAATTTCTCGATTTCCAAATAGTAGAACCGAAATATTATTTTGAGAATATTAAAGGAAGCTAAAACCCTGCCCTAAATAGCAATTTTCATTGAAAAATTTGGAGCCGTCTTTAAGAAAATGGCGCTAAGCTTTACTGTAATTGCAAAATTTGAAACTCTTTTTCACAAAAATCTATTGAGTGCACTCTGTACATACGTATGTATACCAGAAAGTAGACTCTGATACACGAAACTCAAGAGTTTGGATAAAGGTTATATTAGAGATTTGTCAATGATACACTTTAAAAACCTTTTTTAGGCAGCCTCTAGTAAAACCGGTTGAAGTGTAACGATGATAAGGATTCAGGTAACGTCCAAAATTCAGAACTGCCAAATTCAAGAAACCCTCGTCCATCTGGCTCTAGTTGAAGCTTTGAAATTTTCAAAAACATTCATTCAAATTTGGGGATACATTACATAAAGCTCTCCAGACGTTTTCAAAATTTTCTCAAAAACGACTCCAAATTTTTCCTTAAAATTTTCTTGTTACAAACATGCATTTTTGATATATTATAAATGCAAAGAAGGAAATGAAATAGTTTCGTCTCGTACTACATCAGCCACTACTGTCCTTAATGTGCAATTTAGTGATTTGAATACCTTTGATTAAAAATAAAATGAAATTCTGTGAGGTTGTGTAAGATATAATGCATGGATCACGTGGTAAAAGTGATTTTATTTTGTTCGTAGGATTGCACCTATTGGTCTAGTGTCGCAAACTTTCCTATTCGCAAAATAAAATGTCACTCTTACCTTAAGTATCTGCGTTTTATATTTTCATATAAGCATAACTGTGTTTTATACTTTCTAAAAAGGAACATATTGAAAAATGTAGATTGGGAATCGCTCTCAGATCAATATGAGTAATACGCATAACATAGTATTATTTTGTTTCCGATATTAGAATCTATTGGGGCGTATGAACTCATCCCTGACATCATCCTCATCGTGAATGTTTCATTTTAGATCATGGCTCTCAGGTGACACATACTACTATCAAATTAACACATCTCTTTTTTGTTATAATGACTTCTTTTTTATCTTCTTATTTTATCCAATTAATGCATCGTCTTCCCTCCCTTAATATCTTTGTGATTCTTAATTTTCCAAGCATTCTTAAATTTCCAATCCAAGAGTAGTTACATCTTACGGAACCAGATTACCACAGGGTTTTTTATTTACTCCTATCCTTGATCTATTCTGCGTCACCAGGGAAGATACAGATTTTTGTTCCTGCTGTTAAATATCAATAAGAAAACTTTATGAATATTGATTGTTATGTTTGGTTTCAGTAATGGATTGTCACCCTATTTTTAGAAAGAGATTGAAGAAAACCAATTTCAAAATTCATGAAGAGCTCGTTATAAAGTATGAACAAACATGCATTTGTGATATATTATCTATTTTATCACTGTCCCTTTTCTCTAAAAGTGAATTTATCATCTTTTTTTGCCTGTGACGTTGTTGCGCAAATGCCTACCTTTTAACCATAAATATCTACCAGCAGAACGCCCACCTCCACCCGTCTTCCGCGCCTGTGGCAAGAGTGCCTGAAGCAAAGTTTGTTACCATTACTGATGTCTTGACTGCGTCTCTCAGGTTCAAATCAATTTTTGCTTTTACTCTGTGCCACAACTTCACTCGCTCCACCCTCATTTCTCCTATCGCCACTTTCGGCAGTTCTGCAAAGTCGCTCCGATCTGGAGGCGTATTGCCAGTGCGTTCTTCACCAACGAACTATTTCCTACTGAAACTGTTTCTTTAATTCTCTCCGCAGTTATAATCATAAACAAAAATATCCATATTTATATTGCCCTTCTTTGTTAGACGTTGACCTGTCAATCTCTACCGTTCCCTATTTATCTAATGTAATTTAATTCGTGAATAATTATGATAATAATAATAATAATAATAATAATAATAACAACAACAACAACCCACAAAATGGAGTTATCTATAACTTGTAATTATTTTTTATCATAAAGCTTTTCATAGGGAAATTTATTAACCGTTAAATAAATTTATTTGTTTGGGAGTGAGTCCTCGAAGCCTCTCTTATACAAGAAACAGGATGCCTATCATCTATTGTTGGGAATTGGACACGTGAATTATTTTTCTCTTGCCCCCGATCGAATAAAACATAAAAAGTTTCAAAATTAGTTGTCGTTGCCGCGAGTGTCCGCGCAACATTATTTATCATCAAAAACTACTTGTCCTTAGCTCCCGCCTCTCCTGGCTAATGTTCAACATAAATCACAAACAACACATGAACATAGGCCAAAAACACAAATATTATACTCTTATTAAAATATTTACCCATACATGCACACATAACAATTACTAAAACTCATATCAGCGCGCATTCCTCTCCCCTTTTTGAATGGCCATTTTTGTCTGAAACATTAAATGTTTCCTCACACTGTAGAACACATCTTGGACTTCTTATAATTTCAGATCATTTACAAAAAAAAAAAAAAAGGTTAAAATCATCTCTTCCTTTTCGTTGATCGCTGTAGTTGTCTTCAACATCCCCGCTCACACGTCGCCAACATCCAGAATTACCATAACCATGTAGTCCTTTTCAATTTTATACTGCAACGTCCATCTGTAGCAATTATAATACCACGCTTTCGTATCTCAACATGGCTTCCTTCTTCCATCGGTCCTAGACCGAGTCTACAAGCATTCTCCTCGCGTTTCCTCTGCCTTCACTAAAGTTTTAGAAAAAAACTGCCATCTTTCTCTTTCATTTGTCACTTGCACGTGATTCATAAAATTGCTTTTTCTGTCTAAATTTCCTTTGCACCAGATTATATTCCATTGGCAAATTAACTATATATTTATTCTGGTTATTCACGAATGTTTTAATGTCTTTTCAAGGTCATTTTATTAAATTTGACGTGTTTATTTACACAGTTTCTCGGCATTAATTTTTTTTGGAAATTTTTTTTTTTTCTATTTTTATTTGTGATTTAATTTAAAGTTCGTCAGCCCCGGCATAAGAAATAAATAAATACCACTACGCTCCTGAACCCGTCACTTGTCTTCGTAATCATGTTGCATTTCGTCCCTACTAAAACTTATTAAATTGTTGTTTTTGATGAGTACTTCTGGACCGTCACACAACATATCAGAGAACTGATTGGGAATTTGTATTAGAAAACAATTCACGCTCTCTGAAGAGATGTAAAAGCGAATTAAATAAAATTCATCTGGAACAGAAAGCGGAAAATATATAGAAAACCAATTTAATTTTCACTTGTATCAATCCCTTCGTAATTATTTGCTTCGGCGACGACAATTTCTTTTCTATAGTACAATAAATATTCCACAGAAACTTCTCGCCTTAACACCTGTCTCAAGTCAAATAATTTCCCTTAAATTATCGCTGTAACCTTGTCAATCTTGGCCATTGATTGATTGATTGTTAGTGATTCCGGGCTAAGGTCATTAGTCGCGTAAGTGTAATGCATATTTCTTCAGCGAGATGTGGCGGTGGTCTTCCCCCGCTGGATGGCGAGATCCGGCTCCGACATACCGTCAGCTACCGGGGTTTTCCCTAATCCGGTATCTGTCTGGGGAGCATCGCCCCAGCGGGGACAAGCTCTAAGCTGCCGACAGGTCTCCCGGCAAGTGTGGTAGTGTAGTGCAAGTTAGAGAGAGAGAGAGAGAGAGAGAGAGAGAGAGAGAGAGAGAGTGATAAAGGGTTGAGGATAGGACAAGGAAGAGAAAGTGAAGATCACGCGCGGTCCATGACCCGTTGGTTAGGGTACTGCTCCAGCATTCATCTGGTGCTGAACGAAGAAACCACGGGATTTATTTATTTATTTATTTATTTTACGTCAAAAAAACAGTTAAAACTGCGTATGACGTGCTATGGGGAAAAATTAATTGTGTGCACATTTTCAAAATTCTGTGATCCCTACACTAAGTCATATACTACTTAAATTTTGAAATTTTGAATGGGAGAAAAAAAGAAAAAAAACTCCCATGTAATAATATCTATTTTCAAGGATAAACAAGCAATAAATTTTGAATTTTGAAAGGGAGAAAAAAAAACAAAAAAACTCCCATGTAATAAAATCTATTTTCATAAATAAGCAATAAATTTTGAATTTTGAAAGGGAGAAAAAAAACTCCCATGTAATAAAATCTATTTTCAAGGATAAATAAGCAATAATTTTTGCTCTTATTACTTCCTGCCGCGACAACATGGAAACGATAATTTGAATAATTTTCCCACTGAATTCTAGAAGACGTGCACAGAAAACGAAGTTATTTATGTCCAGAAACAAAACAAGGGGCCATCTCAGCATTTGCTCAATGGATCAGGAAAAAAATGGACGAAAAACCTGATCGAGATGGGGGTCATTGACCCGGAAGCTGTAGTACAATAGTTGTTACAGGTTGTTTATACTCATTTATACAGTCCAAATGGTAAATAATGCATTATGTATCATTGTTAAAATTAATGTTACTTTTCTTGTGATGCTCAGTATAGTCTCTAATTGTATAGAAACAGTTATAAAAGATTTCACTTGGGATTTAAACTTTTCTATTGAATTTAATCGTTTAATGTCATCTGGCAAAGTGTTGTAAAATAATGTACATGTATTGTATGTGAATTTTTGTAATGAGCTGTTGATACTGTCACCTGATGAATATGATTTCTACGTCGAGTGTTATAGTAATAGATTTCGGCATTTTCTGAAAATATATTCCGCCCTTGAGCAAGTCATTTTTACAAAACCACTGATTCGTAAATAAAAGACACGGTAATGGTAGAATTCCTAGATTAATGAAGAGAGGCTTACATGAATCACGTGGGTGAGATTTGGTTATTATTCGTACAATTCGTTTTTGTAATCTAAAAGTCTGGGAGCTATAATATGTATTTCCCCAGAATATTATGCCATATCTCAGGCGGGAATGAACATTCGCGAAGTATACACAACGAGCAGTATGAAGGCTGACTGAATTTGCAAGAATTCTGAACGCGTAGCATAATGAACTTAATTTTGTGTTCAATTCATTTAAATGGACGTTCCATTTAAGATTTGACTGAATTGAGAGACCTAAAAATTTTGTTGCCTTAACATAAGTCAATGGTACACTGTTCATTTTCAATGGAGCACAGAATTGTTTATTTGAAATGGAAAACTGCATTAAAACCGTTTTCTTTTCGTTTACTATTAATATCGGGAAAATACCGATCAGAGCAGCTGGCCGCTAGAATTCTCTAGACCGTGACTGAATTAGACCGTGAGCTGACAGGTTAGTGTCGAATATCCTCCCACTGGCAGGACTCGAACCTAGGACCTCCCGATCAAATGCACTGCAGTGACATCAGTTTATGCCCTAAGCCAACTCTCCCAGTCATCTTCATCAATCTTTTCTGCTGTTTTCCTATTACTGCCATCTTATTCTCTACTCCTTCTGATCATTGTGGTACTCTCCATATACTGATAAAATGTATACTTGTGTTGTTGGTAAAATGTATGCCCGAACACTTTTAACCATCTATTTATTTATTTTCATTCGTTAAATCATCTCGTGCTTGAAAAAGACTGATAAATGCCAAGACACTTGTGATATTTCTTTCTAAGGGAAATCATACTTACCAAATGGTAAATATGATCCAGAACTGTAAGAACATCAACGCTACAAAATATTTTCTGGATAATTCATAACATTTCAATAAAATCTTTTCCGCGTCCGCGCGGTACCGCGTCGAAAGCTACAGACTCGTCCTTCAAATTTTCTACAAAATGCAATTTTCTTTTCTTCTTATAGTTCCGTGATGGGTGAAAAAAAAGGTAAGTTGAAAGAGACTGATATATACTTGCTAATAAGGGAGTACAACTATCATTCGATGCTCAAACATCAATGATAGGACAACATCAGATCCGCCGCTGAAGCCTACGACCTCATATTTTCACAAAATGTTGCTTTCCCCTGATAATTCCGTGGTGGATAAAAAATAAGGTACTATGTTGGAAGAAAGCGACATGCACATACTAACAAGAAAATATGACTATCATTCCATGATCCAACAGGCTGTCGTTTGAAATTGCCTCGCGTTCTCCGTGTGCCCACATAGTAAAGGTATATTGACACGATTCGGCTGCACCGACCCTACGTGCCTATTGTGCCTAGCATGCGCATGCCCATCACTGTCACTTCCTTTGCACGGGTCGATTTCCAGCGGCGGGTTAGATATCCAGAACGACTAAAGTAAAATAGACTTCTGCAATGGCGTTACCAGAATTTTTCTATGGGGAGGGGACCTTAAATATAATATCTAGCTGATTAGTTGTTTGTACAGATAATTTAATATATGTTGAATTCAAAATTTATTTTCATTTGATTTGTCGTCTCTACCTTTAAAGATAGATAACGGTTTTTGACAATAAATAAAAATCCATCGGCACAAAACCCTGTAGGTGTGCTGCCTCTAGATAAAGAATTACTTCCCAGTTCTACATCCAACAAATGTACAAGGAATGAAGTTACTTTTAATAACATAAACAGATTTCGCACAAACAGATCGTGCCTAGCTCGGAAACGGTGGATCTTAGGATCCTGAAACCAAGTATTTTTGTCAGAGATAAAATTTTACGGGAACAGGTGAGTTTTGTGGGGACTCGAGTTTGGGGGAGAGACAGAAAATGATGAGGACCATGTGGGAAAATGAAGGGGAATATTACATTATTGGAAATTTAGTTCTTCCGGGTGCTCCCTCTCCGTAGCATGGGTGGTCATCAAAGTAAAAACTAAATCTATGTAAAATTAAATTGAAGGGATTAAAGAAATAATCTTTCATGATAAAGTTAAAGGGACGGTTTGATTTGTGTCAATTTAATCACAACGCTTAACAATATTAGAATCACTGATCATGCTCAGTATAGAACCTACAATGTCATAATGCGCATCAGGTTGAGTTCTACTATGAAGGTATTTCCAGCTTTAAAATTGAGATTTCATAATCCCAAAATATCCCTCGTATACCACGTTTTTGGTTGATCCCAAATATGAATGTGAGAAAATATTTTACTAGAGATGTTTCAGAAAGGCGCAGACAGAACTTCTCGTTCTAGATAGTTTCCTATTCACCTGTGTCTGAGCTAGCTTTTTGTTTTTTCCCTGCCCTCTCCCCAACTGGCGACTAAAATACATTTTTCACATTTACTAAATGTTTCCCCTAATAATAGAATTGAAACATGACTTTACAAATGTTATAGAAGAGTAAAAGCTGGTCTTCTGCAAATTTTCTTTGAAACATTTAGATCCATTCTTGAGAAAACATCGTTTGAACGTTTCTGAAAATTGTATTCACAGAAAACTTTTGTTTTCGAGAAACTTGATCCGAAATCGTTTCAAGTGTTTGTATATACAAATGCAATAATGTATAAGAATGCCCGAATTGTAAATATTAACGACCTTTTTTTAAAACTACCTGTAAGTAAATTTTAGAAACAAATGATACATCAAATAAGTATTTATGTATGTTATTTAGTTATTTAGCATTAACCGTACAACAAGTTTAAATAAAAAAACTGTGGAGCCAAGTGAGGAAAAGGCGTTTGAATGTCTCTGAAAATACGTAATTATGAGCGTATTTTCTCAGAAAACTTTGAGTTTTCAAGAAACTTCATAAAACATAATCTGAAACCCTTGCATTTAAAAATTTAATAAAGTATAAAAATGCTATATTGTAAATTTTAACGCAGACATATGAAAAAATACATGTGTATTTTTTGGAAAATCCAATTAATATATCAAAATAAGGTTTAAGTCATTTAAAAAGAAAACATTTAAGCCTTTTCTTATAAATTTGTTTTTAATATTTTTTTTCCAATAAAGTGTAAATATGTGGATAATAAAATAATCCAACAAGTCATGAAAACCACATATTTAGGAGTGAAAATTTCAAGCACAAGGGAAAAAAACACTTTTTCGGTATCAGGGGACTCCAAAATTGCATTTCCGATCTTGAAATCCATACGTATCTACTCTCCGTATTTTACTCTTATTTAACTACAATTCGAGAAAGAAAAACCGACAACATATTTCATATCAATTATTTTCAATTCAAACTCCGATGGCAACTCACAGCAACTCAAGCACGTCGAGGGTGAATTAGAAAAGAAGTGACTTAGGCCTACCAATTACTAACCCGGATAAACCTTAAGTTTTAAAGTTGGCATCCCTTCCTGTGCGTTTTGCCCGGTCGTGCATTAGCAGTACTTAACGCTCGGCGTCATGATGGAGATAGCAATGCTTCCTCTGAAAACAAAAACACGAAATCGCGATAATACAAACACGCAACCCCTTTTCGATAACGATTCACGTCAGGTCTTCCTACTACCCACACCGAGACAAACACAGAAAGTGAGATATTTGCCATCCTTTAGCCATATACTTGTAATTACCCAGGCTTTAAACCCAAGGTCGCAAACTCAATTACCATAAGATGATAAACGCCTGTTTATTGCTTTAGTGGAGGATACAACACCCCTTCGCCGAATTACTCCACGTACCGCTTTGCAAAAACAATTACAAAGAAAAGAATCAATCCACGTGTGCATTTCCAACTGCCGTTGAAACAATAAATTGCAAATGCACGCATCGAATTCTTGAAATATATCGTATCGCATCGAATATAATATATAATCGCATATAATATAATCGCATCGAATTCTTGAAATATAATCCAAAATTAAAATTGTAAAATATTCGGTGAGGTGATGTTTCACCTGAATCTCATCGCAGATTCGAATACCCAATTCTTAGTAATTTTTAACTTTAACGTGTTATTGTGGATGTGAAGAAATTCATGCGTTGCGTAGTCCCGTCCAATGAATGATAAAGTATCACTCAAAGAAAGTACAGCATCTTTCTTACGAATTTGTCAGATTAAGAAATTAAAAATTAATTTCTTCATCAGACCTCGGTCAGTTGAAAACCTCTACCCTTAGTAATCATTCAATAGCGCTTATGACAATTCTAAGTGAACTTTTTCTTTCAATGAAAACTGTTTTCAGGGTCATGTTCTGATGGCTTCGCTCTTCCCTTCCGCTACAGAATTATGCCTGCACGCTACGGAGTAATACCTGCCCTCTGAAACAAAATAAGGAATCTGTTCTGCATTTCCATATATAGTGCCAAAGGGTACTCGCAGTCAAGATGGTAAAAAGTTCCATACAATCAAATGGCAAATGAGTCTTTAAACTATGACTCTAGAGTAAAAATGATTTTGGCACATAGGTGGTCAAATTAATTCAAATTTGGCGCCGTACTTGGAATACAATCATTAGGGCAAAATTAACAGCAAAGAGTATACATTTCAAATGTCCCGCGCCGACTAGTTTATTTTTTCCTCAAACCGCGGCTAGCTTGCAGAGAAAACAAATTCATTTCGCGTGTTTTAAGCGTGAGAGCGCGCCACGGACTAGACCCAAAGATGTGTACAAAAGTAGTTCATTGTGAACTTTCAGAATTCGACTCTTTTTCTAATTAAGACGCGACAAAGTCACATTGTTTGAAAATCAGGGAAGCCGAGCAGTTTCGTGGCGACTCGCCTCGCTCGTGTAAAAAGTTGGTAATGTTCGCGTATAAATCGAGCGCACTGAAAATCAATTTAGCAATGTGAGTTTGCTGTTGCGACTCGACATCTCTATGATTCGTAAGGTAGAATGATTGGCGCGTAAACTTACCTTATAGCGTTTTCCATTCTTGCACTGAAACCCACCCTAGTGCAGGGCAAAAACATCATCGCTTCGCAACAGTGCTGCCCCACACGCGTGAAGGGCAGTCACGAATGAAACGGATTCCGGAACTGAGTCAGTGCGTGTGCGCTACCCAGTGAGATTACAGATGGCTGTTCTTGGTCTGTCACACTGATAGAACTCCAAAAATAATGATTTTGAATTCTGATCATTGTCATAATTTTTATGAAGTCTTTTGGTAATTCTTAATTCATAAATTATTAACGTGTGATTTCTTTATTTAAAAACTAAAAAAACTTCAAATGCGTAAGTGTCGAAATTTCATTTTTCGTGATTTGCCAGTGATAGATATAGTACACAAGATTTTGAGCCGAAAGGCTTCTGCAGTATTGTTTAGTTATTGAAAACCATAAAAACATTAACATGAACATTTCCACTGGTATATGTATAGGCGTGCGAGAAACATTTCTTGGCTCATATATTTGAATGATTTTATAAGGGTCACTATTTTCATTTTCACTTTATTAGCGTTTCGAAATTGAGACATACCTACACTTTGGTTTCTAAATAGCACTGGATTTGATTACATGAAGTTATTCAAGGTTAAATTTTAGGAAAACACAAACTGATATTCCGAACTTCGCGAGTCACAAAAATTATTTTAAGACATTTCTTGCAAAACATAATATACTCCATCATTCGAAGTATCCCTGCGTGACAGTAGATCCTCAATTGCCTCCACAATTTCACCACAAATCCAAATCAGCATGGATAACTTCCCTACATAACCTCACAATGGCCCGGTGCACTGGACTGCACTGACGCGGTTGTCAGTGCAGTTTAGAGCGCCCCGAGTGCGCCCTGGTTCCGTGCGATTGTGCGAATGGAACATACACTTCTTTGCACTGGTGCGCCCTAGCGGTCGAATGGAACACGAAAGCTTCCCTGAGTGCGCACTTGGTGCACACCAGTGCGGCGAATGGAAAACGCTGTCAGACGCACGAATTCCGAGAGGAAATCAGAAGGAAAACGATTTCCTTTTCACTCAGGCAGGTAACACAATTTCACCACTATCTAACAATTCTTACGCCGAGGAATGCTAACAGTCTGGATATCATCGTTTTCAGAGTCTCCCCTCTTGACAAGACTGCATGAAAAGACGATAAGGAGTTTCCTTAGCAATATCTTTAAATAAATTAAAAAAACTCTCCCAATATTTCGCAGCCTCAACAAATAAGATTATTGAAAAGTTTATTATCCCCTTCCTCTACCCCCATTCCGCTAAAGCCAAAAACGTGTTTTTAAATTTAATTTTTTTATCAAGATTAACTTTTCCATTGGCAAAAATATGAAAAATAAAAAAAAAACTAGCGTACCCGTGCCAGAACTCTTGCATGTTAAACCCCATCATATTCCCGGATTTTTCCATTTCCATATTAAGCGTGTAATATATATTTTTCTTCATAACCCTTTTATCCTCCTTCCCTTCTTCTACATATATTCCTTGTAATTGAAAACAATACTGTAATGTAACCATATGGCGGACAGACTTCCAAACTTCCTTAGAGGGTGTCGGAGATTGTGCGCCATGTGGGAACGGACAAAAACGGCTAGCACAAAGACTTTGAGTAGTTGTGAGCCAACTGAAAAGGGAGCTATTACCTTCCCCCCCCCTCTGACACAGGACGGGCAGGATAGTGGAGACCGGCCCCCAGGGACCGAACATGTGTCCCAGAAACCACCCGCGCTTTCAGTGAATCTAGGGGGGTGGGGGATCACATGACTGCCAAGACGTTAGCTGGCCCGGGAATCAGAGAGGAGTTCGTTTTGAGATTGCCTCGTGTGCGGACGCAACTGCTACCCCGGAGGCGGAAGTGACTCGCTCGCATGTTTGTGACATGGCGAGTGCGTTGCACTGGGTGTCAGGGCACCGGCGCGGTAGAACGTCTGGGTGGAGGATGGACTAGCCTGGAGACGGGGAGCAGTGTGCGTGGGAGTCACGGAGGTCGATTGCGAACGTAACCCTACAGCTGTAAATTGTGAAAGTTTGTAAATAAATAGTTATAAATAGAGCTCGTGTCTGTGTTGTCATTTCGCTACCACAACACCACAACACAATACTACCTTGTCAATACAAACTATTCTTATTTAACTTCATCAAAGCGCAATTCGTCACGCCTCCGTAAAATTCTCTTTCTTTAGAGACCTAATTTATATTTATTTATTTATTTAACGTCAAAAAACAGTTAAAACTGCGTAATACGTGCTTTGGGCTCTTATTCATGTTGTCCTTCGGAATAATACTTCCTGCCGCGACAACATGGAAACGATAATTGGAATAACTGTATTTCCCAATGAATTCTAGAAGACGTGCGCAGATAATGAAGTTACATTTATGTCCAGAAGCAAAACAAGGGGCCATCTCAGCATTTGCTCAATGGATCAGGGAAACTGGACTAAAAACCTGTAAAAATAGTGTTTGCCTGTGAGAGCCGCAAAAGGTATGCTTACTACTGAAATATTATAGGAAACGATTACACTATCAAAAACATTTTTTAATATTTTTTCAGAGTTAAATTAAACATTTTTTTGAAAAAACTTACGAACATTAATTTTTACTGTCTTATAACATGGAAACAGACACAACAAAATATCACAATTTTCTCTAAAACCACCGGTTGTTGTAAATTTCTTCAACCTTTTTCGATTACTTGCCCGTAGTTAAAACTATATTTACCCTTTTCGGGCTTTAAAATCACTTATGACTAAATGTACTATAAAAGTCTGCAGCAGTTCTGTAAATTTATTAGACTGTTTATTTTACATTATTTTACATTTTTTTTACCTTGGAATTTAGTTTTAAATTACTACATATTTAATGGTTATAATCCTATAATACGCTAAGGAAAGATGACGGTTTTTGGCAGTATATAAGAAAACATAGACACAAAACTCTGTATGTGTGCTACTGATGAATAGTGAATTTCACCCTAGACCTACATTCAACAGATTTCAGAAGAAAAAATAAAAGTTTGCAGATGATAGCATGCAAAACAGATTGTTGCAACGCTCATTATAATCGCGCACCACTCGGAAACGATGCATCCTAGAGCTTTTAAACCTTCTTTGAGTGTCCGTTTGGAAGTCGAGTTTTTTAATATTGTTCAGATCTGGCAGCTCAAGATTTCTTAGGGACATGAGGGGACTAGGAAATGGGAGGCAGAAATGATAAGGCGGAAGCGACTGACAGTTCGGGGTTAGATGAAGGATAGATGAACGAATGAATGAATGGATGAATGAAATTAATGCCTTATTTTATGTGTCCAGACTCAGACCATGAGGCCTGCTCTTCCGTCTGACCACGCAAATTTCGTTACGTTCCTTTCACCTATTAGGGAAGAAAGAATGAGGGTCATAAGGATAGATGAATGAAAGAGGAGGGTCATAAGGGGAAATGAATGGGGACAGGTGGGACCCGGATTACGTTCTTAGGCTGTTTTCTACAAAATAAGAGCCTTTTGAACTTTCTTTTACAATTTTCAGATCTATTTCTTTGGCTTGCCCCACTTCAAAGAATGAGTCAGAAATGTACTACAGAAGCAGAAATCTATGAAAAACTAAATTGAAGAGAAATATTAAATTTTTTCACGATAAATTTAATAGGACTATTTGTTTTTCTGTGATTTTTAATCGCAATGCTCAACAATATTGGTTTCTTTCACACAGTATTGATTGCGATTTTCGTATTGAAATGATGTAATCCACAGTTCTGAAGAAGGCCGCTCGAAGGTGGGTTCCATATTTAAATCAATTTTCAGTTTTCAAAAATTATTATTTAAAACGTGCAGAGATTTTACATAAGTCTAGTCTCCTTGTTGAGCATTGTGTTCACAGTGAATAGTATTTATTGTTGCAAACGTGTAAACCTCCCTTATTTCAATAGTTTCGGGACTTAATGCTGGATAATGATGGATGAAACAAATGTTTTAGGGGTTTCGTACATTGAATATGTAGAACTTCTCTAACTTTTCTACAGCCACATCTAAACATATCTAATTTTTGGCCAGCATCCTTGCTGTTCGATATTTTCAAATTATTGTTTTAATTCATGAAACATTCAACAAAAAATGCGAAACAAATCGTCACCCTCTGACTTGTTCAACTAGTGTAATACTTATGTTAACAATGCAGTTGCCATAATGGCAAATACCTCAAAACCCTATTCTTCGCCATGGCCAAATTCCTAATAGTGAAAGGAGGTCGAGACGTGATATGAAAGCAAAATTAAATTACCTGTCACGCTTAGTCAAACATTGATTGGACAATCACTATTTGACTAAGTTGTTCATTTCAACATTTTGTAAATTAAATTGATTACAGTTCAGCACAACTCTGGAAGTCAAAAAAAGGCTCACTGGAAATAAAAATGAAATACCCGAATTAAAAGTCGAGCATATTACGATATTCAAATGAAAAGACAAAAGTTATAGTAAATCTTAAGAAAACTCCAAAAGACGCACACAATGTTAGAAAATAAAAATATTTTGCCCTCTAAAACAAGTAGTGTAGTAAAATATTTAAAACAACGATAATCACCATGCTTTGATGGAGACAGCAGTAAGAAACTAAAAAATATCAACAAGAACTCTGTAGCATGACTAACTAGGGTATTAAGTACCATCTACTTTCCTACGGTCTGGAAAACTGCCTGAAAAACGTCCAAAGTTCCTTCCATCTACATAAACTGCAGACGATCTGCGACACCTGAGGATTACAGATCAATAAGTCTTCCGAGAATGACGAGTAGAACCTGCATAAAGTGAGTGATAATTGGTTTTCTGAATCTCGCTTTCTGCACCATTTCTCTTTCTGTATCATTTCTGGAGGATCTGGAACTTAGGCAAAAGGAAATAATTAAGTCACCCTATTCTAACTTTTTCTCTTCCACTTCCGAGACGAGAAATATCAAATTGTCTTTGAATTTTGCTTCACAGGATAATTTAATTCCTAGACAAAATTATAAAATAGGTACTCATATTGTCAACGTAACCGCGCAACGACTACGATTCCAATATCATCTCTAGATTATATTGGAATTTTTTGATATGCCATCCATTTACAGTTACATCGAGGAAATATGGCTTTCTCTTGTCGGCTTTTTAAGGTAACAAATTATTCCTAATTATTCTCTCAGGCTGAGCGGAAGGGAAATAAATTAACTCTTTAGAAGCTTGCAGTTTGGTTTAAAGAATATGAATTCTTAATTTCCTTACATTTAGTATGAAGCGCGAGGTATGATTATTTAATTTGTGGCTGTGGTTTGTATGGTTATGAGAGAAATTCCTATCACCGCTTGTGAAGTATCGTTACAAACAAACTCGTGAGAGGGGTAGTGAAACGAATTGATATTCTTATCATTAGTTTCATCTTGTTTCGTACACGGGATTGTAGCTCATGAATTAAAAATATGTTTGTATTGTGAGTAGACATCACCTATTTTCTGAAGTAAGAGAGGGTCGATTTCAGTGAGATGATTTCGAGTGAGATGTGTCGATTTCAAAGAAATGATTGTTTCAATGCTCTTCCGTCAAGAGACAGATTTTAGAGATTTGAAATGCAACAAATAATAATATAAGAGTAACTCAACTAGTGATGTTAAAAAGAGGTATTTCTCGCCCATTTTTCACGCAAAATTACCAAAAAGTACTCAAATTTTCGATAAACTGTTCAAGAGCTTATTTCAAAAACTATCTTTAAGGAATAGATTTGATTAAGGAGAAAAACTCTATCTCTAATATTTTAGTTGTAGAAAGACGCCGAACAAAATTACGAATTTTTGCAATTTTAGAAAATCCGGTTTTTCAACAAGTGAAATCTGGACCATTCCTTAAACCTTCACACTATCCAAAAACAATGTTTAATTAAAAACGATGGAGCAATTTTTTAAAAATTCAAAATGCCCCAGAGGCTTTATGTAAAGTACTCCCAAAATTAAAATATTGGTTTCAAATTCAAGGAGCCGTGTCATCAGTCAGATCGATTGTGGAATATCAATTTTGGAGAAAATCGACTGAATGTCCGCTAGCGTTGTTCACAGACGGACGGACAGACTTTTTGTCGTCATTCAATTTTTCGGTATCAAGAACCCACAAAACATGAATTCTGGCTACACCACGTGTTAAAGGATATTTTTTCAAATTTAGCAACTGGATTTATCCACTTTTTTGTTACCTGTTCTCTTTACCTTACGCCTATAAGAGTTTTTCTGCCGAAATTGATCGTTTTTTTTTTCGCGCATCATTACATAATTTTCTCTCTACTGCGAAAGCGTTAACAAGAAAGTAAAAATCTCAAAAGTAAAGTTAATTTTACTTCTCATTTAGGAATCGACTGCAGTCTAGTAGTCTGGATGCTATTGCCCCTACGTAACCCGAAACTAGGATAACTGATCACATGGCTTCCCGAGGCAATTTTTGCCCTTCTACTCTTACCTCCTTTTTTTCTCGCAAGTCATTAAATCAATATCTAATTGTTCTACTTTAGTTTATTTTAAAAAATGTAGTACACAGTCCCCAGCTGTTATTGAAAACAAAATAACATAAATCGCAGAAACAACCACTTTTATTTAAAAAGAAATGCACGAGAAAGTAAAAAAGTGAGTCTAATGGCCGCTTTCAATCCAATGTCGTGTCGAAATATCAATATTGCGTTGGCGGCAGCTAATTGCTGACAGCCATTATTCACGCTGCGAAAGCTGTGCGACAGAAATTAGCCCGACAAGCAGGTCGTGACAAATGGAAAGTAAGAATTCGAAATAACCGAACTGGACATTCACGAGAACAAAAACCAAAGCAGGTGCTGCAACTGCCGTCCATTCTGGAGCGCGGCACTCCTACCCGCGCATTCCACAGCCGCTGTAAGCGCAGCGACTCGCATTTTGCACACATCTAAACTAGTGGTGCTAAAACAGCTCGTTCTTTCTCGCCAAATAGCGCGAAAAGTACTCAAATTTTGCAGAAGTGTACATGACCTTATTTCTTAAGCTATCTTTAAGGAACAGATCTCATTAAGGGAAACAACTTTATCTTTACTATTTTAGTTGTAGGAAACGCCGAAAACATTTTAAACTTTTGTAACTTTCGAAATATTAGGATTTTCAACGAAGTAGACCTGCACCATTTTCTTATACGTCTTTACACTATCCAACAACAAAATTTAAAAAGGGCTTTTTTTGAAAAATTGGAAACTGTCCCAGGAACTTAATGTAAGTCCCCCCCAAAATTAAAATATCGGTTTTAAATTCAAGCGGTCGCGACACCAGACAGATCGTTGAGAAATATCAAGTTTGCAGAAAATCTGCTGAATGTTTTAGCTGCTAGCTTTGTTTATATACGGATAGACGAATGAACTGACACGTTTTGCCGTCATTCGATTTTTCGGAATCAAGGATTCACAAAACGTATTCTGACTACACTACATGTTAGAGGATTTTTCTAAATTATGGAACTGGATTTATCCACTTTTTCGTTACCAGCGCCCTGTGATAAGATTCTTCTGCCGAAATTCGCAGTTTTTACGTGCAGCATTATATAACTTTCTCTCTACTCCGTAGCGAGAAAGTAAAAACGCCAGCTATATGCTTGTCTAGTAAATTATTATTTACCTAGCAGTGTCACGGTAAAATCTTGCTACATCGAGTTTTTGTTTTGTATCCTGTAAAGCGTGGGATTTTGCGTTGTGATTAGGCGCAAGGTTAGTCTCCTTGATTCATGAAGTATTAATTCCCATATTGTTATGGTATTATGTGAGTGCACACTGATAACTATTTCATGAAATGTCACCAGACTTTTAGAGGATGTAATTGTATATTCAGAAAAGAAGTAAATACAATCGAATGGTTTTAATTACATATAAAACCTTAACAAGTAACTGTGCGTGTGAGATGGTGTGAATATTCATTACTTTTATTATTTTTTCTATTTGGGTAGATTTCAAATGCAGCAAAAAGAAACAATGAAGAGCTACTGAAGTCTCATTTTAAAATATTAATATTTTGTTAACAGGATGGCAAAAAAATTGCGAAGTTAATCTTAATATGAAATGCGCCATCTTTCGACACCGACGCCTTCAACAAACGATGAAAAATATTTCTAAAATAATATTTAAATGCAAATTGCAAAATATTATTTATGCATTTACAAATACGATGTCTCCAAAATCAAATAACACTGTTGTAAGTAGGCCGAGTTAAAAAGGCCACATAACCGGTATGAAATTTACTTTATAATCAGTTCCCATTCAAATATCCAGCGTTTCTTTCTAATATTTTAGCAAAATGCATCATGCATAAATGGTTGAATAGTTGTGGATACAGTTTCCTCGAAATGGTACGATTTATCCTGCCGAGGAGTTTTTGAACTTTTGGTCTCGTAAACACGTGGTTGTTTAATGTTAGCACAGGTATTAGGACTGAAATATCAACGAGAAGCTTGAATTACAACTGGAACTTGATTTTCAGTCTCATCAGATCCTTTCGCAAGATGATAGCCTTTGGTAACTAAGTGTCACCCAAACAAAGAAACTATTATAAATATTAATATATGTGACTTACTTTCAGTTCAACTCTGAGTTGTAAATTTGAATTGTTGGTAATTCATCACTCTTTTCAATCTCAACTGAGAATACCTTGTTATCTAGTGCTTCCTATCTCTGTCACATGATGTGACACCTGATGCCAGTGATGCCGAGAATCATCCCCCTAAAGAGTTTTATACCCGCCACTGAAAAAAAAATAGTTATTTCGTATCAGGGATACAATCCATATGTAGTTGCTCCATTTTGGATATCCGCATTGAAATGTTCAAATAAAGGAACCAAAATCAAGGAAATTCGAAAAGAAAACTTTTCCCAAGAATATTTTTAGGATTCCTTATGTGAGTGTAAAGATATTCACATTCGCTTCAGTTTCGTTTCACTCGACAATTTGAGAACTCATTCCTCCTCAGAATTTCTAAAATCCTGCCTATAAAGGTATTGCCATTTGGTATCCTGCAAGTAAGCTCAATAAACAATTGTGGTGTAATAAAATTTTTCAAAGCATCCGCATGAATGTAGGAGACACCGAGACTGGTTGCCACAAGGAGCTGTGTGCAACTCGGGATTTTACACCTGCTACGTAGGTTCCAGAAGCCCTACATGATCTTCACGATCTAAGTAATTTCCCACGGAAGTCTCAGTATGATCAGTGCCGCAATGTCGGATCGTAAACTCAAAAGTGTTTTAGAGCTTGGAGAGTAATATTTTCTTTATTTTCTTCTGTAACACTGGTGAGGAAATATTTTGCTTCTCTTTTTCAGTTTAAATCATCAACGAAGCCCTTGATTTTCGTGTATCAGGTTTTTAGTTTTGCATTCCGTTGTTACTTCTCCAGCTAGCTTTAATCAAAAGTCCACTTCGGGACTGGTTGGCACTTTTTAACTGAGGCTGGCTGGCGTTCTGCCTTTAAAATAATTAGAGGCGCTGTCTTCACTAACATTATTATTAATTAAAAGAGTTGCTTTCGATGGCTTAGCCATTACCATCAGTTTCCTGTTGTTTGGAAGACTGGAACTTTAGTTTAAACAATGGGCAAACAATTTCCAACAGCATTGAAAACAAGTGGGGCTGGTTGGCACAAATTGACTTCATTACTTGTAACAACTCTGACAGTCAAAAATTTACGAAAAAACAGAAACCATAAGGTATATTAAAAATATAGTTTCCACAGAAACAATCAATTTTGTCATAAATAAATCGAAAAAAATAATACAAACTGCCAACCGACCCCTGTATCCTCCCAACCCCCAAAAAACCTAGCGCGCCCTAGAGTTTTCAAGAAGGGTAATAGTGTCGTATTTAAACTCTTGTTTCTTAGTGGCGAGTTTTTTCTTAAATGAACCCAAAACTATTTAGAAACATATTTCTCGCAGACGCGTTTCGAAGTCATTGTTAGGTAGAATCTCCATTTCAGTTAAGCTACCATCCGCATTTAAATTAGAAGTGAGTGCATTTTAATTAAAGAAAACATTTTGAAGCAAATTTGAAGATTTTGGAATATATCGCGAGAAATAGCTGCTATTTTTCAAGGAATCAAAGACCTTTCATACTTTAATTTTAATTTGTTGCACGTAGTAAATAAATTAAGTATTTAGTTACGTTACGTATAATTATTTAAGTCCATAATAAATGATCGGTTAGAATATCACGACGAAGTGTCTTTTGACCTTTGCCTTAGACCACGTCAAGACAATACGTTCCTCCAACAGCATCAGCATGGTAATGTGGGGAAATCATCATTGTCGCCAGTTCGCATAATAGCATAGGTTACCCGGCAACACTCGTCCAACCGGCAGAATCCTTTCGACTCTAGCTGACTAAAATGAACTGGGTTTTAAAATTAGGTATTAAAATTAACGTAACCGGATAGAAACTTTGGGTTAGCGTATGTCCCGTCCACACCCAGGGAACGGAGGAGCACCTCGCCGCCCGCTGCAGGCCAGCGCCTTCAGCCCCAGCCGCAGCCGGCGCCGCCGCTGCCGCCGCCGCCTCAGCCACCGCTGCTGTCGCCGTCGCCTCCTCGGCCGGCCGCCCGCCCGCGTCGCCAGCGTGTGCCCCGCCAATGCCTCTGTGGTCAGGACGCGTCGTTCCACAAGCGGCCGCCGCGCTCGCCGCCGCCCCCGCCTCCGCCCCCGGCGCAGTCGATATGCCTCTAGAGCCCCCCAACGCCGCCCCGCTCAACTCCATCAACATCGTGCGCTTGCCCGGAGTCTACGGCGACCAGGTACGCTGGCGTGCAGCGTTCAACGTTGTTATTCAGATTTACATAGTACACAGGATTCCGGTTACAGTGATATAGTGAACTTAACTTACTGGTCCTGTTTCACTTACTTTACAAATAATTCGGTTATAGTGCATATGAACCTCGGCTATAGTGAACGGAAATACAACATTCTAGAAATTAATTCCCTCCTGGAAAAGAAAATATATCCAATTCCAACACCAAGAGCCTTCAAAAATATTGTCGACCAAGGGTCATAATCGAAGATTCTCCTCTGAGGTGAAGGTAGCGGACCCTGAATGGGACCCTACTAATGACCTAATGCTGACATCAACGGATATAGTGAAACAAAAATGTATGTCCCCAGAAGTTCACTATAACCGGAGTCGACTGTACCACATTTAGTTCTCAACTCCGCAGTCAATATATATATATATATATATATATATATATATATATATATATATATATATATATATATATTAACGAAGAGACTGCTCCCATTTCTTGCCCCCACATTGGACCGATAGCGGAATGAAGGGGCTCAATGCCCCACCCTACTCCATAGCAAAGTCAACTCGCAATTTTACATAATTTATTCAAAATAATTTCCATCTGTACATTTCAACACATCAGCAATGTATTCCCATTGTGATATACTTTTTGATATCATGCTAACAATTTAAAAAGTATATCTATGGCTTGTTGCAAAGAAGGTCTGATGTGAATATTCAGAGTTTTACAAAATGCGTGGTTTTCTCTTTTGGCAGAACATAGCATCTAAGTTACAACTTCTGTATACTTCACTATTTCTGGTAAGGTAATAGTTTTTAAAACTTTACATTATTATTTTTAATTTGGTCAATAAGTTGTATTAAATTTGAATTATTTAAATCTTCTTTCATGACTGACCCTTTTTGACAATTCCGAATATAGGCCTCTGACCTGACAAAATCCCACATGCCTATGCGAAGGGTGGACTAGAGAATTATATTCATCTTTTATTTAATGAACTAAGAGTTAAAAATCAAAATACGACTGAAGTTTTATCCGTTCTTTATTTTACTTCAGTAAATAAGCAATTGCATAAGCAATGACGATTTCAAAAGTAAGAATAGCAATTTTTGCGTAAGAGCAGTGGAGAATTAAAGTTGAGTTGTGTGATAAAGCCATTTGAACACTTGTCAAATGTGTTTGCACTTTATAAAAACAAACCATGAATTTATAGAGCATAATATTTCTTAATAAAGTTGACGTAAAGGACACGTAGGAGCAGAAGTATAAAACTAGCAAAGAAAGTAATGACTACAATTAGACGATTGCTATCAAAGGACCTATATCAACATTGGCTTCTATCCACGTGCCGAAGAAGTACCACCCACATTGGCCTTTCTAACACCATCGAAATTATATATCAATCGTAGACCAAGACCGATAGTGAATCAAGGGATAGGATCGACTCTTGACTTCAACCTTTCTTGCATTCAAAGAAGGGGTTTGGCAATACAGACCGAAAATCACTAAAAACTGACTTTGGCCCTTCTTGGGCCAATTTTATTACGGAGCATTATTTTTTAAAGTGAAATCTGAAACCTCCCTAGATCTTTCCCTTTATTTACATCGCTTTCTTCTTTTTGTTCCTGTTGTTCTTTAAGACACAGGCCAAAGTGATTCATAGTTGAAATTTAATAACAAAAAATTATTTTTTATTTTAATAAAAATAATTCAAAATACAATATGTAACTCCTTTACTTCCGTAAAACAGCTTGCAACTTGCAAAAAACATTATGCACGTGTACATTAATGCAAACCCCTGAGAAATTGTATTTCAATCGAACAGGAATAAATAATATTAAAAAACAATTGAAGCAGCTATTCTATAGAAATAAGTCTTTATTGTTGAAAGTAACTCTTTATTGTTACATTAAAAATAATTTCAAATGAAGGAATACACTGGAAACCCTGAACCAGTGAATTTAAGTCAGTTATGTTGATTCTGAAAAACTCTGAAGAATGTGAGAATTTTTTAAACCAAGTTTTGCTTTTGAGACGTGAGAAGGGAGGGTTTAATATTATTTTACGTACACAACTATAACTAAAATATTAAAATAAGTATTTTGCAAGAAGGGCTGTTTAAAAATTTTTTTAAAAAAATATTCTAATTTAAAATAATGATAACAAATGTACAAACCAGTAATTTATCTGAATTATTCGAATTGTTGGCCATTTTGGTCCAGGCACAGCTGGTAACACGGACCGATGGAATCCAAACGTTTCTTATAATTTCAATTGATATTTTTCAACATCCTCTTTCTAGGCCTGCTCTCAACTCATTGATTTAATTATGTTTAACATCTTTCCACAGAAAAAAATTCTCACAAACAAGTAATTGTGAGTCTCGTCAGTGCATCTCGTCGAAACATTAATCTAAGCTGTCGTCATACTTCGCGTATGTTATCAGTGTTCCGGTAGCACTTTACAATAAAATTTCTTTGCTCAAAACTGATCAATTATTCTAAGCGGTCCCCCTCAATGGAGTTAGTTGTGAGCTATCAAAGAAAGTATACATTTTATTGGGTCACTCGATATGAGCGTTTCACCAATAGAGTTGAAGTAGATAAGGAAGCACCTCCGTAGACAACTTCAATCAACTGCATTATTGGAAAATTCAGAGAACGTTATAACTCGACGTTTCCTTTGTCTCCCTGAGACCACAGAACGCAGCTGAGTCAATACATCGATTGAGTGACTATTTCCCCTCGGCTATCACCGCCTGTATCTTTGACGTAGGCAATGAAGAAGACAAGAGGGACGATTTCCGAGCCATGTTCTAGTACAAACAGATATGAATCCTTTTTCCCTTTTTCTCACTAGTGCAATCATACAAAAAATATAAACAATCATCATTCCCATGAGAACAGGATGAAATAAAACTTCTTTTTGTGAAATATTCTATAATATCTAGTTATAAATTTCAATGAACATAATTCCAAATCTTAAGTTTTAAAAGCATAAGATAATGTATAAAATGATATTTAAGTTTTCAAATAATTACTAACATTTCAGTTGAAATTAGTTCTGATACTTCAATCTATGAATAAACTTAAAAATGCCACATGTACAATACCTTAAGAAAATTATTAGTAAATTCAACAACAGACAAGCTCTAAAAAAATCAATTTCTTGGGAAGATTTCAACACATCTATTATCGAAACTTTTGTTCATTCTTTTCCTCACACTCTTACAATAATTTTGCTATTTGATACTTCGTAGAATAGAGTAAAGCACTCTATTTTCGTCTGTCTTGTGCTCAAACAATATGATTAAAAAAGTGAGCATGTGGGGGGAGGTGTAGTTTCATTTAACGATTTACTTAAAAATGTCTACACGTACAATGTCTAATAGTAAATTATATTGAAAATTCACAGTTAATTACACGTCAGAAATACCATTTTATTTATTTCGTATTCATTTTTCAAATCACTAAGAACAAATTGCCGTCGCCTCATTTCTTTGAATAGGACTAAGCCACACACCGAATGCGTTGCCGACGCGCTGCTCTGGAGTAAATGCTCGCCAGCAAGAGAGGCAGAAACAGGCAGACGACCAATTATGAAATTACTTAATTAAATTTTAAAAGTGGACTGAAAAATGGAAAATAAAATTAAACGCTTCAAGATTTTCACCAAAATTTCCTCCCCCTTTTCTCATCCAAAACATACCCATACCATGGCTATCAAAATAAACACCAGTTAAATACCTAGGACACTCATAAGACACAAAATTAACCTGGAGAGCACACATCACAAACACACTAAACAAAAAATACCCAAATTATTACCAAATTCTATTCCATACCAAATCATAAATCTTCACTTAGCACTTCACCAATATGGTAAAATCATCTAAAAACGGTCATCAGGCCCTCATTAACCTACACGAGCCTCGTTAGGATAAAAGCAGCCAATAGCCACATAAACAATATCGAAATTCTACAAAAAAATGCCTCAGCAAAATTACCAAAGTTCAAGGCTACACAGAGAATTAAAAAAGGATCCATTGAATACTAATATTCTCAATTTCAGAAAATTCTATGATGCACTTCCAGAATCCCCAGCTAATAAAGCTTATCATCTAGGTAAAACTTATACACAATCACGCAGATATACACGTCTAAAGACATTTTCAAGTCTCCTTAACCACCTAAAATATAATCTCACCTATATGCATAAAACTTTGCGACACCACCAACATTGCCACGTTCACAGTACCTGTAAAAATTAAACGTACTTCTGCCAAAAGTGTATTGACACTTGACCTGTGATGATTCCACCTAAAATGTTTTTTAAACTTGTATCAACACAATTGAAAGACAGAAATGCCGAGCAAAGAGAAATTTTTAAAAAATGAGAGGCCGTGCTGTTCTTTCATCCCGTGCACATCGGCGAGCAAGGAAAAGCTATATTTTCATGAGTCATTATAGAATGCGTGTGTTGAATATTATAATTGAGCTTTTGATGTATAAAGTACCTCGAAATTGCCGTATTAGTAATGAAAGTGGGTGAAATTATTGATATTCAACGAGACTTATTTTTGTGGGAGTCAGAAATACTGTGACGCTCCGTTTAAAATGAGAAAGGCAACGGAAAAGACATTGTAAATGGAAAAAGAAGAACAAGAAGAAGGAAAAAAGAAACGATACATTGGAAAATTTTCAAAACACTCAGTCATAAGCGGCCACGCAATTTGCAAATTATCGGACCCAATTCGTTTGCATTTGCTTCCCTGTGTTCCAGAATCATGTAATGCCTTCCTCATAATGTTCGCGCAAACACCTTTATACTGAGTATGTTTGCTTTTGCTAGAGTGGGTTCATCTAATGAACCACGCCTCTACCTGTACATGGTACGAAATGATAGCATTGTACAGAGGAAAACCTCTCTACGTATTTACATAGAGATATTTACATATACATAGATGACATAACAAAACATGCTTGACTTCGTTCTTACTCAGCTGTCACAGCGGTTGTGTACAGTCAATAATCAATAATTACACAGGCCTGCGAAATTGAAATTTTGAATAGTTCACAAGACGTATTCGTTGATGTTTATAATATTTGTGGGCTGATACAAAAATAAGCTAAAATTTCCCCATCACGTCAGGATTTTTTGTAAAATCAATACAGATATTTTTGCTGAAATCCTATTTCAAGAGGATAGTACATGCAAATTCTATAATTTTGCATGTACTATAGAGCAATTGGTTTTTATCCATGTAATCTATGAAAATATAATCGATTCTTGTTAAGGCAAGTTGATTTTTCAACAATTTTTTTTTTATAGGTTTAAATGGATGAGTTGCCAGATCGTACGAGCCGCCTCTGATCGAGAGAAAAACAAACAGTTCCCTTGAGTTTAAACTTTTTTCATCAAAATACAAAAAAAACACGGTTTCTAGAAGAAAATCACCAAAATACTATTTTAATTTGTTTTTATTAAGGTAACTCGTAAAGATGATGATTAACCAAGAGTACGTGAGACTTTGGAATATTTTAAACTGAGCAAAAACAAAATAGTTTCTATTTACGTTCGTACTCTTTTTCCTTTTAAACTTCTTTTTGACGTTTTGCTTTTATGTTCAATCTCAGACGTATCTCGTGTTAACATGCAATAGTGGTCGGCGAGCATGTTCTTGCCCCCATCTTCCTCGATAATTACGCCCCAAATCCTTCAAGTGTCTTGGTGGAACCTTTCCCCCCGCTCTTCGCTGGCTGATCCTCAATTTTCGGGGGAAAAAGTCTACATGTGAATGAAGGAAATGTATTTTGACACTCATGGACTATCCTAACGCTCGAAATTTGACAAGATATTCATTGCATTGCTTTTTAGTCAGGATCCCTGTAATTACATGAAAGATGTCAGTAAATTTCTGGGCAATTTCCCAGAAATTTACTGACATCTTTGAAGGCAACTCAAGCTTCTTTTTCCTTTGCTATCATGCTAGTTTCAAATTTTTTATCTTTCATAAGTTTTCTTTCCTCAAAGTACTTAGTAAATTCCTTTTCTCTATTCTTGTACCGATTGAAAAAGGTTCCTTTAGCCATTTTTTTCCTTTCAATCTGGAGCCCAATTATTCAGCTGCCTCTTCCGAAAGGCCCAGGTCTCCAGTTGGATCGTTACGTTCAAGCTGAGAGAAAGGCTGGGATGAATCGCCTCCAGAGGGCTAATTTTCGGTATCGGAGCCTTGAACTTCTTATTTTCCCAGTCAGAAGATGCTGAGGAGATGACTGGCAATACAGTTGGAGGCATTGACACGTTAGATCCATGAGGAACGGGGTATATCTCGTGTTCAGGATAACATATAGCTTTTTATTTTTGCAGCTATACCCATGAGCATGGCAGGAACAAATGTAACAATCATCAGTGTTTTGTTTTTTTGTTCTCTCCATGTCATAGAAATTCTAAATCGTAATGCGGTCTTCTTTCCGTTCAGTCAGAAGCGTAGATCATTGAGACACTGCACACAAATGTTATGATAAGCCAACGATTTGTCCTGGTCTCAGAGTTTCATGCCAAAATACGTAAGATAAAGTTGTCTTACATCGTTTGTAATGCTTCTCATCCAATTTTCAATAACATATGTAACAAAAGTCTTCTAGAATTTTTTTCACAACGTCTAGATCTCGAAGATGTATTTCACGAAATGCATAGAGATAAGCAACCGTTAGAACTGTTTTGTGATGGTTTCATTTGTTCCATTGTATCAGCGCATGCACGACACTACACATGAAAAACTTTGAGACGAACTGACTACCGATTATGCTTGCCAAAGAGGTCTGTCGATTCAGATTTGACATACGGATAAGGTAGAATGGTGGTCAGGCAGGCAGGAAATAAATTCAAGACCGAAAAAAGTAGTAAATGTTCATAAAAATCCAAATAAAATTGAATTTTTAAAGAAAACGTGACGTGATTAAAATGTCTCATTACTTTCTTTAAAATCAGCACCAAAGTTTAGCTTTCAATTGCCGTTTTTTTCCATTGCAGGTCTTCGTTATTGATCACTGTTCACCTTGTCGCAGCTAGTGCCTTCTGTTCATCATAAGCGTAGGACACAATCATGCGGAGTAGATGAATTGTGAAATGCAAAATACAATTTTTTTATTCCTTCTATACAAATAAAAGAAAATGTGCAGTAAAGAAATAGTGTCATTTTCAACCATATACTCAATTATGGTATATTAACGGTTAACTCTTTGTTCAGAATTTAGTAAATTTTTTAAACAAAATGTTTCTGTTCAAAATCAACTATCATCATCTTCAACTATCAAACATCTATTTCTACAAAGAACAACATTTTTTTAAAATGTTTTTCTTCCTGTTCGACAATTTTGCATTTCAAGGGTTATACTTATTTTTTTATACATACCATTTTATACATTATTACATTATTTTTTATGCATAACGTTTGGGCTGATAACCGTTCTCATGTTTATTTTACTACTAGCTATTTAAGCATTTAAAATGTTAACACATCTACACAATTTTTTTTTTTCCGTAATGCTCTACAAAAATGCATTAAAAATAATTGTCTTGGTTTGAAAATTTCCTAATTTAAGAACAGCATATGAGGCTCATAAAGAACTTTTGACAATTCCAGCCGCGAGCGCTTCCCCACCCACCCGGGCGTTGAAAGTTTCACGTCCGACCTCACGCAATGCCGCGCGCTGACGCCTGGAAAGTTCGGAAGGCTCAGCGCAGCAGTTCTGGTAAAGGGCTCCATTTCGTGCGCAGGTACTGGCGGCGTTGGCGCGGCGTGGCTATCGTCTGGGGAAGTCCATAGGCGAAGGGTCGTACTGCAAGGTACGCGTCGCCTTCAAGTCCTACACCAACGGCTACACGCGCAAGTGCGCGTGCAAAACCGTGGACCGCCGGCGCGCCTCCCAGGTTCGACTATTAGGCGTTTTTACAGCCGCTTCCAATGTACAATTGCTGTTGCAACCTTCCTAGAAGTTGAAGTATTCCCAGTTTCCCCAAAAATTCCCAAAGAATCGCAATAAGCTTTGAATTGACGTACTCCTGTTTTGAGTGATATCTTCCAAAGCTTTGAAAAATTGACATCGACAATTGCTCTTTTAGAAAGCATTGGCACTTATCCACCCTAGTTCTTGTACAAATATCACTGAACGACAGGGTTAAAATGTACTTTATACATAACGATTTTCCTTCCAATAAAATATTGAATCAAAAACGAGGAAAATAAATTGAACTAATTAAGTTTTATTTGATATTAATTAATATTGTAAATAACTGAGTATATTAAATTTTTAATGAACGAAAACGCTCCTAATTGCCAAATGATACGTCTTGTGTAAAATTGAATAAACAGTCAATTCATTTACATAATAACTCGCTCTAAAAGCATTAGGAGCTTTGTATGACCTTCAACAAGCATGTGACGTCTACAACACTTGGAAGAAGGTAACACTTGCAAGTCATCGATCTATCAACATTTATATAGTTTGTAGAGAAACAATGCAGTATTAGAGGAACGAAATGTCAGAAGCAGGACAAGCACGTAAGAACAATAAGTATTGTGCAATAAGATAATCTAAATACTTCGACTTTAAGGGAAATATAGGTGGATCTAAAGTTATGTAACGTTTGACACAGGAATATTCGAGATCTATCAAAAAATATTTTTGCATGTCTGCCTTACTTTTTGAAAAACACGAGATACATATTTGGAGCATGGAGAGGTAGCTCAATGCATCAACTGATGACACTGCAGCGCTCCTGACCGGGAGGTCCTTAGTCCTATCCAAATTCCTGCCGCCGTCACCTCCGGGAGGTGACGGCGGCAGGATTTTGAACACTAGCTTTTCAGCTAGGTCGAATTCAGTCGCTGTCTGGAGGAGAATTCTAGCGGCCGGCTGCTCTGATCGGAAGTTTTCCGTGTTCTCTCCGATTAACACCCTAACTAACAGGCCACGGACCGCGCGCGATCTCTCCTTCCTATTCCTTGTCCTATTCCCACCCCTTATACACACACTTACACTATCACATATTCCGGAAGACCGGTCAGGAACTTAGAGCTTGTTCCGGCTGAGATGGTGACCCACTGGTGGGAGAATCCTGGTGAGGGGGAAACCCTGCTAGCCGACGGTAGGTCGGCGCCGGATCTCGCGATCCAGCAGGGGAAGATCACCCTCATGTTCCGAGCAAAAAATATGCACTACACTTATGGGACTAAAGGTCTAAGTTGTTGACGCGCCCGGAATCACTAACAACCAACCAACCACATTGTAACATGTAAAATAGACAAACTTTCTCACTGAATTGCAAAATGAAACAGTGTCTTGTTACGTCTAGTGCTTCATTGTACACGACTTCACCATTTAAAACCTTGTAAGCACAATTTTTGGTAATATATGCACTGCAAAAATGTGCGTACTTTTTTTTTACTAAACTGAACCGCTAAATAGGTGGCAAAATGCACTCTCACGAGATTCCAAGAAAAAATTCCCACGTGAGCTCTTATGCAGCGACCGACAAAAGGAACATCTTTGCGGTAAATAAGAAGAATAGTTCACGTCACGATATATACGACACGATTTTTAAGAAAACTGAAAAATAAACTTACATAGATGCACTTGATGACATTGTTATACTATGTTTTAACACTTTTTTATTAGAACCCATTATCGAGAAAAGAGTGTTTCTAAGCAAAAGTGAAATGTATTTATTTTTTTGTCCCATATCCAGATAACATTTTAGGGACTCATGTCTTTGTAATAATTTTATTTGGTTTATTCACGCAAGTATTCGACTTTCCCGTCTTTTCAAATCTGCCATGTAAACATCCGTTTGATACATCCTGCATGCCCTGCCGAGGCAATTGAGACCCAGACAACAGATAGGCAAATAGTGGCGGCGAGCGGCGATGTACGCGCTTCGACAGGCAGCAGGTTAAGAAAGGTCTGAATACTAATTGTCACAAAACCACCACTTGGAATGCTTCATAGCATATATAAAGTAAGATTTATGAAATTTGAAATTTGCTGAACAAGGTGGCAAAATTTCATGTCAATACGAGTATCCAGCATGGTGAGAGTTGCGTGTAAGCGCTGCTAAGAAGTGGCAACGCTGTTCTCCATTAGCGCTGTACTGCAATCAAATGCTTAGACGCATAGGCAGTTACAATGCGTCACTTGTTCTGAAACCATATTTTGTACCACAATCATAGTCCTTACTGATTCTTTTCCTTTAAAAGTCATTACTTTGGTTTTGTTATCTCATGCTATCGGATTGTACTCCATAAAAATTTGCTCCTGGTCGTCAACAAATAAAAAGAGTATTCAAAAATGTATTTTGGGCCAGGTGAATTCCTGAGGGTACCACATTCTTTCCACCTTTTAATTAAATATCCCAGATGTTAAAGGGTGTTGGCAAAATATTTCTCCCTACCTTACTCCTTTATTTATAATCCTCTTCCAATCCATTGTATTTTATTGCGATATTAATATTATCATACATACTTTTCATCACTTGCACTAGATGACTTGGGTACCCTTCTTCTATCACACTTCTCAATAATTTTCATCGATTGACATTCTTAAAAGCATTCTCAATATCCACGAAGGCTAAATATGTTTCTCTATTAAATTCCACTCCTTTCTCAATTATTTGTTCTAATGTAACTATGTCATCTATTGTTTACGCCTGTTGTTCCTGTGGTAAAGTACAGTCTGTAATTGGAGCTATTCTGTTATTCACAATTGTTGCGTATATCTTGTAACAAGAGTTAAGTAGACAAATGCCTCTGTAATTGTGATATTTGCTTCGATCTCCTTTTTAAAACATGGAGTAATTAACGAATCCAACCATTCATCTGGTATTGCACATTTTTGACAGCATTCATTCATTAGGTGGAGCAGTCGAAATTTCAGTAACATACCTCCGTATTTCAATAATTAGACGTTAACCCCATCAGGACCACAGGCTTTCCTGTTTTTTGGCGTTGTCACTCCGGTTATATTACTACAAAATGTTATGAGCATGCTCCGTATGGGGTAAGAACAAGTTTAAAATGGAATACGCGTATTCGTAATATGGAGACATTAAAATTGTATTCTCCACAACATTGTTAGCGAGAATGACAATGATTGAAGTTTTCCATATAACCACAAACTAAGATTCGTTGTACATGTGAAATTACACTGGTGAGCAGCCCATGGGTTGTTCTGATCACAAACACGCCAGTGAAGTTATAAAGAATACGCAGTTTTTTTTTAATTTCTGTTTGAAGTTTGGGTGTAAATCATCCACAAACATAACACAAGTAATCGGGTTGATTCGCACACTTTCGATGTGAAAGAAGATTTGCATTTATCAAACCGGTTCAATTCATAGATCATGTGGCGAATGTCACTTCATAAAAACACAGAACTGTAATGTATTAATGTATTTGAGGCACACGCAAATCAGACACGAACTTCAAGCGCACTCCGGGTGCAGTTCCGCATGACAACAACTGACTCAGAATCTGTCACTCGAACAGTTGTATATTTGTAATAATGTAAGGGGGCTAAAATAATTACTTCCGATGACATGCACAGTATGAAATATGAGGGTGCATGTGACTTGTTTTGAAAATATCCCCTATGACAGAGGCAGATTTATACACGTCACCGCCCTGAGCTCCTTCAATTTTGCCGCCCCTTGAGAATTTATATTATTTATAAAATATAGAGATTAGAATTTTTTCATACCAATACCCCTACACTGATTGGGGAAAAAATATTTTCTACATATTTTTTACATATTAAAAAATTTACATCGTGACTAATGCCGTGGTTAATGCAGTTTCTTTTGAAGCAAAAACTAATATCGAAACTTATTTCTCACTCTTTCATAAATTGGATAAAAAGAAAAAGATGGAATTAATTTCAGTTTTTGTTTCAAACGAACATGACATTAAAATTCAAAATATTATAATTTTTTTAAAAATTTGCCGCCCTTCAAAACATGCCGCCCGGACATACCGTCCGTTCAACCCATATATACTACTCGCGCAACTTTTCTTGAACGATGACCTTTCGTCCCCCTCCCTTGAGTAATTAACAGTTGAAGGCAAAAGCTCGCAGCGATCATTGGAGACAACATTCCAAGCATTAAAACTTCGTTGGCGCGAAACAGAAGCTAGTCAAAGTTAGATGCTTTCATAGTGAAGAACTTCTGTTCAGGTTTATTATCAATATCTAAAGAAATGGCTGACGCAGGTCCAGGGCCCCCAAGGGAGGCACCTAAAACTCCTATCTAGTGTCCCTGCTGTTGGCTACCCAGAGCGATGACCTGGCCGCACACGTAGCAGGTTGACTTTGATTTTTCAGAGATTGGCGATTCTGTAAATACTCTTGTGGCCTACTTTGTAGCTAATACCCCACCCCCACTCCGCCCGCTTTTCCTCAATCCATCGTTCAAGAAAAGTTGCGCGAGTAGTAAGTCCGCCCCTGCCTAACACTAAGACCAACTCATAATTGAACGCGACCACTAGACGCGACAATAAAGACGGCAAACTTCGAATAAAGAAGGTAAAAAAACAGGAAAGCCTCATTTGGTTGATATCTCTTGAAAGTGGCATAGATGAACTGAACAAATATTTACGTATAATTTTAATATGTTTATGCATATTGATTCTACATATCTTACAGGTACAATTTAAATGCATTTGTATTAATAGGAAAATGCTGTACGATACGGTAGAGAAATAAGGTATATTTAAAAACTGTGACGTGATAAGACTTTTTATTGTGATATTCGTAACTACGTATAAAATTGAGAAGGTTGCGCACTCTACTTTCCTGGAGGTAAAAATCTTGTTCCCTAGTTTTATATTCAATATTTCCCTATATGATTTCTAAATTCGTAATTTTTAACACTTTATAGAGTTACTTTGTCTTCCGCATTTATCATATTCTAACATATTCACATATCTATCCCAAGATTCTTGATAAGCTTGCCTCACTAATGGTTCAGCTTTATTCCTTTTTTGGTTGTAGATCTGTTTAGTCTGCTCGTTTATGCTTTGTAGACAATTTAAGTACTTTTTTAAGTAACCTTTTTTCATCCACTGCCTCTGCAAACGTATCATTCCATGTTTTCAAAGTTTTCCTTTTTCGGCTAATTTTTCGAGTACCTAGTGCTGCCTTTCTTATTGATTATTTAATGTTTCTCCATTCTTCATTCAAATCTTCTGATGTGGCGATGTGCCTCAAGAACTGATTTAGCCGTCTCTGATATAACTCCTTATTCTATCCTCTTCCAGTCGATACACTTTATACCCTACATCTTCGTGTTTATTTTTTGAAATAGTAAGTTTCTTCCCTCTTCCTCTACTATTCATTTTTGTTTCCACTAGATAGTGATCTGAATAAACGTCACATCCTCTTAAAACGTAACTGAACATAACTTTTTATTAACTACTGCATAATTTATCATTGAGTGTTGCCCCCGGGCACCCCAAGTATATTAATGAATGTTATTTTTTCTAAAAAATATATTGATGATTCTTAGTTCATTGTATGTTACAAATTCCCTGAATTTCTTTTCCATTTTCATTAATTACTTGTTCTCCATAGAGTCCTATAACATTGGGAATAGGCCTGTTCCCCACTCTCACATTTACATCTCCAGCAATAATTAGCGAGTTGTTTGAATTGCATTTTTTACCTCTGTCTGCAGCTTGCCAGAATATTTTACGGTTTGTAATAAAATTTGTTATAAAATTTGTTGTAGTAGTGTAAAAAATTGTTTATAAAGGTATTTAGTACACATGTGACACTATCAGGCATAACTTTGTCTTTCGGAAAATACTTTAAAATCAAAATGTTCACTATTTGTTAAGCGGTACAGAATTTTTTTGCTAATAATTTCCTGTTTTCTCTGGATTATTTGGTCAGAAAACAAAGGGTAATGATATACCTGTTTTGGGGATATATCTTTATACCCGGGTTTACTTCATTATCCATAGTCTTATTATGCCTTCTATATATTGTCCCGGAAAACGCCGTCAAAATTCCCGTTCGTACATTTGCAACTCTTCCGACCCGGCGTCGTTATCCCTCATTGAGCTTCACTCAGGGTGGGCGTGACCTCCGACGTCCGACAGTTCTCTACCAATCCGTCGTCAGACCTGTCGAGTTCATTTAGTTCAATTATTCTTTGGAAGCTTCTACTTGGAATGCACGTTTGAGAGAATACAGGCAAGTTAACGACTAAGAAATCAAAGATTGTGGATCTGTGACACAAAATCATGTATTCTTCAGTTAAAAATACATACACAAAAGTTTTGAAATGTACTATCTGGAATTCGTTTCCCAACCGCGAACCTCGCATTCCTAATGGCGTTGAGTAAAATTACAACTTCCACCTAATGTCTGAACAAATATTATTGATATTTAAAAATAAATACTCTCATTTGAGATTAGTTCTATATTTTTAGCCTAGTTAACCAGCTGGTGCAAATGCTGACTTTGCCTCTGGTCAGTTTTAGGCATTAACAAATTTACACAAAATTCTTATTTTACGCCCTTAAAACTATTTACAATACCCACTGACTTGTGGACGATATTCAACCAATATCAATGACTCAATCATTCCACGCGTAAAACTGATTGAATAACACATTGAAATTATTTAATTCCCTAATCATATTTACAACAATTCCTCGACTTAATATCGATTTTGCTTTGACTTATTTAATAAATGGTTTGAACAACAGTTCGTTCTGCATTTCTCATCTCACATTCGTTATTCGTTAATCTATTATGGAAGTTTTTTTTATCTTTGATGCCTTTTTACACACCGAACTCATGCTTCTGCAATGGGAGAGGGGTTGAACGACCTCGGCGGGCTCCGCTGGCGGGGCTTAAACACCGCCGGCGTCGGCTGGTGGCTCGCGATCCTTGTGACCTCGCGTCGCGGCGATACGGCAGCTCGGCGCTGCAGCAACCTCAACGCGTCGGCGACCGGGGTAGCCTCGTAAACGAATCGGCCTCGGCTAGATCCTGCGATGTGCTCGCCACTTCTCGGTTTAACCAGTACTTCTGCGTTGCCGTCGGCATCGATTTTCTCGTTAGCAGACGACTGTCGGAAACTGCATGTTCTGGAGACTGATCTGCAGCCGTGGTAGCGTGGATGAAGTGCTAATTGTAGGCCATGGTCCAGAGGGGTTTTGACGGCGCGAATTTTGCTTGATATGACTGCCAGCAACCAGCCAGACTGTCAGACAACAGCCAGACTGTCTTTAGCACATTTTACTTGGGCTCATGACGTACGCTTCTTCGTTCCGTATCCTCTGACCGTTCACGTCACAGTCCAATTCTATTTGACCACTAAAGAATCGGCCTCACCTACACACTCGTTTCCTGTTTCTAACACGATGCTTCTCTGACCACGTCGGAAACTGGAATTCGCCCCACGATTCTTTCCTTTGCAAAACGGGGTAACGAGTGGGTAGGATGGTCCGTGACACGCCGAAATGAACACTTAATCACGCTTCGAATATCAGTCCAATTCTTCCCACTTCATCAGACTTCAACAGTTTTTCAGAAAAACTAACAGATTTCTCAACTGCTCTTCTTCAGGGATACTAACCAACCGCTCTCTTTCGGAAATTTTAACCGACTCCCGTCTTTCGACGGAAAAATATTTACCGTTGTTTCCCTCGCTTTTGCCTCGAGAACCAATCGCGATCTATAATTCCTTATCTTATTTTGGGACTTTTGAATTGGCCAGCGTCAGTTCCGCTAGGTTTGACCAATGCCGACATCAAGCTGTGACGTCCCCAACGCGCCACATTCAACTTGGCGGACCGCCTGAACCAACGTTTCAAGTCGCTGTCTCGGGTTCTTGATGCGAGGGCGGGGCATATACTCGGCTTCGGCCCTGTATATAATAAAGAAAACGATAACGTACGCGATCATCTCATTCTTTTATCAATTTTTTTGTGTTTTGAGTTGAACAAACACTGTACATTTCTGTAAACCAAACAACCAAAATTTTCTTTCTCCATTAATACTAACTCGTGTGTTGCGTTGTTTGCTTTGTGCCTCGAGCTCAGGACTTCGTGGCCAAATTCCTGCCGCGCGAGCTCAGCATCATCCGGAGCGTGCGCCATCCGCACATCGTCACCATCCTCGACATCATCGATGTGGACGACTACGTGTACATCTTCATGGACATCTGCGAGCGCGGCGACCTGCTCGACTACATCCGCAACCGCGGACCGCTGCTCGAGGGTCGCGCCAGACACTTTTTCAAGTGAGCCACCCCTCAGTTGAGGATTTACCTGGCCAGTTCAGTTTAGGTTATCTGAGCATCAGCGCTCAGTTCAAAGAGAAGTGGCGCCGGCTGAGTGAAAGTCAGACATTGCATTTAGTTTCACATTCACCATACTGGTGGTTATGCATGAAATAAATTCATTGTTTCATATTCGTTAGGCTATTTTCCATTAACATCTTCTACCGATACTCTAATTACTATTTCTTTCTTTCTTCTTCTTCTTCCTATTATTATTATTATTATTATTATTAATTTCTTTGATATATTTTCGAAATTTCATCGGATTGTTATGAATCGATTTTCATGTCGACTTTTGGTTCGATTTTAATCTAGTAATCAGTGTGGTCAATGGTGTCCACTAATGCTCCTGCCACCGTTGCTGGCGCGAGGTTATTCAATTAGTTTTGTGAAAGGAAAGTGTTTTCTCCGCTGCAGGCCACTAGTATAAACTAATTCTGACAGGTGTCGTACAAAATTAAATTTTTGTAACATTCGTATCATGTTTTAAAGAGATTCCACGTTATACCAAACAAAGAGCTCAAACATTATTAGCAGAGGTCGACATTGGCAGGTTGCAAATAAGCTTGTTTCCAAAGGCATCAAATCCAACTGGACATTTTAATTTTTACACTACTTATTGAATCAGTATTTCATTTTGAGTTTTTCTGAGGTCACGGAAATATTTCATTTGAAATGTTAATTTATTCCGTAGTTTATTTCGAAGTCACAAGGATTTTAATTTTGGATTTGGTACGTTGTAGTATAAAAAGAATAAAAAGTTGGTTAAAGATATAATGAATGGCCAAATAACTATCAATATTGATGTTTTAGAAATATTTATAACTAACCCCTTCATTGAAACATGTTTAAATGATTAAAAATTTAAAAAAATAATTTATCTGAACACTATCTAAGTAGTATCATTCATCATAATGTCTCAGATCGTAATTTATCAATGTTATCAGAATCTTTAGCTTCTTTAACTTTATTTTCATCTACTATAGCTTTGCGAGAAGCAAGTGAAGCAGATTTCGTACGTTTTGCGGTGAAACGAGAACTTTGACGACTTCTGTGGACGAAATTATGAAACACTATGAACGAATGTTTATGAAAAATAATAATATATTTAGAAACTGACACCCACGAAATGTGTGCTGCCATCTGGAGTTGAATTTTCAAATATTATGCACTTAGTGTCTTTCGCAAACAAACTTCTGAAACATTAGATGCTAAAACACACGCCCATGAGCCGCACTCCAAAGATATCATAACCCCCCCCCCGGGAACGAGGTTTCAAAGAAAGCCTGGGGAGAAAAACACGATCATATGGCCCCGGAAATGTAAAAACAATTGGTGGTATTTATTGATTCTGGGCCCGTCAACAACTATCGTCATTAGTCCGTAAGCGTAGTGCCTGTTATTTCCCGGATGGTTGCGGTGAGACGTGAGAATCGCCGGTGACTTAAATGTCAACTGGCAGATATTTCTCCATCAGGTATCTCTCCCCACGTCGGGAGAAGCTCTACACTCCTGACTCATCTTCCAACATGCATGTTAATGAAGTGCGTATAAGTATGTGCGCGCGCGCGCACTTACTCATACGCACGTATACGCACATACTTATACGCACGCGCGCGCGCGCGTGCGTTAGAGGATAGGACAATGAAGAAGTAGGAAAGATCGCGCACTGTGCGCGGCCCGTTTGTGAGGGTACTTCTTCGGCATTATCTTGGTATTTATCGGAGAAACCAGGGGAAACTACCGATCAGAGCAGCCGGCTGCTAGAAATCTCCCCCAGACATGATTAAATTCCACGCAAATAAATGTAGCTGATGACGCAAATCCGGCCCCTACGAGATTCCAACTCAGGACCTCCAGGCCAGTGTTGGTGCAGAGTCAACGGAGGGGCCGCCGAGCTATCGCAGCCGGTTCCAAAATAGAGCCAAAAGCTAAATAAATAACTTGATTAATTACTGCAGAAATGTTGCGTTATTTCATTTGATAGATACTGCATGTGGTAGAATAATTTTAATGAATCTGCCTTTAACCCATTCATTTATTTTCGAAGCACCAAAACCTTTTCGATAAGTCTTCTTTTCCAAAAGAGCTGCCCCAAACATTCCTCCCCGGCGCGCATTCTGCAGGCAGCTGGTGTCGGCAGTTGCGTACCTGCACTCGCTGGACATAAGCCACCGCGACCTCAAGTGCGAGAACGTGCTGCTGGCGTCCAAGGAGTGCGTGAAGATCGCCGACTTCGGCTTCGCGCGCTGGTGCCGCGACGAGTCGGGCCGGCGCATCCTCAGCGACACCTTCTGCGGCAGCGCCGCCTACGCCGCCCCGGAGATCCTGCAGGTACTCATCGCGCACTTTTTCTTGATACTCCACAGCAGGGAGTGCGGGCAGAGGCGGGTTCTGCCTACGTCACGGCAGTATTATGAACTTCATCGACAAAATTCAGCATTATAGTGCGTCTTGGACTACCTAACAATAAGAAACAAAGCTGTAGTATCCAAAAAAGGCAAAACTTCATAAAATGTTTTTTTATTCAATATCCAGGTACAATAATGAGAATCCCGTGTACAAGCCAAAGTTCCGAATAACCTGTAGAGTATGTCAATTGCGAAGCCGTTTCACCGTAGTCCAGCAGAAGTCCCACGTAGAATATCCACCGAGAGTTCCTTTCCGTAGCACAGGTCGTCGTTATCACTAATCACCACTCTACACTCCGTACAACACTCGCCAGAACACCGTTGCCAACACCGTCGCTATCAGTCTGCCCTGGCGTCGAGTCGGGGCCCTCTTATAGCACGCTGGGGCTAGCAGCCCGCCGACTAGCTGCGGAGTAGGGGCGGTGGCGAGTCCCTACCCGCTTCTTCAGGTGTGACGGCCGCGCGCGGTCAGCCCCGGCCGGCCCGCAACGGTCGCCTTCCCCTCCGGCCGAGGGCGGTGACGCCCCGCTGACGTAGCTCGGCGGCGGGTCTTTCAACCGCGCGCGGGCGGTCACGACAAAAGCAATGTTTTTTTTAATTATTAAGTAGTAATTAATAGTTATAGAAACTATTTAGTAACAAGAAGAACCACCGTACGCACAGGTCGTTATAAAGAGAGAGAGAAAACTGAGAAGTCCGCATCGTAAAGAACGAAGGTGGGCAACACTGCAAACTAGACCGTGACGTTCCGAGTGGAGCTGATATGTTCTAACGGGCCGTGCTGTGCCGGGCTGAGCCAGAACTAGGGAGTTGGAGGATCAAGAAAACGTGCACGCATAGTACTCTCTGCTGCAGCCGTCGCCATAAGAACTGAAACTACTTTCCTAGTGGCTTGGCGCAAAGTCAGTCAAGCTTGTCGTTGTCCACAGAGCAATTGTGTGCAAATTGAATAGGACTTGTCGGCGGATGTTGGGCTTTCCCGCACTGTCCTTATGCGACTTCACGAGGTATGTCCCTAGGCGAACAATTGCGCTCCTTTTGTATTTCTCCAAAACAGAGGCGTAACATGAGGGGACACTGTCTACCCAAGGGGCAGATTAATATGTTGATGAAGGTGCTCAGAGCCTTTTCACTGGAAGCGGACTGATGAACCAAAAGCGTTTCGAATTCAGATCTTAAACACTCAGAGATCACTCAGAACATTTTACTGGAGGTGAGTGAATCATAAATGTGTTTGTACCGGAACCTTAAATTATTCCAGTCCAAAGCAGCCTAAAGTATTCCCGATCTATTACGGAACCGTTTAACCGAATGTAGAATTTATACTCCTTGGTTTGGGAATCCGAACCGCGAGAAGTGACCACCCTGATGATCCTGAAGGTAGTCTCACACCCTTTTAACTGGAGTGGGCTGGATTCGAAATGTTCTAGCCGAATCCTAAAACTTCCCATTCCCGGAGATACTAAAGGTACCCTCGCTCAGTCCTTTTAATGGAGATGGAAAGAATCCTAATAGTAGAATAAGAAAATACCAATATTTCATTATCGGTTCTTGTGTAGGTTCATGCCTTCTCCATTCTATTCCATTTGTATTTAATATTTTATTGCTTTCTCATTGTCGTACACAGTACTTACACAGTAAAGAGATAGATCATTTTATTGAAAAAATTGGTTGACGGCAAAATGCTGTCCCTCTGTGGTCAACGTTAGCGCCTAAACCTTTCAAACGATAACCGACCAGAGATAACAGTTAATTCTCTCCGAGCGAATACCTTTTCTATTCATAGTCTGTGTTTCCGATTTTTTTCGCAGTGATATTTATATTCTTTTATTTGAGAAAAATCGAGAAAAATTATCTTGTTGCGCAAATAATTATGGGAACAAATAATATCATGACAGTGAGAAAAATTAAGGTTTGCAGATATTTTCAAAAGGTATTTCAATATTTTGTCATGTAAATCAACTTTTAACATTCATAACGGTTTTTGACATCTAAAAATTATTTTTGCTAGTAAATAGTATATGGAAATTCACGATCATCACTAATATTAGTAGCAATGAAAATAAAAAACACTTGTTTCTTTGAATTGGCACTATACTCTCTTCTTTTAGTTTGAATGAAAAGCTCTACTCATGATCGTGCGTATAAACCACACAAACAATGAAGTGCCATAGACCGTCCTTGTATCTCCATCCTCATCCAGTTGAAGTAATCTCACCCTCTTTAAGATACTCTTGTAATACTGGTATGTTCTGTGTTTCTGTCGAGGTTCTTTTTCGGTAAATAATATGGTAATCTATTATTTTATCCCTACAATGATATGAAATCAATCATAAAAGCTGTTAAATCATTACAACCTAAGAAACCCAGTGTTTTTAATCAACCATTCCACATTTAAAATAAGGACTTGTCGCGCTCAGAGCCAATAAATACTCGCTCATTCATTAAGATTCGTTTTCTCAAGACAATTTTAGATATTCTTTTCTAAGCAAATGAATATTATTTGCTATTTTACCTCAACGCTGTTTCCAGAAGGAAAATTTACAAACAAATATTTAGGGTGGTTTGCAGATATTATTTAAAAATAGCAAAATTTCGCAAACAAATACTCTATAAACAATTTATTTTTCACCGTAAATAGCATGAATATAGGCTTTTTCGATTGAAGAAGGGTGCTAGGGTAATAGCTCTTTGAAGTCTTTATCCACTATTTACTACGTCGTAATATGGTTTACAGCTTTTAAATATCATTTGTACTTACTTTTACCATCTGGAATAGGCGTTATTTATTCAGAAGTTAATCCAATTTAACAGTATGCCGAGGGCGAGGACGAATCTATTCAAATAAATATCACATGCGTTATTTTCCTTTTAAAAGGGTTTCGTTATAATGATACTGAACTTTCTGAATAATTATAATCTCGTAGTTTCTCTAGTGTCATACTTGGAAGTGAGCAACTCCATTCCTTTTAAGTCATAGCGCTGCTGAAATGGTTTAAGAGTATTTTGTATTTGCAATCTGTGATAAGCTGTGCTGACGCGTGATTGTCTGTGATAACGCAAAACTCCAAAAGGTCGCTCTCTGCAAGAGCAATTCGAAACATCATAGAAGCTGAAGTATTCATTCAAATTTGTGACACATTTTAATGACAATTTCACAATTTCCTAACTACTTACTTTTAATTTTGGGTTTGGCTTCAGGTTACCTTCACTTTTTCATTTCTGAAATGCGGGCACGAAACCGGAGGTTTTACTCTATCGATTGCCCCCTGAATTCCGTTATCGATTCCCCTGGATTCATCCTTTTTGTAGTTGTCTACTGCTTTGCAAAGTTTGTTAAATTATGATAAAAGTTTATGTTCAATATTGTATCATCATTTTCATCATTATTTTCCTATTTTTATATTTGTTCTGTATTACTTTTTTTAGCAATTAAGTTGAATCGCAGACAAGTAGTGGAAGATAATCTTTAATGTATTTGCAGTAAATAATGATTGTTTTTACAGTGAGATTATTTTTACGCAAGTATAACAAAAAACAAATCTCTAACAATTCCGCTAAAAAAAGAACTTTCCCTTCAAAATTTACTGCTGAAGGCGATAAAACCCTTCCAATATACAGAGTCATATCCCTAACCTCATAAAACTGGTTTCGCGCATTATGAGAGAAGTGTGTCGTTTGAAGAAATGTTTCATAGAATTGTCCAAAATTTAATAATAATTTTAATAATAATAATAATAATAATAATAATAATAATAATAATAATAATAATAATTGAATATTTCAGTCGACTCTGTTGTAGATCGTATTATCGATACCGAACAAATGGAATTCAGGAAATTACAAGCAATTTGTGGTAAATTATTACGAAGGGCACTACTCGCAAAATAAATAGGTAACGAAGAAACGGGAAACAATGTTAAGTTGGACTAACAATGGATAGAGTGTGAATGTTTGTTCGGTGATAAATACTTTTAAGACAAAATTATTTCATGTACCTTGAACTTTTATAGTACAATATTACGACCTGTTATGTTCGGTAGCCTGCTATGGTGTATAACCACATTTGTTATTTTGTCATTTATTAGTACATTTTTTCACTTATAAAAGTTTTTTGATACAAAATAGTTAGCCATACTCACCTTTGGATAGTTAGCATGATGTATTCTATGTTATGTTTCTGCCTGCCTTCATTCCTATTCGGCTTGGACGTCTTATGAGACGTTCAAGCGAAGGTCACATCCACTGAGAGAGGTCACGTCTAGTGTCTTACTGGAAGGAGAAGGGGTTGACGGTCGATTCTGAGAGTTTCTATAATTTCGTGCTTTATATACGGATGTATGTCGTATGCCCTGTTTTAGTGCATAAATTACAGTATCGTGTTTAGATGTCCTTTGGTTAGTATGAATTACCGTTGAGTTTTTTTTAATATTGACACATAAAATAAAAATGGTATTTATTGTATAAACCACAGCATACCTATATTAAAGAAAAGTACGTAATATTGTATTGCATGAAAGTGAGTGTGAAGGCAGCTAAGTGAACCAACTTCAATATCAAGAAATTTTCTAACTTGAAAAATCACGACCCAAAATTTGTGAATGTTATTGAAGTCATTCATTGAACTACTAGATAAAATATTAACAATGATTGGAAATTAATAATTTAAGTTTAAATGTAAATAATTTTTTATAAAAAAGGGTACTAAGGTTGAACGTCACCCCGAAGATGTCACCCGCGGCGATCCAACCTCCCCGCCCACTGAATCTAAGAATGGTAATAAAAAAAAGTAATCGTTGATCCATGAAAAATGTAAATTTATTATTCCAATAGATTATAATCCCAATTCTTCAACTGTTCTTAAGATATGTTTCTCTGTGAAAAATATTTCCTTGTTATTACGTAAAAGCTAATATCTAGTATTATTTTATAATCCTTCATTCTTCTTTCTTGATTCACTCAAACTTTCCTATTTCGCACAGTATGCTCAGAAATCATCTGACATATACTACGGGATAATGAAATTCGTTCATGAATGTTTGCCACGAATTATCAAAATAAATACTCGCACAAAAAACTAAAGTAATGAAAACAGTATTTAAAATTTCTGGATCAAATTTATCTTCTCTTTTTAAGATCATAAAAGGCCCCCAAATATGACGTTCAAAATTATCCTTTGACAGTGGCGGATTAACTTGATTGCCGACTATAGGCTGAAGCCAAAATGCTGCCTTTCCTGATCCCTTGTGAAACACAATATTTACATAAAAATCAAAAAAACTATTTAGTACCAATTCCATGTGGGTGAATGAACATTAAAAATTAATTTACAAAAATAGTTATTTTTATCTAGGATACAATTTTAATTTTATTAAATTTTTTATAAGATTGTTTACAGAAGTTTGCGTCTACATTTCTTGCTAGCAAAGTTGTAATCTAAAGACAATGTTAAATTGGATTCAATACATAAAACGGCAAGATAATTTAATCTATCTTCTGACATAACTGAACGCAAATAATTTTTGATTCTTTTTAAACAAGAAAATGAGCGCTCCGCAGAACAATTTGTAACTGGATGACTAAGAAAATACGCAAGCAATATCGATATTTGATATATATATATATATATATATATATATATATATATATATATATATATATATATTTATGTAGTTCTGATTTTCGGAACTTAAGGAAACCTTTGGCTTTACCTGTGAAGAGTTGCAATGGGCTTGAAAATGTAAACACTCATTTTCAAATGTTGCTTCCAGGTCCATTGGATACAAACTTCTCAACTTTTCTGATTTCTGGTGAACTTCTAATGTGCTTAAATTTTCTATATCGATTATAATGTCGAATTTTTGTAATTCTGAATTGATCTCTACCTGTCATGTTGCTATTTTCTTCTTTATCCTCGTCAAATGGTCTTTTGCTCTTTGTTTTTCTTGATATCTGCACATAATATTTTTGAATTTCTGAAAATTCTAATGCCTTCTTTTCGTACAAATCAAACTCATTACGAGTTTTATCAACAAGACCAATCAATGATTCGTAGAGCTCAATAACTTTGCTTATATCGATATCTACTTTCTGTAATGTTTTATAACAGAATTTATTCGTTCCAGTAAAAAGCTCCAGAGACATAGCATGAAGGCCGTTTCGAGTTTCTCGAGCTGTCTTAATAAACCTGCTGCTTCGCATCTAGTATTTGGTTTTCAGAATGATTATTTTCTATTGCATTTACTGCATTTATAATTTCGTTCCAAGATTCTGTTAATTAAAGACAGATCATACGCGAGGACCATCTAGTACATAGCTGTTTCAGAGTGTGTGAGTTTGGCTTTTGAAAAGATAGTAGTATTTCCCATCGATGAGTTGATGCTGTGAAGAATGTATATAAATGTTGAATTAGATTAAAAAATGAAACAGCTTCTCTGCAGCTTGCTGCTGCACATGTACTCACTAAATTAAGAGAGTGAGCTGAGCAAGGTGTGTAGTCTGCAAGAGAGTTTACTTCCTTTATTAATCCTGCATATGATCCTGACATATTGGCAGCGTTATCATATGCTTGGCCTCGACAATCATTGATATTTATAGATCGTGAACCTAAAGTTTCCAAAACAATTTTTGTCAAATCTTGAGCTTTATGTCCTGGATTTTCCAAAAAGGTTAAAAAATGTTCCACTGGATTACCATCATTTTGAACATACCGTACAATGAGAGATAACTGATCGATGTGTGCAACATCAGGAGAAGAGTCAACAATTATAGCAAAATATTTTGCTAATTTTATCTCTTCAATAATTTTGTTTCCAACTGCAGTACCATAATCTGTATAAATTCCTCACATATGGTTTTTGATAGGTAGGAAACATTACCTTTACCTTTATTACCAAATTTTTCAATGTGCCGCTAAAATGGATGAATTCAGCTATCAATTCCAATGACATAAGAAAATTGCCATTTTGAGGTGAACCAAATTTCTCGTTGTGACCTCTAAAAGGAAGGCCTCGAACCGCTAATGATTTAATAACAGCTACTACTCTCTGTAAAACAGATCGCCAATATGATTTCTTCATTCAACTGAACTGTTACAATTTTATCAATGCGACCTACAACGTTTCCTCATCTTTGAATTATAACACGCATGCCTTGTTCCATCCGAATTTTCATGACCACTCAATCGTGCTGTTGCATTCTTCCAATCGTTGAATCCACATTTTGAAGAAAACTGAGAGTCACCTTAAAAAGTAAACATGGTCCGCAAAATACTGCACCAGCACTTTCTGAATAGACTAACCATGATCGAGTTTGTGTTTCACCGTTAAGTAACTTTCTTTAAATAAACGGGGAAAAATTGACTAACCATGATCGAGTTTTTCACCTTATTCAGTTCTTCAGCAAGATTGCTTTTAGTGATTGTGTTTTCAGAATTCATGACCCTGCAGAATTTCAATATATGTACTTTAAAGCAAGGAAATATAATATTACTAACCATAAATATAAATATTTATCACTAGATTACATTCCAATAATATAATAAAAAAAATATTTTTGCAAATTTTATAATTTTTATAACTTCTTCTCGATCTTGCTTTTCACGAGCACGTTTCTGATATTCAGAACCACTGTGTCTAATTCTTACGTCACTCGTTTTTATATTTAATAATATTTATATCTAAAGGTTATGAAAAAAGAGTTAAAATAGAAACCACCATAATATTCTCCGATTAAGACTTCTGTGTACTTGACAGCTGATGGAAGGGGCCAAACCCTTGCACCGATTTTTGTAAACTGGCTTTAAGGTGAATCCTAAAAAATATGTTATGTGAGAAGAACTTAAATAAATGCATATAAAAAGTTACTATAAAACATTAATAAACGACTTTCTAAAATAAAATTTGCCGCCCTAGGCTACAGCCTAGTGGGTAATCCGCCACTGTCCTTTGATCCTTTCCTTTAGGGCACGCCGTACAACCCCAAGATGTACGACGCCTGGTCCCTGGGCTGCATTCTGTACATCATGCTGACGGCCACGATGCCCTTCGACGACTCCAACGTGAAGCAGATGCTCAAGATGCAGATGGCCAGGAGGCTCACCTTCCCGGCCCGCTGCGACAACACGGTCAGCAGCCCGGCGCGCAAGCTCATTACGTGAGTCAACACACCACAAGGTGTCGGGCCCAGAGCTACACGATTCCGATATTAGTCATCAAAAACCCGAAATCCCGGGTTTGAGTCCTTGTTGGAGACGGTGGAGTTTAGAAGGGGGCGCCTGAAGTGACTCAGGACATCATCTGATGTCACTGCTGTGCCTCTGCCGGGGAGGTTCGAGGGTTCGAGTACAGACGGTGGCAGGATTTTCGACTCTAGCTACATAGCTAAGTCCAATTCAGCGGCTGTCTGGGGGAGAATTGTAGCGGCCGACTGCTTTGATCGGTAGTTTTCCGTTGTTTCTCCGATCAACACAAGGCGAATGCCGGAGAGTTAATATAATAAACGGGCCACGCACCGCGCGCGATCTTTCCTTCCTCTTCATTGTCCCTCAGCCCATACTTACATACATGCACTTCACGACCACACATACCGGGAGACCAGTCTGGGGTTCAGAGCTTGTCCCAGCTGGGACGGTGCACCGCTGGTCGGAGATAGTTGGTTGTAGAAAACCCTGCCAGCCTGTCGGCATCGAATCTCGTCATTTAGAGGGCAAGATCGTCTCCCGCGATTAAAAAGCATGCGGGAGGTGGTGGAATAGACACCTTATAGTCAACGTGCTCGGATTCATCAAGCGATCAATTTCATCTTGTGACAGACGTTTTAAGTTCTTTAATACATAATTTATTAGTTAAATTTACAAATGTGCAAACTAATTATACTATTTTCTGTACCTGTTGCAAATCTGGATCAACATCTTTATCATTAATGTTGCTGCAGACGCTATAAATATCTTGAAAACCACACATCACGAAACTCGTGGAAAATCTTAAAAAAATTCAAAAATGTAAAACCACTTACGGAACCTGAAAAAGGAGTTAACTCCATTTTTAAAAAAGTGGAATGGTACCGCTATTAAAATAACGTCTCCATATGTAAATGTGAAGCAAGTAATCAGTGATCACAATGTAAGACTTCTCAGTCCACCAATTCCTTTTTGTTCCGTTAAGTACTGTGAAGAGTAAATTTGAAAAATATTCCATGTGTTAAAACTTTCCTATTTTTAACAACTTATCAGTCACTTTTTTTTTTTTTTTTATGATTCCCTGTTAGATATTTTTTTCTGTAATACTTATTCTATTTCTACATAAAGATAAGAAATGTTCGCCTGCGAACATCAAAAATAATTTAGATGAAACAAATAAAGATTTTAAAGTAATTTCTCAAAATTCATTTCCAATTTTGTTCCTTTTATGAACCACATCTATCTGTCACTCTCCAAAACATAAAAAAACTAATAATTTCAGAAAGAAGAACAATAAAATAAAAACATGTTTTTTACTTTAAGTTAAATTCTCCAATCATATAAACAATCGCAAATACATAGTCAATCATTTTAATAGGGAAAACTTATTTGCTCTTATCTTTTTTATTCGACGATCTCCATAGTGTAGAGGTATAAAACAGAACGCTTTCTTTATTTGCAAAGGAACAATGTGCCTTAGTTAGTGCAGAAGTGCTACAAATAAAATAAGACTGCACTAAACCAATCGTAAGTTAGCTTGCCTAGGAATTGAGTATGAAATTTACCAATTCGAATTGCTTGAAGATAATTCAAAGATTTCTCTGATATCATGAATATTTCAATAATTATAGTACTTTTCGTGAGTTCATGTTTTTCTTCCGGATATTATAAATAAAAAACCGAATTTTAAATAAAGAACCTACAGTTGTTCTAATCGGTTTGCAACACGTCAAACTCAAACGCGCCATCAAATTAATTCTATTGATTAATAATACCTTTAGATAAAACATTACGAAGGTCACATGTTATCTGATACATCACCACCACTTCTAGAGTCCTAAATCGGTTGCATGATCGAAAAAAATTCTAACAAAATAAACAAGCTGTTTGGAATTTGTGTAAATGCCTGCTAACGATTTCGAGAGATTTTATTGAGAATTATGTATCAAAAATACATAATATATTTTATATAATTTTAAATATATAATATAATTTTTATAAATATATTTATAAATATTCTAAAAAATGCTAAACAGATTAGTTTACTTCCGAAAGAATTTAATTTCAAACATAATTGAAAATAGATTAATTTTAATCCAAATGAGTGTCCGAAATACTTTCTCAGCCACTGATGTTATGGACAGCAACTGATGTCATAACACGAGTTATGATACATCAGGAACGTTGGCATATTTATTTCACCATAATGTACCCTTCTCCCCAGCTGCAACTTGCAAATAAAACCACGTTTGTGATTCTTTCATAACAAAGGTTTGCCAAAACTAGTGAAAAAGAAAATAAGCTAACGTTGCAGTAGGTCGTTATCACGCGAACGACCGGCAGCATTGTAGAGTGCAGATAAATACACAAGGTCTCTGTGAGTTAATGATAAAGAAGATTCTTGATACTAACGCTCGAATACAATACAATACAACAATCTGCTCCTCGAGAAGCACTCGAGGAGCAGATGAAGGCTTTCAGTGACAGAAATTTAATCACTCTTCTAAAATAAAAGTTTAATACAATAAATTCCACTCAATGTTGATAAAATCTTACTAATGTACATATTATACTATTTTTAATAACTCATAACAAGTACAGAACTGTTAAAAAAACTTTCACAATCTTCTGAAGATATGAAAAGTCTAGAAAAAGGGTGCTGTTTGAAACGGAAAAGATGTCGACCATGAAGGAGAGCGTAAATGGACCAAAGAAAAAAGACAGATCATTAAGTCGGATACGAACTTAAGTCGATAGGTGTGACTATCGAAGATGTGACAACGCAACTGTAAAAGTAAGTGGCTCGAGACATATTTTTCGAGACTTTGCAATGTGTACAAGTCATGATTGATACGATTTTTCACGATTAACTGACTTTTAGGAAACAAAAGGCCAGATAAATAATTGTTCGGCAGAACGAAATTGGAGAGGTGTCTAAATATAATTCTAATGATTTGAATTCAAATCTGTAAATCGTTTATTGTTTATTATATCAGTCTATTTTTAACATGTGGACTGAAATTTCCAATTTTATTAAAAATTCCCGTTTTTGAACATAAATGACCCCGACCAACAATAAAGAAAGTTCTGTCCACTCTGTAAAAATAATCTAACGTGATACAAGAAAAACGAGTAATAGATTTGAATTCAACAAACTAAAACTATATTTAATATAATTCCCTCTGTTGGGTAATGGGATTCGGGCCATCAATTGATGTCACTGCAGTGCCTCTAAATTAACTCCGAGGCTTCGAGTGACGGTGACGGAAGGAGCGTTGTCTGGAGAAGAATTCTAGCGGCCGGCTGCTCTGATCGGTAGTTTTCCTTTTTTCTCCAATCAACATCACGCGAATGCCGAGCAGTACCCTAACAAACGGGCTATGAACCCCGCGCGACCTTTCTTTCCTCATCCTTGTCCTTTCCTCCCCACACACTTACATGCACAACACTATCACACAGGTCGGGAACTTAGCTTGTCCCGATTGGGGCGGTGCCTCGCTGGTGGGAGGTACCTGGTTGGGGAAAACCCCACACCCCGACGGGCCGGATCTCGCCATTCAGCGAGAGATGATCACTGCCACCTCCCCCGATAAAAACATACACTACACTTACGGGACCAACGTCCTTATACCGGTAGCGGTAGCACAGTGCATCAACTGATGTCACTGCAGCGCATCTGACCGGGAGGTCCTAGGTTCGAGTCCTGACGGCCGCAGGATTTTCGACACTAGCTTTTCAGCTAGGTCGAATTCAAGTTACCATTCTAGCTCCATTCTAGCTACCAAGTCTGCTTGATGGGACGACACTGAATCTCGCATGTGCCTGACTGCTTAGGCACCTGCTGGAGCCCGACGTGACGCGTCGCGCCACCATCCTGCAGGTGAGCAAAAGCAGCTGGCTGCGGTAGGCGGCTCCGCCCCGGCCGCCTCGCCCGCCCCCCGCCCCCGCCCGCGCCCGCGCCCGCGCTGCCGCCCACCGGCGCCGCCCTCCCCCCTCGCCCACCAGCTGCGCAACGTTTGCGTTGACTCGCCGACTTCTGACTCGTATACACTGTTTTGTATGGCATATTTATTTTTATACATTTATTTTTACAAATAAACATGCTGTATTTTTTTACAATGTAGTAAGCACCCGTTATGTCGCCGATACTCAATATTGGAAGGCAGTCCGCTGTGGTTGGTGGCAATCGGTGGGCACCAGGGTTGTAGATTTAAATCGTTCGACTTTTTCACTTGGAGATTGCTGCTTGTTACAGTTAGGCAAATCACCATACATCGTATTTAATACTACAGTTTAAATTATGATTCATCGTTTCAAAACTTAACCCGCAAACCAAATACCAGTTTTCTGAAATTTGAAAGCCAATAAGCCAAGTGATATTAAATAAGTGGAGGTATTCATCACGATATAACACTACGTCACAAGTAGCTACCACAGCACTGCTGAACCAAGTGTTCATACGGGAGAATATTAAGAATGTGCAGAATACATGGTTTCTTAACTGTATTCAGAACACATAGTACTGAGGTAAGTAAACATTCTTTCTTTTTCTTCTTCACCTTCTTTCACATTCTCATCTACTTTCACCTCCTCCATCTCTTCCTTCACCTCTTATTTTTTCTTGTTCTTCCCTTTCTACTCTGTGTGTCTGCAAAAATTAATTTGGCATGACTATTTCAGGGTTGCTCACGAAAGCGTGTAGCCTATAAACGCCAAGTAAATTATCTAATAAACCAGTTGATAGGTGACAGTAATGCATGGCGCTCAGCTACATTATTAACTGACTAGTGTACTCGTGCGAGAACTCTCGCATGTTAAACCTCACCCAAGTTTCTATACCCAATACTTAAAAAATCTGGATAGTTTGCCGTCTACACGGACTGACGAAACACAAAGTCTGTATCGCTTCAGTAAATGCTGTTTCTTTTCAGCAATTTTGCCTGTGACTTTTCCATGTTATTTTAATATTTTCGACGCTATTCATTGTCAGTTGTACAAACACACTTCACAGAAAAATGAACACTAACTTCGGTTTTTCAAAACGCATTAAAAAGTAGCCTCTTGCATACGATTACACAATACATTTTGGTTTTCACATGCTTAGGAATGGATTTGTAATTGCAACTTCCCTTAAAATGTGTAAATAACATTTGATTAACACAATACTTATGAATGCAACACTGCACAGCAATGCCTTTGCGTTTCGCGCGCTACCGAAGAATTGCTTTGGAAGGTTTGAGAGCTCATTCAAGTGGAGAGATATCTCACACTTTCTTCCATCAATGCCACACTTACTTCTCTTAAAAACTTGTGGTAGCCGATATCTTCACGACATGTCAAGGCAGTTCCAGAGGTCGCGCCTGCGCAGTAATATCCGCACGCTCCGCACTGTGCTCCCAGCGCCCGTAAGTCACCATGTTCCCCTTCTTTCCCCTTCCGCCCCGCGGGAGCCACTGACCCCGAATGATCGCTCGCATTTCTGTGGAATGTGCTGTCATGAAGGGCATTGGCGTCGGACTGTCAATCGCAGCTTCCGAACGGCGCGTGTTTTGAAATACCATGTTTCGGAAACGCTCTGAGAGGTCTTCTATTCCCCTCATGTTAAGAAATGTTTAAGAAACATTGCATCGCAGTTATTTTGGTGTGCACATGCGAACGTGCGAATACCCACGAGCCGCCACTGTACAGAATGGGCTCTAACTACATTGAATCGCAACAAATGACTGGTGAAAATACACTGCATTTGAAACAATACAAAATACGTGCCATTGTGCCGTGACGTCACGATTCACAGAACCAAACTGACAGCGTTTTCTATGTCAAAACACTTTTGACTACTTTGCAGTAATGGATAACGACATGCAAAATAAGTTTCAAGAAAAGGATAATGTATCATTGTTTAACTAGGATGTCGCATAGCCGCCATTTAAAAGCTATACAAAGCTTTTATAGCTGTTAAAATATGAAATTGAAAAATACGACAAAGTAAAAACAGGCTTTTAACTTCACTGCTGCTAATCGTTTTGTAGCTCATCGTAGTACCCGTATCTTTATTTATTTTCGTATTGAAAGAAATATTTCATCAATTTTTCCTAATACTTTTTTTTATACTTTTAAAGGATAAAAGAGGATTTTGATCGTTTCGAAAGTTAGATGCTAGAAAAGGCAAGAGGGGATCAATGTGACATCTCAAAATTCCGTAGTAACTGCAAGTGTGTACCCGTTGGCCACGCAGCGTGGTACTCCTCGGGCTGCGGCGTCCGTGTTCAAGATATTTTTCTCGGGGGTAAAACTGGGGACGATGTTACAATGATTATCCTATCTCTTCCCTTCTCCTCTTTATTTTCGCAATGATAAATTCAGATATTACAAAGTGAAAGTGTCGCTGGCGAAAAAAAACCCACAAAAATTGAAGTTTTTAAATTTTATTTAACCAGGTCAGTGGGATTGACACTTGTGAGCACAGGTGAGTGTTTATACACAATGCACGGATGCACAACTAGGGCTCCAAGGTATGAAACACTGCAATTGAGCGCACCATACCCCTAATACCCATTCTATAACAAACGGACGATTACTCCATAAGAACATAATTAACGACAGATTACTACAGAAAGAAGTTGTACGCCAAAGTTCCTGACATATGAAGGAGCGTTGTCACGGAAAAGTGACAGAATGTTAAAAAAAAATCTGATCGAGTACATCCCGACCGGGAACCTGTATGACGACTATTATTAATGTTATGAGGTTAAAGGTAAGAAAAGCTAGAAATATGGAGTGAGAGGTGAAATAATTATTTCTTTAGTTATGGGGGACGGAAAAGATATTTCAGGAGACGGGATTTGATTCTTGTGGAAGCAGCACTGTTGTACCGAAGTTAAAGTGACTGGTGCAAGGGGCAGTTTGGAGATTAGTAAAGAATTTGAAAGAATTGGACAAGGAAATGTAATTAGTAATTGGTTCAATGTCGTTTTCTATGAAGTCTGTTGGACAAATACCAAGGAACAATGGTAATTGTGCTTAGTACAGTAAAACCTGAGGTGGACACCTTGAAATTTCTCCAAGGTGTCCATCAGAGAGAGTAGGGGATAGAATGACGTAAATATATTACTGAATGATTTATTTTAATAGATTATATTTTCAATATCATTACAAAAACGTTAATTATACATTATTATTATTATTATTATTCACTACAATAAACATTTTTAATCACTGCTTTTGGAAAAATTCAGTCAGGAAACACCGTTTTCTTTTCTTGGCCGTGGAACAATCTCATTCATTTTCAATTTTGCGTCGCAGTCCAAATAAAGTTTCTATGACCTCTGTTTGGTTGTTTGCAATAGCGTACTGTTCTAATTCACCTATACGAGGGATTGATTTCTGATGTGAAGGTGGTTATTGAGCTACAGTTCCTTCTTCCTCTTCTTCACTTGGAGAATCATTTCCAGCATAATTCGAAGACATGCCACTTTTCAACACTTCCTGATGGCTTCAGGAACATCATAATGAACCTGAAAATTGTTGTCGAAGTTGGCAAGAACATTCACGTCTAGGATTTTACTGTGAAACACTTCCGGTAGGCATGTGTCACTTACAACAATGTCGTCAATTGTACTAGTATCCTCTTCTCTTTATGTACATTCCAGAACAAATCCTTCATGTTTGACTGTTTCCTTAGACACATCCTTCCATGCTCCATGGATCCAATAGCATTGAGTACAATTTCACTCTTACTTAGCAAATTCTGTCGCATTACTGCACTTATCACCAAAGTTTATGACAACCCGCATTAATTGTTGTCTGTAGAGAAGTTTCACGGATTGAATTATTCCCTTTTCTAGTGGTTGTATCTCACGAGTTAAATTAAGTGGCAGGAACTTAAGGGTGACATTCGACAGATAAAGATCAATATGGCAGGGAGCATTGGCGACGAACAGCAATATTTTACGGCAAGACCTCTTCATTTGTAAGTTTATTTCTTTCAGTCAATCGCCAAAAATAACACTAGTCATTCATGCCTTTTATTGTGATACCAGCTTACTGGAAGGTCATTCATTTTAACGTTGCTGTTCTTCTCATTGTAAACCCTTTGGGATACGCAGCGTTACCAATTACAAGTGGCCTTGCGCATTACAATACAACAAAATTGTTCGTCTTTCTTTTGCTTTCTTTCCCCCTTCCACGAATTGCCTTTCTGAATTAACGAGCGCGTTGACAACACGATAATACACTCCCATTTCATCTGCATTAAAGATATCTTCTTCAGCAAAACCTGAAGTTTACGTCAGTTTATATTTCCAATCATCTGCATCTTGGACGTTTACACCGCTCGATTCACCACAACCAACATTAAAAGTTATGTTCTGGCGCATATGAAAAGTTTCTAACCAGCCATTGTTAGCTAAAAATGCTTCACCCATTTGCAATGGTTGAGCAATCTCTCTTGCTTTTTCCAGGAGCATTGAGCCACTGATAGGAATATTTTTACTTCGACAAGTCAGGAAAAAATTAAAAACTCTTTGATTAACTTTATCATTAGGCGTTTTACATATTCTTTTTCGTTGCGGACTGCAATTTTGCTCCTAATGCTTAAAATAGAAGTCCTGTTGTTGTTAATGCTTCAAACGGATTTAGTTATGCCAAATCCCTCGGCAACTTTACTGCGACTTATTCCATTTACACAATCGGTCAATGACTTTTTTTTTTTCAATAGATAATTTCACTAACTTACGTTTCATTTAGTTGCAAATGTGTGAACCGCAAAATTGTCCCTCGCCTTCAGATTGCTTGTGAAGATGGAATTAACGGAAATATTCGAACGGCCTCATTGCACTCACATGGACATGGACACATGCCTCACATGGACAATAAAGCAGATGAAGTAATAAATCATGCCTTCCCAACGAGTTCGATTTAGGGATTCGTGGCTCTGAAAATGCCCAGGGCATTGCATATATATATATATATATATATATATATATATATATATATATATATATATATATATATATATATATATATATATATATATAATCTGAAGAGCATTTGCTGTATTCCCGGGAACAAGATGAAAAATATAGTAATGAAAATCCTGCAAACAGAACCAGCTCATTTCTTCATTCATCGACTTTATTTTTTCGTTTAGAAACGTTATATCATTCCGCGTACATGTCCCGGTAATTATTAATTCGGAAAAGAAAAAAGAAAAGAAAAAATGAAGAAAAGTTTGCCTGTAAGAATGAGAGAAGTCGGAGACAAGTGCATCAGGTTTAACTGACGGTGGCGGCATCCCCTTCTCTTCCCAGAACTGCCCTTGAAGAATTCCGCGTGGACACTGGCCAGCCGAGTGAAAATACCTCTCTCAGCGCACCCCGGCACTCGGAATACAACCTATCAGCAGGCAGTCAAAAAGAGAAATGGTTGGACGCGTCCAACTCAGGGGCGCAAGCGAGGTTCAACATCCAAGATAGAGAATAATTTCATGTCAGTGTATTGATATATGGCTGGTTCCATAAAAAACGGTCCAACATAGGGAGATGTCCAATTTAACAATTTCACTTTATTTTCGAAGGTTTGGAAGGGTTTCGGAAAGGCCTTCCGCTACTTAGCGGCACCTCTACGTCCCCAGATTGGGGCTAGCACGTAAGTTATCGAGGTTCTTAGGACTGATTTATAGACAAGCAGAGAATGTTCTATTTTTAGAGTATTTTAAGATTAGGTAGCTTTAATTTAAGTTTACAAAGCGAATATATGTGTTTCGAAATATAACTAATTTAATTGTTAATTATAAATTTCAATATAAATAACACGAATAAAATCAGTAAGTATTTAGATATTTATTTATTTAGTCAAAAGACAGTTAAAAAATGTATGTGACGTATGGGGGAGAAAAACATTTGCGCACGCTTTCTTGAGTTTCAGAATCCCTTCCCAACAATTTAACTATTAATAGTTGAAAGATGCAAAAAGTTCTTAAAATAATAATAATAATAATAATAATAATAATAATAATAATAATAATAATAATAATAATAATAATAATAATAATAATAATAATAATAATAATAATAATAAATTTAAAAAAGCGCGAGATGAACATTTCAAAACACTAGACATTTTCGTTCCCGAGTTATAGAAAACCTATTTGTAACGGTAAACGAACTGCAGATTTGATTTTTCTGTATTGGTAACAAAATAGTAATTCACTCTAAGCTCTACTAACACCAGAAGCAAAGAGAGAGCTCAACAAAACGTGCGCACAGTGAAGCTACATTTATGTCCAGAAGCAAATCAAGGGGCCATCTCAGCATTTGCTCAATGGATAAGGGAAACTGGACAAAAACCCGATCCAAATAATGATTTAATGTATTTTCACTTACATTTTAAAAAATTCACACAAGCATTACGTAATAAGGGGTGGGGGCTTAAGCTCTTTTTATAGGAGGTGGGGAATTATCAAAAATACTCCATATTTGCGTTACTTAATAGGACGACTCATACATAGAAGCCAAGTACTGGCAAAGAACGTGGTTCAAAATTGGTGCGATTACGAAGTTCACGCATGACGTAACTGAGCATGCCTGCCTTTTCAAGGTCGGTCAATATTCAAGTTGTGTAAGTGACAATAATATGTTATAAAGTAAAGAAATAACCCGATTCAGTTGCGTTATTCGCCCAACTTATTTTGTATACCAAAATGCATTTACGATCCATCATTGCGATAAGTTGTCACCAGTTGTCACCTTTGCAGTGCATATACCTTATGAAATCAGTTGCTTCATTCGTTGTGTTATGTACTTAAACAGCTCGCCCGTGAAGTATGATAAGCACAAGTTGCTGTCGTTCGGATCAGGAACTCAGCAATGTCAGCTCGGCAATAGACGCTATTATTTCTAAAATTTTGCTACTGTCTGACAGGTCAGCATGGAATTTTTGATTGGCGGTGCCGCTGCGATCGGGGCGGGCATCTTTACGAATCCTCTGGAAGTTGTGAAGACAAGATTTCAACTGCAAGGAGAATTGCAAGCACGAGGTTTATATACTGTTCATTACAAAAACTTTTTTCACGCATTTTATGCAGTTGCAAAGGCAGACGGTATATTGGCGCTTCAAAAAGGTTTAGTACCCGCATTGTGGTATCAGCTGTTTCTGAACGGAGTGAGGTTAGGAACGTATCAATTCGCCGAGAAACGAAATTGGACATTCAATAAGGATGGCAGTACATCAGCAGTTAAGTGTGTTATTGTTGGAGCTGTTGCCGGATGTGCTGGGGCATTTTCAGGAAGCCCATTCTATTTGGTAAGTTATAACGTTATGTGTAGAGAGATCTTACTAATTTTAAGTATATGAAAATCAATGAGAAAATCACGAATTATAGGTTTTGTGGCTATTAGGGGCAGTAATTTGATTTTTCAATTTTATTATTATTATTATTATTATTATTATTATTATTATTATTATTATTATTTTGTTTTGTGTTATAAACAAATTGTTGAGTATAATATTGACCTTTCAGGTTAAGACGCATCTACAAGCTCAGGCTGCATCAGAAGTAGCAGTTGGACATCAGCATGGCCATAGTAGCATGACAAAAGGTCTAGTTACTATTTTTAAGCAGCATGGAATTACTGGTTTGTATCGTGGGGTCATGGGGGCTATGCCTCGAGCTGCTATTGGGTCAGCAACACAGCTTGTGACTTTTGAATCCTCAAAAGAATACTTGGCTAGAGAATATCAGGTACTTAATTAATAAAATTAAATGTTTTTAAATGATTTGTGTTAAAAGATATTTATTTTTACTTTATGGTTCTACTTGTGTTTAGGTATTTCGAGAATATCGTCTTTTCAACACATTTGTTGCTAGCATGATTGGAGGAATTGTAATAGCAATTTGTATGACTCCATTTGATGTAGTAATGACAAGACTTTATAACCAAGGTAGTATGATATGACTTAAATTGTTGATTAAACTTTTCGAATTCTTCAGAATTATTAAATCTTTATATTAATTTATACTTTGAATATTTATTATCACTTGTAAGATTTATAAAATAAATGTACCTCATTTTGTGATTTTTAGGAGTTGATTCGAAAGGTAGGGGACTGCTATACAATGGTGTTCCAGACTGTTTTGTGAAAATTTGGAAGAATGAAGGTTTACATGGGTTTTACAAAGGATTTGTCCCAAGTTATGCACGTTTGGGCCCTCATACTGTATTATGTTTTGTATTTTGGGATGCCCTGAAGAAACTAGAAAGTGATTATTTAAATAGAAAGACAAGAACTGATATAGTTCATAACTGAAGGAGATTAATTTTATATAGTACACAAATTATTTTTGTATAATTATTTGCTTGTAGATGTAGCAGCAGGTATGCTACGTTAATTTAAATATTAAAGATATAGCAGTGTTTTCTGCAACAGTATTTTCCTATATGTGAATCTCTTTCTTTCCAAGTGTGTTCACTGTCGATTGAACAAATGGTTAATTTAAAAATCAAGAAAAGTTAACGTCTCTAATTATTTGTACCAGGCAGTTTTTACAGCCAAGGAAAGCAAAGAGGGAACATTTAGAATTGCCTTCTAGTACTGGTTTTATGACAATAAAATATTGAACACTGTTTAAATGGTGCTGTTCTTCAACTTCATTTTTAATAAAAACGTAGGCTTGAAAATAGTGTGCTGAGTTATGTACTTTAATCATAGAATGAAAATCAATGTCAAGCAGCCAAACATTGTAACTTCTAAGCAAATTTGTTACTGTTAAATAAATGCACTAGATGTAATAGTTACAGTTGGGGCATTAAAGTGATATAACAGATTCATTAGAAAAATTTACGTAGGCAAGTGCATTACATGTGCAATGCATTTTGTTATTTGATTTCTTAAACGCACTGAGCATATAACGATATGGTATTATATGCACAATGAAATATTCCAAGTGATCTCTCATTTAAATAATTGTGAAAAATTTACATATTTTAAAAGTTAAATTAAACTTATTATTGTCAAAAAAGTAAAACTGAGTGTGTTGGAGAAGAAGTTCAATTTTTGACATATATTTAAGTTACCAGTTAAAATTGCATATGTATTCTCTTACTATTCTAGTCAGGTTTTCTGAAAAAATGGTTTGCATTTGGTTGTGCAAATTGAAAATTTGTTAAAATAAAATAAAAAATACTATGTGTTATCAAATGACTAATATTTTTGTGAGAATATAAAACCAATTTGTTAAGTAGCATTTTAAAAGGAGTGGGGGAAAATGCTTCAAATATCCATCCAGTATTCATTTGCGTGTAATATTAGATGTAGTTATTATAATAAGAAGAGACAAACTCAGTGTAGTTACAAAAAAATTCTTTATTTTGCATTTCTGGTCGTATTATTTTTTCAAGAAAATAAAATATGAAACTGAAAAGAATAATTTTTCAGTTTTAATGTCAAATTTCAGTTATTAATGCAATTTTCAAGAGGTGAGAGATATTTGTAGGAAAGAAACCAGCATAAATTTTCACTCGTTTATCATTGACTTTTCACTAAGTGCCATAAAAGAAAATTTCAACAAATTTAAACTTTAAATTTGTACCACAAACAATACATTAATTGTAAATGTTTAACTTGTTCATGTACCATTACCATACCTTTTCATCATCTCCAGAACATTAATTTCAGTTTGATTTAACATATAAAACGAGTTAGCCGCAAGCGTTGTTCACAGACAGACGTCCTGCCGTCATTCGATTTTTCGGTATCAGGACCAACAAAACATAAATTCTGTGTATTGTTAGGGGATTTTTTTCTAAATTAGCAACTGTATTTATCTACTTTTCGTTATCAGGGCCCTGAAATAAGAGTTTTTCTGCCGAAAACTATACGTACGCATTACATGTAGAGCGATTTTCCTCAGGATGAGTCGAAGTGACAGTTCACGAAAACAAGTGAACATCACATGTATTTCAGGGAAGTATCCCTCCGCCGCGACAGCTGTTCAGCTACGCCCCTTCGTAAAGTGCTAATGGCGCCTGTGAAAACATCCCTATACAGAAGTCTTTAACAGTTTCGCTAAGGTATATGCACGTACGCGAGTCCGGGAAATATATAAATTTAATTTCGTATGTGGAAAATCTCTTAACATGCTCTCACAATCAGTAAAAGAAAACTGCCACGAATGTGAATAGAAAGCTCTCAATTGCAGCTCGCCACACAAGAGCACAAAGGCGGGTACCACGTGCAACTATGCATCTCGCATTCAAGTATCGGTTTTAAAATAAAAATAATATTTATCACTCAAAAAGTAAATCTAATGTAATATACGAAGAAAAAAAGAATTTTTACATAAGAGCACAACACTACACTTCCTAATTTCAGTTATTTCTCGTGGCGCACTATATTTTTGTCGGACGAGGACATCACTAAAGGAAGAGCCGAAGCCATTTACAAGTTAGCCAACTGCAAGCGAACGAATGCGGGAAGGGAGTCTAATAAGCTCAAGGGCGCTACGACCACAGAACTTTCAGTTATGTTGCCAGCACTAGCTGTCACTTTGGCCCTCTATAGCGCGAAACGTTTGTTTTTTTTTAATTTTGTTCGCCAATTTAACACTTTTATCTGATTGAAAAAATATGAAAATAATTTATACTATCAAAAAACATTTTACTTTCTCGCTACCACATGCAGTAGAGAGAAAGTTATATAATGTACTTTTCGGCAGAAAAACTCTTATTGCCGAACCCTAATAACGAAAAAGTGAATAAATCCAGTTGTTAAATTTAGAAAAAAAATTGTCTAACACGTGGTGTAGACAGAGTCCAAGTTTTGTGGCTCTTTGATACCGAAAAATTCATTGACGGTGAAAGGTCCGTCCGTCCAGTACATGTGAACAACACAAGCATCTAAACCACGCGTAAGAGTTAACTCAAACTGAACAAACTCCTGACGATGTGACTTGAGTCGAAGCTCTGCGGTTTTGAAAAACATTAATTTTTTTGGGTACATGAAGCCTCTGCCACCTTTTTAAGATTTTCTCAAAAATGACATCAATTTTTTACTTCAAATTTCTTGTAAGAATAGAGTAAAATTCACTTATAAAGGTGGCATAAGTCCAATTTTCACTGTTAACTCTGGATTTTCGATAATTGCAAAGATTGAATGTTTTAGGTGACTTCCTACAACTACAAAATTGAAGATAGAGATTTTTACTTCAAATTAAATTTGTTGTCTATAATTAGTTCTTTCATTAAGGTCCTGTACATTTTTTTAAACTTTTAGAACTCCTCGCGCAATATGCGTGCAATTTTTAAAAAAATAACAAAAACAAGATTTTCTTAAAACTGGCTCCAAATTTTGTCTTGAATCATTAGGTAGGGATAGTGCTACATGTACTCAATGAGATGACATAAACGCCATATTGCTCTATTCTTTTGTTTTTTTCTAAAACTACAAAAATTTAATTTTATAACTTGTCTCTCACGTCGATAATATTTTCACTAACGGCAATTTGTTCACATTATATTTACGAGTAAATAGGCTTTAAATTATGCCGTATAAAGTTTCTCGAAAACCCAAAAGTTTTCTGTAAAACTCAAAATTTCGCATTTCCAGGAAAGCTTAAATGCCATTTTCTCAAAAACGGCTCCCATTTTTTTCTTCGAACTCTTCGTACGGATACTGCTAAATGAACTGTTGAAGATGACATAAAAGTCATTTTGCTGAATTCTTTTCTTTTAAAAAAAATACACAACAGGAATATTTTTAAATATCACTTACGTCTTTAGTATGCTTATATCCCGCAATTTGTGTACGTTATTGCATTTGTGTGTGAAAAAATTTCAAATGACTTCCAATGAAGTTTTTCGAAAATTCAAAAGATTCTGTGAAAAAGAGTTTCAAATTTCGTTTTACAGTAACACTTAAACGCTAGTTTATTTAAAGTGGCTCCAGTTTTCGACAAAAAATTCCTTATATGATGAATATTACTCCGCAATAATATTCTTAAAGTAATATTTCAGTTCTACCATTAGGAAAAATTGATTTTTTTTAATGTACTTACGGCGGCGATCGATTGCAGCTGGTAAGAGAATTGGGCAGTTTTGTAAAGCTGGCCCAGATTAAAGAATTTAGAAAACAAACAAGTACGAGAAGGTTTGTCCAATTCTGTAGCACCACTAGTTTCGATTGCTGAGCTGTAGCTAAAAAAAATAAAAAACATTTTTACCATTTGCCCGTCATTAAATCAAATTGATTTTGAATACCCTTTGAAAATGGCTTCAACAGTTCTGTACATTTATTTTTGTGTTTAAATTTGTAATGAAGTTTTCTCTGTTGTCAAAAAAAATGAATATTTTTTGTTATAGTAATGAAACCGACATTATGATTCGCATTTAGAACAGATTGTATCCGACAGATTCCCGTTTATAACAGAAAAATGAAATTATTACAATAACATTGAATATAACAAAATATTCGGTTGAGATAACAGGTTCGCTTTTTCTCAGAGTACACTTGGCATCAAACTAATATCATGCTTTAGTTACATTATATCATACATTATAACGGAAAATGTACATTATATATTATAATAAACTGTTTTACTCAATATCATTGGTATATATAAAATAATACGACCACGTCATCACGATATTTGTAGAGAATGTTGTTTTAAAGGATAATGAAAGAGAAACAAGTAATCCAGAAAAAGTTGCGAATCTCTTCAACCAACACTTTTCTAGAATTGCGGTTGATCTCACGAAGGGATAAAACCAAAAATTCAACATCATATGCTTCTCAAAAAAGTTTTGGCATGATGTTTATTTCCGAAACTTCTTCCAACGGAATCCTCAGAATAGTTAGTAAACTAAAAAATAAATATTCATCTGGTTTAGATGAATTTCCGGATTGTTTATTAAAAACGTGTGTACCTGCCATTATACACCCATTAACTCACATTTTCAATGCTTCCTTGTGCACAGGAATATTTCCAGATATTTTCAAAACAGTAAAAATAAAACTACTTTTTAGAAAAGGAAATAAAAATGAAATTCAAAATTACCGGCCAATTTCTCTTTTGTCAGTTTTCTCAAAAATATTAGAGAGGCTTTTCTATACGCGAATGGAAACTTTTCTTGGGAAAAACGAAGTGTTTTCAGACTCACAACACGGTTTTAGAAAATCAAAATCAACGGAAACTGCCATTTTTCTTTCCTTAAAGATCTTGCTTCATCAATGGACCAAAATGAAGAACCCATCGGGATATTTTTAGACCTTTCGAAAGCTTTTGACGTTATTAACCATAACATCTTGCTCTCAAAATACCTTCTTATGGAATTCGTGGTATTGCCCTAGATTGGATAACCTCGTACCTAAAACATCGATCTCAAAGGGTAAAAATACCATAGTGGCACGAAAGGACATTATTTACTTATATTTCCAATTCTTTGCCAATTGAACATGGGGTCCCATAATGTTCGATCTTAGGTCCTATCCTCTTTCTGTTGTACGTAAACGATTTGCCCTCATCTATTAAAAATGGAAGAACAGTTCTGTTTGCCGATGACACGAATGTTCTTTGCAAAAAAGAAACAATAAATAGTAAAATTTCATAAGTTTCAAATTGGTTTTGCAATAACAAATTAATATTAACGAAGGAAAAACTGACTCAATGCAATTTTGCGTTTCAATTCGGCAATCGTATGCTCCATTCAAAATGAACAATATGCAATTAGCTGATGTTAAGGTAACAAAATTTCTAGGTCTGTCAATTCAGACAAACTTCAAACGGAATGTACATATAACAGAATTAAACACTAAATTAAGCTCATTATGTTACGCATTCACATTTCTTTCCAATTCTGTCAGCCTTCATGCAGCTCATTGCGTGTATTTTGCGTGTATTATTATTATTATTATTATTATTATTATTATTATTATTATTATTATTATTATTTATTACTAATATTTTTCATCTTTCAACTATTAATAGTTAAATTGTTGGGAAGGGATTATGAAACTCAAGAAAGCGTGCGCAGATGATTTTCTCCTCATACGTCACATACAGTTTTTGATTAAATAAATAATTTTTTTTTCATTTTCTTACTTTTTCAAAACCTGTAAACTCGCAGTTTTTGGTCTCTAACACACTATTTTCATGCCAGAACTACCGGATTACGAAAAGGTAGAAGAAGAAGGAAAGTCAGTCAATCGGCGCATTTTTTTGAATCCGTAGGTTTCGCAGCATTGACAAATTTATTTTTTCGAAGACCTGTTAAATAAAATCGTGTTACTACATAGACAACGGCCTAAAATTTTCAATTTGCTGACTATGCTTCCATAGATAACAAGGAATGCTGAAAAAACACATGATTTTTTATCGGACCTACGAAACGTTTTGTGATAAGGATCTATTTTTCGGCATTTGAAATATTTAAGAACGGTAAGAAATTTGTAATGGAAATAATTAATTTAATCATAATATACTGTATGTTGATTCGAGTGATATGACTCGCGATTTTAGACACGAAACTTAATTTTTTAAGTAAATAACGTTTAAAAAAGGATATAATTGAAAGATGATTTATTAACCTTTTAGTACGAACGGAAAACAGTTTCCCCGGCGATTTGCAGCTCAGCGTTACCAATGAGATGTTTCTCACCTGATCTCTGGAGGCTTGTGACAGGACTTATCTCTCGCTTCCTGAGGACATGCTTAAAGCCGGGGTATATCCACGTATTGGAGCCCCGGTCTACGCAAGGCGTAGATAGAGAAGGGTCCGGGAGCGTTGATGGACAGGTGCGTCAAACTGGAAGAACCAAGACAGCACACCACAACGAAACATGGCAAATCATTTATTGCTAATTAATTGCCAATTAATTACCACAATTTGGAATTAATTGCCACGTATTTTCGTGGAGAAAACGGATGTGTGCTGGCTTCACGCGGCACCAGCACACACACAAGTTAAATTCGAGTCGTAGCTCAACAGAAACCCTCAAATCATTTATTGCCAATTAATTGCCAAAATTTGGAATTAATTATCATGTATATTCGGTCGAAAATCATTGATGTCAATGTCAGCAGGCATGACGCAACACCGAACATGATAAAAAAATAATCGAATATAGAGAGAACAAACGAGCACAATAAAAAACAAATATAATTTAAAAACACTTGATACTAATTTATTTCTCTAAACAGAAATTAATTGCTCCAGCCATTTATGAAATAAATAATGTTAAAAAACGACATAGTTATGCAACCACGTACGACAATCGATTAGGAAATTGGAGAATACCAATGTATACAAACAACTAAATGAAATATATATATATATATATATATATATATATATATATATATATATATATATTGTAACTCTCCCTCCTTCCTACCTACCACACGTGGGGAGGTGATGATACAATGAATGCTCGTGAAGTGAGCTTAAAATTCTCAAGAAGCAGGATCTTTTGGGTATGAGAAAGATCTGAACCCTCGACACAATGAATCAAATAAGGTATTAATAATATGAACATATATTCAATGAGAAAATTTACAGTGACGTAATGTCATAACAGGATATTGCACTTTAAGTAGCTGGTCACTGAAAAAATTAAACAAGACAAAACAAACCAAAAAATATAGGCGTCACCTCGACTGCCTGAACACACTTTCACCAACTACAATTTACAATTTGATCACTCCTTTCTGAGTTTTTCCACTACCAAATTATTTACTCTTTTGGCCTCTAGTTTTCAGTGCACGGCTTTTAAAATGAATAGGACACCTGTTTCAAGAAAACCCTTTCACAGGTGCTAGCCTTGGGCTTCGCACTCACTATAACACTGAATAAAAAAACGTGGCATTCACGTTACTTAAATCAGACCCTTTTACATGTCACAAAAGCAATTACTTTCAATACAATACAACAAACTGATCTTTCCAGATAATATTAACTGTACAACATATGAAAATCCTGAATATTTATGTAAAATTGTACAAGGTATGGCCTCTTTAATGAATTTAATGTGCAGAAATGGAAATTAAATTTTCTAGACGTTTCACCCACTTTTAACACTAATTGTCGTGTATTTACCGCTATCCTCTTTCCCCAGCTTATCGCCGCATAAACGTTGCCAGTTTCTTTACCTCAACAGCTCCGCGTCGCTCGCCTGTAGGTAACCTTGGGGATTTTCTGCCGCTCGCCCCCGTTGCCACTTCGTCTTCGCGTCCTGTCCCGCGACGATAGCAGTTTCCTTCGCTCGAACTTTCCCCCTTCTCTCGTTCCGAACCCGTACATCCTCGCTCCAGACCAAGTCCTTCTCGCCTACGCTTCGCTCTTCCTGGGGTCGTCCTTCTTCTACCGCGCCTCGTACACGTTTGTTCGCGCTTCCAGCCTCGAAATTATTAATGTTGCTGAAGTTATGCTTAAATGCTCGGCCGACCTACCACACTTTAGGCATGTGTGGTCTCAGCGTGCAATGTGAATGCTGGATGTAATTAATGCCCGCGAATTTTAATTTTTTTTGAAGTACTTTTCAAGCTAACTTTTAGAAATTTGAGAGTACCAATGAGCACAAATCGCTAAAATCTATTAAATAATCAAATACTAGTTTATTACTCTAAAGATAAAATAATAAATGTTGCTGTGATTTATATGAATATTGTTAAAACTGCATCAGAAAAAAATTTTTTAATGTTTTACTCTATACACGAATTAATTGCTCCTGCTGTTTATGAAATAAGTACTTTTAAAAACTTCATAGGCATGCAACCACGTACGACTTTCGAATAGTAATTGCGAGAGTGCCAACGGGCACAAATCACTAAAACCTTTTAAATAAAATTACACACATTCAATACTAATTTTTTACACTAAAGATAAATTAATAAATGTTGCCGTGTATTATTTAAATATTGTTAAAACAGTATCAGAGTGTTCGAACCAAGCCAAAAAATTCAAATTAAAAAATACGGAGAACCAACGAGCACAATGAAATAAAACCAAGAACATAGTTTGTAGATATCACTGATTGATACCATGTTTTTATTTTATGGACAAATTAATTCCTTTTGCTATTTATGAAATCGTTTTTTTAAACATCGTATGGCACACTGTTTACGTGGAGAATGCCACAGCGGCCCACGAGCGCTTCGAACCCTTCTCTATCAACACTTTGCGTAGGCCGGGACTACTCTCAGCATGTCATCCTCAGGAAGCGAGAAATAAGCCCTGTCACACGCCTCTGGAGGTCAGGTTACGAACATCCCATTCGAACCGCGGGGCTGGAAATTGCCGGGAAAACTGATTCCCGTTCGTAACTAAAAGTTTAATATTAATAATAAGTTATTTATGTGACAATCAATTCCGCTCTTCCGCCTAACCACGTAATACTTAAATTTATTGATAAGAATTGAACAGAAAACGTTATGCAATGATACATTTAGTAAATAAAATACAACATAGATATTGTTTACCACAGTTTTAACAAATAATGAATATCCGATCTAAGTGTTGTGATTTCCGCCAAAACTATCAAATTAGTTGGTGTCACATTATACGTGGTTGCATAGTTGCATGAAGTTTTTTAAATTATCTATTTCATAAATTTCAAGAGCAATTCATTTCTGTTTATAATATTAACTTAGTGTCAAATCTCAGTTAAACTATTATATCGGTTTTATTTGATTGTGCTAGTATTCTCTTTTCGAAGTTGACTATCTGGCTTGGTTCGATAATTCTGATCCAGATTTAACATTATTTATATAATACTCGGCCACCTTAGTAAATATATCTAAGGTGTAATAAATTAATATAGAATGTGTATTTCATACTTAGTAGGTTTTAGTTGTCTACACTTATTTCATTTTTCCTCTTTCGTATTCTAATATCTCACGTTGTAGAATATCTATGACGTCTTGAAATTATTTCATAAATGGCAAGAGCATTTAGTTTGTTAATAAATTAGTATCAAAAATTTCATTATTTTATTTAATTGTGCTCGTTGGTTCTCTCGATTTTCGAATTTGAATATTGGCATGTTTGAATAACTCTCAGTTTTACCAATATTTATGTACTCCACGACAACCTTTATAAAATTATCTTAGGGTAATAAATTAAAATGGATAGTGTATTTAATTATTTACTATGTTATAGTTGTTTGTACTCATTGGTATTCTCCAATTTCGTATTTCGTTTACGAAACTTCTTCCTATGAAATTCTCAAAATAATCGGTAAACTAAAAAAGAAATATTCGTCCGGTTTAGATGAATTCACAGATTCTTTGTTAAAGACCTGTGCGTATGCCATTATACACCCGTTAACTCACATATTTAATTCATCGTTATACACCGGAACGTTTCCAGATATTTAACAAACAGGTAAAATTAAGCCGTTCTTCAAAAAAGGTAACAAAAATGAAATTCAAAATTATCGGCTCATTTCTCTTCTATCAGTTTTTTCAAAAATATTAGAGAGACTTTTTTACGTACGAATGGAAACCTTTCTCAGTAAACACGATGCGCTTTCAGATTGCCAACATGGATTTAGAAAATCAAAATCAACGGAAACAGCTATATTTTCTTTTCTTAAAGATGTCGCCTCATCATTGGATCAAAACGAGGCACCTATTGGATTATTTTTAGATCTCTCAAAAGCTTTTGACGTCATTGGTCATGACATTTTACTTTCAAAAATTACCTTCATATGGAATCCGTGGTATTGCTCTAGATTGGTTATGTTCGTACCTTAAACAACGATCTCAGAGAGTGGAAATACATTACTGGAATGATGGAACATTACGTACGCACCTTTCCGACTCTTTGCCCATTGCACGTGGAGTTCGGAGTTCCTCAAGGGTCGATTTTAGGCCCTATTCTGTTCCTACTTTACGTAAACGATATGCCCTCGACGATTCGAAACGGAAGAACAGTTCTCTTTGCGGATGATATGAACATCCTTTGCAATAAAGAAACAGTAAATAGTACAATATCAGATGTTTCAAATTGGTTCCGAAATAACAAATTAATAGTAAACGAAAAGAAAACGGTTTTAATGCAGTTTTCTATTTCAAATAAACCATTCTGTCTCCATTGAAAATGAACGGTGTACCATTGGCTGATGTTAAGGCAACAAAATTTTTAGGTCTCTCAATTCAGTCAAACCTTAAATGGAACGTCCATTTAACTGAATTGAACACAAAATTAAGTTCATTATGCTACGCGTTCAGAATTCTTTCAAATTCCGTCAGCCTTCATACTGCTCGTTGTGTATATTTCGCGAATGTTCATTCCCGCCTAAGATATGGCATAATATTCTGGGGAAATACATCTTAAAGCTCCCAGACTTTTAGATTACAAAAAAGAATTGTACGAATAATAACCAAATCCCACCCACGTGATTCTTATAAGCCTCTTTTCATTAATCTAGTAATTTTACCATTACCTTGCCTGTTTATACACGAATCAGTGGTTTTTGTAAAAAACGACTTGCTTAAGGGCGGGAATATATTTTCAGAAAATGCCGATGTCTATTACTATAACACTCGACGTATCAATCTTATTCATCAGGTGACAGTATCAACAGCTCATTACAAAACATTCACATACAATACATGTACATTATTTTAGAACACTTTGCCAGATGACATTAAACGATTAAAATCGATAGAAAGTTTAAATCCCAAGTGAAATCGTTTTAGCTGCATAACTGTTTCTATACAATTAGAGACTATACTGAGCATCACAAGAAAAGTAACATTAATTTTAACAATGATACATAATGCATTATTTACCATTTGGACTGTATAAATGAGTATAAACAACCTGTAACAACTATTGTACTACAACTTCCGGGTCAATGACCCCCATCTCGATCAGGTTTTTCGTCCAGTTTCCCTGATCCATTGAGAAAATGCTGAAATGGCCCCTTGTTTTGCTTCTGGACATTCATGTAACTTATCTGTGCACGTCTTCTAGAATTCAGTAGGAAATACAGTTATTCAAATTATCGTTTCCATGTTGTCGCGGCAGAAAGTATTATTCCGAAGGACAACATGGAAAAGAGCCCAAAATTTATTGCTTATTTATCCTTGAAAATATATTTTAATACATGGGAGTTTTTTATTCAAAATTCAAGTAGTATATGACAGTGTACGGATCACAGAATTTTGGAATATGCACACAATTCACTTTTCCCCAAGGCACGTCATACGCAGTTTTAACTGTTTTTTTTTTTTTTTTTTTTTTACGTAAAATAAATCGTATTCCAATTCCTTTCGTGGTTTCATAACTACGAAGTTTTTGAAACAATTTATTTAATAAATTGCAAGAGCATTTAATTTCTGTATAGAATAATAAATTAGTACCAAATGTTTATAAACTAAGTTCTTGATTTTATTTGATTGTGCTCGTTGACACTCTCTATTTTTTAATTATAACTCTGATGCAGTATTAAATATATTTTTTAATACACGGCAACGTTTATTAATTTATCTTTGGTTTTATATATTAGTATTGAGTGTGTATTATTTCAATTTAAAAGAGTTGAGTTATTTGTGCTCGTTAGTACTCTCGCATTTCCTATTCGAAAGTCGTTCTTGGTTGCATAACTACGAAGTTTTAAAAATTATTCATTTCATAAATGGCAGAAGCAATTAAATCGTGTATAGAGTACAAATTTTATTTGGTTGTGCTCGTTGGTTCTCTCTATTTTCGAATTTGAATATCTGGCATGGTTGGATAACTCTAGTTCGATTTTTAACAACATTTATTTATTACATTGCCACGTTCAAAAATTTATCTTTGGTGAAATATATTAAAATGGAATGTGTATTGAATTATATATA